>JAFJHL010000175.1:2400000-3000000 GCA_019425775.1 Rafetus swinhoei | reverse complement strand
TCCCTTTTCATTCCACTGATAGGGCCAAAAAGGGCTGAAACTGGGTGTAAATTCCAGTTCCTGAGCGCTGGAAAGAATTGGTCACATCCTTGGGTGGGAGGGCTGATCCTGTGACCCCCCCGTCCCCCAAGCCTGCATTCACTGTGCACCCCAGTGGCAGCTACAAGTCTGCACAGAAGCTTTCAGGTTCGTCCCACTGAAAGTTCCAGTTGCTTGCAATCCTAGAACGAGGGCTCTACCAAATTCACACCCATGCAGAAGGCATCACGGATTGTGAAATCTGGCCTTTTGGGCCAGCTTTTACCCTATACTATATAGATTCATGAGACCAAAACTGGGGGCCCTGACCCAAAAGGGACTGGCAGGGGGCTCCCAAGGTGATTTTTAGGAGGGTCACAGCACTTCACCCTTACTTCTGCACTGCCTTCAGAGCTGGGCATCTGGAGCAGGGATTGTAATGTTATCTGGGTGCCCAGCCCTGAAGGCAACAGAAGTAAAGGGGGGGCAATATATCCATGACTTTGCTTCGGTACTGCTGCGTTCAGCGCTGGGCACCTGGGGAGTAACAATTGCTAACTAAGGTCTCCGCTCCACAGGCAGCAGTGCAGGAAGAAGGGTGCGGTGATGCCCTACCACCCTTACTTCGGTGCTGCTGAAGGTGGGAACTGGACTTTCAGAGCTGGGCTCCCAGCCAGCAGCCACTCCTCTCTGGCTGCTCAGCTCTGAAGCCACCAGCAGTAGTGCAGAAATAAGGATTGCAGGGTTGCAACCCCCTCCCACAATAACCTTGGGATATACCCCCCCCCACACACACACACACAGCTCCTTTTGGGTCCCTACAACTACATCACCATGAAATACCAGATTTAAATATCTGAAATCATGGAGCTGACCACTGCAAAAAATCCTGTGACCTTGAAATTGACCAAAATGGAGCATGACTTTGGTAAGGCCCTCCCTAGAACTTCCCTGGAATGGCAGCTTTCCTTGACCTCAGAAAGCAACTTTTTTTTGTCCTCTTGAGCTTAGTGCTGCTATTTCAGAGTCTAACAGTTATGCTTTGCAGCCTGCCCATTACTTCCTAGCCCATTTTGCAATGGTTATATTTGTATTTGGGGGAAGTCAAGACTTTAACTTAAAGGCCTAGCTCTATGGCGTGCCATAGAGGAACTCAGTAAAATGCAGAATAAGCCAGAAGCTGCAAAAACTTTGGGCAGAGAGAATTTTAGAATAGCTTTGAATGCCATTGAGTCTGGCCAATGCTGGACATGAATTGTCTATATTGCCTCATCTGGGAAAAGAATCTCTGGGGCCTTGAAGAGCAAGGCATTGGACACTGGAGGTGATGCAGACCATCTTCCCAGCCTATCAGTTTTTCAGAACTCTGCTTGGAAATCGGAGGCACTGTATGAATAGTCACAGAAATGGGGAGACATCCTTAAAAATGGACAGCACAACTGAGCCCAAAATTCCTGTTGAAAACAGGAATTAAAGTAACTTCCTAGGCAGTTTAATAACCTTTTCTGAGGGTTTGTACACTTGTATTTCTTTGGATTCAGGAAAAAAATAACCCATTGCCAGAATCTGACCTTGCTGGGAAAAACAGCCCTCTGGATAAATGCACCTCTTCCAAAACTCTCACCCCCAAAGCAGCCTAGAAGTCCACACGGTCTAGTGGACTGGGACTGGTGCAGGTGCTTAGGAAACTATGGCCTCCAATCCCAGCTCTTTTGTGTCTTGGGATCCCTGGCAGTGGCAAGTGATACTTTCTTGTCAGACTGAGGCTACTTGCTTCTGTCAGGAGGTTGGTTGATTCAAGCCTCAGGTTTCAACTACTCTGCTCCTCTGGCTCTTATGCTGACTTACTGTACAACCTCGTTCCTCCACCTTTCCTTCTGAGTTGTGTGTAACCCTCGCTTCCCTAGCAAAGTGCTCGGAGTTGTATCAATGACCCTCAGACCTATAAAAACCGGTGAGGGCTCAGTCGGGCCAAGTATGCCTTTTATCACCCCAACAGATGTTTGTCCAATCTGTCCTTCAAAATCTCCAATGAAGGGAATTCCACAACCTCCTTGGGAGCCCTGGTCCAGAGCTCAACTGCCCTTTGAGTTTGCACATGCTAATACTGACCCTGGATCTTCCTTGCAGCAGATAAAGCCCATTACTCTTTGTCCTACCTTCAGTCACCATGAAGAATTGATCATGGTCCTCTTAAAACAGCCCTTACATGTGTTTGAAGGTTGTCATCAGGCCTTCTCCTGCTCTCAGAATTAAGCATACCCCCTTTTTAGTCTTTCTTCAGCTTGGATTTTCTTAGGCCTCTTGACAGGGGGGGGCTAAGATGACAAAGGGGACAATTCAAACAGTGGGCCTCAGTGCAATGGGCCAGGAGCTCCCAGCTAGAACCCCAGGCCCCCTTGAGTTAGTGCTGGAGTGCCTCTCCATGCAGCTTTGAATGCTGGAGGGGAAGGGTTTTGGGACAGGTGGCTGCCCCGCCCAGCCACTTCTGCCCAAGTCCCTGCCCCTTTCAGGGCACAGAGCTGCCCCCTTCCCCCAGGACCCATGTTGGCTGACAGCCCCGCTGGGTTTTCTAAACACTTTCATTTCGTTGCTTTCCTCTGAACACTGCACTGTGTGTGGGGGTTTTTAAATGGAATATACGGACAAAGTGTTAGTTTTCAGGCCAACTGTCCTCTTTAGCAGGAGAAAACAGAAGGGGCTTATAACTCAGCCTTTTCTCTGTTCTGTCTTTTGTGTTCAAACAGCTGCCCAGTGAGGGCACAGGAATTATGCAAGCCTCTGACTTTGCCTTCTCTAAAGGGGGCAGGGGGAACTACCATCTAATGTTACTGAATGTAACCAATCAAGCAAAATTGATTGCTTTAAAGTATTCCCAACCCTCACGCTTGGCTGAATGGAAGACTTCAGACACAATAATTGAAGTAATTCAAGTCCTCAGTAAGAAACAACCTTAATGTCTCCTGCAGTGGATGTCTTTGTAATTATGAAGATGGAATTGGTTGCCTTGCTGCAAATGGACTATAATGAAAGGGGTGGCTGTATAGCTAAGTGAGTCAGGCACTGCCTTTTCACCTCCTGCAACATGACTTGGATCGGCTCCTGAATGGGAAATAGCAATTATTCCAGTTGGGCACACAAGTTTTGTGCGAGGGTCTCTGTAGTCAGTGAGGATCCCGAAGAACCTGAGTCTTCCATTCTGCCTTGCAAGCCGCAAGCATGATACCAATGACTGGGTCTGTAAAGGTTCTAGCCAAGAATCAGGGGCTCTTCCTCTGTCCAGTCTGAGGTTTTTTTTTCCTCCTCTAGTCCCTCCTGCTTTGCCTCCTTGCTCACCAGGTGCACTTCACCCTTTGGGAACATTCCCTGGTAAGGGCAGAGAACAAGGCCATCCAGGCATGAATTCTAGTCCACAAGGGGATGCAACTCTTCAATACCTCTTACACTCAGTCTATGGTGGCATCTGCTCAAGATATTGCAGCCTACACCATTTAGGAGTCATCTTAATTGTGGCGTTCCTATTATAGAGGACTGCACTGCCAGACAGGCTAGCAGAGGGAAAGGATTAGGTCTACAAGACCGAACACTCACCAACATGTGTTAGGGTGAAATGGATGGCTGTTGCCATGGTTTGCTTGACTTGTAGATGAGTCAGGTTCTGCATACAGCCTTCCAAGGAGCATTAAGACAGTGAGTCAGTATTTAATGCTTCTCCTTAGGAGCCACGGAGAGCCAGTGGAATTTTTAGCAAGTGTTGAGTTGCTGCGTTGCCCTTGTTCAGAGATCGAACGCAGGCCTTAGTAACAAGTGGCCATCTGTGTTATAGTAACCTACTGCCAACCCACTGTGCGGGGTTAAAAAAATTAACACCACAGCCCCAACCCAATTCACTTGAAATAGACAAGAGGCAGCAGATGAGGGAAAGTGACCTGACACAGGTCACACAGCTGGACAGTGGCAGGGTAGCATTAGAACCCAGTCAGCACAGAACCAACTGACCAGGCTGCCTCTGGAATGGCTGCTATTGGCCATTGAGTAAACTCTAGCACTTCTTGGAACAGTACAGGTCCCAGAACCTTGGCCTGGTTTCCATACGAGTAATTCTGTTCTGCTCATATTTAGTGGTTCAAGTAGGTGCCATATTACACTGTCTTACACTCCTGGGTACAGTTACATAACTGCTACACTGCGTACTAGAGGCAGGTGGATTTCATTAGTGGACCCAGAATGGCAGAACATAAGTATGTACTATGTGTATTGTGGCCCTATTTTGTACCTAAACCCTGAGAATGACCATGCGTGGAGCAGCTTAAGGAGTTGTCCTACTCTGTTGCACTTTTACATAGGCATCATGTAATCTGAGAATAAGCACCATGTATCTCTAAAAACCTACAAGCGCTGGGGAAGGGAATAGAGCCGTCATCCATCTCCTGTTCAGACCAGCTGGAGGAGCAGACTCAGTGCTTGGGAAGATCATGCTTCTTTCTCAAAGGCTGTAGAGGCAGCAGCATCCTCTAGTGTAATGGGAATGCATCTGGCTTCTACTGGTTTGCTGGGGAGCATACATATCAGGTGACTTCACCTCCCCCCCATTACTCCATCTGTCCTCAAACCTTGCAGAACAGGAAGCTTGAGGGGCTGCTACAGACCCAACCATGTGTGGGGAGCAGAGATGGTACTGTCTACCGACGCAGGTATCTTCTCTCCACAGAGCTGAACAGTTATGCTTAGGGTGCTAAGACAGCCAGGAGCACTGGGCCAGGGGCATGACTTGTGCTGGGTGTAAGGGAATGTACACGATAAACAATCAACTGTAGCAATTGGCAGCCTTGATTCCTACCAAAGCCAATAGGAATTGAGCCCTGGGCTTCAAGTTAAAACAAGATGAGATCTTGGTTTCATAATCACGAAGATACTAGCCTTGTAGTAACACTTTTCCATAAAAGAAATGTCTTTCCAAGCTACAGAAGAAATGCTGACTCTGGAAATTACAGGAAGATATTCTCCAATGCCTGTTTGCCCTGTCTAAAATTGCCCTTGAGGCTGTTTTATGTCAATTCTTGTCCAGCTCCATCACGTTAGGATGTCAAAGTATAAAGAATCCCACTTCTTCCCCACCTCCCTTTGCATAAAGTGATCATTGTTAATTTAGTTCTGAAAGGTCCATGATGGATGGTAGAAGATGGAAAGAATAAATGAGAAACCTAATCTGCTTGATATACAATTTAAGGGAGCAGTGGGGGATAAAGAGGCTGTGGAAATTCAAATCGGAGTTCATTTATGCAGCAGTTTCAGCATCGGTTTAGAATAACCCATTAAATATTGTCCTCTGCTAAATTTAGTAAATGCTCAGGTGTGTCTGATTTTGCTCTGCACAGAAATTTTTTAATACTGATCTAATCATATTGTGTGTTTGGGAAAGGAGCTAATTAGACTGACAAATTTAGAAGGCAGATACCACATAAGAAAAGAAGTGGGTGATTAGATGCTGTTCATGGTAAAAGTGACTAGGCCTGTGGTTTAGCTGACAATAGCTTGCATGATGATGTCCTGATTTCAACACTAAAAACAGAAGGCGTTCACAGCATGCTAAAAATTGTTGATTGCTTATAACCCATTTTCCCTCACATGGGTTTATGGAAGTTCGAGTCTGCAATATATTTCCTAGCCTTTTTGCCCTTCTCCAGTGTGTGTGCACTCAGTCTGCTGTAAACTTGTGACGGGATAACCTCCAAAGGATGCGAGTCAGGCTGAAGGAGCATCTGAGAGTTTGGAAGCTTTATCTGAAGCTCAGCTGCTTTGGTTTGGTCTGAAACAAGGCATTCTCAGCAACTCATCTGCCAGATCATCTTCATCTCACGGTCCTCAGTTTTGCCCATCTGTAAAATGGGGAGAATGCTACTAACATCAACTGGGCACAGATCCAGGGTAGTTGGCCCAATCTATGGAATAAGCTATACAAATGCCACCAGTTATGAATAAATAGACCTACTGAAAATTCTGCAGGGGATTCAGAGTTCTTCAAGCAAGGAAGCCCTTAATGAGTTGCCATGGTGACTTGAAGGCCTGAGGGACCAGATCTCACTTACGTAGAGTTTGGCATGTTTGTTCCCGAATCATTCCAGGAGGATTAACAGCTAATTCGAGTTAGGGCTTTACTTCGAACTCCCGTTTCACTGCCGCGTGTAGACACGGGCAGTTACTCCAGGCTAGTCAATTTCCAAAATGGCGACCACCTGGGAACATGCTAATGAAGCGCAGGATATTTAAATCGCGTGCTTCATTTGCAATTTTGGTCGCCCTCATTAGCCTCCCTAGTTCGAACTAGGGGGGCAGTGTAGACATACCCTGTTATTTTTACATAAAACTGTTTGAGGTTCTAACCCCTTCACTATCTATAATGGGGCACCTGCCCTAGTGCCTTCTAGGGGTCAGCTCGCCCTTTGCACCGGCAGCATCAGGTGCAGCTCTGTCTTGGAGATCTCCACCATTTCTGAGGTGACCTGAATTCTCACTAGGTTCCCTGCATGCACCCCTTCCAGGTGCAGGAGCTGAGCCTTCCAAACCGTGCCCAGTAGCTTACACGCTAGGATGCTGAATGCATGGCCTTAATGAAGGCAAGGGACTGTCTGCGGCCAATTGATGGGCGCTCTAGCTTAACACAGGAACTCATTTCACAGAGCCATGTTCCTTTTTTAAAAACATTAATTGGAAAGACCCAGACAAGCGCCTCAAAGGAGAGTGAAAACACTGGCAAAGCAAAGAGGAGAATGTAAAAGGTGTGTGTGGGGGGGAGGAGAATTGGCCAACAAATTTGCCACAGTAAGGGGGAAGGTGGGGAGGGAGGGAGGAGGTCTAGTGAAGAATTCACTACCCTGGAATTCAAGTAACCTGAATTCTGAGCTGCTGTGGGGCCTTAGGCTTGGCATCTCTGTGCCTCCAGTATCCCTTCTTCCTCTGAAGGATGTGGCTTGTCGTTCTTCAGGTCACACTGTCTTGCTAGGTGTTGTGCAGTGCTATACACAAGGGGGGGCTCTGATTTCATAAATGCTACTGAAATCTGAATGGGTGGGTAAAAGCCCCATGTGTGTATAGACAATCTCTGCCATTAGAGATGGCAAAAGTTAGTGAAAACCTTTCAAACTTTATAACGCTTATTGAGCGATTCAATCTACAATGGCAGCAACTCATTTTTATGCCCATCTGTCTGTCCAAACAAAATACAATCATCTGGCTTTGATTCTTTTCATTTATCTGTGGGTCCCATTTCTAATCCCAATCTACACACTAGAGGAAAATAAACACTCAAACAATAAAACTGGGATTTGGCTCTTACTATTCTGGTCTAGTAACAGAAAGCTCAAACTTATTTTACGCTCAACTTGCGTCTTTATGGGATTCATTTGCCAAATACCAATGAACCCTTATAACTTGCCAGCAGTTGTATACCCCACAAGGAGGCAGAGTTAGAAGGATGGGACAGGAATCACTACCCTTCTAAAGAGAAAATCCTTCTCTTAGCATGATTCAGAAACAAAAGCCTAAATATTAATGACCTTTCTCAGCTTTAAATCACTGTAGAAAACCTCATGGATAAAATTTTCATCATGTTACAGGGAGTCAAGGTCTCCTGAAAGAGAATCTTTCCATTGACTTCGATGGGCTACAAAGCCAAAAGCCCAGCACCTGGTATCTGGCTATTATAAGATGGAACAAACATTTATACAAACTAAAACAGTCTGCTAATGCATTAATTGGGATCTCAAACAGACTTGGCGTTTTCTTTAAGATAGAGGTTTGTTTAAAAAACCTGGGTTTAATTGGTTTTAGTTGAAGGCTATCAACTCTTGCACAAATCAACACAATCTGACGGCAATTCTTCCACTCTATTCTGCATGGATTTGTCTTCCATTGGAGTACTGTGTCCAGTTCTGGGTACTACATTTCAAGAAAGATGGGAAGAAATTGGAGAAGGTCCAGAGAAGAACAAACAAAAGGTCTAAAAACATGACCTATGAGGGAAGGCTAAAGGAATTGGGCTTCTTTAGTTTGGAAAAGAGAAGACTGAAGGGGGACATAATAGCAGGTTTCAGGTATCTAAAGGGTGTCATGGGGCAGGGGAGGAATTGTTCTCCTTGGCCTCTGAGGATACGACATGAAGCAATGGGTTTAAACTGCAGCAAGAGAGGATTAGGTTGGACATTAGGAAAAAATTCCTACCTGTCAAGGTGGCTAATCACTGGAATAAATTGCCTAGGGAGGTTGTGGAATCTCCATCACTGGAGATATTTAGGAGCAGGTTAGACAGACCCCTGTCAGGGATGATCTAGATCATGGGTTCCCAAACTGGGGGGTGTGCCCCTTGGAGGTGTGAAGAAATTGCAGGGGGGGGGGGGTTGCAAGGTGACCCAACCCCCCCCCCATCAAGTTTTGCTGCCCCAGTCAGTTCATTTTTTTCCTCAAGTTTTGCTGCTATTTGGGGGGGGGGGGGTGGAGTGGGGGTTTCTCAAATCAAAAAGGGGGTGTGATGCCAAAAAGTTTGGGAACCACTGATCTAGATGGTGCTTGGTCCTGCTGTGAGCAGGGGACTGGATTTGATGCCCTCTTGAGGTCCCTTCCAGTTCTAGTGTTCTAAGATTCTGTGCTTCCCCCCTTTAGCCAGGCCATGGAAATTCTGAAATACACAAACGTATTCATTGCTTAGATTGCAGATTACCAGGTCTCTCAACAGAAGACCACTCCTTGTGCAACTTCTACCTTGATCTGTGATCCAGAGACACATCAGCTGCATACAAGAAGCTCATCTAAACTGAAGTCCTGAAGCTTTTGATGTTAATTTGTTGAGTTTAAATTAAACATGTAATACCTACCCTGGAAAAATGTGGACCTCTAAAATTGTACTGGTGCAGGACCACCTATGATAATAACTGGACACTGTTTGGCTAAAGGGAGTAGCGTGTTTACCATGTTGGCTTGGATCTGATTGTAAGTCCTTTTTTATGGTGGACATCAAGCTCATGAAATCTCAGCACTCTGATTTCATGGCAAGAGCACAATTTCCTGGTCTGATCACAGGCTCCACCAAGACAAGACACCTCGTGGAGACCATCTCCTCCTCCTTGGCAGGACAGATTTCATTCTCTAAAGCTATTGGAGGTAGATGGGTATCTAGTTCTGTGCTTCATTTCACCAGGAATGGTGATTCCACACCCACCCTTAGCAACTTGTTCCGTTCCATTTTTCTAAGGCCACTTCATTCTACTCAATACAAGAACTGAAATGTCAGGATCTCTACTGGGCTTGTACAATAAGCAGATAAGTGACTGTCATTGCTAAACTCAACTAAATGTCAGAGGAGTAGCCGTGTTAGTCTAACGTTTTAAATGAGTAGTCCCATGGCACCTTATTTCGTTGTGTCTCTAGAATCATGAGCTTTTGTGGGTAAAACCCCACTTCATCAGATGAATTGGAGTGGGAAACAAACCAAGATTTTATATATAAATGTACAGAAGTACATGTGAATTGTAGGACTCGTGTTGATGAGGCTAAGTGGGCTGGATGCATCCCATACATCGTTTAACATCTGAATCTTCAGATCAGAAAGGCAAGGGAAATTGGCTTTGTAGCACACCAACCAGTTAATGTCTTTGTTCTAGCCCAGCACCCCAATTCATCTGAAGTGGGTTTCACCCATGAAAGCTCGTTCTAAAAATTTTGGTTAGTCTTAACGACAAATGATTGATTTTTAGCTCCATTGCACCATTATCAAACACTGAATACAATGCATACAGTACTGGCTGTTCATAGAATGAACATCTCAACTACTTAAATAGTAGAGAGAAGAGCTGTATGTTTTGGCTAAAAATACTAGAGTTAAACACTAAGAAGGATCTGTAAGTATTGAATCATGTTAGTGACTTTGTACTTGAGGACTATAACTACACTGTTACGTAAAATACAGCCATGCTGTCTAAGGTTGACGGGATGCTTAACATGTATGGAGCTAACTGGTATCAGAAGAATAAATCAAGAGCTTGTTTGACACCAAAGTGTACACATGATTTTTTTCCCCCCTCTAAAGCAAATTTTCTATTTCATCTTTTCTAAAGAGGCTCATTTAATAGCCTGTGAAATGAAATGCCAACAAAAATTAGAACAAATGGCATTGTAATCCCCAACAGACAACAAGCTTCTGCTGGGAAACATTCCGAGCAGACCTGCTGGATGAGATGAAGCATGTGATATTAGGCACTGTCCGTGCCTCCTCCGTCTCCGCAGAAGCGTGGTCAGATTACGACTGCAGCCTCTGCTTTTTGTGACATGTTTTATGTAGTATTGTAGTCTGAGAATTGCAAACCCACCGAAGGGATCTGAATGCCTGGAGAGGCTGTCCTTAATCTCAGCCTTAATATCTAAATGGGGCAATTCAGCACAGTTAAGGTGTATGTACAACAGTGGTGCTCTACTTACATCCATTTAAGACTACAAAATAGGGTGGGGTCCTCGGCATTGATCAATGCATACAGAAGCAAGAACTCTGCCTCCTTAGCTGGGAGTGAGGAATGCATACAAGATGAGTACTTAACTTTCCTTGGCTCCCTGCCAGCTGGGGGAACAGGAAGAGGCGCATGTAGAATCATGGTATGTAGGACTGCAGCGCCCTTTCCTGAAATGGTGCCATTGCGTAGATATCGGTGTGCGTTTTGCTGCTTTGGCGCTCCGCTGGCAGGGAGGGAATGGTGAGCAGGCAATCCTGTCCACTGACTCCTGAACGGGCCCTGCTGGAGGTGGCTGTGACCCTGGGCATGCACACTCAGCTGTGCTGGTGAGCTTTCCACACTGCTCCAATGGGAAGCAAACAGGTCAACATTCCCAGGGCTTTTCCTGCTCACCTGGCTGAAGAGCAGTGGTGTTCTGAGCATTCACAATGGCGCACTCTGGATCACCGCCTGGAGGCCAGTAACTCCAAATTACAACCGTGTTTACACCACCCTTACGCCACATCTCGGGCTTCACTCCACATTCTGGTTGAACACCGGGGTCTACTCTAAAAGCCCTTTAGATGGGCAGGA
Organism: Rafetus swinhoei; assembly: GCA_019425775.1. Lineage (NCBI taxonomy): Eukaryota > Metazoa > Chordata > Testudines > Trionychidae > Rafetus > Rafetus swinhoei. The sequence goes on along the minus strand of JAFJHL010000175.1, from coordinate 2,988,910 downwards.
GGGACTAGGCAGTGTAGACCCACGTTACAAGTTTGACCTGCTGCTGAATGTTGACCTAAGCTTGTAGTGTAGACCAGACTGGTGAACGGTTTCCTAAGGTCAGTGGGGCAGGAAATTAAAATGTGTCCCTTTTTTCCTTTGCAAGGGGAGAGCATGTCAACTCTGAAGAGTTAGTGGGTAAGAGTAAGTGATGGAGTGCCTTAGCCACCTGGCCATCAGGCACCTGGGAGGTTCTAGCAGTCCTGCTTCAATGACACCATAAAACCATCCTGCCCTGGGCTACCCTTTAGCTGAGGGGGGTGGTGCATTCTCCTGCAGTAGGGATGCCCAAAATTCCTGGGCAGAGTGGGGGAACTGAGGTGGGATCTTCCAGCTGACTGCTCTACCCACAGGGCTAAAGATCATAGAGCTGCTATCTTCTGCGCCAAATGGCCAGTGAATGCCCCAAGTCTCTCTCACACTCATTGGCCAAAACTATTAAGGAAATTTGTCAATCAACTTCACTCTATTGCCGCAACATTATTGGCAAGAGAAAATGCCCAGCACTACACAAGAACGGCCAGACTGGGTCAGACCAAAGGTCCATCTAGCCCAGTATCCAGTCGGCCAACAGTGGCCAATACCAGATGCCCCAGAGGGAGGGATCACAACAGGGCATCCTCATGTGATCCCTCCCCTGTCTCCCACTTGCAGAGAGGGTAGGGATACCTTTCCTACCCATCCTGGCTAATAGCCATTAATGGACCTAACCTCCATGAATCTCTCAAGCTCTTTTTTGAACCTTGTTGAAGTTCTAGCCTTAACCACAGCCTTTGGCAAGGAGTTCCACAAGTTGACTATGCACTGAGTGAAGAAAGACTTCCTTTTGTTTGTTTTAAACCTTCCTCTTTATTTGGTGACCCCTAGTTCTTTTATTGTGGGAATAAGTAAATAACTTTTCCTTATTCACTTTTTCCATATCAGTCATGATTTTATAGACCTCTCATCCCCCTTTAGTCTCCCCTTTTCTGAGCTGAAAAGTCCAAGTCTTTTTAATCTCACTTCATATGGGACCTGTTCCAAACCCCTCATCATTTTTGTTGCCCTTTTCTGAACCTCTTCCAATGCCAATATCTTTTTTTGAGATGAGGTGCCCACATCTGTATGCAGCATTCAAGATGTGGATGTACCATGGTTTTATATAGAGGCAATAAGAGTCTGTCTTCTCTATCCCTTTTTTAATGACTCCTAACGTTCTACTTGCTTTTTTGACTGCTGTTGCACACTGAGTGGATGTTTTCATTACTGCTAACCCTGCAGCTGTCTAGGCAATGGGAGAGTGAGCGGTGACCAAGGGTGTGAAGTACTTTGAGGTTCACTGATGCTGCCCCAGACTGTCTCAATGTAATGTGACTTGCTTTGCTTTGCCATCTCCCTAGGTGCTCTATCTGGCTCAGACCTGTGCAACTGTGTTCCTGTCCCTGGAAAACAACTTTTGCTCTAGGGAAGGGGTTATAAAAGCTGCACCAGGAACAGGAAGATAGCTTGCATGGGGTGGGCGGAGAGGAAGAATAGACTTTTGCCCCTGGAACAATGGATCTGCATTAAGGAACCTGAGCTTGGAGGATGGAGAGAGGGGAGAAATGTGTTCTGTTCTGAGGCTTAGTGCTTTTTATTTTGCTAGCCAGGTGTATTTGTGTGGAGTTTCTAGTTCAGCTTGCTTACAGAATCTCCCTGCTTTCCCAGTGCGCGTGCCCTCCCACCCCCCGCTCCAAACAAAGCATCTGAACAGTTCCAGGCCAATGTTCCTTTTTTCAACCATGTGTAGAATAAATTTAATGTGCACGGAGGCATGTGCAGATGTGCACCACCAATAGAAAAATGCTATCAGCAGTGGTGGCTCTGCTAATCAGCAGGGTGGCATTTGAATTTCTCCTGGGTGGTTGCCCAAGAGCCCAATTTACAGACAACACTGGTCTGGGCCATCAGTTGAGAACTTGGCTAGGTGGCACTCAGGGGTGCTAAGCTAACTCCCTTGCCTTACCTTAAACATCAATGCTTAGAAGTAGATGCGACTCTCTCAATTGAAAGCATAAATAAAGTTACTGCCCTTGTGGCTATTTTTATGAGCACTAAAACTGTACATTATGGGAATGTCTTTAAGATTTATTTCTACACCTTACTTTTATGTTTGAGGCAGATTGTCATTTAAGACAACCATTTGTTTTCCATTATTATGCAAATATATTTTAAATATGACTTCAAGGCTCTTGGAGAAACTGGGAAACCAGCTTTCTCAATGCTGTAAAGGGCCTGTTTCATGTGACTCAAACAGGTGGAGTGTAAACTTGTATTGAAATGGCCTTGCTTGTTTCTGAAGTGTGTCCAGTGAAACAGAGCCCTGGGCAGTGAGAAACGTCTATTGTGGTTGAGTGCATAAATTTCCACTGAACTGTTGCCTGCAACTCTGAGGTGCTCTCCCCTGCTAGCCACACATTTGCATTCTGCGTGCAGGTTGCAGACCTATTACTGTGCTATTGCTCACTACATAGAAACCAATTAACGAAAGGTTAGGAAGCAATTAAAAATCTTAGTGCCCTTTATTTCTGAGCAAGGTTTACACGGCAACACACAGTCCCTGAACACGCTATGTGAAGTTGTTTTCTAAGGCAGAGGGCTGAACTGTTTGCTGCTCCATGGAGAATGGGGGGACTCTCAGAAAAAACAATGTTCCAGCATCAAAAGTCTGTTTTTTAGATTCTTGGGGTTTGTGCGCCTGCTCTTGAGAGGGCCTTGGGTCTGCATCTGGCAATGCAACTTTGGTGTGAGGAACAAAACTGGGATTGAGGAACAAAGCTGGGATTAAGATTAGCTGTGTTTCCATCTTGCTTGTTACAATGATTAGTGAGAAATGGGTGGAATGAAGTAGCATGGGACTAATTGTCACTAAACAAAAGGCTGAAAAGTTTAATGCCCCACAGTCTCAATCAGATGGCTCACTTTCTAAAGCGGTCGCAACTTTTAAAGAAACTGCTCATTGCAAGAACAGATTACAGACTACTTCAAGGCCACTTGAATCAGTTTGATTCAACAGGATGCTCCAAATGATAACCCAGATTCATTGTCCCCATTAGAAGGAGGGCAGATGAGTTCCTGAAGCAGCAAAATAACAGATTTGGGGGTTCTTGCACAGCTTTCTTTTTTTTGGGGGTTGGGGGGGGGTCCCCTCAACTGCCTCATACTGAGTTTTCCTCCATCTACAAAACAAAGATAATGCTGCTTAGCTGGAGAAACAATACATTTTAGTAAATGGCTGTAAAACATTGCAAACGTTTTGGCAAGGCTGCAAAAGATTAAATGCTGTTTAGTGTTGAAGGCTAATCAATCCAACGATCACACAAGGAAATGTCTCCTTTGCCATAAGTAACCCACAGAGGCCACGTTCAGTGTAGGTGAACTTGACGTTCCAAGTGTCTGGGCATGCTGGGCAGAGCTACCCAAATGGCATGTGTGTCTAACACCTGTAATTAACCAGACTGAAAGGTCAATGCAGGGCCGGATTAAAACCTTTAGAGGCCTTAAGCACTGAAAAGATCATAGTACCCCCCATATGCAATTCAAACTAAAAACAATACTATACAGTACATTTTGTGTGTGTGTGTGTGTGCGCGCCCCTGCTTTGCTGGTGCCCTAAGCACGTGCTTAGTCTGCCTATTGAGTAATCCAGCCTGGGGTCAATGTGTGGCCTGAGGGGTGAGGAGCAGGCGCAAGACAGATGGGAAGTGACTAAGATGCCAAAGTAAATCTCATTTACCCATCCATGTGTCAATAGTGAAGTGGGAGATCATCAGTCTCTGAAATCATCTCATGTCACTGGTCTCCGATGCCAGCTGCTCCCTGGGTGGAGCCTTCACAAAACTATCAATGTGGGGGTGCTTAAACTGCTTCAGCTGGCTCCCCTAGCCTGGTTCTAGCTGCAGCACATCTCTCCCTTTCAAATACATTGAGGCACAAAAAGCCTGGGGGGGGGGGGGAGGAGGAAGAAAGCAGCACATGTCCTGGCTGGAGGGAAAGGATGACTGTCAGGAAGCCTGCACCAAGGAGAAAGGACAGGAGACAGCCAGCAGAAAATGCTGACTTGGACGTGGGACTTGAGAGCACCCCGAATCACTCTTTTGACCCTAGAACCATGGTGTCCAACAAGCTAGCCACATGTGGCTAGTTTGCTGTAGCAGTAGCTGTTACAGTGGCTACTGCTTCAGAACTAGATGGACACCCTGGCCCTAGAGGAATCTTAGGCAAGCAGACCAAAGGGGGAAGATGTCGAGGAGGAGGAGGGCGATGGAAGAACACGTTATGATACACTGTGTGCATGTGCCCAAGTAACCCATTTGGGAGGAGCATTATTCACTGCTGGATGACTTTTCTTGTGATGGGTTTGGATGCTGAGACCCCCTGGGGATTGTCACGGAGGTGCTGAAATACCACTGAGCCCACCTTCCTGCCCTCATGGGCACCCCTCAGCTCTAGCCTGTTGAGCCTGGCCCTCAGGTCTCTTCTAGCAGTGAGACAGATGGGGTCACAGCGCAAACACTTCAACAGATGTGTAGCTGGGCAGGGAAGAACTTCAAGCCATGACTTTAATGGGAAAAAAATGGCCTCTATCCAAAGACTAACATGGAGATTTTGAATCCATACATCAGATGACCTGACTGGTACAAGGTCACGCAGCAAAGTCCAGGCAGAACCCATCAGTTTTGATCACGCCAGTACAAGTAGGCGAAATGTTTTGCCAATGGGGATCTGTCCCACCAGCTAGGAGAGAGGCAGTGACTTGTTAATTGCTAATGTAACTGTGTATGTTTCAAAGACAACCATGAGCAGTGATTAGTTTTAAATAGCTCTTTCTTGACAAAGCCCATTATTCACAGTGGGCATAAAACCGATATCCCTGAAGTTCCTAGAACACTTCAGCTGCTCTGCTGACAAGCATAGCCTATTCAGTTATCCATTACCACGGGGTGTGCTTGTTAAGAGGCACAAACATCAGTTTTATTGTCAGTTGCAGGTAATCTGTCCATCAGCCTAATCTGTGGACTTCACCTACCTACAGGATGGCAGGAAATGAAGTCATTCTTCTGCTCCACTCTGCACTGGTCAGGCCTTAGCTGGAGTATTGTCCAGTTCTGGGCACCACATTTCAGGAAAGATGTGAAGAAATTGGAGAAGGACCAGAGAAGAGCAATGAAAATGATTAAAGGTCTAGAAAAACATGAGCTATGAGGGAAGGCCGAAAACTGGGTTTTCGTTTGGAAAAAGAAGACAGAGCAGAAATAACACCCTTTTCGGTATTTGAAAGCTGTTACAAGGAGTAGGGAGGGGAAAAAATTTCCTTGGCTAGGATGAGGAGCAATGGGCTTAAATTGCAGCCAGGGAGGTTTAGGTTGGATGTTAGGAAAAACTTCCCACCTGTCAGGGTGGTTAAACGCTGGAATAAGTTGCCTAGGGAGGTAGTAGAATCTCCATCACTGGAGATATTTAAGAGCAGGTTGGACAGACACCTGTCAGGGATGGTCTAGATGGTGGTTGGTCCTGCTGTGAGGGCCGGGGACTGGACTTGGTGACCTCTCGAGGTCCCTTCCAGCTGCAGGATTCTGAGGCGGCACCAGGGATCCACATGATCAAGTTATAGAAGAGCAGAGTGCAGGCTTCCCATTCCCAACATACTTGCACACTAACTGGGTAGGTGTCCTGGCTGCACAAACACCACACATTTCCTCAAGAGCCATCTTCAACCTACCTTTGCTTGTGCTGATTGGTCACAACTGCACTTTAGAGCACATGAACATCAATTGCCGTGTCCTGCAGGGTCCTACCAGTCTCTAGACTTGTCTCCCTTTTTCCGTATAACTTCATCAGTTTCATTGCAAACACTACACATCTGAGACGTCATGCAAAATGATTTGAGCAAAGCTTGTAAGTGCAAAATTTTGCTTTTGTCTGTGGGTACCCTCCTCCCAGTGTCTAGAGGAGTCAAGCATACATCTGAAGGCATGTTATGGATCACAGTTGTTACACTAAAGCAGCAGTTCCCAACCTTTTCCAGATGGGGACCCATCTTTGACAATTCAGGAAGACTTGGTGACCCAAGGCAATTAAAAATTGGGGGGAGAAGGGAGAACAGAGCCACCTGGGGAAGACACTTGGTGACCCTTTTGAAATGTAATGGTGACCCATATTTGGGTCCCGACCCATAGATTGGGAAACCCTGCACTAAAGGCCAAGAGAAAGTCAGAGCACTTAGGAGAAGGGCAGGCTAGTGGTTAGGGTGCTAATCTGTAGTTGGAGACACCTGGATTCTATTCCTGATGCTGGCACGTTTGTCCTGTGTGACTTTGGACAAGTCACTTAAGTACCAAATACCCGCTAAAATGAGTGGTGTTAGACCTCTTCATCTGCTTCTGAAAATCCCGCTGAGTGCTGGAAAGCCCTTAAAAATATCACTGTCTGAGTTCATCTAGCTTCAACTTCTAAGCTATCGATTCAGACTTGTCTTTGCTACACTGAATAGCCCATCAAATATTTGTTCCGCAAGTACTCTGATACTATGATCAAGTCACCTCTTAACTTTTTCTTGGGGAGCAAAGCACATTTTTCTCCTAGAGTCTCTTACCATAAATAGGCTTGGCAAGATTTGACTTCTATATTTAGACCAATTTTTAATTTTTTTAATTGATTTAAATTTTTCAGTTGGGAAAACTATGGGTTTGAAGTACACCTCCCAGTTTCCTTAATTTACACTTTGCAGTGGTGAGAAATTATTGGGGTGGAGGGTCAGATAATGAGGGGGGAACAATTATGTAATGGCAGATCTTGTGATTCCAAAAGTTAGTGTTATAACCCTTAAAACACATTGGCTACATCTACACTACAGACTTCTTGCGCAAGAAGCCTTTTGTGCTAGAGTTTTTGCGTAAAAACTTCTTGCGCAAGAGCACGTCCACACCTCAAAGCACATCGCAAAAGACATGTGCTCTTGTACAAGAGAGCATCCACACTGCTGGATACTCTTGCACAAGAAAGCTCTGATGGCCATTCACAGAATGGCCATCAGAGCACCTGTGCTTTTTTCCATAAGGGTTTCTTGCGCAAGAAACCCCTCTAGAGCATCCACGCTGGCCTTTTTGTGCAATAACTGTAGCACTAAAAGCAGTTATGCCTCAGAAAAGGAGGTTTACCTACAGTGGAAAAAGCCCTCTGTTCTGCCATTTAACTGCCTATTTAATTGTGCAAGACCTCATTTGAGGTGTGGATGCTCCCCATGTTTTTGCAGGAAAACAGCTTTTTTTTTTTTTACACACAAACCTTGTAGTGTAGACATAGCCATTGTCAATACCACACACCAACATACAAAGTAAACCAAACCTCTTTAAATCAAGATTTAATCCATTCTCAACTTATTTTGTATTCTTCCTCTGTCAGGTGGTTTGAGTGTTTCTTCGTTTGTATGTGTGCCATAAAATAGAACTTTCATTATTTTTTAATGAAACTTTGATTTAATATTGAACCCTTCCTGGCCTAATCATTCTTGTGGCTCTTCTCTGAACTTTGTAATTATTAATAACATTCTTATATTGTGGAGCCCAGAACTCCGATCCTCTAGCAGCAGTGACGCACCAGTGCCAAATCACCTCTCTTCCTGCTCAAGATGGTTTTTCTATGCACCCAAGACTGCATTAATCCTTTTGCCCTCAGCAGCACATTTGGAGCTCCTGATCAACTAACTCTCTTGACCCCCCCCCCCCCCCCAAACCTTTTCTGGCATCCCTGTTTCCCAGGATAAAAACTTTTAGTGAGGATAACGTGAGACTTGGCTTCAAACCAACCCTCATTTTGATGCAGGGGGTCTGAGGCCCAAACAACCCCTGGCTTTGCCCATTTCTCTTTCAGAGTCTCTCCCAAACGGAGATGCGGAAGGGAGGGTGAAGGAGAAAGCAGGGTCATACATCACAAGACAACAGATCTTGCACAGACACCTCTCATTCTTGCTGTTCATGGTCTGACTGTCCTCCAAGACTCACTGAATTAGCCCCAAGCCATCTGAGCTAACAGCCGAGACCCATTCGTCTAAGGCTAAAAAAAGGAAGAAAGCAAAATAAAATCAGTTTCATGTGAGCCATGAAGCGGGGCTTTGCCTGAATATATCCCAACTCTGTGCTTTTATGGCAAACAGCTGAAGCTGTTTGTCTGATCCATCCCAGGAAGAGGTGTGATGAATATATATATAAAATCTCTTCCCCCTATATATGAAGTCTTAAAGGGATTAGATGGTCAGGCAGGTTGCTCTCTAGGTCTAGGCATCTTTTTGGTGCTCAGCCAGACAGTTTAATCTCTGTGCTGCGGATTATTTCAAAACAGCATTTGTTCTCCCTTCCGTGCCAGATCTCTCAAATGCCGCATTCCAGGCAGCTGGGGGCTTGGAGCCTTTTGAGTTTCCTAAAGGAAACTCACTGTGCACTCTCATTGGCATGCAAGACGTTCTAAACGCCTTTCCTGCTCTTCCATGACAGTGAGGCACCTTAGAAATACCTCACTTACTCATTTGCAATGGGACAGCAGCCTGCCTCTTGGCACCTGAATTCATTCAGACAGGGAGTTTGCTTTAACCTGCAGTAAGGTTATAATATAGATTTATTTTCCCTTTCCCAGGAAGGAACCACCAAACTTCAAAGCTAAGGGAAATACACAAGGCCTCAGTTCAGCAAAGCACGTGCCTAAAATTAAACATTAATTCCCATTCAAGTCAATAGGATTTGTGAGTTTACATGCCTTGTTGAATCAAGGCCTCAGTCAAGAGCAGAAAAAAGTATTTACTTTTCTGTCCTCTCAAAGATTCACTTCATTTTGAATAGCATCTTTCACACCATTCGAGACACTGTCAAGTGAAATCTCTCAGATCTCTATTCATAGCTGGTATGAATCAGCATAGCTCCATTTATTATCCAATCCTTTATTTCAATATACCAAACATTCCCTATAACCTTAAGCTACATGTTAGTGTTTTTTCTTTACAGAATACTGATGGAGGGTTAAATAACAGCAACAGAAGAGAAACAATGCAAAAAGGATATGGGTTTCCGGTTGGTATTTATACCAGATGGAGTCGTCATCTTTGGAGCTTTCCTGGGAATGTTGTAGACAGTAAAATCTGCAGGGGAGGAGGATCTTGTTGCTTTGAAAAGCAGGATGGAAGTAGTGTTAGATGACCCATACAAGTATTTTACGGTCACAAGTATATTTGCTTTCAAGTGTCACAGATCTGAAGAGAACTTGCCATTGATGGAAAGTCTCAGGCAGTCAGAACACACTGAAATAGTTGCCTTTTTTGTCTTATAACCCATTTATCATCTGAGATGCAATTTTTACACTGTCTTAAAAGCACACCTTCCAGGGTTCAGTTAATAAAATGGTATTTCCCTGACAGTGCCAGCCCTTTTCTCTGACTTGAGTTTGTAATCCCATTGTCCCTATTCCACGATGGATTTGCAGCCCTTTCTCTTCCTTTCTCCTTTTGCTCTCAGATCACTGCCTAAACAGCTTCCACCTTTACGAATGTACTCTGCCTTGCATTTCTTACTAGAAAGCCAGAGCTGTCAGTTTCTGACATATGACACCTCTGGGTTTTGGTGCTTGATAGAGAATTGGGGTTGTTTTTTTATTTTGTTTTCCAGCAGAAGCACTGCCCCAGAGGTGGGATTATTCAAGGGAAGGGTTGAAATACCACTCGCAATGCTTGGCTGGGGAATGCATGTGCACAGAACCCTTTGGAAAAGTCAAATTCACCTTGCCTGGGTAGTGGAGTGACACAGTCGTCCATCATTGCATTATGCTCAGGTCACAGCTGCTGCCTGAGTTCCAATAAGGGGTGGGGGGGAGGGAAGAAGGGGGAGTTTCTCATATTAGACTCCCCCTGCCCCTCAGGTGGCATGAAGGTCGGGCTTTGTTAGCTTCTCTACATTGCCTGTCTTAATACCCTCTGCTGAGATGGAAGAGCCTGAAGAGCCCTTGAACACTTGTGAGCATGAGACTAGGGAGTTAAAATACAGGTTGAACCTCTAGTTCTGGATCCTTGGGACCTGTTCGGTGCTGAACCAGAGAATTTGCTGGACCACGGGAGGTCAGTATTGTCTAGTGGCACTACCAACACTTCCACTGCTTGCTGGGCTCTTAGAAGACACTTAGGGGATAAATTAGAGCTAAATAACACAACACTGGGAGCCAGGACTGGTGGCTGTAAAATTTATGGGACCACAGGAAACTTGGCCACACCCAAGATAAATGGACATCCGGCAACTAACATGCTGGACAATGAATGTTACCAGACCAGAGAGTGCTGGATTAGAGACGTTCAACCTCTAGTATAAATAAAGAAACCAATGGCACTGGAATGGACATATACCTTCCTGCTATGGGGCATAAGCCAACTTTAATGTGAGCTACAAAGAAACATTCCCTGGGGTAAATTATACTATCTCCCCTCATTGCAAAGTTTCTTGGCATCTTTTTTTTTATAAAGCAGCTGGTGGTATAAGAAGTCAGATGGGCTACTGGCCTAGATTGACAAATATTATCTCATGGTTTCCTCATACTCCTTCATCCATTTGTATCTTGTTATACTTCGCCTATAATCAGTTTAGGGCATGGACAAGATCTTTCTTATAGGTGGAGATCCTAGCTCTTGTTCTGGGTGTGTAGAGTGCCCAACACAACTGGACCCTAGTCTGAGTGGAGCTGCTTGTGCCACCCCAATCAATGAGACTAGTACTAATGGGCCATCCATCTGACCATTGATGTTCCTCTGTGTGCAAGCATGGAGGGAGGGGCACCATGCTGGAGAAGGCGGTGCTGATGACTGTCTCTCATGTTTCCCCTCTGAGCCCTCGCCCCAGCATGGTTCTGTAATGCCGGCACTGCTGCCATTCGAATGTGCGGTCTGGTTATCCCTTTCCATGCTGCCTGGAGAGGAGCACAGTAACCTGCTCTGATCCCAGGGGAAGAGTGTGTAACAATGACAGCTATCGGAGTGTTTTACTAGCAATCTGGCCGCATTGACTGTTGACTTGCTGATGGCCCATAGACTCAAGAACCCTACAGCGCCATGTAGCTGCTTTTCAGAGCTGGGCACTGGGAGCAGTAATTTTGCTTCGCTACGTTTCTCCTGTCATTTAAACTGGACACGTACATCCTAATCCAAACTGGCTACAGTTGTGCTGTTGCACATTTTCCAAGCATTACCTGGCTGCGCTGCACGGATGGGCAAAGTGATTCTGGCATGAATAAAACCTGACGCTGGAGAATCTCTCTCTCCTCCCCTGAGTAGTCCCGTAGTCCGTGAAACCGCAGGTAAAAAAACATGATTCCAGACTTCACTTGGGCTAAGAATCAGGCTTGTCCTTCCCCTCTTCTCTTCCCCCCCCCCCCCCAAAATGACCTATTCACCACGTGAACATGGTTTGCCAAATGATCCGTGTGCTGAAGTCAATAGAAGGTTCAAATATTATCTCACTTTATTTTTTCCCCATTAGTGAAATTGTACCTTGTGCACGTAGCTCACATTTGGGCAAGGCCTAGACCTCGCTTGAGGGGCACTTCTTGGCATGGGGTGAATTTCACCCCTCGGGTGAATCTATTCTCTACTAGCTTTACAGTAGCATCTGGTGGCCCCAACCCAAAAGCCCATCAGGCTAGTGCTGTCCCTGTCTCAGAGCTTTCCATCTACGCAGTCAAGACGCAGTCTCTTGGAAAGGATCAGTTTCCTCTTGTAGATGGGGAACCGAGATACAGTGAGTAGGACTGGGATTTTTGAAGTGCCTAAGGGAGTTGAATACCCAGCTCTCAATGAAATTCCTTTAGGCGCCTTGCCAATCCCTGCGGTGATGTGTCCGAGGCCAAGCGTGGGCCTTGTGTACTCTGGCTGTCACCACACAGGTAGACACCTCCGGGGAAAGCAGGCTGTGTCCACCCTGCAAAGAGTAGCTGAACACCGTCATGATAGGCAAGGCGGGAGGCAGCAGGGAAAGGATCTGGCAGCTCCTTCTGCTGGGGCCTTTCCCCTGCAGGCTCCTTGCTGGATAGGGTGCATCTCCTAAGGTTCTGGTGTGTCCTACTCACCATCTACACTATCGATACCAAGGGTAGGAGCATGCAGGACTCTGTCTGCCACCGTAAGTGGAGACATGGAGTCTGGAAGAGCTTGAAACCCAAGTTCTTCACAGCAGGGCTAGCTTCTGAATTCTACACGAGACCTGCAAAACGAATTGTTTTCCTCTTACAAACAGCCAGTCACGGGGCCCTGAAATGTGACTAGTTTGAACACCGAGTGCACTCTGGAGGCAAGAGTGCAGTAGATAGCAGCGCAATGCACAGAGAAGAACCCAAACCCAGCAGGCTTTCTGCTACTTTGTTCTTTCTCCTTAGTTACCAGAGACTTCCTTTTCATGGCTTGAGAATTCTAGGGAGAGACTCTGGCAAGTATCTGAGGAGAGGGAAAACTGTTCAGACCAATTGCTGTGATAGAGCAGAGAAGTTTGGCCAATAAATATTAATGACTTTCCTAGTTGTAGGTACCAAATGGATGAAAAAGGAAATGTAGGGGAAGGGGGGGAAGCAAAAGCAAAGAACTAAAGGGAAATATCTTTTGAGAGGCTAGACTGTGAAGACTACCTTTAATTTCCACCATTGAGAATCTGCTTTCATGTGACTACTCTCTAGCACAAGAACTAGAGCTGGCTGAAAATTATTTACAGCAAGTGAAGTTTTGGATGAAAAATGGTCTTGAGTAAAACAATTTTTCCCCAAATATTTCTTCTTGGGCAAAATCCAAACTTTGTGTGCCTAGAAACGGAGACTCTACAATTTTCCTTTTCAGTCACCAAGACACAAATGTCAGTCTGTCTTTGACATTTTTTTTACAGGATGAAGGAAAGCTTACTCTGTTTTCAGGGGCGGTGGATGTGGCTTGAAGCCTAGCCCCTCTCCTAGTTTGAGCACCTCACTTGGCAATTTTGCAAGCTGATCAACCTTTGGGATTTTTTTGTGTGGCTTGAAGATAAATCTGCTTTGGTTCTCAAGCTGACTTGGTTCTTAGCATTGGCTTCCTAGCTGGTTCCCTAGCTCGGCTTTCTTAGGACAAGAACATTTTCCGTGTCGGCTCCCTTTTCAGAACCCCATTGCTCAGAAGGATTTTTCCCTCCATTTTCTCCAGTTTTAGATCTCAGGTCTGTTTCCTTGTTACGGTCATCAGTATCAGAAACCCTTGCTGACTAATTTCTACTCTGTGTGGTGTGTGTGGGGGGGCGGGGGAAGAATTGTCTCAGGCTAGCAATAGCTCCTTTTGATCATAATTACGTTTCTCTTGGATTTGTGCTATAAATAGCTGCACCCTATTGATTGGATTGTCTGGACTGTTGAGCACAGCAAATGGAGTATCTTTTATAAGCATTCACAGTCTTCCTTGGGGGGGGGAGTTTTTCCCAACTCTGCCTTTTTCTCTTGTTCAGAGTAGTTTTTTATTCCTGCACAAGGAGGAAGCAGGGCGCGCATGAAGCTATTTAAGAATTAATTTCTACTGCTTTCTTGCATTGCTAAGCCACACGCCTCACCCAGGGTTCAGACAACAAACAGCCTCTAAAGAGCTGTGATGCTTCTCAGAGAACTTTCCAGTGTTTTCTATTGACTCAGCTCTGCTGCTCTGTTCTAGGTGGGGAGCATTTGTCAGCCCTCATGTAGAATGGCAGAGATCTGCCTGTTGCAGGCTGTGTTCCTGATGGGGGCTTCTTTTCCCACGTGACATCAAACCGGTCGTCTTAAGGCACCACAAATGGCCCAGTCTGACAGCTGCAAACGTGGTCCATGTGTAACCCACACACCTAGTGTGGTTCATTGACCAATGCAGTGGCACCTAGACCACAGCAACAGCTAAGATCAAGAGACCTCTACAGCATAGGCTGGAAGCCAGCTGGCTACTAGCTCGGGGGTAGAGGCTCCTATACTAAGCTTCAGAGATCCCAGGTTCAAATCTGCCTGGTGGCCGTTACACATGCACAGAAGGAGATTCTGATGCCCATGGAGGCGATTTCTCTTTTCACCATGTGAAACTGACCCTGTTTGGCTTAGGGTTTGCCCAAACCCTGCGCTTCTGGTCACCTGTCAAGACCATTCATTCTAAAGATCAGCTGACAGATTGCCCCTTGTTCAGCAAAGTAGGGCAGAACATCCTTGCCTGAAGCCTAGCTACAGCCTTGCTGTTGCTATGAATTTTGAAAGCTGCGTTTCCCAGTCCACTCTGGGCCAGGTAAGCATCCAGAGATGGCCACAGAAGGTTCCTAGGGCATTTCCTGGCAGGAGGTAAGCTGGCGAAGCTGTGACTAGGGTACAGGGCCCAACACCTCCTGTGTTACTCTCCTGATGTAAGGAACGGTAGAACATGCGATGATGGGGGCATGGTGGAGTGAGGCTCCCTTACACATCCCCATGGCAGGAGTGCTGCCCTGCTTTTCATAGCTTCTTGCCACTAGCACAACGGTGTCTTCCCGGGGCTTGAGGGGACATGGTGGGTTGCTTCAGCTGGGGCTTGTCACTGCCACGTTGTCCCCACCAGCCAGACAGGCAGCTGCTGTGGGCTGGAGCTGGGTGAGGGGTGAGCTGGGTCCTGATCTCTGCCCTGTGCCTGCCCCCTCCTCACCTCAGCCCTCCAACAAGGGTGTCAGCATGGCCAAGGAGCAGGTGGTCTAAACGGCATCTCAATGCCACTGAAAGGTTTGGCCCTGATGCCCATGAGACCAGGGAGGGGCACCATCTTGAGGGGTGTGTGTGTGTGTGTGTGTGTGTGTGTGTGTGTGAGGGGGGGAAATGGCCCTCTGCCTCCCCTCCCGGTGCTCTTGCTTGGTGCCCCCTGCCCTGGGTTAGGACCAGGACATGCCCTCTGGGGTGCTGCTGGCCAGCTAATCCCCCTTTCTCCCCATCCTCCCTCCCCCCCAGCTGTGGCCTCAATGAGGAGGCAGAAGCAGGGATACAGGCACACTTTGCCCCCTCCAGAAGTGTTGTGAAAGGCCTGTGCGCTGGTGAAAGCTCCAGGGAGATGGACTCTGGACAAAAGGGCAAGCCAGGCCCTGAATACATTCAGCAAAGTCCTCGGGTACAGTGCAGAGGTGCAACCACACTTGCGTCTACACTACCGGCCTGCCTTGCACCCAGGGCTGGCCTGAGGGGGGGCCTGGGCAACCCCCCCCAGGAGCCTGGGACCCACCCCCGCTTTGCCCACCGCCAAGCAACATGGTCCTGGGTGTGTGGCGGTAGCAAGAGTTGCCCTCCATCACCACGTGGGCAGCAGGAGCCAGAGCGGCCTGTCAACCTGCTCCATGCTGCCACTGCACCCTGCATCTCCATGGCAACCCCTGCTACCACCACACCGGGTCCCATAATCCCCTGGATCCCTCCCATCCATAGGATGGTAAGACAGCTGCCGTGGGGGCCCCCAAAAGCTCAAGGCTTTGGGCAGCCGCTCCAATTTGTCCTATGGACAGGACAGTTGGGCTTCCTCCCTGTGGCTGGCACCGACCCACTGGAGTTGAACGTGCTCAGCATTGCCTTGACCAAATCCCTTGAGCAGAGTCTTACAACCCCCCAAACCCAAGCCTGACTTGACGTGCAGTCAGTGGGAGCGTGAGGGTTTGAGAATGAATTGTGATCCTGGCTATGCCACTTTAAAACCCTTCCCTGCTCCATTAAGTGATTCTTTGGTGCAGTTATACTGGGAGGGGTGATTGTGAGCAATACTCCCATTATAGTCAAATTTAAACCCTTTTTTGGTTAAATTCATTAATGCTGCTTTAGGTTGCAGACTTGCAGCTGTGAGCTCCTGTTGCTGGTCAGTTAAGTAGCATTGGCAGCATATTGCCATTGGCATCACATGTCTGGACCGTGTTGGGTAAGCACCAGGGACTCATCAGACTCCCCATGACAGTGTCTGAATCGAGTTTTATTTAAATGACAGCCAGGTTATGGTTGGGCCGTGTCAGGGCAGATGCAAATGGCTTGTAAGCCAAGGTGACGCTGCATAAGCGTGTCAAGTGTCAGAATGCTCCACAAAGCAGTTAATTTAGGCGGAGAGCCAGAGGGGGAGAGGGAATCAGATCCTAAGCATATCAAAAAGAGATTTCGCATACAAAGCAGGTGAGTTTTAACACTTACAGCAATGCCACATGCAATTCCTTTCAGACTACCCCTTTCTTGGACGGATTTAAAAAGATCAACTCTGCCAACTAAAGCAGCACACTCAGAAATAAGGATAATTGGGGTGTGCTTGATTCTAAATTAATCCAGTTAGATTCAGAGCAATACCTTATCTTTCAGTAATCTCAGCCACTTACTTGGTGAGCCGTTGGGGCTGTCCCACATTGTTAGATCCAATATTCTATTGCTGACTACCATGTGTGTTTGGCAAAGTAGGTAGAACGCTGCTACTTCTGTTTGGCAGTGTTCTCAACTCCCTTCATGCTGGCAGAATGGCTGCACAATGAGTCAAGCCTTTAATCTTTCCTATACTTATATCTTACGTGTAGCCATATGAAAGGAAAAACAGGGGGGAATTGGAGAGGGTCCAGAGAAAAGCAACAAAAATGATTAAAGGGCTAGAAAACATGACCTATGAGGGAAGACTGAAAACTGGGTTAGTTTCTTCTGCAAAAGAGAAGACAAAGGGGGCATGATAGCAGTTTCAAGTACCCAAAAGGGTGTTACACGAAAGAGGGAGAAAAATTGTTCTCCTTAATGTCTGAAAGGACAAGGAGCAATGGGCTTAAATTCCAGCAAGGGAGGTTGAAGTTGGACATCAGGAAAATCTTCCTATCCGTCAGGGTGGTTAAACACTAGAATAAATTGCCTAGGGAGGTTGTAGAATCTCCATCTCTGGAGATATTTAAGAGCAGGTTAGACACTGGCATTGATTGGGGGGGGGGGGAAGCTGAGTCACTTCATGCCCCCCAGAATTTCTTCACGCTCCCCCAGGAGGGCACGCCCCCCAGTTTGGGAACCTATGATCTAGATGGTGGTTGGTCCTGCCATGAGGGCAGGGGACTGGACTTGATGACCTCTCAAGGTCCCTTGCAGTTGTAATACTCTGTTGCTTGTGACAAGCAAACTTTCTGTTGCTTGTCACATCATATACGCAACATAGAGGAAAATCGCTTGCTCCCATATCAATTCCTCTTCCTTCATCTTGGCTCAGTCTAGTGAGGGTTAAGACTGAGATTGCACAGTGCAGGCACTGTACTTTCCACAGCAGGCTTACGGTCTCCTTTGAATCCAGTCTATGTACTGGACTTTCGCATGTTTTTCAGCTTACTTTAACTGTCTTTTATCGAAGTTAAGATCTAATTGGTCTTCAGAGGGGAAATTAAAGCCCCCTATTTGTTACAAAAGTGTGTATTGTGGTCTCCAACCTTTCTAGTATTGAACTTGCATGTAGTTACTTAAAGCAGATAGTCCTCTTGTGCTATTCTGTCACCCTATGATAGATCCCTGCAAGGGAAAAACAGCCAGCAAACGACGATTAGGCAGATTTATAAATTCCCAAGCTGGACTTTGTCCACTGCCTAAGTAGATAATGGTACATGATTGCCACCTCCGGATATCAAAGAGCAGCCCAGCTCTGACAAATCACCAGCTGAAATAACATGTACATAAAATGTCACTTTCTACAGGAAAATCCCATTGACTTGGATTTTTTTTCTTGCCCCCTGCACATGCAAATATGATACAATCTGCTAGATGGATGTATTCAGATTTTTAAACCGTCACGTTCAGTATGGTCCCATACCCAGTGATTGGAAAAAATGGCTGTTCATTTCCCACTAATATTCTGGCAAACTAGTAAGAATACTAGTGAAAAGCAAATGAGATGAAATTATTGTAGTTACTCTTGCAAGGCACTGAACCCTGCTGTGATCTCCTGAAGATCTTCAGCTTTCAGAGACTTTGGGCTCGATTCAGGAAAGTACTTAAGAACATGCTTATCTCTTGCACTGAATAGGGATGCTTTTAATGGGACCATAAAACACTTCATAGGTTCAAAACCCAAAAGCTTTTTTTTAAACCCAGCATGTGGAAGAATTACCATTTTGAATTGCACCTCTGAGGCCAGACCCACAATTGGTATAAATCAGCATCAATGCAATGTGATATGACAGCTGAAAACTTGGTCCTTGGAAATGTACACTTAACTGTGCAATGGAATCTTAAATTTAACTTGGTTAGGTAAGTCATCAGAGCACAGAAATGTCACTGTTATCCAGCCAGAGTAAGTGGAAAAATCAGCACAGAGCATCATTTTGTGAATACACTGCACAGCAATAATTCACTGCAAAAAAAATCTGCCTCCCAAACATCTGAAAAATGGATTAATTTTAAGGCTCCTGCAATTTTGTGTGACCTCTTCTGCAAAGGGGGGAGAAAGTAAAATTAATCACATAATGAACTTATGAATTATTCATGGTTTTATGGCCCTGATTCAGAAAAGCATCCCGATTCAAGACAGCATTTAAAAGTACGCTGAAATGATTTCTTGAACAGGGGCCTCTGTTTCTAAAATTCATGGTGGTTGGCTTCTCTGTTGGTATCTGAAGAAAGAGAAACGTGTAGAAAATTCATGCCTCAGGGCCTGAATTCTATCCAGGTGATATATCAGTGTGGCCAAAAGTTTTCAGGAACGGATGAAGATTGCTGCCCTGGAGCTACCTGGCACTTGAATTGGGAGTGGGTAGAAAGTGGAAGCCAAGAACCAACACCTGCCAGTGCCCAAAATTTAAGGATCTACACAACTGTCTTCTGAATAATGTGCAGACCAAGTGGCTTAGTGGATATGTGAATAAACAGCATAAGGAGAGATTTCCAGGGACATTAGTCATACCTCTCGAACATGCTGCTCAACAGATAATGGGATTAAACATCCCTTTTAACTAGGGCTTTCATGTACAGTGTCTTCTGCTACCATCAGGAAGAGGAGGTGGGGGTGGAGGGGGGGAGGCTTCCAAAGTTCTCAGCAAATTGGCTTTTATACAAGGGGGTATTACTAAAAAACCCCCCCCTGATTCATTGCCCAACAATTAAGCGTCTCTGTTTAAATAAGTCTGCTAGAGTGAAAAAGGAAAGACCTCTAGGAACAAACTGACCTAGAGGCAAGTACATCTACGTTAGGCAAATCTCATTCACACCCTAAGAAGATCTATTAAAGGATGGTGAAATCATTCTTGTTTTCTCTCCCTAGAAGCAATGAGGCTAGACCAGCCTGTGATAGGTGTGCTCCATGTCTCAGTGAGACATGGAACACTGTTCAATAATTATCTCTTCAGAGTTGCTCTTGGTTTACACTGGGTGGGGTGAAAGGAAATTGCTGGCATAGTCTACAGTTGTCCAATGCTCATAGGAGAGAAACCATGTTTTCAACCTAGGAAAAAATGCCCCAGATCCTCCCCTGATGCCAATCAGCTTGGCTTCACTGAGACACTCAAATTCACACTCTCCAAAAATCTAACTCAGCCACTTTCTTTCCTTGGGGTTTAAAAATTTAGGGGGGGGGGGGGGCCCTCAACTTAAGTGACAGGGATGGCAATGAAGGTGGTAGTCTTCAGCCAGTTGACACAGGCTGTTGATGGTTTCAGGATTTTAACTGCAGTCAGCATGCTTAGCGATACTGTCCAAAAGACACTGAAAGGCAGACTGGCTATTATATTCTGCTCCATGCTTGGGAGTTTTGTCCTGATTCTGCACAATATTTACTGTCCTTCTGGAAGGGATCCAACTTCCTGACTGACTCATCCCTGATAAATTGTTGCCTTAGATGGCTACTTACTTTTTAAGACCAGGGCTACTCAACTTTGGCAGCCCCAAGGGCCACAGTGATGCTCACAGCACATGCTGAGGGCCGTGACTTACGTGTGGTTGCATATACATGCAAATAGCTTCTTTCACACAATACCCTGGCACTCCCAGCGCCTCCTCCTGGGGGGGCTAGAAACGCTGACACCCTGAACCAGTCTGTTCCAGCCAGCCCGTCCGCTTGCGTCTTTCGATGCTCACCCCGCCTGGGAGATGCTGCGCCATTGTGGAGCGTGTTCCCAGTGGAGGCCATGTTCAAAGGATCCCACCTGTGGGCCACCTGTTGAGCCTCACATAAACCCAAACCGCACCATGGGCTGCAAACAAACAGGCTGTGGGCCGCATGTAGCTCGTTTTATCTACTTGCATCATGCGCGAGAAGGAAACTCATTCACAGCAGCTGCAACTTCCATTGCTTTTGCTTCCATGTTAGTCTGGTAAATTGCAGAGTGAGGCTCATCTATGGTTCCTGGACAGTGCTCAATAACTAGCAGAGGAGGTTTCCAAGAGGGTGTGAATTGCTGTAGCTCCAGGAGAAGACAAATTCTATCCTACCATAGAGAAAACAAGCTTTTTATCTAAATCTCACACATGCCTGACTTTCTTTTTCTCAACTCCAGTGAAGTCTCTTCTTCTCGTCAGCTTTTTGCTTTGATTGTTAATAACTGACGATGTCTGTGTTCACCATCTGCTGCTGTGGAGAGTGCCAAGTATTTACCATGGACCACTATCTTGGTATTTTTAACTCTCAAAGGATGGAATACCTGGTGAAGCTACACATAGTGAATGATCGGTCTCAAAGTCTGGGTCAAACTAACCACAGGTTGACATTGTCTAGTCTGGCACCCTCAGGACCTGACCAGTGCAAGATGGGGGGGAGGTCAGATTTGGCTAGCAGCATTACCAACACTTCTAAGAGCCCAGCAAGCAGTGGAAGACATTTAGGGGTAAATTAGAGCTAAATAACAGCACAGAATACTGAGAGCCAGGGCTGGGGGCTGCAAACAAACTTTATGGGACCATGGGTAACTTGGCCACACCTATGATGAGTGCACATCCAGCTAACTCAAATCATGCTGGACCATGAATGTTGCCAGGCCAGAGAATGCTGGACTGACTATAAGAACTGCCATAGTGGGTCATACCAAAGGTCCATCTAGCCCAGTATCCTGCGGCCAATGCCAGGTGCCCCACAAGGAATGAGCAGAACTGGGAATCAAGCGATTCCCTTTCCTGTCACCCATTCCCAGCTTCTGACAGGTGATAGGGACACTATCACTGTTCCTCCTGGCTAGTAGCCATTGATAGACCTATCCTCCATGATTTTATCAACTCTTTTCTTGAATCCTATTCAAAATATCCTCTGGCAAGGAGTTCAACAGGTTGACTATGTTGCATGAAGCACTACTTCCTTTGGTTTGTTTTAAACCTGCCACCTTTTAATTTGACTTGGTGGCCCCCTAGTTCTTGTGTTATGCCAAGTTATTTACTTTTCTTGACTTTTTGCCCTACCTGTCCTGATTGTGTAAACCACGATTGTATTCCTCCTTGGTCGTCTCATTCCCAAGCTGACAAGCCCCTTAAGTCTTAAGTGACAAGTAGTAAGACAAGTCTTATTAATCTCTCCTCAATGGCAGCCATTCCATACTCCTTATGACTTGTTTCCCTTTTCTAAACTTCTTCCAGTGCCAAGATTTGCGCACACTATTCAAGATGTGGGCGTACCATGGATTTACATCAAGACATTAAGGTGTGCCTTATTTTTCTATCCCTTTCTTAATGATTCCTTAAAATGAGTAGCCCTGTCGTACCTCAAACTAACAAGTATAATTTTTATTAGTCTAAGGGGCTACAGGACTCTTCATTGCTTTTAAAGATGCAGATTAACACTGCTCCCCCTCTGAGACTTTTAATGATTCCTAACATTGTTTGCTTTTTGACTGCTGCTGGCTGGGGAAAAAAGACTCAATAAAGATCTGAGTGGTACATTCTAGCTTGGATTGCAAAATGACCCATGTGGTGATGCTAAGTATTTGGATACATTTTGTAACCTAAATGCTGCTGAAAATCAAATATCCTAAAATGGCAAATCCAAGAACACTAAAAATGGATTTTGAGAACAGCTCAAAACCTCCATTTTTTTTAAATGGACTGATTGTCCACTGTCTTGCACTTTACACCATGTGATCATTTTCTGCAAAGTAGATGTATCCCGAGTTAATGGGTAAAAAATTCATAATTGCCAAATGAGTTGTGAACCTAAGGCTCACCCTTGTAAATGGGAATACATAGTATGGGTTAGAGAGACTCTTTCCTGTTGACTTAGATTTATATATTAAGGTTCCAGGTATAAATGTTTTATAAAAGGTTAATAAATATAAGCAGGTTAGACATGAGCTGTACATGCTGTAAATGGTTATAAATGTACCAATAAATAGTTATAAACCAGGAGTTTAACCAACCGTTGAATTTTATAACAAACTGATTACCTATTTATGAGAACATCCATTAATCATTTATTAACACATATAAACTATTTATAAATGGAACCATAGTGTACAGTGTGACCAGTAAAGTGAAAAATGTTTAAACAATGGCTAGATTAAGCAGATCTGAAACTGGACAAAATCACTTCAATAGTTCACTGAACCCAACAGAAATGGCCCCATCTTCAGTCTTATTTGAATAACAATTTTTCTGGCAAAACCTGATCTGTCGTCTTCCTAGCCTTAAGCTATTGAAGATTCATTAATTACAGCACTGCATTATTGACTTATAAATCAGTTTGTGGGAAGGCATCAATTTCTCTTGGTGTTTTACTAAATCACTTTGGCAGTTTGCTTTTACAGCAGGAAATTGTAGATCAGTGGACCAACCTCTTCCCTTGGCCTTCACTTAGCTAAAATTGAGAGGTTCTTCTGCCACTTATCAACTTCTTTGATACCAACTTTTTCAGTATTAGTACAAGCATTGTGGTGGAGGAAGTGGGGCCCC
The DNA here is from genome assembly GCA_019425775.1 of Rafetus swinhoei. NCBI lineage: Eukaryota > Metazoa > Chordata > Testudines > Trionychidae > Rafetus > Rafetus swinhoei. The sequence continues at coordinate 2,966,002 of JAFJHL010000175.1, read as the reverse complement.
TGGAGCAGACCCATCTTGAATTCAATTCCTGACAAAAAAGAATGTCTCTAATCTACTTGCTATCACCTCTCATTCACTCACTATGTAGACCTCAGCTTACCCATCTGCAGAAGGGAACTAGTACTATTTACCTATGTCACAGTGGAATTCAGGATAAAACACCTGCCTCAAACCCAGCTTCAGAGAGAGTATTTTGGTTTACATGGATAGGTCACAATCTGGGTTTCAATATGCTTTCCCCCACAGGATGTTTGTTCACCGGTTGGCAAAGTGTGGGCTCAATGGGTTCGGTATATTTTCATAGTGCTCCAAGTCACCAATACTAGAAATGACCTGCAATGTGTCTCGCAGGCAACTTTTCCCACTGCTCAGTATGAGTTTAGGCAAACACCTATCCGGATGGTCTAGATCCAGGTCTCAAACTCCCAGCCTGCAGGCCGTCTCCAGCTGGAGCCAGTTGTGCAATCTGGCCTGGGAGTCCCAGCAGGCCAAAGGATTGGGCGGGGGGAGAGCTGTCTGTTCCCTTTCCCCAAGCCCCATGGTGGTAGTTGTGGGGAAGCTACCCGTGATCTCACTGCATTGTAAGATAGCATTGGCACTGTTACAATGTAAGATGCCATGTATTATGACTGTAATTATTTAACCTGTTTGTATAATAGCTGCAGAAGCTCCTTGTCGTCTTTCTATATGCTGTTAGTGATCACTGAGCAGGGACGTTTGCCTACAGGTTCATTAGTCCTCCTTTCCTGCAGAGAGGTAATTTTATCAATGCACAAGTCTTTTTTTCTGCAGGGAATTGACCTACACACTTCCACAAATCTTTTTTTCTGTAGGGATTTGAGTTGCTGGCACTCATCATCGTTAGTATGTCGAACTATAGATCAAGCATTTCATCCTATAGATTCAGATAAAAGCCTGGTCTCTCTGGCCATTTTAATGGTTGACTTAATTTATAATAGTCCAGTGCCATGGGTAGACAGCACCTCTACTACCCCCAGCTGTTAGGAGTAGATAGTAATGGCTATGCTACAAAATCCTAAGTAGGTTTGTAAAATGCCTTAGTAAAATAACTCATCTTAGAGAGAGAACTAGAAATGCATGCCTTGCACAGGACAGCTGAGGAAAGCATAGGTCACCATGAAAAACTCAGCTGTAGTTTCATATAGGCCGTGCAGTCGGAAGGTGCCCTTTATCAAAGGATTTTACCATCACTCGTATTGCACCACATGCCTTTCAAATTAAAAGGCTGGTTGTTCAAAAACTGCATGTGGTCAGTTCTGACCAGACCAAGGAGCCAGACTGAGTGGTCTGTTTTATGCTGGTGAACTCCATTGACTCTAATGGAGTTACTCCTGGTTTATACTGGGATGAGGTGAGAAACCAGCCTTCATGAAATCATGATTCACAGCTAGGGCTGACAAAACTAGTAGAAATCACAATGGTTATGGGGATGGTTGAACCAGAAGCACTGCAGACATTCCCATTAATATCCAAAAATGTAGGATCTAAATTTATATGTGCAAAAATTGTGAACCTACAAACCCATATTTACTTGTAAAAACCAGCTTTCTGCACACTTATGTACCTAGTGAGGTGTGCATGGAAGGTCTGCCTGCACCAATGTGACTGCACATTTTTGAAGGCTGACTTTCTTTTGGATTATCAGAGAAATTACCTTGGCATCTTTCTTCCTGCTCTTAAATAGTTTCCTTTAGCGCCTTCGTCTCTACAAATATTCTATAGCTATACCCAGCCTCCTGCTTTTTTCATGATTATTTACTGTCCTTCCTGCCTGCCTTCTCACTGCCTATTGACTTTGAATAGTGTCCTGTGTACTGAACCTTTACATTGATCTCCATATTTGTAGTTGCTCTTAACATACAGAATGGGAAGTGACTGTCTAGGAAGAAGTACTGCTGAAAGGGATCTCGGGGTCATAGTGGACCACAAGCTAAATATAAGTCCACAGTGTGACACTGTTGGGGGAAAAAAAGCAAACATGATTCTGGGTTGCATTAACAGGAGTGTTGTGAGCAAGACATGAGAAGTCATTCTTTCTCTCTACTCTGTGCTGATTAGGCCTCAGAGTACTGTGTTCAGTTCTGGGCCCCACATTTCAAGACAGATGTGGAGAAATTAGAGAAAGTCTAGAGAAGAGCAACAAGAATGATTAAAGGTCAAGAAAACATGAGCTATGAGGGAAGACTGCAAGAATTGGGCTTGTTTAGTTTGGAAAAGAGAAGACTGAGAGGAGACATAGCAGTTTTCAAGTATCTAAAAGGGAGTTACAAGGAGGAGGGAGAAAAATTATTCTCCTTGGCCTCTGCTGATAGGACAACCAGCAATGGGCTGATATTGAAGCAATGGATGTTTAGGTTGGACATTAGGAAAAACTTCTTACCTGTCAGGGTGGTTAAACACTGGAATAAATTGCTTAGGGAGGTTGTGGAATCTCCATCACTGGAGATATTTAAAAGCAGTTTGGATAGACATGTCAGGGATGATGTAGTTGTAGATGGTGCTTGGTCCTGCCGTGAGGACAGGGTATTGGACTTGGAACTCGAGAGATCATCCTTCCCATTCCAGTATTCTATGAATGTGTACACCGGGATTTTCCCCTACTGGCTGGTAACCCTGCCCAACCCTAAGCTTTGCCGAAGAGTTAAAATGCAGAATGCAATTTTAAGGCACAAAGACCTTTCTTTTAAATGCATGCAGGTCTGGGCTCCTTTTTTGAGATTCTTTCCTCTTCCTACCTACCACATGTGTATATAGCAGATCAGATATTAGAGGACAGATTTAAGTGTCTGACTCAAAGGGTTACATCTCTCTTCATAATAAATCCACCACAATAGGGCATGGCTGTCAGGTTTTACTCCGGCAATTCCCAGAGACCTTTAAATTGGCCACTGGGCTGAGATATCATCCAAGCTGACACCAGTAAGGTCAGGGGTCACTGACAGACATGTGAGGATGTACAATATAGCAGCCTGGGCTTGGGGTCTCTGTGGAGACATGCTGGAGCAGAAATCATCAAACATGCCAGAGTAAGCTGTGTATCAAATTTGAATGAAGTTCACGGTCATCACGGCTGCTTAAAGAGCCACCATAGTGCAGATGGGCACACTAGCTGATAAATAGGCACAGAAAAATCTTAACATAGGGGAAAAAACAGGAAACAAGCATGGATTTAGTAAAGCAGACTGAGAAAGTTAAGAACAATCTCTGCTGAAATTTTACGTTTTTGGCAGGTTTTGAGCCTCAGATTTTCTCATGTAAAAGTGAATTGCAATTCAGGGATGTTTCTTCATCAAGATTTTTCTGAGGAGTCAAAACTCCAAGTACTGGACTGTGCTCATAGCATGTGTGGATTGGCTGAGGATGGATAGGGAAAAGTGCAGAGCTTGTCTCCATCAGAAGTTGGTCCAATTAAAAAAATGAATTCCCCACCTTGTTTAAGTAGCTCTCTGTAGGTCCCAAACTGTCCTGCATGTGAATCTCTAGCACAGGGGTGGGGAGCCTTTTTTGGGTTGGGGGCCACTGATGCACCAAAAAATCATTCAGGGGCAGCACACAAGTGAGAAGCCTCCCACCCCAAAAAAACCTCACTGACGTGGCCCCTGACTGAGAAGAAAGACACTCCCAACATTCCCCTCACACACCACAGTCTAAGGGGTCCACCCCTTGTAAACTTTGTGTGCTCCAGCCCCGAGGGCAGGGGGCTGGAGCACCAGCTCAGGCCCCACAATGCTGGGAGGGATTGAATCTGAGGCCAGATTCAGTCAAGCTGGGAGCTGCATCTGGCCCCATGCCTTGCGTTCCCCACCCCTGCACTAGCATGTTGACAGGTGGAATGGGACCTGGGACCTTTGGAGGTTAGTGCAGGAGCCTCTACAGCTTGAGCTAGAAGCCAACTGGCTCTCAGCTGAGGCTGTAGAGTAAACTCATCCTTTCTTTGTGTGCGGCCTCAGGGCCAGTACATGGGACAGTAGGTGTGTGGGTTGCACTCGCACGTGCCAAAGGTGGCAACGTAGGTATCCTCCATAAGAAGAAGCCAGGGATGAAGGAAGCAAGGGCAGTGACAATGCAAGATCGAGGGCCTCTTAATGTCCCCAAGCACATCCTGTTGCAAGCTAGCATGCTGCTGAGTCAATAGAAAAGCTGAGCTCTACAGAGGTATGGTGGTGTTGAACTAGGATGGCAAAAATGCTTGCGTGGCCCACCAGTAGGTATAAGCTGATGCTCCTCCCACTTGACCATCATGGTGCCTCAGAGCCTTAATGCACCTCTGAGCAGACACAGGTGCTGTCTCTGGCATGGCAAGTTGGCAAATCTGACTCCTGTTCTGAGGGGGAGCCGGTATGAAGGAGGCCTAGGGCAGACCTTCGCCTGCCAGTTTCCTCCAGCATTGCTTTTCTCTAAGGGTACATCTAGACTGCTTTCCTCTTTCGGAAGAGGAAATGCAAATGAAGTGCTGATTAGCATATTCTCATGCTTCATTTGCATATCCTCTTCTAACCCTTTTTGCAGAAGAGGTTTTTCGCCAAAAAATGCAGTCTAGACGCAGCTTTTTCGCCAAAAACCCCTTTTTCAAAAAACCCATAAACCTCATTTTTTGAGGAATATGGGTTCTTTTGAAAAAAGGCTTTTTTGTGAAAACCCCTATCTAGACTGGTTTTTGGCAGAAAACCTGTTCTGCAAAAAGGGTTGGAAGAGGATATGCAAATGAAGCATGAGAATATGCTAATCAGCACTTCATTTGCACTTCCTCTTTTTGGAAGAGGAAAGCAGTCTAGATGTACCCTAAGACTTGTCTGGTCATGAGTCACTTTCAGACATCACCACCCTCTAACCCATCTGGCCAAGCAGGGCTGTGAGCAGTGTCAGTGTGTGGGGTGCGCTGCGGCGGAAGAGGAAGGGAATAATGAGAACCACTCCAAGCTGCCTCAACACTTCTTCCTGGTCCTTCTATCCCAAGGCTGAGCATGCGGCCTCTGCAGTACTTCTAACTCCTCAAGGCTTAACAAAAGAGTCCAGGATCTCAGTTCTGGCCTTTCCCACATGGGGCTATCAACAATGCAGCACACTGCCCCATGCGGCACGAGGCTCCGCCCGCGGTACGGCAGAGCAACAAAGTTGCCAAATCATGTCTGTGCACCCAGAGGCTCAGAACAAGCTGGGTAGGTGTCGCGTGGGCGCTTCATGCAATAAAGACTAATGAAACAGCTTGTCATGGGTTGATCACTAATCCAGCCACTTAATGCTTGCTGTGCCATGTTTCCTTCCCTTATTAACAGCTCAGTGTGCCATGTCTTCTCTTGCTTGATATCTGCTTAATACAGATCCTCTCTGGTCCTGAATTGTCAGGACCTGACTGGTGCCCAGCCAGAGAATTTGCCAAACCACGGGAGGTCAATATTGTCCGGCAGCATTACCAACCCTTCCACTGCTTACTGGGCTCTTAGACATGTAGGGGTACATTAGAGCTAAAGAAGCACAGAACACTGAGAGCCGGGGCTAGTGGCTGTAAACAAACTTTATGGGACTGTAGAAAACTTGGCCACACCCATAAGTGGACACCTGGCTAACTGAAATCATGCCTGACCCTGGATGTTGCCAAGCCAAAGAATGCCAGACTAGAGAGGTTCAGCTGGTAGTTCAGAGCAAAAATTTGTCTATGGACTAGAGATGTATTCTGAGATCCATCTCCTCTAAGTGCTTTAACATCAGGCTTCTTCCATGCTAAGCCTACCTACTTGTTAGACCTGGTTACATGATGATCAATGAATTCCATTGGGTGTGAAATCAGTCTCCCTTCCCCCACCCGCCTGCACAGGCCACTCTGAGACTTTTGTAACTCTTCTGCTCACCTGATTCCACAAAATAGGACTAAAGTGGAATGGAATTGGTCCATCGGCATTGCATTAGCTCTCTGCAGAAAGGAAAATTTTACCCCATTTGATTAGCTTTGCCATTTTCCACATAATGTCTGGTATCCAGCCAGCTCTTACTCACATGCAAAAGGTGTACAGGTGGGATGATGTCTTGGATTGGGCTTGTTAAGGCTAAGAATATTGGGTGTGCCAACTAGCTTCATCCAACAAAACAGTTTGAGTCACTTGAACTTCTTCCTACTTCATGATGGATGCTTGCTGGACTGAACAGACGGCTGGGCAGCTGCATGTAGGCAGGAATGCGAGAGGCACCAAGAAAGTTGTGATTGCCTCCTGCAAGCCGACCCTGATTGCCCATCTGTATGCCTCTCGAGCAGTCTTGCAGGAAGTCTAAAGCAATTATGTCTTTTCACAACGTGTACATGCCAGAAGCTAAGGATTTCAAATTTTCATTAATTATGGAGGGATGTAACACTGAGCTTGACTAAAGGGACAGCTCGCTGGTGTAATTCTGATTGAGAGACGGAGCTTTAAATCTTTCTGAACCGGCAGCACAAGTGAAATTGTCTGACAAAGGAGGAGATGTGTTGGCAATAGTGCTTCATTGATTTGTGCTCTCCGTGGTAAATTAAAGTTCCATTTCCTTTCGCTTCAGACACTGATTACTAGCAAAAGGCCCTTGTACAGTAAGGTAACCAAGGTGCCAGGATCTGTTAAACCCTTTGTCACCTACTCTAGTTTCTTCTATCAAGAAAGAGCAAGAAGTGGGAGTTCTATTCAGAGCAGCTGGCTTAAGATCTCTGAGGAAAGGTCAAAACGACAGCAGAAAACCGTCAAACTCAAGATTCTCAAACCAAAGGGCCAAATTAAGGGGGAATTCTAAAATTCAAGGCAGGAGAAGAGTGACAAGCAGCAGAGTGGGAAATCTTGATCAAATTCCCTAGCATTTTAGTTTTAACTATGGCAAACTTACGTGTGCCAAAAGCAGACTGAAAAGACACTCAGCTTGATTCTTTCCAGTCAGCTACACAACTATTTTAGTAGTAGTTACCATCGTGCACAAGAGCCATTGTCTAGGCTCTGTGGTTAATCGGCCCCTGGCATTACAGTGTGTTAGGTGCTGTACAAACAGAACAAAGATGCAATATTGATTCCATATGTGAAAAAAAAATCAAACTGCGCACTAGCATCTCTGCATAGACAGCCTACTAATAGGGCAACCTTGTGATGAGAGTAAGAGAATGGATACAGTGAATTGATCTTAAGCTATTTTCCTTGGTACAGGCTGAATTTTTCAAGTCCAGCACCCTTGGGACCTGACCGGTGCCGAACCAGAGAATTTGCCGGACTGTGGGAGGTCAATATTGTCTAGCAGCATTACCAACACTTCTACTGTTTACTAGGCTCTTAGACATGTAGGGGTACATTAGTGCTAAATAACAGCACAGAACACTGAGTCAGGACTAGTGGCTAGAAACAAACTTTAAGGGACTGCAGGAAACTTGGCCACAACCATGACAGTGGTCATCCTGTTAACTAACATCATGCCAGACCAGAGTGCCAGGATAGAGGTTCAACCTGTACAAGCAGGATGAATGGCTCAGATGATGGGTTGCGCTAAAACCCATTATGCCAAGCTTGCCAGTTGGAATGCTGCTTCAGCTACAAGTAACCAAAACTGTGTGGTGTCTGATGCTGTGCCCACCCAATGGGTCAAGATGAAAAGAAAAACTTACCCGCATTTTGTATTTTTACTCTTTCACCATCAAAGAGCGTATAAAAGGACAACATTAAATTGTGAGTGTTTTTAAAAAAACTTTGTTTACACAAAAAGGTGAAAAAGCAAAGTGAGCTTGGAATTTGAGACCAGGTGTTGGTTATTCAATAGTTGTGGGGCAGGAGTAGTAGTGTTTTTAAAAAAAAAAAAAAAAAAAAGCTGGCTCCAAAAGTCAGATCAGCAATATGCGAATTGCAGGGAAAGTCTATGCATTTTCCCAGGATAAGTAATGACTTGCCTCAGGTATAGTTCTACTAGATATCAGACGGAAGCCCTGGTGAGAGCCACCTCTGAAACCCGCATTGAATAACCAATAGCCACTCCTACTTGACTGTAGGAACCATACCAATCAGTCAGACTTCTGCCAGAGCCCTGTAGCTTGAGTCTATGTTGGCTTTTTTAGAAGCTGAAGCTCCTTTTCGCAGGCGCTTATTAGGGCTGTATACAAGCCAGATTTCCCCAAGTCCTAAAGGCAAAAAGCACAAGCTGATCTGGGTTTTAATGTTACCACAGATGGCGGACCAAGATTAAAGCAGCAGGCTTCCCCAGCCATCGAGTCAATGGCTGTCCTTCAGCCTATAAATGAAGTGTGCTCAGAAAATGAGATTGAGTAGCTGCCCATTTTGGAGAGGAATTGTTGCATTCCTTGGTATGAGAGAGAGAGAATTCTCTTCCCCGAGACAATCTGCAGCAGGGAAACAACTAGAACTTTACAATTCAGTTGCTAATAATGCCTAACCTATATCCTAATACAAGGTACATGGAGTGTCCATGTACGATTTCCCCCTGTGAGGGGAAAGAAGGGGAATTTCATACTGCATGATAGAAATTAATAAACAAGATGTGCAGGCATGATGTCATTGAAGTTGCAAAACTTTTTGGTATGCAGCTTTTCCAAACGGCAGCAATTTGAATTGCTGCATGCCTCTTGCTAATGGCCAGCTAGGGTTTTATTCTTTTAACAATAGCACCCTCTGACCCCAATGACTTAAGGTAACCAGAAAAGATTTATAATTAACTGAAATTCCCATGGCATGGACTATGGCCGCTGAACGTGGTCTGACATTAAGTGACGAACAGTGCAGGGCAGTAGCTAGGACACTGGACTAAGAGGGAAGATGCCTGGGTTTGTTCCTGAGTTGACAACTGATTTGCTGTGTGAACCTGGGCATGTCATAGAACCATAGAGCTGGAAGAGACCTCAGAAGGTCATCAAGTCCAGCCCCCTGCTCTAGGCAGGACCAATCCCAACTAAATCAACCCAGCCAGGGCTTTGTCAAGCCGAGACTTAAACACCTCTAGGGATGGAGACTCCACTACTTCCCTAGGGAACCCATTCCAGTGCTTCACCACCCTCCTAGGAAAATAGTTTTTCCTAATATCCAACCTGGATCTCTCCCACCTCAACTTGAGACCATTGCTCCTTGTTCTGCCATCTGTCACTACCGAGAACAGCCTTTCTCCATCCTCTTTGGAAGCTCCCTTCAGGAAGTTGTAGGCTTCTATCAAATCCCCCCTCACTCTTCGCTTCTGCAGACTAAACAGACCCAACTTCCTCAGCCTCTCCTCATAGGTCATATGCTCCAACCCCCTAATCATTTTGGTTGCCCTCCGCTGGACCCTCTCCAATGCGTCCACATCCTTTTTGTAGTGGGGGGGCCCAGAACTGGACACAATACTCCAGATGTGGCCTCACCAGAGCCGAATAAAGGGGAATAATGACATCTCTGGATCTGCTGGCAATGCTCCTCTTAATGCACCCTAATATGCCATTAGCCTTCTTGGCTACAAGGGCACACTGTTGACTCATATCCAGCTTCTCATCCACTGTAACCCCCAGGTCCTTTTCTGCAGAACTACTACTTAGCTGGTTGGTCTCTAGCCTGTAACAATGCTTGGGATTCTCCCGTCCCAAGTGCAGGACTCTGCACTTGTCCTTGTTGAACCTCATCAGATTTCTTGTGGCCCAATCCTCCAATTTGTCTAAGTCACTCTGGACCCTATCTCTGCCCTCAAGCGTATCTACCTCTCCCCCTAGCTTAGTGTCATCCGCAGACTTGCTGAGGGTGCAATCCATCCCCTCATCCAGGTCATTAATAAAGATATTAAACAAAACCGGTCCTAGAACCGAACCTTGGGGCACTCCGCTAGAAACCGACTGCCATCCTGACATCGAGCCGTTGATCACTTTTCTGTCCAGGATTCTGTTTTCTCTACTGTGCTTTGTTTTGCTTACATCCACACTAAGCTCTTGCTATGTAAGTCTGAGATGAAACGTCCACCAGGCTGAGACCCAAAACACTTGCCACGTGAAGAAATCCAGAGAATCCTCCAAAGGTTTTATTTCAGGACACAAGTTGAGGTCCAAAAAGCAAGCAGCAAGGAATGTGTCCTATGCCACATGGATCTTCCTCACAACTTGGTTCCTTTGTTAGCCCAATAACTCTCTCTCCCTCTCCCTTATCTTCTCCTTTACTGTACTTTTTGGAAATCAGAATGTCTCTGTCCATCTGAGAGTCTACTTGTTCAAGAACTCCTCCTAAACAGTAAGAGCTAGGACCACCAAATTTGGTAGGCAGCTTCCTCTGATAACTTAAAGTAAGGTCAGGGCTTGGTTGTACCAGGATAATGGGATGTGCCTGGAATTTGATTTTCTCATAAAATGGAAAGGAAGGGGACTGGTAGGAGGGCCAGTTATACTGCAGAATGACCGCAAGGGGCCAGAGGTGGGGACAGGGATAGCTATAACCCCATTGGGCCAGCAGGGGCAGAGAAAGGGAGGTATCTAGTAGATATTTCAGAGTTTTTGTCTGCCCCACACCTGAGGGATATTGACCTCTCCCTTGTCTGCTTCAGTGGCCATAGACAGATCTCACCTGGCCCCAAACTGCTGCAATGACAGAGGGCTGGGGTTGTCCTTGTTCCATGAGGCAGCCTGCATAGTGACCACCTCCTCCCCAGCTGTGCCCCAGAGCAATGATTTACATGAAGAAAAACAAAACTGAGTTAAGAACCCAAGCAACACCAGATACATCTTCTAGTTTGATATAAAAATCAAGAGACCAAAGAATAAACAGGTTATAAATATTCTGCAGAAGAAAGAAAAGTGTCTGCTGTTAGCAAATAGTTAGCATGTGAACGGTTCAAACACACTGAGCCCATTTTCTCTCTTAACAAGCTGCGTTACTGAGAGCCCATAGTCCGTCTTCTCCAATCTTTAAACGGACATAGTTCTGATTTGGCACCCTGGAGTAGTCCTCTAATGTAAATTTTACGTTGCTTTTCAGTAAACAAACTCTTGACGGCTAGTGGCTATCAAATTTTGTTGTGCTGCTGTGGGGGAAGAAACAAATACCACTTGGAAAGTCAGGGTGCGGTTGATTTGGGAACTTAGGCTAGAAATTTGGAACGTTAGCCTGTCCTTCACCTACTTAGTGAGGTGATATGACATGTCACATGATATGGACCTAGTGTCCATACTGGTAACATTGTGCATCGTTGCTATATCTTGGGGGCACCACTGGTTGACTTCTCTGGAAAGGTGAAGGACTACTGGGCCTGCTGTGGTTCAAGGAGTACAGAAGGAATAACTGGGTCAAGTTAAGGCATATAGTCTGACAAGTAATGGAGAGAAAAGTTAGGTAGATAGCTGGACTCCCACCTCTTCCAGGAGGAGACTTTGTATTAAACTGTAAACTACACTGTAGTGAATACTGCACCAGCCAGAGGTAGGAGGAGGGCAAATAGATACATGACCTAATACTAGGTCTTTTCCTTCTCAACTTCTGTTCATCAGATGCACGCAGCATGGGATTGTGGGTTTTTTCCTGCCAGAACCCTCCTGTTAGCCTTGAGATGCAGCCAAAACCAACCTACATTTCCTCTTGCTGCCAAAATAATGAACAAAAGAGCATTCTTAGGGTATTTGCACTGGCAGTAGGAAAACAAGTTTATAGAGTGATAGCTCCCTTTTTGATGTTTGTCCTACATTAAAAACAGATAAATAAATAAATGGAACTTCCTCTCATCATGTTCCCAAGTGAAATTCGGAAGCAACTCTATCCCTACGTACTTATGCAGGGTTTGGTAATACTCCTTTTGAAGCAAGGGCTTAACCTCCTAATCTAAAAGATATTTTAAGGGCTTTTATAAAGAGGATGGATGATCACTTGTTCTCAGTGTCCATGACAGGTAGAACAAGAAGTAACTGATTTAATCTGCAGCAAGGAAGATTTTAGATTAGCTATTATGAGAAACTTACTAACTATAAGGATATAGCTTTCTCTCGAAGTACCAAAAAAGACTCTGAAATCATCCTTACTAGAGACTTTTAAAATCAGTTTAGACAAACATCTGTAACAGTCTAGATGTTCTTGGTCCTTCCTCAGTCTAGAGGGGTAGATTAGATTACCTCATGATGTCTCTTCTACAATTACAATCTGATTCTGTGATGAAATGAAAACAATTACTCGTTTTATACCAGTTGAACATTTGGGCCAAAGTCATCAAAAATAATCCTCCACCAAACTCTTTTCCAAAATGAAAATGGGGCTGGAGGTCTGATTGAATTCCTACTTTGGATTAAGTGTAGGACCAGTGTGTTTAATCAGAAGTGTAAGTGAACCTCTTGAGTGAGCTTGTCCATCTCCCTGTCAGTGCAAGAATCTTCCCATCACTGGGTGACTGGCCCCCTTTAAGATGAAATTAATTAGCAGCCTCAGAGTCTGGGAGTAATAGTCAGCGATGCTGTCATGGACTTCATAAACAGCACGGACAATTCAGTGAGCATGAGGAGCTTTGGAATGCATGTTAAACTCCTAGGAGAGGCTGTGTGGTAAGTTTGTAGGACAGACCTAGGAGATGGTGCCTGGGAGAAGAGGCAGGAGAAGGAACAAAGGTCTGCAGGGAGAAAGCCCTGAAAGGCCATGCTTACTTAAAATCAAAGAACTCTGGGGCCTGGGAATAATGGTGAGGAAGCAGGGAGTCACAGGAGCAGAGCGGGGAAGGACTAAATGGCATCCCAGAAAGTGGTCTGAAGCATGTCCAGGGGTTACAGAGAGCAGAAGATGTTTGCTTGGATTTCTCTTACCCTGGAAGGGTTAAAATGTCTTCAGCAAGATGGCTGGAGAAGTAATATCACCAACACTGAATTGTGGAAAGGAGACCATGGAGAATGCCCCCTCTGAAGGAAATGAGGCAGGGATGCTGCAGGCTCCCCGTGATATGTGGGGGTGAGTGATATGTGGGGGTGTCACTAGAGGGAGTGACACTATTGCACGTCCTCGCAACATATTTGTAGTATCTTGACTTGTATTTTAACCAACACACACAGTGGTGCATCTGGGGAGAGACTTCGTCTGTTTTTCTTAGTGGTCAATCCAGATGTGTTAATGTTTCTCAGAGCCCTCCTAGCTCCCTAGCTGCTGTGTAGGTGCAGCGTGTACACACTGTCACTGTGACACAACATCTTGGACAACTTGTGAACATTGAGCACCTGATAAAACTTAACATCCAAAGTCCCCTTTGCAAAGGGGACCTGGGCCATGATGGGACGTAGGCGCCTTCCTGCTTGCGTCGCATTTGAGAATGGGACGTCAAGAGGGTTTTTTTTTTTTTTAAGACTTTGGTCAATTTACAAGAATCTGCTTGTGCTTCACTTCATGTGCAACTATGTGTGGGGACAGATGCCACATTCCGCTCTAGTACCAATTCCAGGCCAATTACAGCGCATCTCAAAATATTTTATGGATGCCTTACATGAGGGTCAGTCACTTTGCCAGGAAAGGTTAATAGATCTACTGCGATCTATTCACAATGGTGGCAGAGATTCAGGTCTACTGGAAACCATTATCACCATTTGTGTGACTAAAGAGCTGAGATCAGAACAATGATTCAGGTTCAATCCTGACTTCAGCTGGGTGAAATGCCACAATCAGCGAGGAGGTATTAATTACGTATGACTAATATAGAATACTAGAATGGGAAGGGACCTCCAGAGGCCATTGAGTCCAGTCCCTTGCTGGCACGGCAGGACCAAGCACCATCCCTCATACATGTCTGTCCAACCTGTTCTTAAAAATCTCCAGAGATGGAGATTCCACAGCCTCCCCTAGGCAATTTATTCCAGTGTTTCACCACCCTGACAGGAAGGTTTTTTCCTATGTCCAACCTAAACCTCCCTTGCTGCAGTTTGCTTCTAGTCCTATCATCAGAGACCAAATAGAACAATTTGTCTCCCTCCTCCTTGTGGAACCCTTTTTAGATACCTAAAAACAGCTATCATGTCCCCCCTCAGTCTTCTCCTTTCCAAACTAATATGTTGCAGGGCATTTAACAATGGTTTTCCCCCTCCATTTTTCATACTCCATGGCTAGTGTCGCTTATTTTCAAGTGATCTCTGTAAACTAATTACTTTGTACTGGGTCAGTGCTGTTATTCAATTATCATTTTAGGAGAATAAAAATAGCTCAGATCCAGTAAGCAAACCAATAATTTCCCTTTCTCTCCAGTGAGAATGCAGCATTATTGTTAATGAATTTCTCATATGCTTGCAATGGCACAGAAAAGAAAGGAAGGAATAAAGCAGCTTTGTAAAATGTGCTAAACCCATTACCCCAGATAGATATTTGCCAAGGTTTCCTTTGGCATTCCTGATGGCTGTTTCATTGTTAGCTTAGCTGATACTATAATTTAGCCTTATTCAGAATAACTTACCATTCGTATAATGAGATTTCTTAAGAGAAGATGACAAGTTGGCTGTTCTTGTTACCAAAAATTATATACAAAGATCAACAAATAAAAACCCCACAACTCCTAGAGATCAATATTTCCAGAAGGGTAGAAAAGAGCCCAGTGGATTTAATAGGCTCATACAAATACATTTAGCATTAGTAGAGATTTCAATATTTTGGAGGTGCTGTTGACTATAGTCACATTGTGATGCATGAGTGTGTTTTTTGTTATCCATATCATGCAAAAAAACCAACCACCCCTCCTTGTAGTTTCTGATTTAAAAACCAGTTTCACAAGCAATATCTGTAAATCCATTAGTGGGAGATAATTCATACAAGATGAAGTAGGGTTTGAGAGCATAAAGCCTGAAGAAAATGGGTTCTTTTTATAGTCCCGTGACTGGACTTTCCCTCTGTTAAAGTTGTCCTTTGGTTTGCGTGTGTTGAAGCTCTTGGCTCTGTAGGAAACGGCAATGGTAATGAAATTGTAGAGACCTGCATTACAAAAGAAGTAGCCCCTATCTCAGCCATCTTTTCATCAACTAGGTTAATTGTGTGAGGTGGAATTTATATTAAAATGATTTTTCTAATTCAGTTTAATGATACTTAGGCAAGTCCTGACACACACGCTTTGATTATTTGGGCCAAAATACAGCGGGCTCCCAGAGAACCGAAGGAGGAACAATAATCCATAATTTGCTATTTCCTGTACTTGTTCCTGCTATCCTTCATTTGTATGAAGTGAGTGAAAGTTAAAATCTGATTTAATTTCTATTACTTTCCATCAGAACTCGAAACAAATCTTAATTGGCGAGGCACATGCCTGGCCATCTTGTATAGGAACTGTGGTCAGTATTCAGTAGACTTATGCTAATCCATTTGTCCAAAGTCCACCATTAGGTATTTAACATTCTATTCTACTACTTAAAACTGATCCCATTTCTTTCCTGTGGTTGAATATCAAGGGGGAAAATACCCATCAGCAAATGAACACTGCATTGATATGAATTTCCTTTAGATGTCTGTTAAATGTCATCGCTCCCACGGCATAGATGTACAAGATACAATCTTGAAATGAGAAGACAATGAAATCTTGTTCCATCAGCAAGCTGGTGATATCAACACTAACATTTCAGACTTTTCTTTGCTGCTATGAAGTGATAGAAGACCAAACAGTTGGCATGTTCTATAGATACTTCATTTCTTTGTTTTTCTTAACCTAATGGTGTTTGGTGACTCCTATCGGAATATTCTAGGGATTTCTTCCCTTGGTCACATTTTCTGCTGTGCCATTATTAAGATTCATTTCTGGCTGATTTAGGGACCGATACAAAACCACAGGAGTCTTTTGTGGTATTTTGCACCATCTGTGGGTATGTAGTATCCATCTCTGTGTAGGAAACACCTTACTAGAAGATACTTGGAAGGGACTACCCCTCGGGTGAGGGGGGGAGGAGGGAGGAGTCTAATTCAGTCTGGCCAATAATTAAAGGTATGAACAATCTAAGCTTGTCGAGATAAGTTCCAGTTAATACCAACATCTAATTATTGGGTATGTAACACTTTATCCTCCAGGAATTGATTTGACACTTAGCAAATCATAGGCCACCACACAATCTCATTGATGATGAAGAGAGCATTGCTGATTGGGGATTGGTTTTGAACCTGTGTGACACAGGTGAAAAGCTCTGTGTCCCATTCTTAGTTCCATAAGGAATTGGGTTATGGTTTTGGCAAGGCAAAATTTGGAGTAGAGAGAGCCTGGAGCAAGTAAATTGAAAATCTGATAGAACGAGCTTTTTCCAAACCAAAAATCTTAAAAAAAAAAAAAAAAAAAAAAAATCCGCTTTGTCATGAATTTTAAAACATTTTCCTAAATGCAATGTGTAAAACAGCTCAACTTTGAGATTTTGCAAAATCCCCAGAGATGCTGACACTACTGAAAGCAGCAAAAAATGTAATTCATCCATAAGCAGAGAAAGTGTAGACTTAAAATAAAATTCTCAACAGTAACCTGCCTCTGTTAACCACTGAGGTCAGCAGTGAATCTCTGGATGCTGAGAGGTGCCGCTTGGGCAAGTACCATCTTATTTATGTGTTTAAGAAGTAGCAGCTATTGCACCCTAAGGATTCAGTTTCCCATATTGCTGAGTAATTTGCATCCATGTAAACTGAGTTGAATCTGATTTTTCTGCCTGCTAACGACATGTGAAAATTGCAATTTCCTTTAGTTTATTGGTTCACTTTGATTAAAAAAAAGTGTTCCTTTCTGAACCAAACATGGAAAGGCCAGTGTGTCAGTATTGGGTACTGGGCATGTTTTTCTTCATTTAAATCATTGCTCTGGGGCAGAGTTGGGGAGGAGGTGGTCACTATGCAGGTTGCCTCATGGACTCAAATTTGTATTTGCTCATAATTTTCAGGCAAATCCCACACTTACTGTTCCCTGATTGGGGGCTCAGTCCTCCAATGTGTTGAACACTCTAGGCACAACTCAGTAAAATACCCAAGCACATGCTTAGCACAGGACCATAGAAAGGTAGGGTTGGAAGGGACACTGGAAGTTCATAAAGTCTAATCCTGTCCTCTAGTGTGCTTGCAGAGCCACCCCACTTGTGCACATGACCCCACTTTATAAATGTACTCTCCACTCCATTATCCAAGTCACTGTTCAATATTTTTTCCATTCGTACTAGATCCAGGGCTGACCCCTCGAGGGGCTCCACTAGATACTCTCCCATTTGGACAGAAAACCAGTTGATAACTACTTTTAATACAGTCTTTCAACTAGTTGTGCACTCACCCAACAGTATACATTGAACCTCTCTAGTTCAGCACCTTCAGGACTTGACTGGTGCCAAAGCAGAGAATTTGTGGGGTCAGTATTGTCTAGCAGCATTACCAACACTTCCACTACTTGCTGGGCTCTTAAAAGACATTTGGGGGTAAATTAGAGCTAAATAACACAGAACGCTGGGAGCCAGAACTAATGGCTGCAAACAAAATTTATAGGACCACGGGAAACTTGGCTACACCTACAAGTGGACATCCAGCTAACTAATGTGTTGAACCATGGATGTTGCCACACCAGAGTGCCAGACTAAAGAGGTTCCACTTGTAATTTCATCTATACCAGGTTTCCCTAGTTGGCTTTTGAGTGTGTCATTTAGGATGGTACGACACACCTTACTATAATCAAGATATTACAACTACTGCTTCCCCCTTGTCCACTAAGCAAGTAACCCTGTCAAAAGGAAATTAGGTTTAGTTTGCACTATTTGTTTTTGATAATCTATGCTAGCTATTTTGTATATGCCTATCATCCTTATCCAGGTATGAGTATCCTCATTGATAGCAATCAATGCTCAGCACCTCGTAAAACTGATCACACAAGCACCTTTGGCACGAGTCCTCATATGTATCACTTGAAAATTTTGGTTTCTTTGGCTCCACTTCAATGTTAATGAAAGAAAAATGTTAATATGACAACGAAGCAAATTCGCTTTACGTTCACAGAAAATGTTAGGCAGAAGCAATGGGCTTATACTGCAGCAAGGGAGGTTTTGGCTGGACAATAGGAAAAACTTCCTACTTGTCAGTTGGTTAAACACTGGAATAAATTGCCTAGGGAGGTTGTGGAATCTCCATCACTGGGGATATTTAAGAGCAGGTTGGATAGACATCTATCAGGGATGATCCAGATCTGTGTTTCTCAACCTCTTTTTATAAAGTACCCCCTTTATTAATAATAATAATAATAATTAATAATAAAAGTACCCGCAGTACCTACAATTTTCAGAAACACATTTTTTTCTATCATTGCAACACATTTGTTAAAACAACTTAATCGTAGCCAGGTGGGTGACGAAATTTTTGGGTGTAAAAAGTACAAATAAAGTGCTGTAAGACTTAAAACAAAAATTCAGTTTTCTCCAAATTTCAGTTGTGTGGACGTGCCCCCCCAGACTTCTTTCAAGTACCCCTAAGGGTACTCCTACCACTGGTTGAGAAACATTGATCTAGATGGTGCTTGATCCTGCTGGGAGGGCAGCGGACTGGACTCTTCCAGTTCTAGTATTCTATGATGCAGATCTTCTCTCCCACCATACTTAAGATTTTCAGCATCTTGAGACAATTAGTCATCTAACTTTCATCTGGAGCTAGGGGGTTAGGATTTCCAGCATCACCAAGGCAGGTAGATGCATTGACTTCCCATTGAGACTTGTGCTCACGTTGACCACTTTGAAAATTCCAACCCATGTTCTCTGTCTGGGCAAAGCTTGCAGATACCAGGGTGATGTGTGTAGTCTAAAACTCTATTAGCATAGAACAAAATGCAGGCTGGGGCATGGATTTATTTGCACTAATCACTCAAACTGTATCCAATTGGCTCCATATGGATTAACATCAATAAGAACATTTTGATGCACATTCAGGATCTCTGCTTTGAAGGAAAATTGCTGTCTTCACTGAATAGCTTTAAAAAACAAACTTAACCTGAAAAATACTGTTTTGGATGAAAATTGCTCAGGTCTATTTAAAATCCCATGAAATGGGAATGGTAATGTACCCACAGTGTCATCTCCAATCAAATAGAATGCTACTTAAAAGTAAATAACATGCGGCTAACACAACAACGCAACTAAAATGCTTGAATATAGATCAAAAACTGCCAGGATATTGCACTGCAATGCTTAGCCAGCAACTAAAGAGGAGGCTGGTCTCTGAATACTGCTACTAAGGAGCCAGAACTCTGCCTGCAGCATTGGTTTAGCTGTGATGCTATTGTGGAGGTAGATGGTCTAGGTCAGCATCTCGTGCTGAAAAGAGGCAGGGCTGGGGCAATGCTGTTTGTTATTGGTGCTTGATGAAAGGGCGGGGAAAGGGTGAGGTTGCTGTCAGCTGCCCATGGAGAGTTTCTGCATGAAGTGGGTAGCTGATTTGGAATTAATTTTGAATAGTTGTTTCTGTAATTCAGACTGATTGAAGATGCACCCAAGAATAACACTTTCATTACAAAACCTCCTGAGTGAAATTAAAATCATGCTAAATTAAAAACAGCCTCTCTTAAACCAAGGCTGATGAGCACAGCAGAGGGATGCAGGTCAGTATAATTTGATTCCTTTTGTTTTTCTTCCCTGCTGCATGCAAACTGCGGTTGTACCGGTCTGTGGTAGTGGTTTTTTTAATTTACTTGCTATTCAAAGAAGCATGCGAGCCATCCTGGAGTCCTCAAAACCTGGCACCAGATGGAAAAATAATACCCCCCCAAAGTACTATTTGTTCTGTTTCACTCAATGCCCCTTCAATGAGAGGATAATTTGGTGGTTTGTTTTTACCATGTTTATTTCAGTCACTTGAGCTTCTTGGATCCAGCAGCCCTGGGAAACAGGATCTGGATTACAGAATTTGCCAGGGCAGTGAGGGGCCTGGGTGTGAGGGGGATGGGGTGCTTACCTGGTGCCCCACTCCCAGGGGCGCACATGGCTCTGAGTTTCCAGGCACTGCCCCCTCTTGAAATGGGAGTGGTGGGGAAAAGTCTGAGCTGGGAGGAAGAGGGGCAGTGCACAGATCCGCTTCCTCCTCCACCTGCCAGGGTCCATCCCATGGGTGTTCCCAGTTTAGGAACACCCGGAGTACAGAGGGTTCATGTGTATTAACATCCCACCACTTAACCACCATGTAAAAGAAGCAGTGAGGGACAAAAAGGTATCCTTTAAGAAGTGGAAGTCCGATCCTAGTGAGATAAATAGAAAGGAACATAAACACTGTCAAATCAAGTGTAAAAATGTAATAAGAAAAGCAAAAAAAGATTTTGAGGAACAGCTAGCCAAAAACTCAAATAACAAAATGTTTAAGTACATTAGAAGCAGGAAGCCTGCTAAAAAACCTGTGGGTCCCCTAGACGATCGAACTATAAAAGGCGCAATCAAGGGCGATAAAGCCATTGCGGAGAAACTAAATGATTTCTTTGCTTCAGTCTTCACGGCTGAGGACGTTGGGAGATTCCCAAATCTGCACCGTCCTTTGTGGGTGATGAATCTGAGGAACTGTCCCGGATTGAAGTGTCATTAGAGGAGGTTTTGGAACAAATAGAAAAACTTAATGTTAACAAATCTCCGGGACCGGATGGCATTCATCAAGGGTTCTAAAAGAACTCAAATGGGAAATTGCTGAACTGTTATCTGTGGTTTGTAACCTATCCCTTAAATCGGCTTCTGTACCTAATGACTGGAAGGTAGCCAACGTGACACCAATATTTAAAAAGGGCTCTAGAGGCGATCCGGGCAATTACAGACCGGTAAGTCTAACTTCAGTACCTGGCAAATTAGTCGAAACAATAGTAAAGAATAAAATTGTGAAGCATGTAGAAGAACATAATTTGTTGGACAAAAGTCAACATGGTTTCTGTAAAGGAAATCCTGTCTTACTAATCTATTAGAGTTCTTTGAAGGGTTAACAAACATGCGGACAAGGGGATCCAGTAGATATAGTATACTTAGATTTCCAGAAAGCCTTTGACAAGGTCCCTCACCAAAGGCTCTTGTGTAAATTACATGGCATGGGATAAGAGGGAAGGTCCTTTCTTGGATTGAGAACTGGTTAAAAGACAGGAAACACAGGGTAGGAATAAATGGTAAATTTTCAGAATGGAGAGGGGTAACTAGTGGTGTCCCCAAGGGTCAGTCCTAGGACCAATCCTGTTCAACTTATTCATAAATGATCTGGAGAAAGGGTAAGCAGTGAGGTGGTAAAGTTTGCGGATGATACCAAACTGTTTAGGATAGTCAAGACAGAAGCAGACTGTGAGGACTCCAAGAAGATCTCACCAAACTGAGTGATTGGGCAACAAAATGGCAAATGAAATTTAATGTGGATAAGTGTAAAGTAATGCACATCGGGAAAAATAACCCCAACTATCATTACAGTATGATGGGGGCTAATTTAGCTACGACAAATCAGGAAAGAGATCTTGGAGTTATCGTGGACAGTTCTCTGAAAACTTCCACACAGTGTGCAGCGGCGGTCAAAAAGGCAAATAGGATGCTAGGAATTATTAAGAAAGGGATAGAAAATAAGACCCGGAATATCTTACTGCCCCTGTATAAAACTATGGGACGCCCACATCTTGAATACTGTGGACAGATGTGGTCTCCTCACCTCAAAAAAGATATTTTGGCCTTGGAAAGGGTTCAGAAAAGGGCAACTAAAATGATTAGGGGTTTGGAACGGGTCCCATATGAGGAGAGGTTAAGCGACTGGGACTTTTCAGTTTAGAAAAGAGGAGACTGAGGGGATATGATGGAGTGTATAAAATCATGAGTGGTGTGGAGGCGGATAAAGAAAAGTTATTTATTAGTTCCCATAATAGAAGAACTAGAGGACACCAAATGAAATTAATGGGTAGCAGGTTTAAAACTAATAAAAGAAAGTTCTTCTTCACACAGCGTGTAGTCAGCATGTGGAACTCCTTGCCAGAGGAGGCTGTGAAGGCTAGGAATATAACAGAGTTTAAAGAAGCTAGATAATTTCATGGAGGTTAGGTCCATAAAAGGCTGTTAGCCAGGGGATAAAATGGTGTCCTTGGCCTCTGTTTGACAGAGGCTGGAGAGGATGGCAGGAGACAAATCGCTTGATCATTGTCTTGGTCCACCCCCTCTGGGGCACCTGGTGCTGGCCACTGTCGGCAGACAGGATACTGGGCTAGATGGACCTTTGGTCTGACCCGGTACGGCCGTTCTTATGTTCACTTCCATAGCTTTCAAGGGAAGCCCAGTAACACAGACAAAACCCGGAGGACCTGATCCAAAGTCCAGTGCAATCAATGGAAAACTCCCATTGATTTCATGAATAAGCATTGTATCAGGAGTTAGGTAACACAACAGGTGAGTCCTGTTGGATGCATTGTCCCAGTGGGAACATGTCAGCTGGGGGATACCTAGAATGAAAACCTGTAGGCTGGAAACTAGAAGACCACTGCTGACCACTGAAGTTAAGTTCTGACATAGCCGCCAGTAGAAGCTGTGGGGTAAACCATCTGATTAATTTCATGATGGAGCTCCAGCCAATCCCCATGTAATCTTTTAAAATCTCCTTCCTCTGAAGTATGTGACGTGGCCATAGCTGGATAGGAGACACTGGGCGGGCCAGTGTTCTGAGGTGGCACTGAGAATTCTTTCTCAAGAGCTTAGCTGTTGGGTCTTGCTCTCCTGCTCAGTGTGAGAACACTAAATCTGGGGCCAGGAAGGAATTTTATCTGAAGTTGCCCTAGCAGAGACTTGGCCAGGTGGGAAAAGGCTCACCTTCCTCTCCAGCAAGTAGCACAAGTCACTTGCTAGGATCATCTCGGAGTAGCTGATTAAATCCATTCCCTGCTTCTGTAGGAGCCATGGGCATTAGTGGACTTCTGTGCCCCCTACTCTCTGCCCATGGTGCACAAGACTTTAGTCCCTTGAGGGATGTCATGCTTTGATGTAATTCTGGGGGTTGTGCTGGGTGTGTGGGTGGTGGTGGCCTCTGATGGGCAGGAGGACAGATTAAATGAGACATCGGTCTTTTCTGCCCTTGGTCTGTGAGCCCACTTCATGGTGGGTGTAATGCACATGAAGCATTCAGTAACAGCAGCCAGGAAATTAAAAAGTTTTACCCTTGAACTTGTTTTGGGGATCAAATCCTCATCACTCCACTCAAGTCTATGGAGTTACATAAGCATAAAACAGGTGTAATCAAGCAGCGAATCAGGCCTGTGAATGTAACAGCTATCTTTAAGGGGTAGAGGAGGGGCAAGGATGGCATTTCCACCTCTATTCATTATCAGGGGATTCACAAAAGGTAGAAAAGAGGTGTAAGGTCCTAGCAGGTGTATAGTGGCATACCTTTCTTCAGTAGTAGTAATGCTCATCAACTAGAATGTGACAATGCTTTGGTTGGGTTTAACTAAACCTTCCTATTCATCTGCAGTGAGCTTTATTGTTGAATGTTTTACTAACACGAGGAATGTTATCTTGCATATTCTAAATTCCATTTATAAATTAATCTGTTAATGAGTTTCCAAGATGGGGAAATTACTCAGTTGCCCAGATTAAATGTGGAAAAAAGAGGGGTTTTTCCTTTGCTAATTCTTTTTAAACACACCTGACTACTTCTGGTCCAAACCTATTTCAAATGTTAATTAGAATTTTAAATGCAACTGAGCAAATAATTGTAAAATGTTTATAAAAGCTCTGAGCGCTGTTCAGAGGCAAGAAGCTAACTGGCACCACACTAAGGTGGGCAAATTCTGGCAGATCATGCCACATGCTAGATGTATTGCCTGGAATCTTTGGCGACATCACTTAGGTAGGGAATTGCAAATGCATTAATTAGTAACAAGTTCATTCCAGCAGAGCCAAATGACTCCCAACTTCAGTTCACCTGGGAAAGTGAAATCCTCAGAGGCCTTGCATTGTTCAGCTGCAGCAACGGCAGGAAATAAAAAAATGTAAACCAAAAACAAGGGCAAAGCAAATTCCCCTTGTGTTCCTGCACTTCCTTAAAAATCAATGGCTATTAGCTAGGATGGGCAGGAGGGTGTCCCTCGTCTCTTTGTCAGAGGCTGGGAATAGGCAATAGAGGATGGATCAGTTGAAGATTCCCTATTCTCATTCCCACTGAAGGACCTGGCACTGGCGACTGTCAGAAACCAGATACTGGATTAGATGGCCCTTTGGCCTGCCACAGTAAATCTGTTTATTCTTGTCTAAATAGTCTCATCACTTTGAACTTCAAGAACTCAAACCAGTAGCCTGGGTCTCAGATCTTTGGGTGCTGCAAGGGGAGAGGCATCCAGATGCCTATGCAAGCTGTCTTAAATCTCCCAGATGTTCACTTCAATATAGATGGATTCTCCAGTGGAACAGAACCCCCTCTCTCTAGCCAGTGTGGAGGACATGGCTAGGACAGCCCCATAACTACACTATGTGGCTATTGGAATGGCTTCAGTAGGTGGAGGCAACTTAAAACAGCCTGCAAGCTGTTCAAATTATAGGCATGCATATTCTCAACATCATTCCATCTTAATCAATAGCATTAATCTCCTAGCTGAAATCTGGGTTATTCTATTCCCACCCTCCCAAAAAGCCAACATTACTGTAGCAAAATAAATTAAGGATGCTCTGTCCCAGCCACATGGGGGTGCATAGCAGCAATTGAATAAATATGGATAGGATTGGCCGACTTGGGTGCTGAATGGAATTGGGATACCAAGTGAGGCTCCTAAACTGAGACGCTTGTGGCTTTTTCCCGCAAGGAAGTGTTACGTGACTAGACGTTGTCTAAGTAGCAGCAATCTGAGGTTCACGTTATGAAGTGCTATTGGAAGCTGACACTCTGCTCCCCATGGTTAAAGTAGATAGAAACTAGAGGAGGCCCCTTGTTACAGCAAAAAAAGACTAGGGGACACTGGCAGGCAACATTATTGCACCAAGTGCCAAAAAGGAGCTGAAGCTCCCTTCTGCTTTTATCAGAGATGGGGAGCTGGGATGTGTAATCTCAGACAAAGTTTCAGTGTGGAAGGTAGAAATAAGCAGAAACCTGATTCATCTCTAACTTCACTTTGTGTGCGTGCAACAGCTGTGCAGCAATGTTTGTGCCTGCCATTCGCTGGCCAGACAGCGGAGCTCATGCATGCAAGGGCTCTGGTCTTGTTCCAGACCTTGGTGTGTATGCATCCTGCAAGCCACTCCCCCAAATGAGCCAAAGGTGGCTTCCTGTAGCTGGTCCAGAAGGAGTTCTGTAGAGCCTGCCTTGGGGGGAAGTTGCTCTCTTAGCTACAGAGGCATGATTCCTTTCTTTCTACCCAAGACCCAGTCAAGCAACTATAGCACAACAGAGGTGGTTGTGTCTTAAATACCAAATTAATAACAGGATGATGGGGTGAGCGGGCACCCAGGATTATCCTTAAGTTAGCACCTACTGTTTCGGTCTTAAGACATGACATAACTCTTTTAGTTAGATTATTATGATGCTGTTAATTATTAATAGTTGGTGCTACCACAAGCTATTTCAATTCAAATCCACCCAAAACCCAACCATAATAGAGGTTTATGTTTTATCTCATCTGTAAACTACTACCGAAAGCGCCTGTTGCTTAAATAGATCATTCCCACTAAAATTTACAAAGTCCCATTTCATTCTCTGTAATTTTTTTATTCTTGTCAGTCCGTTTAAAGCAC
The DNA here is from genome assembly GCA_019425775.1 of Rafetus swinhoei. Taxonomy (NCBI): domain Eukaryota; kingdom Metazoa; phylum Chordata; order Testudines; family Trionychidae; genus Rafetus; species Rafetus swinhoei. The sequence continues at coordinate 2,940,387 of JAFJHL010000175.1, read as the reverse complement.
TCATTCAGCTATAATTTCTATGATTACCATAGATGGAGAACACTCAGAGTATTCTGAAACAGCCTGTTTTGACTAGCATTATATGCAAAATAAAAAGGTGCCACATGCAAGAGGCCATTTCGTTCAGATGAACAAAGGCCTATTTGTACTACGAAGCCTTGTATGCAAATTTTATCCTAGTTTGTTGAGTTGCCAAACACTCTGCGTGTCTTACACTTTGCCAAGCTTCACCCAAACAAATACATACATCTGTGTGGAATTCTAAAAATTCCAAACCACAACATCCCCTGAATACAATTCTCGGGAGCAGGACGAGAGAAGAAATACCTGACTTAAACAGTAATAGAGATGTAGCTGTGTTAGTCTGGTCTAGCTGAAACAAAAGACAGGACTATGCAGCACTTTAAAGACTAACAAGATGGTTTATTAGGTGATGAGCTGGCCCACAAAAGCTCATCACCTAATAAACCATCTTGTTAGTCTTTAAAGTACTGCACAGTCCTGACTTAAACAAGATGACTTAACGTGGTGCTAGAATGCACTTGGATACTATGGTGAGTGTAAGAAATGCAACAGAATAGAATATAAAAGTCCATTTCAGATTTGGGAGCTGCAAGTTAAGCTCCTAAATCTATACTGAGGTTTTCTAAATTGGTCCCATTGTCCCATTGAAATCAATGGTGGGATACTCAGAAGCAAACACCAGGCCACTTTTATTTAGATCCTGAAGTACAGATTGCAGGGTCTAACGTGTCACCTTTGACATTTTGGCCTGAGGGTCTGACTACAGCTTGGGTAGATGTACTCCATCTAGCTTTACTCTAGGTAGCCCGTGAAGAGCAGTGAAGATAACAGCACCCCAGACATCAGCATGAGCTCATTATGAGCAATTACTTAGAGTGCAGGGGGGGCTTGTATAGCCCTCAGTGGAACCCATATTGCTCTGGCTTTGCTCCAGTACCTAAGCTAAGGAGGATTAAGGCCGCCTCTCTGGGCCACAAGATGCTTTGGTGATCGGTTATCTGGGGTTGGATTAGTTGGTCTAGTGAAGAACTGCTAAATTGAATGCTGAGGGTGCCCCCATCAGCGCTGGTACTCCTCGCAGTCATGAGGAGTAAGGGAAGTTGATGGGAGCATTTCTCTCATTGATCTCCCTGCTGTGAGGCTGCCCCAGAAAATTGGTACAAGATATGTCGACTCCAGCCAGACAGTTCATGTAGCTGGAGTTGTGCATCTTGCATTGATTTTTCTCTGTCAGTGCAGACCTGGCCTGAGTCAGCTCAGGAATAGCTTCACTAGCTGCAATCACGCCCTGGGAGTTCAGTATGGGATGTACCCATAGACTACAGTAGTCCTCAAAGGGGAGGAAGTCTACTTGGGTTCCTCAGGCATCATTCTATCTGCAGATGTCTTGCATTCTTCACTTTATGGGGCTGGGGGAAGGACAGGATCCAGAATTTACAATTGTCTCATGTTCTGTGCTTTCCTGACAGCTGAATTACCTTAATTTAAAAGTGCTGTTGGCAAAGGGGAGTGTTTATAAGTGAAAGCAGTTCAGTGAGAAACCTGCTCACCAGACCATAAAAGAATTCTAAGGCCAAATATAAAAACTCTGAACTCTTCAAAAGGAAACGTCTCCCTAAGTACATGCAAACTTGGTATCCAAGTGTGAATTATGAAAAGAGATTGCTTTAGTTTATGCAACTTTAGCTCCTTGAAGTACCAACCTACAAAGCTTACTTCATTGGGTATAATCTTGTCAGGGGATTTAGCTATTCATTTCCATTTATGAAGGTTTCTGTTCTGAGCAGCAGAAACACAAATCTATAACCTTGGCAGAAACAGCTGTACTATCAACAGGAGAGAAATTAAACAGGAAGAAGGATTCTCCAGGCTTTTTCCTATGCTTGTCATTATATCATATTTGCACCTGTCTGTGTGATCTTTTCAAATATTGTAACTGCTATAGCATTATTTTTATAATTATTAAGCTTACAAGTAGACACAGCAAAGAGAGCATTTCCTGTTCAGTTAATGACAAACCATGTCCTGTAGATCACCAAACACTTTCAGTAAAATGATTATCTGCAATGTCTGATTGAGTTAGCAAACCTGTCATGCTCACTTGGCAAGCAGTCAGAGAATTTATTGTCAATGTTAATGTTGCGAAAAGACAAAATACATCCCAATGATTGTATGTAAATCTATACGTTGGACAAATGTGTCTGAACAAAAGATAGGTCCTGGCTCTCAACTGCTCTTCACCTGGCATTGACATATCTTTGCAGAGAGAGTACAAAGCTACCAGATTATAACATCAGGTCCTGATTCTCCACAGCCTTGCTTCTCGTACCCTAATTTGCACTTGTGCAAAGTATTTTTCTCAGTGGGTATAAGTGCAATCACTTTGCACAGGTGCAGATGCTGACAGGATGGGCCTGGGAGAGGAGAATCAGGCCCACCTTAGCCTCCCCAAATACCAGAGAAACCACTATTTCACCTCTCCAAATAACCAAAATCCAAATGAGGTTGCCTGTTGACTAATAAAAGAAAATACAATACTTACCCAAGGGTTGTCATGGTTACAATAGTGTACCAAAAAGAAGCTGGGATGCTGGTGAATTTGCTGGCTGAAGACCCTTTCTCTGCATAAAACATCACAGTAGCAAAGATGATGATGGCCATAGTGAGGGAAAACAGAAGAAAGCCAAGCTCCGAGGCACAGCTCTTCAGCGTATAGCCCAAGATTCTTAAACCTTGGGAATGGCGAGAGAACTTGAAAATCCTGAAAACCCTGAAAACCCTTAGCGTCACAAAGGCTCCGCTGACGTCCTCGTTGTTCGTCATCACCAAGCCAATGTAGTACGGCATGATTGCGACCACGTCGATGATGCTCATCACGCTCCTGATGAACCTGTAGCGACTTGGGGCCGCAAAGAGCCTCAAAAGGTACTCGACAGTGAAAATCATCACGCAAGCTGTGTCCAAGCAGAAGAAAGCCACAGCATACCTCTCCCCACATGGAAGCTCCTTGTTCCCAGGCACTGTGCCACACGGAACGGTTTCTACCACGTTAGTGATCACTGAGACGGCAATAAAGAAGCCAGTGACGTAGTAGAACACTAAGGCTAAGGTGCTGGTGTGGGGGTTCTCAAAGGCTCTCCACATGGTCTCCCGGAGGTTCAGAGATGGCATGGACCCTTCTGGGTTGTTTTCAGAGTCATTGTCATCCATCAGCCGCTCAGCATTTTCCCGCTTCCTATCTTTGTACTCTTCATAGCAGCAGTCCCCAATGATTTCAGGAAGGATTCCATAGAAGGCGAGCTCCTCGTCATAGGCAGAGATGCACTCATACCTTGGATAATGCAGCTTTCCAGTTCTATAAAAGTTTAAGATGGCCCTAAAGACTTCAGGGTCCCGGTCGAAAAAGTATTCCTTGGTGTCTTCATTGAAGAAGAACTCCTTCTCAGTGCTGCCCAGGAGCGTGTCCGGGTACCTCTCCAGTGTAGTCCTCCAGGTCTGGAAGCGCCTCCCGCTCACGTTCAGAATGATCAGCTCATCCTGCCTCTTGTTTTTGTCGGTGGGGGCCAATGGCATAGGGCAGTTGGCCACTGGCATCCATCCTATGGCCGCTGCCCGGGCAAAGGGCAACCATGCTGCTACCCCTGCTGCCATGATGGCTCCAGGTCTTAGTACAGGAGAAGACCGTTTGGCTGCTTCTAAAATGAGTCTGGAATCAGATCAGGTCCATCTAAAAAATAAAATGTAAAAACAACAAAGTCAACGAGGGATGCTTTGCCTTCTCTGCTGTCAACACAACTTGGATAAGTACATCTAGGGGAGCTTCTGACAACTGAGAAACTAAGGAGAATAAAGATTAAAAGATGCATATGATTAATGGGGGAAGGTTGTGGCATCATTATGGATTGAAGTTTTGAATAGCAAATGATTCCTCATTAAAAGTATTAAAGCAGCATAAACACACTAATTTAGATTTTGTTTCCCTACAAACAAGACTAATCCATGATTCCACAGGTGTAATCCATTTCTGTTCATCACTACAGCTGTCAAGAAAGAACTGGGAACTCTGAGAAATGCTGGGAGTCCACCCAGTGGAATTACTTATTACTAAAGACCCTGAGTAGACTTCTGGTACATAAGACTTCTAGCAACCAATAATAAACAACCCTGGAAGTACAGTGAAACTTGCACGAAGGACTACGCCAGCTGGTAACCCTCAAACACATTAAAATCTTCATTTGCAGTACAATTTTGTTCAACCTTTGGTTGGCAATCTCTGCAGTGCTACAGACTGGTTGCTGGTTCCATGGGTGGCTGCCTGAGACAGGTTTTATGTTAGTGAAATATTACACTACTCCAAAGAGCAAGAGGAAAATTCAAACTCTACAGGGCATGGGTGCATTGCTCTGTGTGAATTCTTTTTCTACACACACCCTCTATCCTTACCCCTAAAATATTAACTATCTGATCAAGGAAGAGAAGAGCACCATTCCAACCAAACATCACTGTTCTTTTACCAGACTGTTACCTTGACTGTCTAATGAAGACAAGTCTTTGAAGGAAAGGGTGGAGTATGTTCACTATAATTGCCATTAAAGACCTATCTAATGGAGGAAAATATCCCAACCTTTGGAATCCTCCATTGGTGTAAACTGACACAGTTCTGCTGAAGTCAATGCAACTACTGATTTATGGCAGCTGTGAGTCTGGTCCTGAATTTTCTTGTTTGGTTCTGTAATCCAGCCTTTTGCTTTATTTGCTTTATTTAACTTTTTTTTTTTAAACAAATGGTATGTGCTTTCACTTTGTTTTTGGCATTCCCAAATACTTTGTGAAAAATGCCATTAAGTCACTGGAAATACCCTCATTGCCACGGCTTGCCCTATGGCTACCAAAGGCAGTTACATCATACTAGAATTACCACAGATCTATCTTAATTCTGTGCATAGTTTTCCAGTTACTAGGTCTGTACCATTATTGATCAACGGGTCCTCACAACTTTGAATGGAAAAAAGTGTAAAATCAACCTGTGGTGAAACCACTCACTCCTAGAAAATGCTTTTCTTCTGTAGTGAGCCTTAACATCCATCATTTAATATGCAGCATTATGCTGTACAATGGTGATTCTAACCCTGGGGTATGCATCTTTCTAGTGCCATAAGCAGTTTGACAATTAGGATGTGTACACTAAACCACACTGCTACTGTCAGTACAGTAGTAGCAGAAGAAGCCAGCTCCCACACTATTTTATTGGGCAGTATTTGTCAGCATTTGATGCATGCCTTAGCTAATTTTTTTTTTTTAAGAATAAGGAAGCATTGTTGAAAGGTGACATTCATACTTTTGAGGATTGGACTCCTGTGTTGTCCCAGAACTGGCACAGCATAATAGCATAAACTTCATCTACTGCTGTGAGATCAAATGCTTAAAAGGACCCATCCAGCAATGCTGTCCTTTTCCATTATTTGCAGAAGTGGATTTTGATGGGAAAATAAAACTGAAGGGAGGCCCTCTGAGTAGTTCTAAGCTAGCTCAATCTCGTGAAATGGTAACACCTTAATTCATTACCCAGCTGCGTTAAATGTGGTCAAGTAACTATGATCTTGCCTACTGATCCCCTTGACCTATCCCTTACACAATACAGACCCCTTCTTTGAATTATTTTAACTAGAAAAGATCATAATGAGCCTGAGGTCATCCCACTGGGACTGGCTGGAAATGTACTGACAACCCCTGGGTTTTTGCAAGTAGCAGTGCTTGGTTTTATACATTTCTGGGTGAGTTCCAGCACATCTCGCTAGGTAACCAAAGGCAGTATTCATGCTTAAATAGTTTTAAGACAACATAGATCCCTTAGTAATGGATTATACATATTAAAGCCACTTAAAAAAAAGTCCTTCCATGTTGACTGTGAAAGGAGAAATTTGAAACTTCCACGATCTGAAAGCTAGCACTCTTATGTTTTAAGTTGTTGGCCCTGAGTATCCTGTCCATAAAAGTTCATTACTCAATTACTGTCTCTCAAGGGACTCTTCAGCACATGAAGTTAAAAGTTCCTAGGGCAGGTGCTCAGGGTTGATTTTTCCAGTTGCTTTACAACAGCAGCAGCACTGACACTGTTTCTTATCCCAAATACAAAGTGATTAAGTTCTTTTAACAACTGGGAAAACAAGTGCTTGTAGCCAGTTGTTTGGGAGAAGGGAGTGTGTGTCTATGAGTAAATGGGAAGGGAGGTGAGAAGGTGGGATTATGGGCAGGGCAGAAGGTGTAGCATCTTTATTGTTAAGCAATGGCAGTGTTTTGAAAATCTACAATAGGCCCTGCCATTGGAAGTAAGTGAATGTGTGTATCTTAGCTGGTGAATTGAACACACCAAACCCTTAGTGCTAAGATCTAAAACAGCGGATTTATTAGCAGCTTTATCTGCACTGAGGTTCTGGTGGGGGGGTTTTCTTACAATAGCAAACAAGGGGTTGGTAGAAATGTTTTGCACAATCCACAGCTATGTTTAAAGAGAAACATATGCACCCATCCACATAAGCAGATCCATATTTTATATTCAGACATTTACAGTGTTTAGACAAGTACATGCATCTGTTACATGTTTATTTCAAAAACTTAAACAATGAATAGTCTAGCAGTACCTTCAAGAAGCTAATTTACTCGTATTAGAAAGTGGGAGGGTGGGATTTAGAAGCGCTTGGGCCCCCGGTAACAGGTTTTCGCTCTTTTGTCTTGAGTCGCTGGCACCAGTCTGGAAGTAGCCAGACTTAGTTTTCCCCAGGTCCCTCCCTGCCCCTGCCACCCAAACTCTATGACCACAACCGGCAGCAGATCCTCTTTCGTGTTCTAAAATGACCTTTGCCTGCTCTCTCTCGGATCCTTTGCGGTAGGGGTACCTGTGCTGAGCGCTTTCATTCCCCAACCCCAGCGTGCCCTCTAGCACCCATAGTGCAGGGGAAGAGAATGGCGAAGAACAAGTTTATTTCTGGTCAGGCTCAGGGCGGGGAACTAACCAAGGATTTCTCCTCTTGGTCACTGCTGCCAGCCGTGTCAATCTTATGAGACGCGGCTGGGCCTCCGGCGGGGAGAGCGCCCGGCAGGTCTCCCGGTGGGTCTCTCAGAAGCAGGGTAACTTGCCCAAAATGATCCGCGCGCGGTGAGTTGCAGGAGCAGCCAGGGCCGAGGGGAGCGAAGGAGACGCGCGGCGCCGGCTCTTTCCCTCTTGAGAAATCCTTTTTCTGGGGGTCGGGCTCGGCGCGTTTAAAATGCGACAGCGGCCCCCTCCAAGCCTCAGCATCCTCTCGGAGCGGCCCCAGCCCCGACCGCTAGCCCGCCTGCTGTTTACAGCCAGTGGAGAGCCTTACAGCGAACGCCCGGCAAGCCACTGCAACAGGCTGCGAATAAACGCAGGGGGACGTCCACCCCCGCCGAAACCAGCAGCCCGCCCCCCCTTGCTGGCTCGCAGCCATGGCTTACCTTGCAGGGAAACGCTCCCAGCCCCCAGAAGCAGGGGTAGCTCTAGGGGGCGGGGGCCCCGATCCTCAGGCTGTGGTGCTTTCTGCCTTTCCAGTCTCTCTCTCTCAACGCAGGCGGGAGTAATCAGAAAGCGCCGGGAAAGTAGCTAGGAATGACTGAACCGCTTCTGCCTTACTGCTGCCGAGGGGGGGCGAGGCGCTCGCTCCCTCCCTGCCCCCGAGCTGCTTGGTTTGAGGAGGTTTCTCTCCCCCACCCCCACCCCCTCGTCCTTCAAGCCCAGCTTTGCTCCTGCTGACTCCTCCAGCTGCAAAGGGTCCCCCAGCTGCTGCAGACTCCGCGCTCTCGGATGGAGCAGGGATGATGGACGGAGCTGGGAGTCCCCCTCCCTCTTCCCCCCCGAGCCCCAGAGAAGCAGGCTGTAAAACAAGATGCTGGAGAGAGGCGGTGTGAGCTCACCGAGAGACACCAGCAAATGGAGTCATTAAACACACGCCAGCCCTGACACAGCATGCTAATGGGCCCCGCGCAGAGGGGGGTGTGAAGGAACTTTCCCGTCCTCTGCGAGAGCTTTGGTACCAGACCCGCCTGCCCCCCCTCTCTCTCCGGCAGGGAACATAGACTCTCCTCTCCACCGCCTCTCGGGGAGGGGGGGGGGGACGGGACGACCCCATCTCTCTCCCGTGGCAGCCCCCGCCCCTTTGAAAATGGACATAAGTTGGACGGAAGCGCTTCGCCCGGCCCCTTCTCCTTTTGGCCTGGTGAAATCCCCTCCCCTCTCCGCACCCAGCCCCTCCGGCCCTGCCCCGAGGCCGCCCTGCACGAAGAGGTGGGGACTTCTCCGAGGCTGGCCCGATACGTACAGGCAAGAGAGGAGCCCGGCCGCTCGGTCCGGGTGCGGCGTCTCCTCCGGCGGCGGCGAGGGTCCTCCAGCCGAGCGGCGGGGCTGAGCTGCGTGGCCACAGCCTGGGGGCGGGCAAAAAGAGACCAAACCAGCCCACATCAGAGCGCGCCCCCCGGCAGAGCCAGGGGAGGGCCCGGGCGCCCAGCGGGCTCTTTCTCTGGCAGCATCAGGGAGCCGGGGGGCAGGCTGGGAAGCGCTGTCCCCTCCCGGCCCGGCGGGCAGGCCTGCCTCTCCCCGCCTGGGCTGCCCTGCGCGGCCGGACTCTCCACCTCGGGTGGCCGCGGGGAGCTAGCGCTGCCATCCAGCCGCTGGGGGCATGGGGCAGCGGGCGGCGTGTGTGCACTGGGGGGCAGGCGCAGCGGCAGCCGGGATCCTGGAGAGCTGGAGGACGCCCAGGTGTCTTCCCTGCTCCGCCCGAGCCGAGCGCCGCGGCTCCCCTCCGCAGGCAGGTGGCGCCGTTCCCACAGCCTCGCCCGCCCGGCCGCCTTCAGCACCACGCCGCGGCGGACAGCTCCCTCGGCGCCTGGTGCGCCTGGCGGAGCGCGGTCCCCGGAGCAGCCCCGGTGGGATGCTCCTGCCCGCCCCCCCCCCGGCGTGCTAGGCTTGAGCCCCTCCCGCTGAGGGAGTAGGGCACGGGGCGAGTGTCCGACAGGGAGCACTCACCCGGGGTCACCTCGAGCCTGCTAGAGCCGCGGGTGGGCAGCATGCCAGGTCTGCCCCTCACCCCGCTCTCCTCCACAGCCCCCCCCCCCCCGAGACCTGAACTGACTAGACCGGGGCCTAGCTTCCTAGCAGGGCGGGCGCCGTCGGGAATGCCCCCTCGAACAGCCTGGTGGTGCCACACCGCGCCTGCCGGGTTTCATACGCGTCCGCAGAGGAATCGTGTGAGCCGCGGGCGTGTGGAACCGAAGAGGAAGAAACGCGGAATTGAGGAGAAAGAAGCGCCTCTCGGGGACCTAAATTTTCCAAAGGGACTCGTGATTTTGTCTGCCTCCCTTTGTTTGGGTGCTCGTTTTGGGACACTTCAAAAGAGGCGCTCAGTAAGTTTAGTATCCACAGACCAAAGGAGTTGTTCTAGGGAGATTATTAATTGCTGCTTTTAATATGAAACACAAGACCTAAGACTAGAAACAACTGTGTTCAACGACTACCCATTTCAGCACAGTGAGATGTCCTGGATCTATCCTTACTAAATGTTGTCAAAAACTCTTAAAATGTTTGTTTCTATGCATCTTTGTGCACCAGCAGGTGCCTAGCCGAAAGTTGGCAAATAAAGACAGTGAGATTCCTCCTGCTTTGAATGATTGTGTTGCGGTTTACAATGTCATCTTTATATAAAACTTCCCATCTCTCCTCCTCTCTCTTGTTCCTTCACGCGGTAGCCTCCCTCTCTACTAGCTGTGGCCTGGCTGTGGTTTTCAATAGCTTTTCCCCCATGACTCGGCCCCCTTTTAACTTTCAATTTCTATTAAAAAGCTAATTTGGGAGCTCATTCTAATGCTCCCAATTTTGTATGTTGAAATAGAAAATGAAAGTCAAAAGTAAACTAGCTGCAAATCAATCTGTGAAAAAAAAATCTGGATTCTTTCTTTCTTTCTTTCCTTCCCACCCTTCCTCCCTCTCTCCCTATCTACATACATACATACCTATGCTCTCCATAACACTTTACTAAAAGAAAATGAGCATAATAATATTTATCCACCCCACAAGGGTGGGGGAAAGTTTGAGTGAATGAATGAATGAATGATTATTTACCTGGTGGTTTGAAAAGCATTTTGAGAATGAAAAGAAAAAAAACTGCAAATGATTTCAAGCTCGGTCCTTGTGAGAGATTGTTTACCCATCAGGTCAAATTCATTGTTATAATTATTTGTTGTGTCTCAAAATAGTACATATGTCATCTCCTCAAGAATAACTCCAGAACTACTTTGCTATATAAAAGCTTTTGAAAGGTTGAGAGATTAGTCCTGTACCTCTATCTAGCTATCTTGCTCAGAGTGCTATAGAATACAACTTGAACAGGATCCTGTCCCAAGATCCCACTGTATTTACTATATATTTTGCTAAATCTTTATGGATGGTTTGTCTTTATTCTTTAAATGAAAAGTAGAATAATCAAAACACTAAAACATTAGATAGTCTCAGTGAAATAACCTGAAACACTCACTGACTTTTAATACTGATATTGACTGTAGCTTGCATGGTTAGTCTGCAGTTTTGTTCTATATTTATAGGCTGTGTTTCCATTGTGTATTTCTGTTGCCTATTCTTTGCATTAGACACTATTCTGTATATTACTTCTGCATGTAAATATTGCATTGACTTCAAGCCCATGCTGTGTAAGCACTCTGCAATGACAGTTATAGCAATAACGCTGGTTTTATTACATCTTGCTATAATATTGTAGCATTGTAGAATGATTGTGCCCTATAAACTCTGCCAATCCCTGCTCAGATCCAATCTTGTGAAAAAAGTCTGCGTAGATTAAGGAAGCATCGTGCATTTGAGTTAAACTAAGGAGTCAGTCCTTGCAATCTAAACAGCTGGGCTGTGTCTACACTACCAGTTTTTTCTGGCAGAAAATATGCTAATTAGAGACTAATTAGCATAAGTTGTGACATCATAAGCATATTTTCTGCCAAAAAAACTCGTAGTGTAGACAAAGCCTTGTGGTCTAGTGCTCAGAGGAGCTTGGAAGGCATGGCTGTTTAAATATATGTCTGGTTCTGTCATGGAGTCCTTTCAGACCTCAGCTAAGTCTCTTAAAGTTCCTTATTATACCCATTTTATTGATGGGAAACTAATTTATATTGACCAAAAAGGTCTATTGTGAGAATTTTTAAGTGTTTGCAAACTGCAGTGAGATCCTTTGATGAAAGATGCAGAACACAAGTATGGCTGATTGATCGATGGATCAGTCAGTTGATCTATGTCACATTAAGGTTCTTAACTAGGGTGTGGTGTTTGTAATTCAGGGAGCAGAACTATCAAGCTATTTTGCCATTTGTAGTATTGTGGAAGCTGTGTTGGTCCCAGGATATGAGAGAGACAAGATGGAGAAGGTAAATATCTTTCCTTGGACCAATCTCTCTTGGTGAAGCAGACAAGCTTAAACTCTGGAGCTTGGACACTTGTCTCACCAACAAAAGTTGGTTTAATAAAAAATATGATCTCATCCACCTGGTCTCTATCTTCCTATTTCTAATTCAGGGAGTAGAACTATCTATCCATTCTCCATATAACTCTTTTCTCATTATGATATGTAAACACCCATCCTGGCTACTAAATGTAAATACATGAAGGAAAGCCAGGAGCAATTTCTATCATTTGTCCACTAAATGTAATAAAACCTATCTATCATTCCCATAAAATGTCTTCATGCCTTAGGCACAGCAGAATGAGGAGTTAAATAGTTTGCTGACTTGTATGTCTAGCTACTATATATATTTTATCACTGCTAAGACAGTAGCCTAGAACTGACAACATTCAGCCCCTGATCAAGGTGTTAAGAAATACATACTGTCTGTAGGTTTTGTCTTTGTGATTAAGCTGACAACAAAGTACAAAACTACTTGGGATGGAAACAGTGGAGTAGTAGGAAGCTAGCTGCTCTGAGTACATTGTGAGGTTCTCTAGCCCTTCCTTTGGGTTACCGTGCCTCAGAGCTGTCAAGCTGTATTCCATGCATCAGGCATTGCCACATTTACTATTATTTAACCCTCAACCAGATATGGGGACCCTTGTGATAGGAACCATGCAGTCTATACCAAATACCAATCCATGCCCCATAGAACCTATAATTTAAAAGGACTGCAAACTTTAAAAGAAGAATTTCAAATATGAGCTATGTGTATGAAATTCCGTGGGGGGGATACAACTGATCTTCATTTGTACAGATTGAACCTCGCTAGTCCGGCACCCTTGGGACCTGGCTGGTGCTGAACCAGACAATTTTCCGGACCACGGGAGGTCAATATTGTCTAGCAGCATGACCAACACTTCCACTGCTTGCTGCACTCTTGGAAGACAGTTGGGGTAAATTAGAGCTAAATAGCAGCACAGAACACTGAGAGCCAGGACTGGTGGCTGTAAACAAACTTTATGGGACCACGGGAAACTTGGCCACACCCTGGATAAGTGAACATCTGGCCAACTAAAATCATGCCGGACCATGGATGTTGCTGGACCAGGGAGTACCAGATTAGAGAGGTTCAACCTGTACCTTCTGGGGGATGCTGTGTTTAGGGTGGAAGTGTGGGCTTGTTTAACCAGTTGAGCTGTTTTTAGCTTTCCATTTGTTACCACATAACACTGAGTTTGTTTGTGTGTGGTGGAAGTGGCACTGGAGTGTGGAATGAGTTTCACAGTCATGGTATCCAGGCTGTTTGTGGCATCTAGAAAAATGGCAGGGATGCGTTACAAAAGCTTGGCGAGTGATACATGTTTCACTGCATGCCAAATGGGCTTTTTCTGCACATGGAGCAATAACACCCCGCCAGAGTGAAAAGTGCGGGTATTTCTGCCCTTGTGATATTTCAGGTCTTCTTTTTGCCTGTATATTTATTATTAACATGCTGACAGAGCACGGTGCAGTAACCTGTCACTCAGTACTACTAGTTAGAAGGCCAGGCGGGCCTGAAACCCAGGTAGCACATACCTCTATGCTGCTGCCCTGACAAGATATTTGTGGCTGCCACCCCCCTGCTCCCAACCTGCTGTGGACACAGATCATGGGAAGTCCCACCTCAAAAGTGCTGATAGACAGCAGCATTGTGGCTCCTGATTGGCTCCCCTCCCTCTATAAACCCAAAAGGCATTTGAAGAAGCATTTAGGGCAGTGGTGGAAGACCTTTTTGGGGTCGGGGGCTGCTGACCAACAGAAAAATCAGTTGGGGGGCACACAAAAGTGAGAAGCAAAAAAGCATCCCTTGACTGAGAAGCAGACAGACACTCCCCACGTTCCCCTCACACAACAGAGCCAAGAGGGACCAGGGCTCGTAGATTTTGTGGGCTCCCTTAGGCTCTGGGGTGGGGCCAAAATGAGGAGTTCAGTGTGTGGGAGGGAGCTGCCAGGAAGGAGGCTTGGGGTGTGGGGTGGGAGGGAGGGGGCAGGAGTGGGTTGGGGGTTGGTGGTCCTGGGAGGGTTGTAGGGTACAGAAGCAGGCTAGGAATAGGAGGGCTGGGCAGAAGGTACGGTGCAGGAGTGGAGTGGAAGTGTGGGGTCTGGACAGGAGGGGGCAGGAGCTCCCCAGTCCTGGAGGGGAGCCCTAAGTCTCAGGGGCTGGATCCAGGCAAGCCGGAGGTAGGTTCCCTACTTCCCATTTAGGCAGAAGCACATCCTAAGGTTCACAGTCCAGATCATATCTCAATCTGAATTTCACTACAGTCTACAAGTGCTTGGAGTTTGGAGGGTTGGGTTTGGGGCTGTCTCCAATGTACAGTACATCAACTTTTCCCCCATACACTTGTATATTTTCCAACTTGAAACAAACCCCCCGTGGACCACTGCATTCTGCCATTTGCTTTCAAATGGAGTCAGAGGAACGCCTGGGATGGTGTGCAGAAGCCCTGCTACCCAGCCAGCAGCTGCAGGTTTTTCTGCTCCACTGACCTTAACAATTCAAGAAGCTATCACCCATGAGAGCATGGAGAGCTGACCCTAGAAGGGCAGTAGTGATTCTGGATCAATGCTTTGATTTATTGTGCTCTGTATTGCTAGGGATGTGTTGCGGCTTTTTCAACCCAATATTCTTTTCTTCCCTGGGTACTTTGCCACACGCTTCCTCGATTTCTTTTCATTCAGCAAGAGAAGTAAAAAACCCTGGCTAGCCACGATGCCTGACTGCAAAATCTCATCAGGGATTGTGCTTAATTGACCATACTCCACCTCATCAACGTACCAACATAGAAGTAACAAGGCTCCAGTGTTAGCAACATTCCTGATTATCTATAGGACAGTGTGTATGGCGAGGAAGCTAAAACAGGTCTTAATGGAAAACAAAGCCAGAGTGAGCAGGAAGGAAAGGCTGTTAAGAAGCAGATTGGTGGGCTGGCTGAAATAAGGGTGGCAGGGGATCAGTTAGCAGACCAAGGAAAGGGGCTGCATGTATGCTTGAGAGACAATGGCATTCGCACAGAGTGTAACTTAGCTGATGCTTTCTAGAAAGCTGTGTACACACAGCTCTGTTTTCCCCATCACGTGTTTTCTTCAATCACGCCCTTCACAACAGGGGAGTTTTGTGTGCAAAACAGGATGACTTTAGCGGGCGCATTCATCTCCTCTAGGCTGATATTTGGAAGTGCGGGTTGAGCAGCGCACCTACCAGAGAAGTCAATGGGAGCTGTAGGTGCTCACAGTAACACCACTAGCTCCAATGGAGTTTTTCCAGGTCTGGCCCTGAGGGTGTTGTTAGGATCAGAATGAGGCCCTTGGGATCATGAAGATTTTCCCATTTTACAGTATCTTTCATCTGTGGCTCTCAAGCACTTCAGATGTATCAGTGAATTAAACTTTATGAACTCCCTAGTTGGTAGCAACATGTTGCTCTACCCCTTTTACAGATGGATAAACTGACACATCCAAAGAGGATCCAATTCCTTTGTTATCACTACAGCAAGCCTGATTCTCCTTTTTGAGCTGCATTGCAAATCAGATAACTTCCCCGAAGCCAATGGAGTTATTTCAGTGCAATAGTGAGTGAGAGGAAAATGAGGCTTCTTACCTTTAAGCTAAAACCCCTGTATGTGTGTGTTGGGCTGCCCAAAATTAACTCTTGGCTGTCTTGTGTTCTAAGTAAAGCAGGACTTTCTGTATCTTCTGTAGCTGACTACCAGTGTTCCCTGTAAGCTGTGCACTCAGGAGTGATTCAGATGCCATCCAGCTGACAAACAGAGCACCCACAGCTCGGTTTTTTGTTTCTCCTTGTGGTGCACTTAGACACCTGCCTCAGTACACACAACAAAACTTATTCTGCACACACATGGAAAAGATTAGAGGGAACATGCTCTGACTACTCCAGAGTTCTATGACTGCAGGGTTCTATTCCCACCCTGTTGGAAGCTTTACAATTACGAGCCAACCACAACTACAAAACACCAAATCAATCAAAGGATGTGCCAATTGCATTTCTTTAATCTCAAAAACATTGCGCTAAATGGTTACCATCAAAGCAATCTCCCACTTATCTGGAAGCTGAGAAGGCAATTAAAGAGGAAAAATGATAAATGGTTCATTTAAAAATTATTGGATTATTTTTATGGTTACGAGAGCTGAAATGATGCTGAGGATTTCACTGCCTGATTCAACATTATAGTAAATTGCCGATGTGGTTCCTTTCTGACTCAGAACAAGTGAATCAGATCGGGGGGAATATACATGTGCTGCAAATTTAAGGAGCTGCTCTTTAATTTTTTAAGTGTGTGTGTTAAATCATGTCAACAGTCAAAAGGAATATAGAGAACCTGCTTTGCTTATGAGAATGGATGCCGTACTCCAGGGATCGCTTTTCTTGGCTTTGCTGATTGATTCTGGTTTTTATTATTGGTTTATGGGTCCCCCTCCCTGCAGTCTGGTGCACACACTAAACAAGTATATATTGGGCCTTGCTCACTCATGGCTTTGTACTTCGTGTGGTCAGTCACCCCTGAGCCGAGCGAGTGAAAGACTACCACTCTGATGTTAGTGCTTTAATGACTGCACTATATGGATAGCGCAGAGAACTGCCTTTTTTGTTCCGCTTTCTTTTATGTCCCATCTTGTCCAAACCATCCAGCCACTATGCTCTGGCTTCAGGGAGTGTGATCTAGAGGTACAAAGTGCCAGGGAGTGGAGCTGCCTGGCCTGGATTCTCTTCCTGGTTCTGACACTGACTTCCTATGTGTATGTTTGTGGGTTTTTTAACCCACATCACACCTCTCATTGTCTGTGTAAGTGACTTGCCCAAGGTCGTTCAACCATTGCCAGCAGAGCTGGGAACAGAATGCTAATTACCTCTGTCCCTAGGGGACCAGGAAGGCAACTGAATGGTGCTAATTCTGTGCAGTATTTTCATTACCAAGATGATGTTTTATCCCTAATGTCTGGACGCTTTAGCATTTGCCATTTGTTACACATGCTGATAGCAATGCTCTGGGCCCAACTGCTAGCCATGAGCAGGAGACATGTGGTTATGACTGAATTTAAGACCCATACAGGAATCTCTATTCTGTTGCTGCTGTTCTACTTGGACAATATTTCTTTGTTTAATTGGAGACACTGAGCAATGGGAAGCCATTAGCAGGGACTTACCAGCTCTAATTACCACTAAAATGGGCATGATGCCTCCTTAGAATACACAAGAAAGAGATTGTGTGGTAGGGAAAGATTCTGTCTGTTTAGAACATAATATAAGAACATAAGAATGACCACACTGGGTCGGACCAAAGGTCCATCTTGCCCAGTATCCTGTCTGCCAACAATGGCCAATGCCTGGTGTCCCAGAGGGACTGAACAGAACAGATAATCATCAAGTGATCTCACCCCTGTCACCCATTTCCAGCTATTAACAAACAGAGGCGAGGGACACCATTCCTACACATCCTGGCTAATAAGTATGGATGGACCCATCCTCCATGAATTTATCTAGCTCTTTTGTGAACCCAGTTAAAGTCCTGGTCTTCACAACATCCTCTGGCAAGGAGTTCCCCAGGTAGACTGTGCGCTGTGTGAAGAAAAACTTCCTTTTGTTTGTTTTAAACCTGCTGCCTATTAATTTCATTTGGTGACCCCAAGTTCTTAGTTCAGCCCTCATGAGCAGAGTTTCTGAGCACCTTCTTTGACCAGAGCAGGCAGACTGCCCTGCCTTGCACAGGAGAGTTAAATCAGGCAGGTTCTCAGAGGGACATGAGGACGTTGTGCAAGCGAAGAGACTTTCTGAGCTGACTGAACTCCAGGGTCCCTAGCAGAAGAGCTGAGTGTAACCCTTCTTAGGCAAAGCCCTTTGTTCTTCGTAAGTCTTGGAAGCAGATCTCATTTGGCCACGGCCTTGCTACCCTGGTCCACTCTGCCTCCTCAACCGCCAGTGTTTTTCATTATGTCAATGTACTAATTCCTGTGTTTTTCCAGGCTTTGGGGGGCAACTGCTCCAGTCATTGCTGGTGGAGGCCTCAGCTGCCTCAGTTCCTTACCCCTCTTGGAAGGGAGTCTAATTCTAACCCACCTAAGCTGGGGTTTGGAGCGGTTTGAACACAGAGGGTGAGCTAGGACACACTCAGGGTATGTCTACACAGCAACATTATTTTGAAATAACTAGCGTTATTTCAAAATAACTTAGTCCGCGCGTCTACACAGCAGGCAGTTATTTTGAAATAATGTCGAAATGCTGCCAAGCTGGAGGACTTCTTACTCTGACCCCTGTAGCCCTCATTGTATGAGAAGTAAGGGAAGTTGGAGGAAGAGGGCTCTATTTCAAAATAAGTGCTGTGCAGACGCTCCCAATTTCGAAATAAGCTATTTTGAAATAAGCTACGCAACTGACATAGCTCAATTTGCGTAGCTTATTTTGAGTTAAGCCCTGCTGTGTAAATGCACCCTCAGGGTCCTACATACTGTTCTCTAAGGCTACATCTACACTACAAGGTTCTTGCGCAAAAACCGCTGGTTTTGCGCAAAAACCTGCAGACCATCCACACCTCAAATGAGGTCTTGCGCAATTAAATGGGCAGTAAAATGGCAGAACAGAGGGCATTTTCCACCGTAGGTAAACCTCCTTTTCTGAGGCATAACTGCTTTTAGCACTACAGCTGTTGCGCAAGAAGGCCAGTGTGGACACTTCAGAGGGGTTTTTGCGCAAGAAACCCCTATGGGAAAAAGCACAGGTGCTCTGATGGCCACAGAGCTTCCTTGCGCAAGAGCGTCCATGCAGTGTGGACGCTCTCTTGTGCAAAAGCACATCGCTTTTGCGATGTGCTTTGAGGTGTGGACGCGCTCTTGCGCAAGACATTTTTGTGCAAAAACTCTAGCGCAAAAGGCTTCTTGCGCAAAAACCTTATAGTGTAGACATAGCCTAAGAGCCTGACTGTGGCATTTAGCCGCTGTTCTGTCCATACTGGGAGCAGAGAGGAGCTTTCCCACCTTGAGTGGGAGCTAAGGTACAGATCTTCCACAGGAGACCCAATTGCTCTTGCAGAAGGAGGAGAAGAAGGAGGATGAAGGTGCATCATTCCAAAGGACAGTGCAGGACACTCTATTCCCCATGTCCAGCCAGCTCTAGGATTCTGCCTCCTGCCTCTTTCTCTTGGGGCATACAGAGGAGTGGTCCCTGGATCACTGAATGAAAGAACTGCACTTCCCCCACGCCTTTCATACTGGTAGGGGGCAGGTGCCTCACCTCTTCCCAATACAGTCATGCCCAGCAGATCCAAGGCTCAGGGATAATGGGCCTGAGGCAGGGAAGGAGTGCGGAGTCACACTGATGGCGTGCCGGCCAGGGCTGTCAGTCGCCCCTCTAAAGTTCTAGTCCCATTGAGGCAGGTTTACATTCCGGGCTTTCTCTCCTTCAGCACGGTGGGGAAGGGGGGCTTTTGGTTACTATAGTAACATACTGACTTAAGCAGCTCTTTTCCTCTCCTGCATACCACCCCTCTGCCCCAATTAAGATACTTCACTTCACTTTCATTGATTTCCTATTCCTTATAACAGGGGTGGGGAATGCCTGGAGTGCCAGCCCCATGCGGTTCGTCAGGGTTCGCTGCTGGCTGGGCCAGAGGATGCTTTGTTTACCGGAGCCTCCATAGGCCCATCAGCTTGCAGCTCCCATTGGCTGCGGTTCACCATTCCTGGCCAATGGGAGCAGTGGGAAGTGGCTTGGGCCAGGCCACCACTTCCTGCAGCTCCTCTTGAGTGGGAACGATGAACTGCAGCCAGTGAGAGCTGCCAGTGAGAGTCCCCGTGCCAGTGAACTCTCAAGTAAACAAAGCGTCTGGCATCCCGGCCAGTGGCTCATCTTGACCAACCGTGTCTGGCCCACCAGCCGGAGGTTCCCTACCCCGACTTATAACATAAAAGGAGGATGAAGAAAAGAATGAAAAACAGTGTGGGGAGTTAAAAGCCAACATTCTTTTTTTTGGCTAGGTCCCGGTAGAGGGGCAAAAGTGAGCCAAACCCAGAGCCCCACTAACTCTAAATCCACCATTGCTTGCTGCAGGTCACAGTGGAGATTGTAGAGAATAGCTCTGCCCTCTGAGACCTGGCATAGGTCCCCCCCCAGCAGGGCTGGTGCACGCCGGCAAGCTGAGCGGAAGCTAGCCCTGCCACGTCCCAGCTTGTGGATAAATTTAACACGTCACTCTACAAGGCAATCTGTCTGGCATCTTTCAGTAATGCTAACTCACTTAGAGAAACATGGCTTGATACACAGTAAAAAACCTCCTGCTTAGCCTTCTTTCAGCCACCCTTCCGAATGGCAGACAGGGGCTGTGCAGACAGCGCTCAGATTCCTTGGCCTCAACAAACAAACAAACAAAAACATGCCAGAGAGAGATGCCTGATGCAAATCAATCCGTAGCTCTCAGAGCCAGGAGTCACTGAGGCTAAAAATGCTAATAAGCAAAACAATAGATTTATGTATTTCTCTTGAAATGGATTAAAAATAATTTCACTTGCTGATAAATTGTATAACTGGTATTCAGGCTACATCTTGACTTTTTGTGAATACTTTGATCCACTAAGATCATTATTTCTGTCTAGTCATGCCTAGGCGCAGTCTCTTAGCTAAACAGGGAGGCCTTTTGTGAGGGTGTGAATTGTTAAATAAAGACTAACCTGGAATTCAAATCTTAAAACTCAGTGGACACCTTTGATATACAAAGAAGGATTTTATGATTCTGTTATCTTAAACTTGCTCAGGGCAGAAGCAATGGCTGATCACTTGAAAAGGAATTATGGTAGTATTTTTGGATAAGTCCTGCATTAAATTCAGTACTTCAGGACTGGAAAATCTCCCCTTTAAGCACCTCAATTGGCATGGAAGAGAGATTAATGCTCGCATCTTTCTGAGCTTGAGAATCTCTTGACCAGAGTGAAATCGCTACAGCGTAGCTGAGTCTTTGCTTCCTAACAAGCTTGAAGATCGTCCAACCCCCCATCCAAATAAAGGGATTTTGGTAGGTTCAGGCCTTTTGTCAAGATCCAGTTGTTAGTGATCTTTGTTTGTTTGCAAGATCCTCCATTCTGGAAAAGAATGGGGTTCCCTGTGCTGTATATTTTTTTTAAATCTCTTTGTTACACTAGAAACAATCTACTCACCAGTAAATGCATCCTATAAATTACCCCTTGTGTCTACAAAAACACTACTGTAAACAAGAGATGCAGGTGAAGGTATAAGCTGGAAAAATGGGAAAACAAAGAAAGTGGCACGCTCCACCCATCTGAGATGCCAGAGTGAGTCACTAATCACAGCGTAATGATGTTCAGAACATGACCATGGGTTCTGTGCAGTACAAAGGAGGACCTCGTGGATCTTATCTACACAGGCAAAAGGCACCATTACAAAACGTTATCTCACATTGTGGTAAACACAATTGTGCCCTTAGCAGTACAGGCAAGGATAAGCACAATCCACTAACACATCTGAAAATACAACTGTCCTCCTCCATCCGAAGGGCAAGCAGTAAAATGTTCAGAAGTAGCTAGAAATGCCTATATCTTAATTGTGGGCATCCAGATGGCAACTTCTTAAAAGAACATGATTTTCAGAAAGCATTGAGGGACTCACCCTTTGAAAATCAGACCTCTTAAGAGTCTCAAATGGAAGCCCACAAAATCACTAGTCACTTTGGAACATGTTGGCTAAAACCGCTTTTCGCATCATGCTAGCTAGGTAACGCACTTTTGAACACAACGCATTTCCCCAGCTGTGGGTCAGGAAGAAGCAATGGATCCCAGAGTGATGAAGCTGAGCATAAGTGGAAACCTGCTTAAACAGGCATTTCAGTGAATTTGTTTTACATTTGAATATGTTATTGATTTCAAACAAGAGTGAGGGAGTGAGAATTTTAATACTGATTGGAAATGGTACCCCTTCACAATTCCATGGCAACTTTGACTTGAGTAGCTGTGTTTACAGACTATAATCAGTCCTCATAACATGCCTTTGAGGCTGTGCAGGGTTATTAGGCAAAATGGTAAAATGAGGGCGGGGAGGGGAGTGAAAATGCTCATTTTTTTGGCCCTTCTACACTGAGTTGTTTGACACCTATTATCACCAAAAATGTTGAAGCTTTGACCAGATTCATGATCATTGTTTTTAGCAATGGGTACATTGAGGAATGGAGTTCAGCGAATTGTCAAAGATCCCACATTGGGTTGAGAACGCAAAAGTTCTAATTCTAGTTCCCAGCTGTAACTGTTACATATAATGCATGTATGTAAGCATAAAGAAGAGACGAGCGGGAAAGATTTCTTGCAGTATCTTATGTGACACATCACGCAGCTGATATCTTAGTTATTCTCTTCATGAAGAGTCGAGAACGTGCAGTACCCCACGAGCAGTACTCAACTCTGTTCAGGGTCATGCCCTTATTCCTAAAGATTAAGGAGGGAAAGCCAGGCACGTCTTTATGACAGCGGCTGCATCTTATATGACCTCCGTTTCTCCTCAGCTTCGATCCAAGCTGCTGATCTGAGAAATGGATTCTGATTTCCATTTGATAAGGTGTAGGCTTCTTGGCGAAGGGAAATCCAAAAAATAATCCTTGACTAAGCAGGTAAATCAACCAAGGATCTCAGATGTACAGGCAAAGGAACTGGCAACTCGGTAATGAATTCTCATGATTGCTTAGTCCCCGGTGGAAGACGATTCCCATGGGGAATGGCAGGAGCTGGCCAGATTATGATTGCAGAGCCATTATTTCATAGTTGATACTCCCCGTGAAATACTTGCATTATGGATCTAAACAGAGCCCTGGTACTCTAACCTGTTCCGTATTTAAGCACTAACCGCTGGAGATCCTGCAAGGTGCTTTCCGTGCAGAGCATTCTGGCCCTGATCCAGGAAATGACTTAAGCACATGTTTAACTTCAAATAGATGAATGGTCTCAGTGAAGTCAAGAGGAATGCTGATGTACTTAAAGTTAAGCATGTACAAAATGCTTTGTCGGACTGGAGCGAGACAGCTCAGCCCCTCTGCACAGGTCGGGTTTTTAAAGCCCCCGTTGATGGTGAAAGTGGTCAAGTGTATTGCCATTCAAACAAGACTGTAAGGTGGCATTGCAGGGCCTGAGGAACCATAAGATTGTAAGTTCCTTGGGGGCAGGAACCATTTTCCCCTGTTTGGACAGCGCCCAGCACCATGGAGTCATGGTCCATAACTGGCCCTTCCAGGTGCTGTGGAATACAAACGATGATTTTGGAAAGTAATATAATCATTTTAATCCCACTAACAGCAGCAATGGGTGGCAAATGTCCCCCATTCACCTGCTACTTAAATCCATTCACAGGCAACCACTTACTGTGTTTTTTAAAAGGTTTCTGTCAACTTATGGGCCATTTGGTGGCAAACATGACTAGTTTGGTTCCTGACTAGTTCCACTGACTCTGCCAGGAGCAGTCTCAGCGCTGCGTGGGAAGAAGCACTCACAGGGGTAAGGGACGCCAGAATGAGTTGAGCGGTAGGGTTGGGTTTTTTCCTTGCAGAACAATTTCCCTCGCTCGCGAAGGCCCGGTGAGAGCTCTGAGAAGCGTATCACAAAGCGATGAGAAGCAGCATGCTTGTGTGCCACTAGCTTCTGACAAGCAGCGAGCAAGGGGTGGAATGTGGACTACTTAGCATATCGCGTGCCATGGGATGAAATGGCAGGTGCAAATATTTTACAGTGACCATCAATCTGTGTACACCTCACGTCTCAGCTAAACTCCGGCAAACAAGAGAAAACCAGGAGGTGTCTTGGGGCATCCACACCACCTTTTCCATTTTAACTTGAATGGCTCCTGACATTTTTTGGGACCTTGTTTGTTCCTTGCTTCGGGGGGGTCTGCTCTATCATGCTTGCTGAGGTGGAATTGTTTGGAAGAGCTTTTGATACCAATCTAGAAATGGGATAGCTACGAAGATGAAAACACTGTGGGAACGTATTGCAATGAGATCATGATTGGGGGACTATTTCTATCCTAGGACTGTGACTGGCTATTAGGCCACGTTGCCATGAAGGCAAGGGCTACGGTACTGACTCTGGATAGCCGGCTGCATTGCCCTGTTAGGAAGAGGGGGTGTACAAGCCTTGAGCTAATAGGCCACTCTGCTTTGTAGAGAAGGGCTGCACTACTGACTCTGTCTATTAGACTGAGCTGCCGCTAGTGCTCTTGCCATAGAACTTGGATTGCGGGGTCCGTGAGACCTGGAGGCTGCCCCACAAGGATTATCACAGTGTCAATGCCACCCTTAGCCACTCCTGAACACGACCAGGGTGTGCATGCATGGCGACAAGGACCGGACACCTATTCCCATCTCTGGATTAAGTCCTGTTACTAAACAGGGAGGAATAGCCAATATAGTAAACTGTGCAGTCATCTCAGGTCTGACAAACGTCCAAGCTGCTGAGGGCATCACTGCTTGTCCTTCTTTCGACAAGTGAAATCCTGCACTGACAAGGCGGAGATGTATTGGCGCATCCACGCCACCTTTTCTAGCTTTAACTTGAATGGCTTGTGACATTTCGTGGGACCTTGTTTATTCCTTGCTGCGGGGGTCAGGCCCATCATGCTTGCTGAGGTGGAGTTGTCTGGAAGAGCTTTTGATTTGTTTTTCCTCACCTAAATATCTGTGTTTTTTAAGGGACACAAAAAAAACCCCAACAACCCGAGGCTGCCCATGATAGGGCATAGTGATAGGACCGGCAAAGACTTCCAGAATGTCAGGTCAGTGTGATGCTCACTGCTTTTCTGTCATTTTAAGAGTTTATAGAGACCCATTTAAAAATACCATCTTCAAGCAGGGCTGGATTCAGGCCTATATTCCTTAGGTTTGTGTCTAGGGCTCCAGAAGTCAGAATCTCAGTTTGGATTTTTAAAAAATATTCTTATATCTTGCCCATATAGATGTGAAGAATAGTTTGAAAATGAGAACTGAGTGTAACCTCATGCCTGCCAGACTCTGCAGACAGTCTGAAACTGGAGTTCCCATTCACCTTAATTCCAGAATCCTTCTACCACCCCAAGGAGATGCATGGCCGTGGGGCTAAGAGGGACCCATGTTGATTGCGCTTACGGTCCTGGATTGCCTTAATTTTATCTTCTCTGTCAGTTGCAAACATAATAGGTCTAATCCAACGATGGGCAGCCAAGGCTAGTGAGTGGCCCTTCTTCATCACATGGGGCCACAAGATTGTCGTAACCAAGACAGTCTCCCGGGATCAGGTAGTTTTGCTCACTGCGCTTGCATACCTAGAATTTGCGGGGGGTGCCGATGGAACAGTAGCAGCATTGTGATTGGCTGCAGAGGGAGCGCATGGCTCTCACAGTCAATGCTGTGTGCAATTAGCACGCACCTCACTTCATGTGCCTTTGCTTTATGTGTGTGTCACTTTAGTAACACCGGTAGGGAAACAAACTAGGCGGATGGAAACCAGAATCTGGCAACCTTGCACATTGGCAATGGTAAACATAATGGCTTGTGGGTCACACAGAACCCTCATGGGCCGTACATGCCCACCGCTGGTCTAATTTCATGATGTTGGGAGAAGTGATTGACATGGCTAATGTATGTCAACTACTTATTGCACTGACTTGTGGTCTAATTTACACCAGTACAAACCCAGATTCATCCCATTCATCCATCCAATTAGCATCAGCGGAGCTACTCCTATTTCAAGTTTAGTGTGTTGTGTAGATGCACCCATAAAGTCTTAATATACATGGTTACTTTTCAAAAATAGTCATAGTAATACATAAGTGGGATTTGAAGACTTCTAATCATGCACTGTAGCAACGAACAAAAATAGGAATGCATTGACTTTCTTGCAGAAAGATCATGCACATGGTGGGAGGAGGAACTGTAAACAGTATGCAGCAGGACTACACATAATCTTGGCAATACAGTGCCACCCTTCTGAGGCAGATGATGACATTAAAAGCTGCATGAGCTTTTGCTAAGCTTTCAAACAACATTCATTCCTTGGACACAAGCAACCCCCGTTCCTGGTTGTTAAGAAAGCCATTTGTGTCGGAAAACATTGTTCTTCCTTTTTTAAACTTTCTAGGATAAAATGCACTAGTTAGATGTCCAGCGTGAGCCTTAAATTAAAACTAAACTGTGTCTCTGGTCAAGGACCTGCTGACTGCTCCATGCTCCTAGTTTCATTTTCAGCTGAACGTCTGTGCTTTAGTAACGGATTATGTCCACAGTCTGGGGCATACAGAAGATTCAAATTAATTTTCCAGCAAGACACGCTACTGGCTCAGACATTTCCCTCCGCCCACTGTCTTAACATCAATGTCTTGTCTAGTTAAATGCCAATAAACAAGTGTAACTCTCTAACAAGCCACAAATTAGCTTATTGACACCTCTGTCAGCTCTCTCCTGCTTCTAAAAATGTCAGGTTTCTGAAAAGGGGTAATAACATTGGAGCCTAACACAGAGCAAGGTGTAACATTGTTTCTTGTACGCATGCCCCTTGACTTATTCCTTCGCCATCCGAAGAGCCTTGTTAGCATATTGGATAAATATACTTTCTGATTGCACACAGCTTTTTTTTTTTACTTTTTTTAAGCTGCTCAACTTAAAACCATTGACTGTTGCTTCTGAATACAACTTAACGCTTTAGATTCTGCAAGGAACTAAAATGTGATTTTGTTTTCCTCTTCCAATTTTCTTATTTTTCTGATGTCAGTGTAGGGGAGGGTAAAAGCTCTTGAGCCAGATCCTGAGATGGCGTAAGCCGTCAACTTCACTAGGGTTACACCACTTCACACTAATGCAGGGGTGGGCAAGCTACGGCCCACGGGCCAGATACAGCTCACCAAGGCTTTGGATCTGGCCCACGGGCCACCCCTGTGGCATAGAGCAACACCATTCAGAGAGGCTGGCTGCTCCCTGTGGCTCTCTGCACTGCAGGGTAGGGGTAGGGGTGGGGAGGCGTCTAGCGCTGCCTCTGCCACAAGCAAAATCTCTCAACTCCTATTGGCCACACAGAGAGCTGCATTGAACAGCCAGCTGCTTTGAGTGCTCCGGGGCTGCTGGCTTGAGAATGCTGCTGGCCCAGAGTTGCTTAGATAAGCACCTCCCAACCAGAGCCTGCCTCTGGCACCCTACCCCCTCACTTACCTCAACTCCCTCCCAGACCCTGCCCCCCCTCCTCCACCCTGCCTCAGGCTAGAATCCTCTTCTGAACCCATATTCTCTGCCGGAAGCTGCACCCCAAGTCCCCTACCCCATATCACAACCCTCTCCTTCACCCAGACTACCTCTCAGACCCCACACCTATCCTGCCCCCCAGACCCCTACCCCAAACCCCCTTCTGTGCACGACCTGCATCCCAGACCCGGCACCTTCTCCATAGAAAAGTGTGGTCCTTGACCACTTACCAAAATCTTGGAGTGCCCCCCCCATCAAAAATGATTGCCCACCCCTGCACTAACTGGGGATTGGAGTCATTCAGTGGATGGTGAAAGTTGTTGAGTCAGATCCTGAGATGGCGTAAGCCGTCAACTTCACTAGGGTTATACCACTTCATACTAACTCAGGAGCAGCTGAGCTACAGCCCATAGGCCACGTCCATAGAAATTAGAAATGAATGAACTTCAGACTGCTGGGACATCCAAGTAAGTGTGGGAAAGCACCAAAAAGTTCAGAAGAATCTAACTGAGTCTTCTGAATCTGCAAAACTGGCTTGGAAGTCTCAGAATAGGTTTTCTTCTCATGCTATGTCTCTGCACATGCAGTTGGGATGTCGTTTCTCTGTAGTACCCTCTGCCGATGCCCCCGCACTCTTCCCTGTAAAGCAGCTGAGGTGAATGGGGGTTATTAGTATCCATTCCATCCCTGAGTTGTGTGCTGACACTGCCACCAGGAGTACTAATACATTCTAATCTTTGCGCCATCGTTCATATTTAACTCTGTGCTGAAGGAACCAGTTGCTGGGTCCCATCTGTGGAGTACTGACGTACACCTTGGCACTGCATAGTTCAGAAAATATCACCGGGATCTGCCATGACCATTCCCTGGGGTGTGGTTGTTGACCTACTTCTCTGATGCAGGATTGTGACAACCGCAGAGGCAAGGAAATGTGTCTCTCTGCTGAGACTACAACTCACGTTGAATCCTTCTTGTAGGTCGACTGCGCCCTGCTCTTTCAGTTTGAGCAGGAACACTGAAACAGAACAAAACCGAGATGGAAATACACCATTGCTTAATATGGTCTGTAGGTCAGAAAGAAAAGTCCTTGGCCTAAATCAGTTTATGCCTCATCTAAAATTAAGACTTGAATGCTTAGAATTTCAGAGTGACTCAAAGTAATGGCTTGTTTCTTCCCCCTCCCTGGTTCCTTGTTGCATGTACAGGTTGTACCTCTCTAGTCCGGCACCTTGGGGACCTGACCGGTGCCGAACCAGAGAATTTGCCAGACCACGGGAGGTCAATATTGTCTAGCAGCATCACCAACACTTCCACTGCTCACTGGGCTCTTAGAAGACATTTAGGGGTAAATTAGAGCTAAACAACAGCACAGAACACTAAGAGCCTGTGGCTGTAAACAAACTTTTTGAGATCATGGGAAACTTGGCCACACCCATGATAAGTTGACATCTGGCTAACTGAAATCATGCCAAACCATGGAAGTTCCCAGACCAGAGAGTGCCAGACCAGAGAGTTTCAACCTGTATTGCAAATATATCCTTAGGTGGATAGTATTTAAAAGCCAGCTTAAAAGAGGTGACTTATTTTTCCTGTTGCTCAGTGCACGAGAGACCTATAACATGAGTCATTTGGTTAGTCACTCTTGGAATCAGCTCCTCCCAAGGAAAGAAAAGGGACAGGACTATTCCTTATAAGAGCACTTCTTGGCTATGGATTTAAGGCTTGTCACCATAAAACCAACTGTGCTGCTGTACAAACTGTCTCACTCCTTGTCTGCTTGCATCATGCTCACCCCAACTGCATGTCGTGCAGGGCCATTTTTCCCGAAATGGCCCCTTAGATTCTAATTTTCCCACAGAGCAGAAGTTAATCAGATGAGCAGAATAAGCAAGGTTCTATTTTCCCAGTCATTCTTTAACCTTGACTGACAACATTTTAGAAACAAAGCAGAGAGGGATATTTTATTGCTTTCCACCATGATGTTATGACCAAAAGGTTTTCTTTCATTCAGGGACAAATTCTGAAGTTTTCAATCCATCTTTGCTTAAGCAAATTCCCAAATGATTTCCTTCACAGAGTCAATGAGTTCAGGTTAGAAATAAATGGCATGATATAATTATCTAAGGATTTTTGGTAGAGTCATTAATTCTCTGTACTAAAATAAAGCCGGGATGGTGGGCAAAGTGCTGTACTTACGACAAATGAGTGGATTATAATTAGTCAGGCAACATTCAACTGTGTTTGAATCCCAAACACTTTATCCAATCCACTACAGATCGAAAAGTAAGCTCAAGATTTTGTTTTGAAAAAGAAATAAAGTAGCTTATGTTCAGCTCTACGCAAATAAAAGAGAAACTGTCAGCTCTAAAATAAATGATCAGCCTTCTATTATGGGCAAAAATTTAGACACGTGTAAATGAGTTACCTTTACCCTATTAATGCATTAAAGATGACAGTATCCACTTACTATACTACATCATGGTTAGTCACTACACACAGAAAGGAGCATGCTTCCAAGTGAAACCCTAATTATTTTGCTCCAAAGGGCTGGCTCTCTCCCTAATTTTAAGGGCTAACCATCCAAGCAAATTTCCATTGTTACCAACATACTAACAGTATTCCCTGCTTTCTTTAGTAGTGTTGTGTCACTTTAAAGAGCTCCTGTTCCCTTAATACAATCAAATTATTGTATTTTCACTTCCAGGCAGTCTAAAAATGTTGTGTTGGAAGCATCGTTGGGCATTCGAATGCAGCTGCTGTCTAGCAATACATCACAGCTTTGTTAAAATCATCTTTTGCGTACAGACAAATAAATGAGGAGATAAGAACCTGGGTGAAGATCCTCACGAGTGGGATCGTAACTTTTATTTGAAATGTAAATACCAGCTTTGTGGTGGATGACTACAGCTGTGATAAAGGAAGGAACATTGTTTGAAGGCATGTAATCAGCCACGAAAGTGGGCAGAGGCAAGTATTTTTAGAGCATTCTGTAAATGTCAGAGGTAGCCAGATCTTATTATGGTAGCCAACATAGTCTTATAGGGTTATTTAATATCTAACATGGTGTGACGTAGTGGAGGGTACCTTGCTGGTTGCTATGCTGGGCAGTGGGTTGTGAGTGACCTCCACTGGCTGCTGTCTGCAGCACGGCCCAGCAGGGCAGGGGATGAGTCATTATGCAAGGGGGCTTCAAAACTCGTCAGACAGGTATCTCCCAGGGGAGCGGAACAATGGGAAAAAGGGGAGTGGAGCCCTGGCTGGGGGGCAGGGCTGGAAGTGAGTGAGTTAGTTTCTGTCTGGGATCATGGAGGAGACAGCCTAGGGAAAGAGGCTGGAATTTAGGGGCCCAGTCTCCCCCATCTCAAGGGGGGGCTGAGGCATCCTAGGCCCGGTTCCTGTAACCAGATGACATCTGTGCTGTGCTGTATCCTGGAGAAGCAATAAACTCCCTCTATTCTACTGGCTGGTGGAGTCTGTCCGTGCCATTACGGGGATGCAGGGGACGGGAAAACCCCAACGCGCCGTCACACATGGATAGACATGACCTGGCGCAGCTAGGCAAGAAATGAATATGAATATTGTTGTCATATATTTTACTGATTGCCGGTGAAAAATGTCACCTTGACAGTGTGCCTCACCTGTGGTGTAGGGGGTTGCGTGCTAAGGGTAGGGAGGGATAGCTCAGTGGTTTGAGCATGAGTCTGCTAAACTTAGGGTTATGAGTTCAATCCTTGAGGGGGCCATTTAGGGATCTGGGGCAAATCTGACTGTCAGGGATGGTACTTGGTCCTGCCGTGAAGGCAGGGGACTGGACTCCATGACCTCTCAAGATCCTTTCTGGCTCTAAGAGATAGGTATATCTCCATATATCATTCCCAACATTGACTTCATCTTGAAGTCCCATTTGTTCATTGGCCTCTAATGGGTACAAATGTTCCACATACCACTATGAGCATGGGGAATCCAGTTCCTTCCCCACTGTTTGTATGACAGGCATCTCCTCAACATTTCACCAAACTAGGACTTTGTACTCCACTGCAGGTGTTCAGTATTAGACTGAACCAAGGGGCAACGGGATGAAATTAAGGAACAGGAAATGATACTAACGTTAAGAACATTTTCTTTGGTGTGTTTCTTATTAGTCTTCCGAGAAATTGTAGGCTCTTAAGATTAGACAACATGACAGGTTAGGATATATGCCACAGGGAAACACCATGTAATGGCCAGGCAGAAACAAGCTAAGAACTCTGATGTCCTTTCCATTCCCAGCCTGCATGAGTTTGAGTTGATCAAACTCATTTCATGTTTGATCCAATGCACGTCCACAAAGAGGCCCCTGTCACTGAAAGGCTAATAAGTCCATGCACTACATGATGTTGGAGCCAAATGAGAATGGTATCTTATGACAGGGGATCAATGTACTATTGATTAGGTAAATGTTGGTACAACACGCCATGTGAGAGGTGGTTGGACAGAAGCATATTCCTCAGACTGACCTTTTCCAGTAAAACCAATTTAAACCCAGAATTCTTTTTAGATAAAAGAGGCAAGTCAGGGGATTGCCTGGAGGTCAGAGACTCGTGAACAAACAAGCGTAGTATAATTGGTTGTTGTATTGGTGTTGCACACATAGGCTGTCAACGCTCCAAGCATTGTCGCAGTGCAGTTGTAGCGACGCCGTTGTAGCATTGCCCTGTAGATGTTTCCTGAATTGTCAGAGGGGTTTTCCCATCAGTATGATTAGGCCTCTCTAAGACGCAGGCGGTAGAATTCATTCTTCAAGCTAGCCACGTCTACAGTGGAGAGGTGGTTCTCAGGATGAGACATTTTTCACAACCTTGGGTGATGTAGCTGTGCCAGTCTAATTTAACTGTAGACCAGACTTCTATAATCCGAAGATTTTTACAAAGCAACGGGCTGCATGATCATTAGCTATGTAGGAACTGCATCATATAACTATTATTATAGCCAGTAATCTGTGTTCGATGTCACTTAAGAACATAAGAATGGCCATACAGAGTCAGGCCAAAAGTCCATCTAGCCCGGTATCCTGTCTCCTGACAGCGGCCAGGACCAGCCAGATGCCTCAGAGGGAATGAATAGAACAGGGAATCATCAAGATAAAATTCACACACGTCATACAAAGATGAGTAGCATGTGGTCTTTACACTACTGGAAT
This sequence comes from Rafetus swinhoei, assembly GCA_019425775.1. NCBI lineage: Eukaryota > Metazoa > Chordata > Testudines > Trionychidae > Rafetus > Rafetus swinhoei. Next base: position 2,908,480 of record JAFJHL010000175.1, on the reverse strand, counting down.
CATGTTTAATGCCTATTGTGAAGCTCTAAATGGGCTGCCAGTGGAATAGAGGCCTTGTGCTGGACCTCTGTACAAGAGTATATTCCACCTTGAAGGACACATAAGAACATAAGAATGGTCAGACTGGGTCAGACCGAAGGTCCATCTAGCCCAGTGTCCTGTCTGCTGACAGTGGTCAATACCAGATGCCCCAGAGGGAAGGATCACAGCAGGTAGTCCTCACATGATCCCTCCCATATCTCCTACCTCCAGAGAAACAGAGGCTAGGGACACCATTCCTACCCATCCTGGCTAATAGCCATTGATGTACCTAACCTCCATGAATCTATCTAGCTCTTTTTTTAACCCTGTTAAAGTCCTAGCTTTCACCACATCCTCTGGCAAGGAGTTCCACAGGTTGACTGCGCTAAGTGAAGAAAAAAACACAATTCACTATTTTCTGTTATCTTTTAAAGAGGAGGATGACCTATGATGGTTCTCCCTGGTCATTCTTCCTGTCATCCTACCTCCCCTAGCCACAAGTGCAGACCAAAGAGCTTGAAATTATCCATCATTTTCTAAGAGTAAATAAGAGATGCCTTTAATTTTCACAATGGGAAAACAGGATTACAGCTCGTGCAGTGGAGTTCAAAGTTAAGCTTTCTTTGTGGCGGACAAACACGTTCAAATGGAAGGCAATTAAATACCAGCTCTTTGAAAACCCTTCCCAGCTATGCAATCAGCATGGCATGTGCATCTATTGATAGTTGTGCTCCACCCTCTCTTTCCCCTTCTCCTCCCTGCAAGCCACAAATCCCAATTTATCCTCGGCTGAGCAACACAGCACGGAGAGCAACTGGAAGACTTTGTCACGTCAAGTAACCACAGCAACTGGTCCCCCCCATTAGCCAGCCTTGTTGTTCTGATACAGAAGATAAAAATAAATTGTGCAAATGCTGTTCTGAAAGACAAAGGTGCTTAATTGGTCCCTGGCCTCACAGTACCGTAAAAAATAACTCGCGGTGCGGTGAAAGTGACTGCTCTGGTCTAGGCCTGACCCTGTCTGAGCAGAGGAGCATAAGTAGGCAATATCCACGGTAGCCCTGCTTCTGACTGAGTAACAAGGACTTTAAAGACATGCATACCAAGGGCTCCAAACAGACATCTCGATCTAGGGGATCCTCTTTCCTGCTAGTGTCTGGCACTGAAAGGTCAGCAGGGCTGCCCACCCCAGTAGGTTTGTGTAGGGTGTTTGTTATTCATTTGAATAATGGTCTTACTCTTGGAAGCTAAACCAATACAAGCTGCATTAACGCCCAAACTGCCCGTTGAGAATTTCCTGAATTCCACAAGAAGCTTTGCCGACTAACATGAACATTACATTCCCTGATCAAGGCGCTATTTCAGACTGGAGCAATTTGATTAAAGCTCTTGTCGCAATTCACAAGCAACGCAAGCTGCAACTTCTTCCAACCCCACGTGTGGGGAACCAGTGCTTTTTTTGTGATGGTACTGCCCGCTACGCAGTACCGGCACCTCGTCAGAGCTTACTTGGAAAGAACGGAGCGTACCCGCACCTCTGTATGTAAATGTCCAACAGGTGGCTGGGCCGCAAGTTTTAAAGGGGGCTGTGTCTCTCAAAAGGGCAATGCTGGCCCTACCCCAGCCTTTTTTGCTCATCAACTTTTCCCCTGGAGTACCGGCACCATTTTTTTTTTAACAAAAAAAGCACTGTGGGGAATACTTCTGGTCAGGCAGAAGGAGTGTTTGGCAGAGCCATGGGCTTGAAGGAAGTCTGTGATTGGCTATGGATCAAAGACTGACCGGATAACAGCCATTAGCAACTGTTAGCGTAACAATACTTCAGCATTTGCTTTCTAATGGATGAGTGCTCTGTTCACAGGTGGATCCCAGGCACCTGGGGAAATAGATTGAAAATAGGTTTTGGACAGTAGTCATGTTAGTCCATGGTCTTGTCTACCCTGGCACGTTCTGTTGCCAAAACGTGCCTTCTGCTGACAAAACAGCGAGAGAGTACACACTACAGTGCAACTTTTGTCAGGAAAAACACCCAGTTTTGGTGACCTTGCAAGAGATTTTTGTCTTTTGTCTTTTCCCCTCCCTTTATTATTGACAAAGAGCTAGCGTGGACTCTGTTGTTTGTTTTGTCAAGAGAACTGTCTTCCACTAGTATCCCACAATGTCTGCCCTGGTGGCTGTGCTCAGTGTTTTGTGATCTCTGCTGCCCTCCAGGCCTGCAGCCCTCCCCTTTCAAAGCTCCGGGAAGTGTCTGACAGCTCAGAGAGCTGCTCGGTTTGGGAACAAAAAGCAAATCTCTGGAGTGCTCCTGTTCTGCCCTTCTAGGGACACAGAGGCAGGCAGGCTGCTGCTGCAGGGAGAGGGCTGGAGAGACTGCCGTGCTGCTATTCCTCAGCACATCGAGCTCACAGAGCTACAAGGGAATCCCAAGAAGTGCAGGGACCAGCTCTGCCATCCCACAACACTGCACTGTAGCTGTTGCACTAGCTGTTGACAGAGTGCTAGCCATGTGGCCAGGAAATGTCGACAATGAGAGGCAGAAAAACTGGTTTAACAGTTTTTCACTTTTGGCAACTTTTGCATGTCGCCACCACCTTTGTCGCCAAACCTTTCCCGTGTAGATATAGCCTGTGTCAGCAACAAGGAGTCCAGTGGCACTTTAAGATCTAATGAATTTATTCAGGTGTTATACCATAAGCTTTCATGAGCTACAACTCACTTCCTCAGATCCTGAATAGAAAAAGAAAGAAAGCATGTGTCTTTCGCTTGCTTGGTACTTGTTAATAGAGCGTAATGATATTACTGTGTATGGCTCCTTTCACTGGTAAAAGGACCTGCAAACCCACAAGAAATTATGCCCTGAGCCCAAGGAATTGGGTAAGGCGGGTATTTAAATTAACAGGGGTATCCCTTGAGCCCTAGGAACTGGGTAAAGGTGTGTGTTCCTGGAGTGTGGGAGTGACAGAGACTTTTGTGTGAGTAACACTCCAGGAGTGGGTGCCTGCCACTAACAGACATTTATTGTTCATAACAAAAGGTTCTTTTACTGCTGTATCAGATGAAGTTTTACATAAAGGTCCCAGTAGGAAGATGGCATTTTATAAGAACATAAGAACGGCTATACTGTGTCAGACCAAAGGTCCATCTAGCCCAATATCCTATCTGCCGACAGTGGCCAACACCAGATGCCCCAGAGGGAGGGAACACAACAGGTAATCCTCATGTGATCCCTCCCCTGTCACACAATTCCAGAGAAACAGAGGCTAGGGACACCATTCCTACCCATCCTGGCTAATAGCCATTGATGGACCTAACCTCCATGAATCTATCTAACTCTTTTTTGAACCTTGTTAAAATTCTAGCCCTTGCTGCATCCTCTGGCAAGGAGTTCCATAGGTTGACTGTGTGCTGAGTGAAGAAAAACTTCCTTTTATTTGTTTTAAACCTGCTGCCTATTCATTTCATTTGGTGACCTCTAGTTCTTATATTGTGGGAATAAGTAAATAAACTTTTCCTTGTTCACTTTTTCCATTCCAGTCATGATTTTATAGACCTCTATCATATCCCCCCTTAGTCTCCTCTTTTCTCAGCTGAAAAGTCCAAGTCTTTTTAACCTCTCTTCATATGGGACCCGTTCCAAACCCCTCATCATTTTTGTTACCTTTTTCTAAACCTTTTCCAATGCCAGTGTATCTTTTTTGAGATGAGGCGACCACATCTGCATGTAGTATTCAAGATGTGGGCATTCCATGGTTTTATATAGAGGCAATATCTATTCGTCCTAACCCTTTGCAAGTCAGACTCAAAAGTGACAAGTGTGAAAGTGAGCCTGGATGAAGAGTTAATGTCAAACACCTATTTTGTTACTTATACCTTGGTTAAAACTATTCTTTTGTTGCTAATTGTGTAGTCTTGTCTTGCAATGTGCAAGGAAAGGCAATGTCTTTCTCTAGCCTCAAATACCTCTTCATTGTTGTACAGCTCCCTGAGGTGTTCCCTGGGCATACAGGTCAGCCTCCACTCCTGCTTTTGCTTCTTCTGAATGAAAATTGCATCATGCTCTTGAAAGCAAACATCACGTCCCTGGATCACCTGCTTTGATTTTCTGTGCCGACAAATAAGCAGACTGGACCTCCGTTCTTTGGGATATGGCTCAACGATAATGGGGGAAAAGGGCATTGGATGTCGATTTCTTGCACACAGAGAGTAGGAGCGCGCTGAGCCAAAGGGGCGATGCTGCTTTTGGTGTTTAAACTTCGGCGCCCACCGGGGTCAAGGTTAAAATTTAGGTCCGGCGGGTACATTCGACGCTCCCCATGAAAGCCTGGGTGAACACGAGATGGCAGAAAACAAAGGCTAAGCCATTTTTATTTGTGTAGCCCCCGGGGGCCGTTTCTGGACCCAGTCCCCTCCGGTGCTAGGAGCTGTGCAAATACAATAGCAGACGGTCACCAAAGCTCTCGCAAATCTAAATGGAGCGGCCAGCCCCGGGGTGGGAAAATGCATAACCTCAGCAGCAGCACGAACAATGTGGCCGGCACAGGGTAGACAAGAGGAGAGTAAGAGGAGAGGGCGGGGTGCAGCAGAGGTGAAAAAACTGTGCGGGAGGCCTGGGCCGATCCTCTTTCCCGAGTTAAAAACGGGATAGCCTGGGGCTCGTCCAAGCCATCTCCCCTCTTCTCCCTGCATCACCAGCAGGGCTTGCCAGAGCTGCCCCCTCCCAGCTGCCCGGGGCTGAGCCGACCTCTCTCCCCGCTTGCCGCAGCTTCACAGTGGGGCTGACTCTTCCCCAAGCTCTGCACTGGCAGCGGCTGGGGCTGGGGTGGAGCGGCTGGGGCTAAGCGAGCAAGTGAGCCCTGCCTGGGATTGGGGCTGAGTCCACGTCCCATGCCTCACAGGACTGGGGCTGGCTCTCCGAGCGCTGCGTTGCCTGGGGCTGGGACTGATCCCCCACCCAAACCGTGTGACACAACTCCTCCCCTCACTGCTCCTCCTCCACGTCCCTCTAGGGTGCCTCGGGCACCTCTTCCTTTACTGTTAGAAACTGATCAGTTGGCAAGAGCAAACCAGGAAATGCCCATTTTTGTAAAAACAACAACAAAACCCCCCAAAGAGTCAGGCTGCCTAGCACAGAGGTTAAAAGGAGACTGTTCCAGCCAGGACAGGGCATGTGGTTGCCTTAGGGATGGGCGGTATTGGAGAAAACAGCCACTCAGTGCAGGGCAGAGGCAGTCTGAAAACAGTCTGTAGTTTCAATTGGAATAGCCAGAGCTGGCTGCCTCAGCTCCTACCAGCTGGAGTCTCTGGCTGGCTGCACTCTGTGGATTTTCCCCAGGCCACAGAGCAGGTAGGAGGAAAGACACCAACTGGATCCTCTTGCACCTAGGGTATGTGGGTTGTTTCCCCGGCACAGTTCTGGGCTGGCAGGTTGTTGGGAGGGAGAGAGAGCCCAGCTGGACATCTAGAGAGCCCCTCTTCCCTAGTGCTGCAGCAGTTCTCAAAGTTTTTCTCCAAAGGATGCAGACACCGCAGAGGAATTTCCTATGAGCTTCAGGTCACCACATCAAAGCCCTGACACACCAGAGCAAAGGCAGCAAAGCATGGACTGTATTGGTCTTGCCTGCACTGCATGACTCCTCAGAGAGGAGGAAATTCCCCCTGGGCAGAGGGCTAGCACACAGCCTATGCACCACTTCACTGCACGCTGGGACTGGGTGATACACGCCATGCCACCCAAGCCAGGCCTGAGCCCAATTAAGCCAGTGGGGCACACCTTGAGGAGTGTTGAGGCATAATTGGTGATCAAAGGCAGCTGGGGAGAGCATGGGAGCCAGAGAGAGAAACACAGAGCAAGTGTCTGGCCTGAAGGCAGGCCCTGGCTCTCTGGGGAGAAGCTCTGGGTGTTATTGCTCAGTACACGGAGGCAGGGAAGAGTTGGGAGGAAGTCCTGAAGAAGGGCTCATGGTAGGAAGGAGTTAAGGGGACAGAAGCAAAATGTCTGATAGAGCAGCCTTCAGCTGCCCAGCCTAGAGTGGGTCCCAGGATAGGCCTGGGGTGCTTTGCCAGCTGCGTGGTAGACAGCCCCTTGCTGAGGGCGACGAATGCTCTGAGAGGAGATGAGGATGGCAGAGCCTGTATGTGAGGGCCGAAGAGAGACACAGGGGCTGTGGGGATTGTGCGCTGGACTCCTTGCTCCCTTGGAAGCGGCGGGACTAAAAGGTGACTTTGCTGGAGGGCTGACTCTGAGAAGAGACAGACTGCGGCAGGAGCGGAATGGCTGCGGGGAGCGCTATGAGAGAGAAAGACACTCTGCTACGCGACGCCACACCCTGTCGTGAGGCAGCACGTCACCAGGGAGGACGCTCCTCTGTGTGCACACAGCACCGCTTGAGGGTAAGTCCTCACAAGCTGCTCTTGGCCTGCACCAGTCCCAGGAGGGGCGAGCTACAGTCTGTCTTGTCTCGTTCTGCAGCCCTAGTCAGGAATTGGGAGGGGATGCCTCAGGAGGGCAGCATCAGCGAGAGAGCTGTAGCTAAATATAACAGTAAGGCTGGCTGGATGAACGTACAGCTATCCCAGGCTTACACTGCTGCCGCCAAGGTCAGAAACTGGGTTTAAATAACACAATTATAAAGAACCACGTGATAGTGAACGAGGCTCTTGATGCAGCTCATAGAACTGTAGTGCTGCTAACGTGTGTGTGTAAGTTCTAATAACTTCAGGCATGCCCCGTGCCTGCATGGGTCTGAGGATCTCCATCCAGCTGGCAGATAATTGTGCAGACACTGGGATTAGTTGTGTGGGGGGAGAGGCCTGTGCAAGGATTGCTGTGCTGCAGGGTAAACCAAGGAGAGCAAAGCTTTAGGGGGAGTATCCAGGGGCCCACAGTGCTGGGCCCAGACTCTGATGGACATTTGTGCACCATGGGGCATTGGGATTTAGGGAGGAGTAAGGATGGTGGGTCTGCTGCTAGGTAGCTACCGTGAGCCTGTTCCAGACTGTGGAGCCGTGGTGTCTTTGCCAGCCTCGTCGCTACAGTAATGGCCAGGGCCAGGCTCTGGGGTGGGGAGAGTATGTCATGTTCCCCGCCTGGAACCCCAGTGTGCGGCGTAAGTTGGGGGTGCTGGGCGATTTGCAGAGTTGAGCCTTTTGTGTGGAGCAGGCTCTCCTGGGGGGTGAGGTCAGAGAGGACCCTTCCTTGGACCCTGCGCAGTTGCGCAGGCGGTTTAAGGCTGGCATGTTCTTCTGGGGACTGGTCCGTGCCAGAAGCTGGCTGAGTGACTAGGCAGAGACGTGATCTGACCTGACAACTCCCACACTCCTGATTCCGAATAGCCCAGGCCTCCTAGTGCGTCTTGACCGACTAGATCTTGGGTATCATAAAACAAAATCATGCATCAACCCTAGCTCCAAACAGGCTACAACAGCCAGCACAAGAAGAGAATAGTGAAGGTCGTGTGACCCTGCTCTATCATAAGGAGAAGAGAGAATGCAGATGGCTGGTCATAGATTTCACAGACTACATTCCTAACTGCTTTGCTCTGTCTTAATTGTCTGGGATTTCCTTAATCATCTGTCAGATTCTGTTTGTCCGCCTCAATCATCTACTTTGTTCATTTCCCCCCATCCTCCGTCAGAATATCATGTTACCGCTATTGCCTGTCACTTCTATGACCCTGCTCTCCTTGTGCAGCCGACAGACCGGTGTGGGGCTGGCGGTTCCTTCAAACAATTGTAAGAATCCTGCCTGTGAGAGGCTCTGGCCTTGAATCACTGGTGTAAAGTAGAGGCATGCTTCTAAAGCCAATGGGGGTACTCCAGATATACGCCAGTGTAATTTCAGAGCTGGATTTAGCCGCAGAGCCAGAGAATTGAGGCTTTATTTTGTGAGAGAAACTTCTGAAATGGTTCGCTGAGCAAACGTCCTCGTGTTACTACTTTTCTGTGCGCCTTTGATTTCCCCCCTGCCCCGTGCATGATTCTATAAACACGTACCTGCTTTCCACAAGTGTGCTGGGGCTTAATTGGTATTTACGGGCTTTGATGAGCTCAGATCAACCTTTCTGCATAAATGCAAAGCCAACGTGGTACTGCTTGTAACAGGAAGGCTGTCCATATCCAGGCCCTGATTCTGCAAAGTGCTGCTGTATAGAACTAGAAAATCCATCTCCCCCTTCTTCCCCCACCCCAAATGCCTAGGGATGAGCCCTCTTCACTCCTGTGGGGTCAATGACCAACGAGAACCCTCTGTCAGGGCTGGATTATGAAAGGGGCTTTAGGGCTGGAGCCTGGGGCCCCCTTAGCCCAGGGCTGCAGCCACTAAAGCCCCTGAGTGACGAAGTCCTGCCATTCCTATATACACCCCCCAAGTCACTGCTAATGGTGCTTCCCTGCAGGCTCTCCCCCCCCCCCCCCACCTCTCCCATTGTCCCTGTCTTCAACTAAGGTCCATTTGGCCACAAGTGAGGTGTGGGGGGCAGTGCCTGCAAGTCCAGTGTCCCACAGAGACACGTGTTCCCCCAGGAGCTGCACCAAGTAAGCACCCTAATCCCCTGCCCCCTCCCTTCGCCCAGACCCTGCACCCCCAGTCTATTCATGCCTCCTGCCCAGACCCCGCACCCGTAGCCCATTCCCTGGCAGGCCCTTCCTGCACACAGAACCCCTCACTCGCATCCCCACCCCAGAGCCCAGAGGGCAGTCGGAAGAGTTAATCTGGCTGTGCTCTCAGCACGGACTCATTACTTGGCTTTTAAGAGAACTCAGTCAATTTCAGTCTAGTGTTTGAAGTGTTTGTGTTTATCCCTGTCTTTAGCAACTTCAGTAGTTCTTTTGCAGTTGGTAATGACAGCTTCAACCAAAGCGGGGTGGAGTGGAGACATGTGAAGGGGGTTATGACTTGAAAATCCGTTCAAAATAAAGTAGAAAAGCCAGAAATTCCTCATATTGGGAATACATATTATTTAGGTTCCCAACTAGGAAAGCAGCACAGCTTTTTAGGCTCTGGCTGGCTAATTCTCTGCCTCGGCATTTACACATCATAAAGGCCTATTAGAAATGAATCAGTTCCTTTCATTGCAGAATAATTAAGGGTGACCCTTGTCAAGAGCATGGTGTACACTATACATCGTTGGATTACCTGTCTGTGCAGCAGCATTTTTCAAGTGTGTTAAAGTTTTTATTATCTGATGTTTGTTCATTTAGATCCAATTTCTTTTGTAGTGAAGCAGAACTTATTTTCCAGCCCCTACAGATGGCTTTGTGAGCTATCCAAACCATACATGAAAAAGCAGATTTCCAATTGATCTCTCAACTAGAGCAGGGATAATACCAGATAAGCAAGGTTTTGCTTGGTTTTGATTCATGCCTGGCTGTTCCAAGATTTGGGGCTTTTAAAACACAAGCTTAAAAAAAGACCACATCGCTTAGAGATCAAAGGACCATCTTTTCGTTCTGTTTGTACAGTGCCTAGCGCCATGGGGTCTCTGGCAATAAAGGAATGCAAATAAATACATAGATGGATAATTTGTAATATCTTCTTTGAGAGAGTCTTTCCAACATTAGTGACTCTTACCCGTGTGAACACTCCTTTTTATTCTCCTACCACCACCACCACAACTATTACCTGACCCTTGCAGAATTTTCTCCACCAGAAGGGAGAAGAGTCAAAGAATCCACACAGTCCACTAGGGACTTGGTTATTATCATTGATTTTTTTTTTTTTTTTTTTTAACCATGGAAGACACTCAGATACTACAGTTGAAAACCTGAAATAGAGAGAAAAGAAATTTTCAGCAGGGTTATATTAAACTCAACTTGATCTCAAATTCTACAGCCAAATTTTATCTTCATCCCCAAAATCAACCCTAATGTTAACTTCTATGACCCAACTAAAGGTTAAGGGTTAGGAACAAAAAAACAAAAAGCAAAAAACAAAAAAACCCTCTGAAGTTTAAAGGTTAGGAACAAAAACAAAACAAACAAACCAAAAACCTAAAAACAAAACAAAAAAAAAAGAAAACCCCTAAAATGAAAAAAAAAATCCAATCCTAACTCTGAAATTGTTGCCTAACCTCACCTGAACAAACAAACAAAGCAATTAAGGAACTGCAGTGTTTCAAGCAGTGTTATTGCTGGGTAGTACTCTTCATTCTAGATTCTGGAAGTGCTTTTAACTGGTGGTCTTATTGCTAGTGTGCAGGAGGTTAATGTGAAGCTCAAAAAGCCTCTGTGATGGTCACATGGTCCAGCTCTTAAAAAAGGTCCGGCCCCGATGTTGGGTTCTGATGTTTGTAGTTGGCTCTACGTGCTAAGCTCCTAGGGAGTCAGTGCCAGGAATGGGGATAGAACAGGGGCTCAAGGCTGTGGGACGCTAACTGCTGTCCAGCCTCTCTCTTACGACTCTGCCTCTGCTTTGACCCATGGCTGAAATACTCCAACACTAAACTTCGAGAAGCCTCAATGTGTATTTAGTACATGTGGTTGGACTCCCCTTCCCCCCTAGGGTCCAGCAGGGTTATCCTGAGGCATACGCAGCTGTATAGGGCACCCTACATTTGGGGTGCTACTCAAGCAACACCAGGCCACTGCCCCCTGCTCTGCTTCCCAGCCCTTCACCCCTTCTCTGACTGCACCCCAGTTCAAGTGGCCCCAATTCCATGCCCCCCCGCTCAACCTGCTGGCATCTGTAGCCCCAGTCCCGCACCCCGGCTTTGCCTCCTGGCCCACAGTTCCGGCAGGTTGCACTGCCTCCCTTCCACCTGCTCCCCCACCCGCCTCCCTTCCTGCACCCCTCCCCCCATCTCCCACTGGGGAGCAGGGCAGCAGTTCTGCAGAGGAGTGGCTGTGCTCAGGGCCCTGGGGGAAAGTGCTTGGGCTGTGTAGGGCACCATATGTCATAAGGACACCCCTGGGTGCCAAGCACATGGAGCTGCTAGTGAAGTCAGTGAGCTCCCATGTATCCCTGTACCGCTGATGATAATACAGCTGTTGACTTGAAATACAGAATGAGAAATCCCCTAACTTTAGACACGCAGGAATGTGAAACATGTGACCCTTTCTGGGGTCATGTTTTATAATATGCTGCAGTAACTGAAACACCATCAAATTGCAATCAAACAGTCTGTGAACATGACAAATGAAGCCTCTACACAAATTCACAAACAGCCAGCTGCATGCTCATCTAATTAAACTCAGGGAAACCTTATCCCTTTAACAAGAATTGATCATTTTAAGTCACAGGATTACCCTTTTAATCTTTTGCTTTAGTCTTTTTTTTTTCTTTTTGTCATGGGATCTGTTTGTTTATGCAAAGAGGTTGAACACTCGTGGTAAAACTGACACCTGTAGAGAAAGCCAACAGATGGTTTGTGCATCACTTAAGTTCTGTGCTTTGCAGGGTAAATGGTGCATAGGTCTTTCGCTGGTCCTCCATGCGGGAATAAATTCCATCACAGCTGTGCCAAGTTGAGTGAAGTGTTCCGTTTACATTTGGGCGGGAGGGAGAACCCCTGTGAGGTTGTTTTCACAATACGGGTTGATGGTCTGCATGAGCAGAGCACACTGGATCTTCATGGTCATAACACCATGTCCAGTGCTAACAGAACTGCACACGCAGTTGCAACATAGCTAAGTTTAGTCTCAAGTTTCAATTTTGCTTGAGCAAATAGAGATGTAGGCTATGACACACAACCAGCTTGACTGATTCAGCACTTCTTCTGGGGCGTATTCTGCACACGAGAAGCAGCAAAGGCAAAAGATGCCATTCTTGTGCTGAAAATCAAGGCGGCTGATGGGTGCATAGATCCAGTGTGAACTTTGTCACGGGGAGCGGCTAGGGAGCCGCTGTCTAGTTCACGCAGAAACCTGCTCAGATTTCAGACGGATAATTTATTCAAATGGCTTATTGATCACCGCTAAATCTCCTAATGGAGGTAGTCTAGAAAGTGTTTAAGTGAATTCTTTCTTGCTAAGTCAAAAGCTAACTCTTGCCTGAATGAAAAATAGGTTAATTTTACAAAGTTGGTCAGAAAGTTTAATAGCAATTGAATTTTTTTGAAATATTAATGTGTAAGTACAGCTTGGCACCATGGAGGAAATTGCCTAAGAATTGCAACAGTTCTGCTGTCTCATTTTACTCACATAATATGCATGGTTGAGGTTTTTTTTAATGTGCTTCAATTCATTTGATAGAAGATAAAAGATTAACTGAGCAGTAAGAAATGAGATAAGGTTATACGGCTTCTTGGAATGTATGCTGTTGGGATGCCCCACACGTGAGGCTGAATTGCTACTCCTATACCCTGCCAATTAACCGTGTGTTGTATCAATTAATGAATGGGTAAGCGTGTGACTGATTATGCAGGAATGCTGCTATCTGTAAGTCTCTTCCCCATTCAGGGCAGGTGTTAACATGGGGTCAAAACAGGGTTGGATCCCTCATTGCCGAGTGATGGAATATCAGCTATTTCACTGGGTAGTTATGTTGGGTCTGAGCCCCTTAGTTATGATGTTCCTAAGTTTGGGGTGGGGCTGGCTGGGCTGGTTGTAAGCCAGTTTGGCAGTTAGTTATTCTGAATGGCTCCCACTGAAGTTGATAACAGAGCTGCCCTCAGCGGCCACTTCAACTTGGTACAAGAGCACAAAGCGCCGGAGAAATCACTGCTTCCCGATAGCTCATTGGTCACCTGGCTTTGGTAGTGTAAATACAGGTTGGACCTCCCTGGTCCGGCACCCTCGGGACCTGCCTGGGAATTTGCCAGACCAGGGGAGCCCCTGCCACCAGCCTTCCAGCCTGCCTCCCCTTTCTGCTGCTGGCTCCTTCTGGCCTGTGCTCTGGACTTGTTGCTGCTGGGCTCAGCAGGCCCAGATGGGGATCCATGTGGCCAGAAGCCCCTGCTGCTGGGTTCCTGGCTGTGCCACAGGGTTCCAGGCTGTGCTGCTGTCTCCTTCCCTCCCCCCCACCACAGGGCTCCTGGAAAGTGGGGGTTTTGACTGCAAGGCAAGCAACTGCAGGCTCTATCTAAGATGTTAGAGTTACGTCGTGTAGGAAAAAATACCATTGTCAAATACCAGCTCCCGGCTGCATTGCTGGACACTCTGCCAGGCTCCCGGCCATATCTCCAGACCTCCTTGCCCCTGGGCTCTCTGATCCAGGAAACATCCAGAGTCCTACCGGACCATGGATGTTGTTGGACCCGAGTCCCGGTTTAGTGAGGTACCACCTGTAATGTCAAGTGTCTGTCTGAACCATTCAGACTCCCTGCTCTTTTCATTGAGGAAGGAAGAGCTGGTATTTCCAATTGTATTTTCTTCTGACACAACATAACTCTAACATCTCAGACAGAGCCTGCAGTTGCTTGCCTTGCAGTCCAAACCCCCACTTCCTGATATGAAACTTGACCTCCGTGTCCTTAAACGACAAGAGCAGCTGCTCTGCACGCAGGGTTCCTTTTCCTACCTGCTGAAAAGCTGCTTTCCAATCCAAACAGGAGTGATCTCTATGGAACAGAAGGGTATGCACGCGGAAAGGGAATTATTTTGGGATGTATGAAAGAGGTGTAAATGGGAGTCAGGAAGCAAAGCTACAAACAAATTAAAACCCTGAGTTCTGCTTTCCAGTAGTGTTGCTGTGAGCTGTTTATCAGCTGCTGTATTTCATCCCAGAGATGGCTGCATTGTGTTGACATGATGCATTTCCAGTCTATGCAGATTTGGAAATGCACGTTAGGATCCTTTGTATTTATGGGGCCACAGAAAGATAAGACAACTATTACTGTCTCTATGCTCTCTAACTAGTAGGTGGTGTCACAGTGAAGTGTTTTTAAAGGTAATTACTTCAGTGCCAGGTCTGTTACTGACATTGATCCCACAACCCTAGTGAATACATACATTTTTTTTGGCAAGACATTGTTTAATAGCAAAAAACGTTGAAGTTGGCATATTACGTAATTTCAGTGAAATGGCACACGAATTAATGAGATTTCTTAGGGAACTACAGCCTCTTCAAGATGCATGGATTCAGTAATCACTGTAATTATTATGAAGTTACAATAAAACATGATGTTTTACTCAGCTAATTCAAGAGCAATAAATATGAAGAATGGTCTTTTTTTTCCCCCTGACTTCATGTTAGTCATTCTTTCCTTAGTTCTGGAGCATTTCTCTCCAAGTTAGAAGGACAGCACTATCACCTAGATAGCTCTAATGATGTCTTTGGCTTTCTTCAGCTGTATACGTATTGTCAGACACAATTTCTATTCCTCCCTAAAGCCCACTATGACCTGTCTCCATGCTTCCTGTGGAGATGGAATTATCTATAGAGCCCCCATCACCAAACCATCTGAACCCCTCCAGTGTTCATTCACTCAAAGCTCAAGTCCCAAGCTAGCGCCATAACCATTGGACAGTCTTTCCTTCCAGAAATTCAGGATAAAGAGCCTGTGGCATTGCCTGAAGTAATAGAAGTTAGGCAGGAAAAGATACTGGAAGGCACAAAAGCTACTGGCCTTTTAGTGAAATATGCCCAGGCAGTTTCAAGGGCCAGGTGAAGACAAAGGATTGGTGGCTTCCCATTGTATAAATAGACTTTTTCCCAGGGTGGAAACACTTTGTTCGGCACCCTGTTAAAATATCCGGTGGATTCCAGTACCAGGTGGCATGGTTACTTGCCTCTCTGGGACCAACCACAGTTTGGGCTTACAGGACAAACCTGACCATTCACAAGTCATCGGTTTGAGCACTGAGCCATTATGTTCTTGAAGTATCATAGTGGCCCTCACTGGCACATTTAGAATTATAAACAGACTCACACTTCCTATTTCCAACCTCACGTACAAGAATGATACCGGTACACAGGTGCAAAACAGGATACACAGATTCAGCGGATCGTAACATTACAATTGATATGTTACAATGAGATCTTTTGTCTAAAGTGGCTTTGAGTTATGCATATTCATAAGCCACTTATCATAAAGCCCAGGGGGGGTGGGGGGAGGCTGTGACAGAGGCAATACTGACCACCTTGGTGAAGCGTTTAGAGATCTGTGGGTGAGGGGTGCACACTAAGAACTTGGTTGTGGTTTCAAAGCCTCCCTGTAGTTTACTGGGAGGTCATGGTTCATTTGGCAGATAACTACACTGCATCCGTCTTCCTTCCCCTTGGTCTTTAAAATTCATTTCTTACTGGATTAAATAACTGGACTGCCACGACAGCGGTAGCACCCTATCTAACGAGGCAGATGCCTTTGATCATTCACTTCAGCATTGGCTTTGTTCTATTCATTGCTTCTCTGTAAAATATCTCTGCTGAGTCTGTTTGCCTTTTTAACACCCAAGACATGAGAGAATTTCTTGCAATCCTCTGCCAATGTATGCTGCTGCGAGATCAGAGCCCAGCAAAAGCAAAGAATCTTTCGGGGGTTGGGGGAGTGTCAGTCTACCTTTTGGCTGCCTCCTCCACCGATGATTCTCCACATCTCCCGAAGCCGCCATTGCAACATGCTATGGTTCAGAGAGGAGAGTTCTTCTAGCCAATGACCTGAGGCACAGATGCTAATGAAGAGAACTTTGCTACTGGTCTGCTGTCGCTGACCCTGAAAAGAAAGGCTTGATGTTAATCCAGTGAATTGCTGGTGAAATTAAAGCCACCCCAGACAGCAGTGGTTTCATGGTGTTCAATCTGAACACCATGCTAAACTCCAGAAAGCAGGGTCTACTCCAGGGTCTTCTGCTTCCATTCCTGTTAGCTACAGAGATATTTATTTATTTTTATCTCCATCTTTGGCTTAGAATGTTAATCACGGAAATTTTTGCTTTCCCCAAACCTTTATTTCCTGGTTAAAAATAGCTGGATTTTTTTTAAAAAAATCCCTAATCCTAGATAATTAGTCCTTGTGTTTGTTTTTCAGCAGATGTTCTCTCCTCAATGTTTCCGAATAGCTGCATTTTGAGTAGTGTGTCTCTCTCTCTACTTCAAGTGAGATGAAATGTATGGGATTTGAACAGTTTCTTCTGGGAATACTTGATGGATGCAGCATGGCATCTTCTCACCCCTCCCTTCCTCATGTGCACCATGCTCCAGCTCTCTACAACGAATCCATTTCTAGTCCATCGTTAAAGAATGAATCACTGGAAGAACTTGTACATGGGGGCCTTTTAAGGATAAAAGGTGTTGCTATGAGCAAGCCCAGTTCCTGCCCAGAGGTGGCTGCACAATATAAAGATTCCACAGGATTTGGAATGAGCACAATCTTCTCCAGACACTCAGACAAATCAGGATTAGAAGAAAATTCTCAGTGATAAGTGCATCTGTTTAAAATAAATTCCTTCTCCCATCAGAACTAGTTGCACATCTGTTTTCTTAGTGAAGAAAACTACGTTAGGCTTCTATACTCTGTGTCCCTGAAGGCTCCAAGTTCATGGTATTTTAACTACAAAGTAACTGCTCAAATCCCCTCATGTTTGTTGTTATATATTTTGTTTAGCGCTTGCATCTGGACAAGACAACCCCAGAGGCCAGTTGAGTGAAGCGGTGAAGTTCATAGTGATTCAGAAATGGCTCATCCAGAGAGAGTGATAGCATGATGCATTAATGGCCATTATGAGAACTATTTGTTGCTGCTTTCTTTCTCAAAGACTATTTTAAGGCCTGATCGTGATCCCATTTACTTAAATGACAAAAACTCCCATTAGCTTCAGTGATGCAGGATCAGGCCCATAAGTACAAAAGCTTTTTAAGGGCTTGTTTGTACGACAGGGCACTGAGGGGTTCTGACACTCTTAACTCCCAATGAGCTGGCAATTAACTTCAACTCATAGACCATGTGTCCCCTTGTGGGAAGATTGACGTTGAGGCAATTGATCTTCTATCATTTGATTTAGCAGGTCTAGTAAATATCTGAGCACCTTGCAATCTCTGGTGTGTCTCTCCTTCCCCTTACCTCTGCTCCGTAGGGGAGTGTTACTGTCCCCATGGACAAGTGGTGAACAGACACAAACAGGCTCCTCCAAGGTTACATTGGAAATCCGTCGTGGAGCAGAGAGCTAACTCCAGGCGTCAAGCCTTAAAATGAGTGCCCTAAAATCCCAGCCATCCAGGGGTGCTGGAATAGTTTGTATGTGGGGGAAGGGTGCTGAGAGCCACTGCACCAAACTAAACCTTGTGTGTGATGGAACATGAGTACGGCCATACTGGGTCAGACCAAAGGTCCATCCAGCCCAGTATCCTGTTGGCTGACAGTGGCCAATGCCAGGCGCTTCAAAGGGAATGAACAGAACAGGGAACCATTAAGTGATCCATCCTCTGTCACCCATTCCCTGCCTCTGACAAACAGAGGCTAGGGTCACCACCCCTATCCATCCATGCTAATAGCCATTGATGGACCAATCCTCCATGAATGTATCTAGCTCTTTGTTTTAAATCCACTTATGGCTTCAACTTCAAGCCAGGGCATGCTGCTGCACCCCCAGCACCCTTATTTCCAGCGCCCCTGCTGTCACCTTTGTTTCACCCTGTGCTTTCTACTGAGCTCTGTGGCGTGAGGAGCACACTGTCAATGATCAGCCTATAGACTAGGAGTAAGCATCTGTTTTCTGCAGGGGTCAGCTGGCTAACACCCTCAGCTTCTGGGGATGCAGAGTCCAAATCAAATAAGTAGAAATGGGCTTGGAACACTTTCCCCTCTACCTTTGAACCCCTTAGTCCTTTCCTTTGGGACACTGACCCTCATACCACACCCCTCACCACAATTCTCTCTAGATTTGACCCCATTCATGTCAGCTGAGCTGAATACTTGTGTTGGAACGGCATCACAGACATGCACAGAGCATGGCTCAGCATGTCCGTGTGCCGCAAACCCGGAGGGGACCGCTCTGTGGTAGGGTGGAATCTTCGTCATCCTCCAGTTCTGGGTTGCTCCGCTGCCACACTCACCCCTGGCGTAAATCATCCCCTGTTCACATCTCGTGAACGTGTCGTTGGATGTAAAAATTAACCCACTGGCATCTTTCACTGTTTATAGCAACACTATGCAAATAAGCCCCTCAGGATTTTTTTTTAATGCAAATCGCTGCTAGAGTCTGCCTGGTTCCCGAAGCAATGTCAGTCACTTTGGGGAAGCTGTGTCCTCTTCTAACATTAAATGAAGACAAGACGACAAACAGGCTGCCCTGATGGGGGGCGGGGGGGCTCCATTTGGTTGCTTCCAGGGTAGAATAAAGGACCCTGACCAGGAACAACCAGCATACACACGACAGCAGCCAGCCAGATCTACTTAGCATCCTTATTAAACCGCCTAAGGCTGCTTGGTTCCAATCGGTGCCTAATTACAGGTGGCCATAACATACCATTCGTACTTAAGCAACCCCCCTTTTTGAAATCAAGGGGGCAAAATGCACCTGAGCGTCAAAGGAGTCTCACTTGAAAATAGTTAGCTGTAGCTTTCAACGTGTTGCCACTGTGATGTCAAGCAGAAGAATGTGTAGGGCGAAGTAAGGCTTTCATGAAGTACAGTAGCTTCCCCAGGAAACCCCTTGCTTTACAAGTGGAACTTGGAAGCCGCAGTGCACTGGGGCTTTTTTGAGTCTACAGTGCAGATTTTCTGGAATGAATTAGTGGCTGTTCGCATGCATGGTCGCAGCTTTAATGGCAGAACAAAACCATGGGTCCCAGGATTAGTAATTTATCAGCAAAAATGGGGATGCGGCTAGAAGGAGCATTTGGGGGCATTTTCCAGGGGCTTGAGGAGTGGCTGCAAAGATTTTTCTCCTTTTCATCCTGACTCAATTGTTCCCTTCCCACCTCTCTGCAGATTATTTGAGGCTTTCATATTGCACCTCTGAATCTGGAAGGTGAGTGACCCATAAGTGAACTACTGATGTGGCTTAAAGGGTTATCCAAGCTTCCTGAGTTGCCCCCACTTCCGTAACAGTGACAGTAGTCCAGCCCCATCAGTGCTAGAGCAGGTGGGTGGAAGGCGTAATTGTCTGTGAAAATAATGGACTTCCTCCTTTATGCAGGGATAACTTCTCTCTTCCCCTCTATTGGCTAAACAAGTGTTTCTTAACCTTTCCTGGTGGTCAACGCCTTATTCAGATCTTCAAAATCCCCTTTTCATGACAAAAGTAGAGGTCTAAACCGTGTCCGTGTGTTTTCACGGCTTGACAGAGAACAACTGAGCTTGGAGGGGCGGAGAGGAGAAAGTTGCCTGTATCCCCGTAAAACGGATGGCGCTACTGCAGCTTCTAGTACACCTCATGAATGTCTCAGTATTTGCCAAATGGGGAGTTTTACCTTCTGCCTGCTGTGCGGCTTGTGGCTTTCTGCTTGGCCACTGGGGGGTGCAAAAAATATTTTCTGCCCTGGCCAGTGAAACAGCCAAGCCGCTCCAGTCACTGTGCCCTATTCAACAGCTACCACCTTCTACCTGAAGGTGGCTGCCTATCAGTGGTGGGTGATATGACTGGATAACACCGACCTCTTTTTTTAATATCCTTGTGAGCTTGGTAACATTCTCTGGCATGGCAGATTGTTAGATATTAGTCTAAACCAGTGTTTCTCAACCAGTGGTACGAGGCCCCTTAGGGGTACTCGAGAGAAGTCTGGGGGGGTACATCAACACAACTGAAATTTGGAGAAAACTGATATATTTTTTTTAAGTTGTATGACATTTTATTATTTTTGTACTTTTTACACCCAAAAATTTCATCGCCCGCCCAGCTACGATTAAGTTGTTTAAACAAATGTGTTGCAATGGGAGGAAAAAAAAGTGTGTGTCTGAAAACTGTAGGTATTGGGGGTACTTATAACTTTTTTTTTAAAGGGGGTACTTTATAAAAAAAAAAAGGTTGAGAAACACTGGTATAAACATCACGGTGATTAACATTTGATATGTGGATGGAGACAGAGTGGGTCAGATTTTTCAGCTGGAGTAAATTGGCATTCCTCTGCTGAGTTCTGGCTCTCTGTAGCTACCTCAGTCCTGTATCTACATCACTTGTTCCAGTTGGCTTCGGTGAAGCTATGATGACTTACACCAGCCAAGGATTGGGCCAAGAGAGATTACTCTCCCACACAGAAGAGCTGCCTTTCCAAGGAACAATGTGTATGGGGAAAGAACAATCTCCCTGGGCCCCTTGCTTCACTGCTGGGATGTGACAATGCGGTGTGCCTGTGGTGTGCGTGTGTTAAATCAGCAGTGTGGTTTCCATCCAACCCAGCTGCTCTCTAATGAAGAGAGTTGGTATTTAGCGAAAGGAGATGCGTGTCTACGCAGAGCCCCTGCCACCAAGGCCTGAAACGTCAAAAAGCTGATTGCTAAGTAATGGCTCTGGCGAAAGTGATAAGGCTGAGCCGCCACTGCCTTCCACTGCCTCCGAATGTTTTAACCTCATTTATCCTTTGGGTACTTACCGAGCCATTTTACATTTGTGCACTTAAAGGATTAAATGAAATAAATGGAGATGATTATTACTGCACAGCAAAGCTAATGTTTAAGGACATGCTGTTTTGTTGCAACTGGAACTCCATTTGCACTGTTTGGATACTTTGCAAGCTTTTCAAAGAGGAGATGATGAATCATACAATCTCAAGCACTCCACTGCTAATGAGAAAACTGTTAGTAATATGCTTTTGATGCCTCTCTTGCTCCAGAAGCAACTAGAACACTGATTCCCTTCTCTTTTAATGTTTAAACTCAAGCAAAATAAGAAGCGAGCCGCATAAAGCATACATGACATTGATGTATGGTGTTCATACTATCATCCAAATGGCTCTGGTCGTCTACCAAAAATGAAATATGTTAATGTGTGTGTAGATGGAATATATCGGAATGAAAGGTAATTTTTGGTATGTACGTGTTCAGCTGCAGCTGGAAATGTTAACCAGGTTCCCAGTGATTGCAGATAGAGCAGTCAGTTCAGATAGTGAAACAACCAGTCTGGAGTTCAGTCTTAAAAGCAAACCAAACCTGCGCTGAGACTGAAATTTGGAAACCTTGAGCAGACACTTTCATTCCACATTGCTGCACCCCTGAGTTTTCATGTGACTTTGCATTTCACTCTGGTCTAGAAATGGACACATGAAGATGCTGTGATGGTTTTTGGCTGTTCTGAAACAGGAAATTCTGGCTATGTCCTGAGGAAAGCAGAAAATCTTGATCGTCTGGTATGATTTATAGACCCCTGAAATAGCAAACAGTTGTGTGCACACTCAAATTGAAGGACTAATTCTCTTGAATTCCATCTATCTGCACAATAGCTGCAAATTTAATATAATACAGAGTGTGACAGTTCTCCCCCACATACTTTATGAAAATTGGGTTATGAATATAAATATTCCTAACTCAGATAAAATCATAACTGGTGTGGAGAAAGTGAATAAGAAAAAGTTATTTATTTGTTCCCATAACACAAGAACTAGGGGTTGCCAAATGGAATTAATAGGTAGCAAGTTTAAAATAAACAAAAGGAAGTAGTTCTTTATGCAAGGCACAGTCAATCTGTGGAACTCCTTGCCAGAGGATGTTGTGAAGTCCAAGACTTTAACAGGTTCAAGAAAGAGCTAGATAAATTCATGGAGGTTAGGTCCATCAATAGCTATTGGCCAGGATGGGTAGGAATGGTGTCCCTAGCCTCTGTTTGTCAGAAGCTGGGAATGGGTAACGGGAGAGGAATCACGTGAGGATTCCCTGTTCCATTGATTCCCTCTGGGGCACCTGGTATTGTCCGCTGTTGGAGGAAGGGACACTGGGCTGGGTGGATCTTTGGTCTGATTCAGTATGGCCATTCTTAGATTATGTTGTAAGGTTGTTGCATGATTATCCATTACAGGGTGCTTGCATCTTCCTGGGAAGCATCTGATACCGGATGCTCTGAGGAAGAATGCTGGCCTAGAGGGTTCATTTGTCTGGGGTGGCCTGGCAATTCCTACGTCTCTCTCTCTACAACTTCCATTCTTAAGCTTGGTATGGCCAGGGAACACTCTTCCTGGGGGCTGCTTTGCACAGTCTCTGCTGAAGAGCTCTCCCAGACTGACAAGGCCACGACAGCTTCCACAGCTGTCGTCTTTGAGCAATTGGCACCCTGCGCCACTAACGACGGACACGGTGCTAACTGTCGCTGACCTTGCCCGTCATGAAAAGGTTGTGGGCTGTGCGAATGAGGACCCTGGGGAAAAGCAGTGATGCTGCAGAAAGGTCTCTTCAACTTCCACGCGTGCCATCCAGCGCAGAAACCCAGCTCTGCTTCCAGAACCCTGGCTCCTTAAGTGCCTGTCATGGTTAAGGTGTCTCCTTTATAATTGCCTAGGTGATTCAGAGCTCTCCTAAATTGGAACAGAGACATGCTTGTCAGACTTTCTCCAATACCGCGCTTGCATCTGGTGCCTGTGAGTGTCTCATGCTTGCCGCGCAAGGTCTCCTGGGTGTAACTAATGCATCTGGGTTCGTTTGCGGGCTATGAGTGGCATTGCTTTTCCTCTGGCTCTGCAGTACTCAGGCCTCGCCTTGTGACAGGATCCAGGCATTCAGCTGTCAGGCTGACACGCAAGGTGGCTGATTTCGAAAGGCTGGCTTGCCACCACCCGAGGAAAGAAAAGATCAAAGAACCTTTCCAAAAGGCAGACAAGCACATCTCCTCCCGGCAGCTGCCCTTTTGCTATGCAGAGGCTTGCTTGGTAGCAGTTTGTCCCTGACGGCCTCCGGGCCTTATTTGTGAGCATGTCACAAGTCCAGCGAGGGGACTGGATACCTATGTCGTGGCATCTCAAATGCCACCTCCCCTGCTATGGCAGCATGAATAATATTCTGCGTGCACAACTGGGCCTGGTTCACCTTTTGCATATGCGACAAGGTCAGGCCAGAGGACTACAGACGAGTACTCGAAGGGACATATGTGAGCCCTAGATTAAGTAGGTCTCTGCTCCCTGGGTAAGATGGCAGGGATTGGCCTACGACCGGCAGGAACTTTCCGGAATCAGGCTGGACACTCAGGCTAGTTGGAACATCTGGAGCCTTCCAGAGCCAAGGGAGTCAGGCTGGCCCAGGTGTTCTGATTAATCAAGAACCGGTTGAGACTGGTTTCAAAGGGCTCCATCAGAAGCGCACGAGGAGGGGCCGGGGGGAAGGAGCCAAAGGTGTGAGGGAGAGAGGAGTCTGGGAGCTGCCAGTCAGGCAGGGTGCCACGGCAGGCTGCTCGGGCACCAGAGGAAGGTCCTGGGAGGAATCGTTGTGGGGAGTGGCCCAAGGGAAGTCATTGCCAGACTGAGGAGTAGAACAAACCCCGTCCGTTGCTGCTGCCTTAGGGTCCCTGGGCCAGAACCCGCAGTGGTGGGTGGGCCCGGGTTCCCCCCAACCTCCCCACACCACAATGGAGCCTGTCCCTGTGTAGGCAGAGCAGGGCTGGGGAGGGGTTTTACCCCGTACTGTGGACTAGCTTGTGAGGAGTGTGGCTCAGTAGGCGGCAGCCCTTGCCTCTGGAAAAAGAAGAGGCCATGTGGCAGGTCACAGCGAGCCTGAGGCTGAACATTCTCCCCCAGAAGCACAGGACCCATGGGCGCAGCTGGAGCTCCGCCACACGTAAAAGGGACGAGATCCTCCGTTGGAAAAATCCACAGAGCTTTACTGCTTCGCACCAGCTTGCACCTCCGGCCCTCTGCCTATGCATTGCACAAAGAGAATACGTAGTGCGCAGGGGTCGGACTTGGCTTCAAAGGGTTTCAGAGTAGGCCAGCCCTCTCCTCGCCTCTGTGGTAACTGTGCCTCCAGCTCTGACCTTAACTCGCCAAGGTAAAAAACACTGGGGAAGTCAGAACTTTTGTTAAATATTTTACTGTTATTGGGTGGGAGGGAGGGGTTTATAATGCATTGCTCCCAGCATAATGTTAGAATACTGCGCTGTCCACTAGAGCTCAGTATAACAGCCCTTTTAAAACTGGATTAAACAGAGCAGCAGCATGCTCTCTGGAGTAGTGCAAGACAACTTTGGCATAGCAGGATTTTGATATCAGGGTTTGTTTTAGAAGTGGGTGGTGTGTATGCACCTGGATACCCCTTTGCCATCTATTGGATAGGATCAAAACCACTCAGTTGTGTCTGCGTCTCTGTACTGCTAAGCTACAATAATCGCTCCCTGCACAGTTAGCTGGTTGCGATGGCTAATGTAGCATAGAGGGGATGAGAGTTCTGTCCGTGCTATGGCTGTGCACATCACAATGCCCCAGACGAGACCAATTATGGATGGGCTTGCGATGGTGCTTTAAAAGTGTGACTTCTCTTGAAGAAATTTAGGCAGGGTCAGAGACCCAACTGGCTGCATGAACATGGATGGATTTAGGGAGCTGAATGTCCAGATACATGTTGAAAAGCAAAACTGAATGTGTTGACTTAAATAAATCGCCTTAGCCACCTCTATCCATGAGAGGCTAGAGAGGAATTAATTTTTAAAAGTTGAATACACCCCAGTTCTCCTCTTACCCATGTATATCAGGAGTAAATCCACAGCAAGGAGATGAACCAGATATTAAGTGAGAGGAGAATCAAGCTCACTATTTCACTAGAGTAAGAGGCATATTGCCACAGCTGTAAACTTGTATTTGGATGTGTGCGGAGGCGGTAACTTGATTGTTCTTTGTACAAGCATTCTTTGCTCAAGTTTTAAATTATTTTAATACTTCTCTGCTTTGTTCAGTTTGCTCTTATGGTTTTTTTAGATGACATTGATTCTGGGGAAGTTTAGGGAGCTACGTTATTTAGAAGAAAACAAAGTTAGCACCACTGGACAGGTAGGTGCTATTTTTAAAAGCAGTTTAAGGCTTCAGCCATTCAGTGCTTAAAGTTTCATCAGTCAGTGTTTTTAAAATTGCAAAGTGGTGGTGGTGGGTTTTTTTTTTTTTTTTAAAGTATTCCCCTCAGAGTAGCTGATCCAGAGCCTGGTCTGAAAAATCCTGGGGAGCATTCAACTGTGTGTGAGAGAAGATCTTTCCTATTAGCATTTCAGGACAATCCAGTAGCCAGTGCTGTTAATTCACTATGATTATGATTTCACATTTGTTACAACAGTGCCTAGAACCAGAGCCCTCGGTCAGGATCAAGTCCTTGTGGTAACTGCTGGTTGGTTAGGAGATTTCCTGTGGGATACTCCTGCAGTTGGACCAGTAGATGAGTTTCTTTTGTTTTATTTAAATAAGAGGCCGCTTGCAAGAGATTGCCTCTGACAGATCCTGGCCTTTTGAACTAACTTCCCATGCTCTCAGAAACAAGGCAGGTTAATCTATATGGTCGTGCTGCAAAACCCATATTTTTTTCTCTGGGACATTTAAGAGAAGAGGTGGGTTGAGAAGCCTAAAGCCTGATGTTTGTTTGTTTGTTTGTTTAATGCAACAGTACCTAAAAACTGGGGTTACCCATTGTGCTGCATCAACACATAATGGAGACAGTCTCTGTCCCAAAGGGTTTATTATCTAAGGGTTCAAACATGCAAGGAGCAGCTTCCCCACGCATTGGTTTCAAAAGCAGTCAAGGGTGCTCCACACCTCACAGGATTAGGCTCTAAAGGAGTATGGTAAATCAGTAGTTCTCAATGAGAAATATGCATACCCTTGTGGGTACAAAGAGGTCCTCCAGGGAATGTTTGCCTACCCGTTTGACAATAGTCTACCAAAAAAACCAACCCACTAACGAAGTCTGTACCAACTGCAATTTCATACAGTGACTTGTTGGTATTGTTCTCTTACTGAAATGTAAATACAGTATGTTCCAATTGGTTTATTTTTACATGGGTAAACATGAAAAAGGAAGGAATGTTTCAGTAATATTGTGCTGTCACTTGTATTTTAGGTCTGATTTTTATTTTTATTTTATCTATTTATTTTGTAAGCAAATAGTTTTGAAGTGAGGTGAAACTCAAGGCTGCACAAGACAAATCAGACTCCTGAAAAGGGTACAGTTGTCTGGAAAGGCAGTCAGTGATGTGAGCAAGCTTATTCTAGTCTAAATAAGTTAGTAAGTGTGATCTAATTGTGTGGGTAGTGTCTGAGCTATTACATTGCACTATATTTGTTGTGGTATAAAATTCTTGCTTACCCAGCTGGAAGACCATCTTTTTGCACATTCTTTCCCCCAGAGAATACCCTTTGGCAAAGCCTTCAGTCACATTGGCAAAACATCTTTTGTAGGCATGAAGTCACGTTCCTGTTTGATCAAAGGTGATCTGAAATGGAAGCTGCCTGATGGGTCCCTCTGAGGCCACGTCTACATTGAGGGAGTAATTTGATCTAATATATGCAGCTCCAGCTACGAGAATAGCCTAGCTGGGGCTGACATACTTAAATCAAATTTCTCCTGCAGCCCCAGTGCAGGTGGCCAATGGGAGAAACTCTCCTGTCGACTTCCCTTACTACTCATGACCCAGTGAAGTACCTGGGTCAAGGGGGCTCCATTAGTGGTTGATTTAATGGGTCCTTACTAGACCCACTAAATGGAACCCCGGAAGATTGATCTCTGGCGCATCGATCTGTGGGTAAATACAGACAAGCCTTGAGTCCAAAATGGGCAACTCTGAGGAGTTGCTTCTGATTTCTCTGGGCACGGTTAGGTGCAGATTCTTGGCTCGTTTTGCAAATTAGCTGCACATCCCTTTCCCTCTGTGCTAGGATTTGGAGGATGGGTTCGTTACTGCTTCTCCCGTTTCACATACTTTGGGGGTTCAGCCCAGACTCCAATCAATAATTTAAATGGTTGCTATTTTAGATGAGTGTATGAGCAATGGAAAGTTGTTTACATTTGAGATTAATTTAAATGACTTTCTTTTAATCACTCAGAGGCTGACATCATTTACTAGCATAGAACACTGGTGGTAAATGGTACCAAATCTGTTTCTCCCTCCCATCCCTTGGGTTGTTAGGGTAGTCTTGCTAACACCTGAGCCCATCGTTGTCTTACCTAATGTTTCCCATGTGGAGTCCGGTCTTCAGGCTAGACAAAGCTGCTCATTTCTCACTGAAGTATAAACAATGAACTCAACAGTCTTCTAGAGCACACGTTTTTTTCCCCTAGTGTCCAATAGTATCTGTGGCTTGTTGAGGGCACTGATTAGGCCCTGGGTCAGCAGTCCACCTCTATTCAGTAATGTACCTGAGTGCATGCCTAACTGTGGAAAGTACTTAAATTACAGTTAAGCATGATGGGGTTCAGAGTCTGAGCCCAAATGTCTGTGCTGCATTTATTGAGCGCCAGAGCATGTGCCTGAGGGCTCGAAGACAACCTCCAAGGAGGGGATTTCCTACCTAACGTGAGTCGGGTTGCCAGGCCTCCTGTTTGTGACCGGAGCACCCGGCTGAAAAGGGACCTTGGCAGCTCTGGTCAGCACCACTGCACGGGCCATTAAAAGGCTGGTTGGTTTTGCAGCAGAGCCAAAGCAGGCTGGCTACCTGGCTCAGCACAGCTCCCCAGAAGTGGTAACCTGTCCTTCTCTTCTGAGGCAGGCGCGAGTCTGGGGGGACTCCACATGCTGCTCCCACCCAGAGCACCGGGTGCATGGCACCCATTGGCCAGAAACCCCAGCACCGCAGGGGCAGTGGCTTGGCTTCATCTCCGCCTTGAAGCCAGGGAAATGGAGCCACTTCTGGGGAGCCTCCTGAAGTAAGTGCTGCCATGCCCTCAGCTGCCTTCTGCACCCCAACCTCCTGCCCCAGGCTGGGGCCCCCTCCCCTTATTTCTGGCTTCAGCTTTGAGCAATGCTGCCCCTCCCAGCCTCAGCCTGGTGAACTCGGGAGACAGAGCAACAGAGGGAGGTGGGCTGGAGTGTGTGTGTGGGGGAGTGGGAGGAGGCAGGGCCTCAGGCAGGGGATGGGAGCAAGGGTGTTTGGGGTTTGTGCAATTAGAAAGTTGGCAACCCTAAACCCCAGGGGTGAACCTGATAAGGCTTCAAATATGCTAGAAGCTTTTACACCGCAGCTGATCGATTGTTCTCCATATCTGCTTAAGGTCGGACGAGTAGTAATAGGCCTGATCTGTAGCATGAGAGATCTAGGTTACAAGCTGAGCTGGGGGGAAGTTTCTAAAGATAAGGATAGTTAAGCTCTGGAACAGGCCTCCTAGAGAGTCTGAGGATTCCCTGTCAAGTGTCAGTTTGGGGGGACAGGTTATACAAACACCTGTTGGGGTATGGTCAAGATTTACTTGATCCCGCTTCAACTCCAGTGGTGGACTAGATGGCATCTCAAGGTCTCTTCTACCCTTACCTTTCTATGAGTCTATGGTTAGTGTTCAATTTATTTTTTCTTTAAACAAGGAAGATAGGCTTGCTGTGGTGTTTGTTATACATCATCATTGGCTTCAGGGGTGCATTAGAAGAGAACTTCTGCGTGTTTTGTCTCCTCCATACTGGGAATATCCTGGTAGTCGTGTTGATGTTGTTCTTATGCTCCATCTGGGTGCCTACTGGGTTTAATTAAACCAACCTAAAGTTTTGTTTTTCTATCTGTGCCAATTTAACAAGCCAGAATGGACTTGTCAAGGTTTTAATCCACTTAGCTTGATGAAAAGCCTGTCCAAGCAGCAACCTGGCATGCCCCACAAGCACACAGTGAAAAAGGAACATTCCCTAAGCTTCTAGGACAACATAATTAGACTAGTTGAAGACCTATTTACAACTAAATAATGAGTGGTGCATTTGTATAGTATAAAAGGACATACAATAACTTCATATAGCCTATCACCTACCTGTGGAATTCAATGCAGCAGGAACAAAAAAGGAAATATGATGGGCTTTTTTTAAAATATTAGTATTTGCAGCTATTGAAGCCTTGGTGACAGTAAGCATAAGAATTGTCTTGTGCTTGCATTTTAGACCAGAAGCTAATTGCTGTAGTATTTTCCCCTCATGATACTATACTGTACAATTAGCCAGGTGCATTATGGTATTGCTTTTAGTTCTAGCCTTTGAAGAATCAGGAATTAGTCATTGCTCGAGGCGGGCTCGAGGTTCCTTCCTATTCCTGTGTATGTGCATCACTAGACTGCTGTTTTTCAGAAATAATTTGATTATATCAGTACCACTTATCTCTTAAGTAGATTGTTCGGGGTTGTGCTTTGTAAATAACACAAAGTAAAAAAGTGAAAACCCCTGTATGATGCAGAATAAATGATAAGCCATTGTCATGGTTACTATTCAATTGTATGTGTTTGGGTTATGCTGTTAGAACCACAAGCAAAAAGAATTCAAGTCTTGTCTGCAGTTTGGAGGTGTGATGTCTAATAAACAGACATCATTCTGCACTCAACGATGTGCATGCTCTGGATCCCATTTTGAACATCGCTTTCTGGCTTATTAGTTGTGAAACTTAAATATTAAGCAGAGATCAAGAGGGGAAAATGTCTTAAATTGCCAACAAAATCCTGCATTCTGAAACTGATGCCAAAAAAAAATTACAAGTTCAAAGCCTGATTCTAACAACTCTTAGGGTACGTCTAGACTACAAGCCTCTTTCAAAAGAGGCTTTTTCGAAAAATACTTTTGAAAAGCCTCTTTCGAAAGAGTGTGTCTAGATTACAGCCAGTACTTTCAAAAAAGCGAGTTGCTTTTTCGAAAGAGAGGCAATCTGGATGCTCTCTTTCGAAAAAGCAGAGTTTGCATTATAGCGCCTTTTTTCAAAAGAGCACTTTTGAAAAAAGGCATTATTCCTCGTAAAATGAGGTTTTCCGCTGTCAAAAAAACTGCTGCGTTTTTTCAATTTACTTTCGAAAGAATGCGGCAGCAGACTAGATGCAGGGGAAGTTTTTTTTTAAAAAAGGCCACTTAAAAAAAAGCCTGTAGTCTAGACACACCCCTACACATGCAGACCTAAGTCACAGGCTGAATCCCATGGAAACAGGTAGAAATGCTCACCTAAAACAGCAGCGCTCAGCGAAGCAATGGTCTTTTAAACCAGGGTCTTGTAATATTAAGAGAAGTTACAACTGCATCTATTTCTGACTTTTTTGCTGCTTCAGCTTCCTCAATGTCATGTCACCTTCTGTTAGGAAGAAATTTTTGACTATAGAGTCCTGAATCACCAAAAGAAATAAATCAATCTGAAATTACATTAGAAGTGACAAGAATTTTTTCAGGGTTGATCATCTACAGGAAAAAGGAGGCATTCCCATCTCATCCAAGACTCTGAGTAAAAATCTGATCTCGGGAGCCATCTTTCAGCTCCTAATGACTTCACTTTGAATAGGACTGGCATAAATAAGAGAAGACTTTAGTGTAAAACTGTTCAACCCAGGTTCAAGGGAAGGGCTGGGGAGGTATAAATATGTACACAATAACTGGGAGTTCTGGTGGAGAATGAGCTGAACTTGAGCTCCATGCGAGGCCGTGGCCAAAATCATATGCAGTCCTGTGAGGCATAAATGGGGGAATCTCAGATGGGAGCAGAGAGGTTATTTCTGCTCCGTATTCTGGTACAGCCACAACCAGTGCTGGAATACTGTGTCTAGTTGTGGTGCCCCCAAGTCTGGAAGGAGGTGAATGAAATTGGAGAAGAGGCACAGGAATGGCTGAAGAATTAGGAAACATGCTTCAAAGGAGTTGGTCTGCTTAGCTTTGCAGAAGAGAAGGTTAAGGGGTGACTTGATTAGAGTACAAGTCTCTACAAGCAGGCCTGCCAATGATAGAGGGTGGGGAGGAAGCAATTGCCTTGAGGCATGGAGGTTCAAAGGGGCTTGGAGCTCCCAGCCGCTGCTACGGTGGTAGCCAGAGCCCCGGGCCCCTTTGAATTGTCACTGGCGCATGGCTCCACATGGTTCTGAAGGCTGCGGGGGAGGTGGGGCCATGTGTTGCAGTTTGAGGGGGCTAAGGATTGACTGCCCTGAGCTCTGCCCCTTCCACCTGAGGCCCCATCCCTTCTGTCTACAGGAACTTTAATTAAAAAATTTTTAGGACCATAGCATCACCTAACTTAATGGGTACCTTTTGATCTAGTTCTTCCCTCTCCTGGTTTTATTTATTTGTATACACCAGCTCAGTACTCTCCAAAATACAAGATACCACAGTAAAGAGAATAATCACTTATTGTTTGACCCAATATCCATCAGAACTTTGTAGGGTCATTAAATGAGGCTGTTGTTGATACAGGAAGGTTGTGTCTACACTGCACCCCTTTTCCGGAAAAGGGATGCAGATGAGACAAGTCGGAATTGCAAATGAAGCGGGGATTTAAATTTTCCCCGCTTCATTTGTATAAACATATTGCCGCGCTCTGGGCTTTGCCGAAAGCGCCAGTTCAGACGGGATCTTTCAGAAAATAAAGCCTTTTCCGAAAGGTCCCTTATTCCTGATTTTAAGAGGAATAAAGGATCTTCCGGAAAAGGCTTTATTTTCCGCAAGAGCCGTGTCTAGACTGGCGCTTTTTTCAGTCAAAGCCCCGAGCTGGAAAAAAGCGGCAGCCATGTTCATGCAAATGCTGCGGGGAAAATTTAAATCCCCGCGGCATTTGCAATTCTGACTTGTCTCATTAGCATCCCTTTTCCGGAAAAGGGTGCCAATGTAGACACAGCCGAACTGACAAGATCCTTGAAGAATTAGTCTTACAAATATTTTAATAGGAAAAGCCTACTAATTCAACCATGATTTAAGTCAGACCAAAAACCTGTTAATTAAAATATATAACACTTCTTAGCATTACAAAGTGACACACTTACAAATTGCAAGGCAAATCCTCTTACATTGTTATGAAAAGAAATTAAAAATCCTTAGTACATTGCTAAAGGGAAAATATATGAAAAATAAATCCTATTAAATACTATATGACTTATTTAAAAAAAAAAAGTGTCTCCTAGCTATTCCTGGCAAACACAGTGCAATTTGGCAAAGGTTAGATGTGATGTGTCCCTACTTGGCCGTCAAGTTCAGAAGAATAAAAGGATGGTCCCAATTTCCAAGTGGATGCAAAAGTGCTATCAAATCGAACTGGCTGCCACTTACACCGGTGTAAATGACTGCACTGGCTGAAAAGGGGCAGTGATTCAGGTTTCTTTCTCCAACCTCCCATCCAAATGCTGGATTTCCTTGATTTCTGCTTGGCATGACACCACATATCCCTGCTTCTTCCACTGAAATAACAAAGCCCAAGAGCAGTGGGTCTGGTTAGGAATCAAGAAGAATACCAACCTGGTGACCAGTAATCAATTGGATTTGGTCTTATTTAAGGTTGTCAAGCAATTCTAAAAAACTAATCATAATTAATCATGCCGTAAATCATTCTGTTCAACAATAATCCAATACCGTTTATTTAAGTATTTTGGATGTTTAAAGTGTAGTGCAATCTCTTTAGCATGAAAGCTGTACAAAAAAAGGCATTCAAAAACAATATAAAATTTTAGCCTCTACAAGTCCACTCAGTCCTACTTCTTGTCCTCTCGGACAAACAAGCGTGTTTACATTTGTAGGAAATAATTCTGTCCACCTCTTGTTAACAACGCTACCTGAAAGTGAAAACCAGTGTTTGCATTCAGGGTTGTAGCCAGCATCACAAAATATTTACATGCCATAAGCATTAATGATTCTTATGTTCATTCACGTTTCAATCACCTTTTCAGAAGATGTGTCCATGCAGCTAATGAGTTCTGCTCAATAACGATCCAAAGCAGTGCGGTCCAATGTGTTCTTAAAAACATGTGCTGGGTCATCGTCCAGGACTGCTATAACGTGAAATATATGGCAGAATGTGGGTAAAACACAGAGCAGTAGACTCTTAAATCTCCCCCAAGGAGCTGAGTCCTAAATTTAATTAAGACTACTTTTAACAGCATCATCAGCATGGAAGCATGCCCTCTAGGATGGTGACCAAAGTGTACGAGGCATAGGAATGTTTAGAATAGCTGGCATGTAAACACCTTGCAATGCCAGCTACAAAATTGTCCCAGGAACACCTGTTCTCACTGTCAGGTGACACTGCAAATAAAAAGTGGGCAGCATTGTTTCCTGCAAATGTGAGAACACTTGTTCGTCTCAGTGGTCAAGAAGCAGGGCTGAATGGATTTGTAAGCTCCAAAGTTCTACATTGTTTTTTAGTGCAGTTATGTAACAATCTACATTTGTAAGTTGTACTTTCACCAAGAAGAGATCCCATTACAATATTTGTGTGAGGTAAACTGAGAAATACTATATCACTCTCACAGTTCAAACATCGGTAACAAAAAATAAGTGAGCACCGTACACTTGTTGTTCAGTGTTGTAATTGAAAATGGAAAAAAACATCAAAAATATGTAATACATTTCAATTGGTATTCTACTGTTTAGTAGTGTAATTAAAGCTGCAATTAATTTTTTGAGTTCATCACGTGAGTTAACTGTGATTTATCAACAGCCCTAGTCTTAAATGGAGTGATTGTTAATGTTGGCAAAACTTCATTTGGGGTAAAGTTGTACCTCTACTGAGTGGCTCAGGTTTAATTAACCGGAGTGTTTAATGTTATATCTCGGAATGTTGTCAAGAGCTAAATGATTGTTCTGTAATTTGTAGGAACTTCTCCCTTGGTTGAAATGCCTGTGTTCTGTATTGTGAGCAGGTCTGATGGAAAGCTTACGGCTTGGGGCATTGGGAGCATGCCAGCACTGAAATGGGGAAGAGTGGAGAGAGAGAGAGAGAGCAAGGCACAGACAATGTATGTACATTGAATGTCAAACCATTCAGACTTCTTTGCTTCACACCTAACTTGCTGTGGATTGCTTTGTACCCCATTCTAGAGAGGCACGACAAATCTCCGTTCTGTACGGTGCCGAGCACACTGCTAGCTCTTTGTGTACACATAACTATTTCTTTCAGGCATCATCTGGGCCATCTAGTTCCCGGATGGGCTAGTATTTTGCCTTACCTACTGTTTTTAGGAAACTTGTGAGCCTTTCTGGCTGTCCGTAAAGACTTAGTTCAGAATTTGGCAGGGAAGAGAATAATCCATCCCTCCTTCCTTGAAACTCTGCGAAGGGGCTACTTGGCAAAACTGCACCAGCTTTGGGAAATTCATGAATTATCCCTGCTTCCCTCACCTCATCAACAGCTCTCCAGAGGAGGGATGTGCTATGGGGCAACAGGAAATCTACTGAGGGTGCTCTAGCTCATCTAGGCCCTGGTGTGTGGGGAGGTGGGCTTCTTTGACTCTGAGTCATGCAAGGAGTGAGTTGTGCTTTCAGACCTAGGTTTTTGCAGACGGGAGGTCATCTTGTGCCTGTGTTGTCTCTCAAAATCGGCAGGAGATCCTTAACAAAGCTTGGCTTTACAGTAATTCTTCCCTCCCTCCCCTAAAGGTGCTGAAAGCAAAACATCCCCCACTGTGGAATAGTCACCTAGAAATGCTTCTGGAATGGTAGAAGCTGCTGCATAAGGGCATGTCTTTACTGTGGGCAGCAATCGATCCAGCAGGGGGTGATTTATTGTGTCTAATAGGACACAGAAAATTGACCGCTGAGCATTCTCCCATCGACTCTGATACTCCACCAGAAGGAGAGCTAAGCACGTTGACTTCAGCTAGTTAATCGCATAGCTGAAGATGCATAACTTAAGCTTGGCCTACACTAGGGGAGAAAGTCGAACTAGGATAAGATACGAGAATAGCGTAGCTAGAGTCAATGTACCTTAGGTGGAAATTCCACAACATCCCCACTGCAGGAAGTTGACAAAAGAAACTCTCCCATTGACTTCCCTTACTCCTCGTGACTGGGTAGAGTACTGTGGTTGATGGGGGGGCCATTAGCAGTGGATTTAGCGGGCCCTCACTAGACCTGCTAATTTAACCCCCAGAAGATTGATCCTCACAGTGTCAATCTCCCTGTAAATGGAGACAAGCCCTTAGATCAACAGCCCACAGTAGTGTAAACGAGGCCCTAGTGATACTTATTAGACTTTTGGGAAAGGCGGCATGAGACTGGCACGCAAAGCAGAGCAGCATTATCCTTTCACTCACGAGTCTCGATCCTTCAGTCATAAGATGGCTGCCCCAGTATATATGGGGAGATGAGGTGACAAGTGTACCTGATTTGAAGCTATTCACTAGCAGGCTCTCACATTTTACTCATTGATCTATAAAGTACATAAATCCTAATACATCCATCTGTAATGTATGTCAAAGTTAAATGTATCCCATCTAGTACAGAGAGTACCCTACAAAGCATTCACCCTTTGTCTTATTTGTTGGCTTTGGTGGGGGTGCTAATAAGGTTCCCTTGTGGGAGGCTGGTATGATATATATCAGAAACCCTGCCCCCAAGCACCGGTATGCAAAGGGCAGATGTCCCCAGGTAACCTTGGCACTAGCCCACTGAAAATAGAAAAGGTCTGATCAGAGGGAATGCCAGGCTACCGGGGAGGTACAGAGTTGTAAAAAAGGGATGTAGCTACCGACCGTCTGTGACTGTATGTCAGAGAAGGGCATTGCTGCTACCTGCATTGAAGGAACAGCTTTTTTTAAAGGCATTTGGAGGGGGGAGACAAAGGCTATACAAAAAGACGTCTAGAATTCAGTGGCTGAGAATTTACAGGTGAGGCTCTCGGAAGCGGTAATGATTCTATTGTGTCCAGAAACGCCCAGCATGCAAATGGCACCACTGTATGCCTGATGACATTTCCTGAGTCAGATATTGACAAGAGAAGCAGCAGGGACGAAGGCATATGGAATAGTGATCAGAACCAGCACTGGCTAGCTTTGTTTTACATTCATAAGGGCTCAGATTATGATGATGCTTCAGTTTGCTTTAGATTATTTAGCTCTTTGAAATTACCCAAATGGCTCTTAATTGCTTAAATCTTCAAAAAAACACCAGAGAGCGCTATCAGGAGAAAGATCAAAGCTTTTGTTTACAAAGACGGCACACACACAAACATCTCTCCCTCCCTTCTCTACGCACACTCTGCCAACCTTTATCTCAGCGGGTATTAAATTCCAAGATGGCATGAACTGAAATAAAAAGCAATAGCCTAAATCTATACTCAAGTAGATTACATTAGTCTGTACCATGCCAACTGTGAAATAAATACCCATGTCTTTCCGTAGGTTAGAAGGAAACAGGCACTTTTGGGGCACAAAAACTCCTGCCTTTTTTGAAAAGGTTGTCATTCCTTAGTAACACATACCAAGTATTGTACAGCTAGGTGTATTATACAAGTGCTTGACCTTCCTCTGAAAAGCACACCAATGTCAAAGAAAGGGCATGTGACTAGCATGGGTCTTTGGCCTGTTCCAGTATTGCAATTTTACCCTTATGTGTCGGCAGAATCATAGAATCACAGAATACTAGAACTGGAAGGGACCTTGAGAGGTCATCGAGTCCAGTCCCCTGCCCTCACGGCAGGACCAAGCACCATTTAGATCATCCCTGGCAGGTGTCTGTCTAACCTGCTCTTAAATATCTCCAGTGATAGAGATTCCACAACCTCCCTAGGCAATTGATTCCAGTATTTAACCATCCTGACAGTTAGGACATTTTTCCTAGTGTCCAACCTAAACCTCCCTTGCTGCAATTTAAGCCCATCACTTCTTGTCCTATCCTCAGAGGACATCATTTGGGTGTCATTTTTCTCCCTTCTCCTTATAACCCACTTTTAGGTACTTAAAATCTGCTGTCCTGTCCTCTGTCTTCTCTCTTTTAAACTAAACAAGCCCAGTTCTTTCAGTCTTCCCTCATAGCTCATGTTGTCTAGACCTTTAATCATTCTTGTTGCTCTTCTCTGGACCTTCTCTAATTTCTCCACATCTTTCTTCAAATTTGGTGCCCAGAACTGGACACACTACTCCAGATGAGGCCTAATCAGCGCAGAGTAGAGCGGAAG
Source organism: Rafetus swinhoei (assembly GCA_019425775.1). Classification (NCBI taxonomy): domain Eukaryota; kingdom Metazoa; phylum Chordata; order Testudines; family Trionychidae; genus Rafetus; species Rafetus swinhoei. The sequence continues at coordinate 2,871,663 of JAFJHL010000175.1, read as the reverse complement.
AATGACTTCTCATGTCTTGCTCACAACACTCCTGTTAATGCATCCTAGAATCATTCTTGAATCATAATCTGGGACTTGAAGTTCATATTTGCAGAGGTTGCTGTGACACTGATGTTGTCCAAGGCCAGAACTATGCTCTTATTTTGGAGGTTCTGGTTACATTTCTCAGCAGCCATCTTTTATCTACCATGGTGTACGACAAGGAAGAACCCTTGGAAAATTCTGCTGAATCTTTTGGTGACTAAGCTGTTTCTTTGCATAAAACAGATCTTCTACACTAAGAGTAAAGCTAGCTGGCAACTCCATATCTTCTCTGAATATACATTTCCAGTATATTTAGAAAGGTCCTGCGTATCTGCACTACCTGCCTATTAGAAGTACCAAAAGTACATGAGGGGTTTATACTTTAGTGCACTAAACACGGATCTGGTCATAAAATGTGGGAAGAGGAGAGGAGAAAAAAATCATGAAAACCTTTGACACTTCTCTTCTTAAAATTATTATTTTTGTGACTTTTGCTGCCAGCTCTAGGAAAAAAGCTTGTAGATGAAGGCTGGAGAATAAACCTAAAACTAATAGGCATTGTTCCCTGTTGGCAGCTAAATTTTGTGAATTACTGCCACAGACAACAGAAGAGAGTCAAGAAACCAAAATATCCAGGCATTCTAAGCTTTCATGCCAACCCAATATTTAAAATTACTTTCTTTCACTTCCTTGCCCCTGCTTTTCCCCAAATGTATTCACCGTGGGTTGGAATGACCACCCTTCCTAAAACGACATGTACCAAGATGCAAGAGTCCTGCTCTGGCTGGAATTCCCTACGGTTGTGTTGTTTAAACATTTCCCTTGTATCACAATTTTAATCAACGCTGTGGCACAATAAGCAAGGCAGTTGCCGTTAAACATGATTGTTAATGCGGCAAAATAGTTTTACTGATGGATGGCTTAGGCACCATCATTCATTATAAATTAAAGCGCAGCAGAAATCCATTTGCTTCTTGGTAGTGAACAGTGTTATTGCTCTTTCATGGAGCCACGTCTTTGTACAGCGTAATGTGACACAGGAAGGAAGAGTTTGGGCATTTGGCAGAAGTAAAGAAGTTTCTATTTTATTTACCTTCCTTAGGATCATGCTGGTTTGCAAATTAATGTCATTACTGTACAGTGGACCAAAACACCATTCAACGGAGCCTTTCAGAAAGCAGAATAAAAAGACAAGTCCTCTGGCCTGATGCACTTAAAACCAAGTATAACCTATTACTGGTCAGATGCTTCAGGGTCTACCAGTAGATCCTAATCTACTGGTTGGTGACCAGTGACATAGTGTAACTGAAGAACACCAAGAGGAGCAATGGAACTATGGCCAATTAGGAAGTTCTAGCACATGCCCTGGCCAATAGAGCTGTGAAGGGAGGAGCTCACCTGGATGACTCCACTGGCCAGCAGAGGAGGAGCCCTGATGTGTATTAGAAGCCCTCGGAGGGGGAATACAAAGGAGACATTGAGGGAACAAGAGACAATCCCCTTCCCCCATCATTAAATGTTTCTCTTGTTCTAATCTGTAGCTTTGCCGCTTCCCAAATGCCTGTAATGAAACTGGTAATCGGCTCCTGCTAGATCCTCTTCTCCTGCTGGTCCCTGCCTCCTGAGCATTTGGTACCTAAAAAGTAATTCCTCGGAAATGTCTGCCTGGTATTTCTGCTGCTGCATTCAGTGCCTGTGCAGATCCACCAAGACCAAAACTCACCACCCCCGACAGGAATGTAGAAAAGATAATTGGCGGGGGCGGGGGGAGGACAACCTTAGTTTCTTTCTAATAAAAGAAAGTTCTTCTTCACACAGCGTGTAGTCAGCATGTGGAACTCCTTGCCAGAAGAGGCTGTGAAGGCTAGGAATATAACAGAGTTTAAAGAGAAGCTAGATAATTTCATGGAGGTTAGGTCCATAAAAGGCTATTAGCCAGGGGATAAAATGGTGTCCTTGGCCTCTGTTTGACAGAGGCTGGAGAGGGATGGCATGAGACAAATCGCTTGATCATTGTCTTCGGTCCACCCCCTCTGGGGCACCTGGTGCTGGCATCTGTCAGCAGACAGGATACTGGGCTAGATGGACCTTTGGTCTGACCCGCTACGGCCGTTCTTATGTCTCTACTTACTGAGCTTACACAAACCAGGAGTAAGCGCACTAAAGTGTCGAGCTAAGCATCTGTGGAAGCGTGGCGGTGAGATGCGAGTCTGCACCAAGGACTGGGAACAGGAATGAAACAACTTTGTTCCTTGGAAACCTCATAGCTTTGGACTAGGAGTCTAGTGGGAATATGACACCCCTGCCAACTTGCATGCTGTCGGCTGTCCTTGAGGACCCCCTGAAGCAGCAAGCATGCAACACTGAGCCTGGTGCATGGGTGGACGCGGCTGAGAGCTCTGTCCAGATCTCATACACACACACACACACAGAAGCACACAGCCAGGTTTTAAGGTCTCCACGCCCCAGTTGGGAGTGGGCTTTCTAGGGGGATTAGCCCCCCGTTAGGTATATCAGTCTACAGCAGTGGTTCCCAAACTTTTTGGCATCATGCCCCCTTTTTTTTATTTTTGAAAAACCCTCATGCCCCTCACCCTCCCCCAAAAATAGCAGCAAAACTTGAGCAAAAAAAAAAAAAAAAAAAGGAACTGCAGTCAGCACTGGTTGAATTGGTGTGGTCTTCTGATGAGCCAGTGGGAAGTTAGCAAAACTCCTCTCTAACCAGGCTCCTTTCTGCTTGGCTTCATTAGGAACTAGCGGGGGGAGAAGGGGACAATGACAGGTGTGCAGACCACACGGTCCTTTATTCCAGCTCTGGAGACAAGCATACACTCTTTGCTAGACCATTCCGGTCAGTCAGCTAACAAGTGATATGATGGTTTTTTCCTCCAAAGCAGATGTTAGCTTGTTAAGGTAACCACGGCAGCTCCGTCGTTTTGCTCATGGAAGAACATTTTGTTCAGTGGGCTAATGGGAATTAATCAAGCACATGCCGTACTCCTATAATATAAGTGGGTAGAGAAACTTTAGGGGCAAACTGTCACTGAAACTGCTGGTAGGTGGTTTGATTAGCTGCCAACTTTAAAATGAGCCCATTCCTGGAGGGGAAAATGCAATATAACTTTTGAGTCACTGTGAAATCTCTTGAAATGCATTACTATGAAAGATAATAAAATAAGCATACACCGGTGTGAGTCACTGGTGAGTTCTAGCTGCATTACATCTTGGGAGGGGTACAAAATAGCTGAAGTGAATCAGGCTCGTGTATTAATATTTGACATTGAGGCATGTGTTGAAAAATGTCTCCTCTTTTTCTCTCTCTCTATTTATCTTCTGTGTGTCACGTCGCCCCCACCCTCCCCATACACACACTTTCCATTGTTGATTTGAAACCAAAATTGACTAAGGGTATTTTAACACCTGGAAACTGTTCATCCGTCTACCCACATTTTTTTTTTTTTTCTGTTTACAGCATCCATTACTTGAGTAGCTCAAGTTTTTGTTAGGCAAAGAGGTGACCATATGTTCAACTCTACAGAGGTGGGTTTGCCTAATTTTAATGGAGACAGGTTTGGGCACAGTAATACAGTCATCTCTAAGACCTACTTTTCCATAAACTGGGAACAGCATCTTGTGGATTTTTCTCTCAGCGAAGTCAAATACATCATTGGGGCCCTAGTCAGTCATACTCTTCTCTCCTCCTTACAAAAATACGATCAGTTGTGTCAGAAGAAATATTAAGCAGCATGCATGGGTGCTAAAATTTTAACTTGCAGGGAACAATTTTCATGTGGGATTAAAATATACTCCTTCAAGTGCTGGAAAGACTTTAGCTCTTCACTGCTGTGAACATCATTTGTTTATAAATAAACGTAATTCTCTAGAAATCTATATGTAAAGGGAAAGTGTCGTCTTCTAGATGCATTGAAAGAAAACCGAGCCGAAGGGAAGGACTGTTAGTAAGAATAATAGCTCTTATATATCTTCCCCCCCCCCCCACACTAGCACCCCAAGAGTAAAATGTCTGTACGTTTATTAATACACAGTTCATTAAGCTAGAAACAACTGTATCATTAACAAACAAAAACAATTCATTAGTCTTAATGGGATTTAATAAAGTTCCTAGGCAAGGATTCATCAGAGAATTAATTACAATATACTAATCAGGAGGAAAAATCCAGTTCATCAGTCAGATATATTTATCCAATTCATGAGCCACAACGCATCAACAATAAAAAAAAAAAAAAAAAAGTGGTTCTTCAGCAGACCATAATGATGCATGCTGCAAAGTGTGGATACTTAACAAATAAATTTTTGTGTTAACAAGCCAATTTTCAATAGCAAACAACTTTTTGTGCTTCATTTCACAGTCAAGAAGGTTGTTTTAGGAGGTAGAGTTGCCAACCATCTAGGGTTGTCCTGGAGTCTCCAGAAATTAAAGAATAATCTTTAATTACATATTGTCATGTGATTAAATCTCCAGGGACACATCCACCTGAAATTGGCAACCCTAACAGTAGGCTAACTCTGCTCTGTCGATATCAGGAGAAATAACACAAATAAAATTATTAACGCAGGTCTGAGGCTCCAACTAAGATTGAGGCCCTGTTGTAGGGTTGACAACTTTGGTTAGCTGAACTCCTGGACATTTCATCATATTAATGATACTCCTGAAGACTCCAGGTCAATCCTAGAGAGTTGGCAACTCTGCCTTGTTGTGCTGGGCCTTACACAGCCTCCGTGAGAGATGGCCTCTAACTCTCCTCCCCTCCTCCCCCCAAGTTCTTAAAACATAAATAGATAAGACAAAGGAGGGAGGGGAATCAGAGGCCTAGGGAGGTCAAGTGAAATACCCAAGGTCACATGACAGGTTGGTGGCAGAGCTGGCATTGAAACAAAGGGTGGGCAAAAGCATAGCAATGGTTTGCCGAACCTGCTATATTTACCTGCACAGCCACTGATATGGGCAATTGCAGCTCCCATTGGCCACAGATCGCCTAGCCAATGGGAGTGGTGGGAAGCAGTGCAGACTGGGACACTGCTTCCTGCAGCTCCCGTTGGCCAGGAATGGCGACCCACGGCCAATGGGAGCTGTAAGCGCTGGTACCTGCACAAGTAAATGTAGCAGTGAGGGCCCATCAGGAGCTAACCCTGGCAGACCGGATCAGGCCTGTAGGCCGGTATTTGCCCACCCCTGCATTCGAATCTTTTTCTCTAGACTCCCAGGCCATTGGTCTATCCCCTAGACAATATGCCTCCTGCCTAGGCCACTGTGTTGTGGCCAGCACTAAATGAGTCAGTGGAGGGAGCACTGCACAAAGCCAAGATAAGGAAGCCTGCCAACCAGGGATGTTTCTTCCTAATCCCCATTAGTTAAAAGTGGGTTTGTGCCCTGACATAGAGGTTAGGCCTCTTCCAAGGCATCTGGGCTGAAATCCTGGCCCTGTCAAAGTCAATTGAGGTTTTGAAATCAACTTCAATAGAGCCAGGATTTTGCCCTTCTCTCTCCCCCCACCCCCCCCCTCCCCCCATCTTTCCTGTTGTAACTCTGGATACTTTTGTCCTCCACAGACATATCCCATCCGCTCTTCTTAAATTCTGCTAAAAATGCAAATAATCGTGTCTGGATTTTGCAGCTCTCAGCACTGTGTATCATTTCGCATCATGTTTTTTTCCATAGTCTTTTTCTTCCCATTCCCTTTTTAAATTAAATAGCAGCTTTCTATAGCCAATGATTAAATTATTGAGTAACACCTGCCTCAATTGATCAAAATAAAAGGGGGAAGATCTATTATTTTTTAATGCAAATTGCTTAGATTTCAGAGGTTTTGATCAGAGTCAAGTGATTAAATTTAGGCTGACTGAAGTGGAAGGCCCGTTGATATGAAAAGTGACTTTGATGTATGTCACTTGAAGGCAAACCAGCTTAAAATAAGAATGACAATAGCAAATGAGAAGCCTTGCTCTGAAGAAAGGCGTCCAGCACAGATTTTTAATGAGGGATGTAAGAAGAGCATTCTGAAATCAAAACCATGCCAATAAAAATAAGGAGCAAAACTCTGCAGTTGAATGGGTTGTGGTTCTGCAATCATATTGATGACAGTGAAAACTGCCTGGTGTGAGTAAGAGGTGAATTTGTCCTAGGTCAGCTTTCATGGTAATTCATCTTAACACTAGCCAGCTTGAATGAAGAAGCCAACGCAGGCCTTGAGTCTGCAATTGACACACTGGGTACATGCCCACTGCATTTTAAAACCCAAAGCAGTGGATCTTGGTATGTGGGTCTCCAGATGGGGCACGTTACTCGCACTTAGGTGCTAAAAACAGCTGTGTGGACATTTGGGCTTAGGCTCTGAAGTCTGGAGAGGCAGGGCAAGAGTGCTGTGGGTTTTAAAATGCAGTGTAGACAAGCCCTCCATGGACAAATCTCTGCAGCTACTCAGAGCCACATTGACTTCTCCTTTTTGCTGGTGTAGGGCACTAGCTTACAGGTCTAGATACTGTGGTGACCATTTTATTACTCGAGTTGGACAAAGAATGGTGACTATTCCAGGCATGCTTTTTGAATTATGTTCCAAAAATTGTAACTGGGTCTGTTTGAATCCACATCCTATTCCACTCCATGTGGGCAGCCTGGCCTTTGTCGGAGGAATGATGGAGGGGTATCGCACAGCCTGAGAAGTTAGCACAGTTTCCCTTTGTCCCCTTCTCCCATAAAGCAAATAAGGAAATACTTCCCTGCCTCCTCCTCTGTGAAAATCTTTCAATGACCTGTTTTCATCCAGAGTCTTGGATGATTACGTTTTCCAGGCAAGCAATTCACCCGTTTGTTTGTGGCAGCTTTATCTGGATACCGTGGAGTTCAGCATGGAAGAATCAGACTGGACTAGCGCAGAATATAGAGCTACAGAGTGAGGGACTGGGAATTAAGATCCCTTGAGTTCTATTCGTGGTTGTGATACTCACTTATTAGATCAGGCAGATTCCTACACTTCTCTGTCCCAGGCAGCCCACCCATCCCTTGCATGGGTGTTCATGTTGGCAAAGTGATGGGGCTGGAGAAATTCAGAGCAGCTTTATTTTAATACACAACCACCTGCCTTAAGTGATCAAGCAAGATCCTGGCTGCTTAGTAGAGATAACAGCTAAATAGCTAATTGGGATAGGTGGATGTCTAGTACAAGTTTGATTGAAGGTAATTGTATGTGTAATATACTTACACTTTCTACAAGGCATTAGACTTAGAATCTCATTATATTAAGATTAGTGCTAATGCTTGAATCATTGGATTGCACCCTGGCTAGCTAACAACCTCTGGAACCTGCTGCCTGTCTCTGAGCTTGGTTCGCCTGCTCCAAGGGAAGCAGAGTCCAGTGCAGACTGGAACATTTTACAAACTGTAGATTAGGATGCCCGGGCAGCTCCTTGCAGTCCTGAAGAGCAGGAAACTCTAGATGAACAGCAGAGCCCCGGGATTTGCTAATGGAGTCCCCTGGGGCCGGTTCATACTGGGAGCCCTGCGGATTCTTGCATAATGCAGGCAAATGAATAAATCATAGTGGCCGGAGCGCAGCTCCAAGCTGGCTGGCTCACACTAGGTAATTTAAGCCTCGTGTGCTCTGCCATCTCCTCAAGCATTGGATGCGCGTTGGGAGGTATCTGGATAATAAGAGAAGAGCAGCCCATGTGGCTTTGGTTCTTTGAGTGTAGCTCTTCTATACTCCTCAGCCATACTGCACGAGGAATGCCTGATGTATACACTTATGACTAGCTGGTATCAGGAACCCCCTCCACCCAATCCCATTAGGAAACCCCTCTTCCCATGCATGGTACAGTGTTGCATGTCTGAACTTTATAAGGCTCTTAAGTTTTCCTCTGGAACATGCGGCATTGCTCTCTTCAAGAAAGGACAGTAGGCAGCCCCTTCATGTAGTCCAGTCTGGGAACGGTTCTGGGACAAATTGTCAGCATCCGTGTCGCTCCAGTGACAGTCTCAAGTTTCTTTAAAAATAGGAGGGAACATCTTCTCTATCCTAAATCTCTCTCTTGCCGCTACTTGGCCATGGTACTACACATATGAGAGGGTGGAATAAATATTAACTGCAGACTGTGTATGTGAACAGGCGACAGTCTCTGAATTAACTCAGAGATCTCAGAGATGATCAACCAGCTGTTAGGAATACTGATTAACGGTCCTTAGCTTCTAAAGAGGTCCTGTTATAATTAAGGGAGGCAGAGCTGTACTTAGGTGTCTAAAAAGTATGGTGCTTGTAAATTCTTCCGATACCTAGGTTTCAGCTCTGAGTTGGTCTTGTCCCTCTATTCTTCTAGTGGCTCAATCATCACTGTAGTTGAGAGTCCTTCATAGAAATTTAGTTTCCAATTCATGAACAGCACATTTGCTTTGCTTGGTGTTTTTTGTTTTCTTTTATACAGATTGTCTTAGCCTGTTTCAGAGGGTCTTATTGCTCTCAGTTTTTGGTTGGAGGGTAGGACAGGACAGTTGGGATATTGGGAAGAGTGTCTCCATGATTCAACAATCAAGAAAAAGGCATTTAGTCAAAATTCTCATGACTTGGTTCAGTGATGAGGAACCAGCAGCAATTAAAGGGGGGAGGGAGAGCAATAGTTAACTGAGCAGGGGGATGAGGAAATGTAAAGGTATGAAGTGTAGTAAATTGATAAAGAAAGCTAAAGACACTAGGGACTAGTGATGGCTGACAAAGCTAGGAACAACAAGGAGGCGGTTATTTTAAATATTATGGGGGAAAAAAAGAGATCCTTAAATGATATAGGCCTATTACTAATTGGTATGGGAAATTGTTAATACTGCAGAGAAGGCAGACCTTCTTCAATAAATATCTCTGGTTTGCACTTGGAAAGAAATAGAGTGATGTAATCATATTACATGAAGATGAGGAACTAATTTCCAATCCATTAGTAATCAAGGAGGATGTTAAACATCTACTAGGGATAAATATTTTACAATCGGCAGGTCTGTGGAACTTGCATCCAAATATCCAAAAAGAGCACTCTGAAGAGATTTCTGGACCACAATGTTATTTTTTATAAGTCTTGGAATTTCCAGGAATTTCTGGAAGAGTGCTAATATTATGCTAATATTCAAAAAGGGCAAGTAGAATGATCCTGGTAACTCTAGGCTCATTAGTCTGAGAGAAGTTCCGGGGTAAATAAAGGAAAAAAGGTGATACTGGATTCAATTGATCAATAATAGTATAGCTAATGCCATCAACATGGTTTTATGGACAATAACTCCTGTCAAACCTGACTTTATTCTTTGAGATTACAAGTTTGATTGAAGGTAACTGTATGTGTAACATACTTACACCTTTTATAAGGCATTAAATTTACAACCTTGTTATATTCTGATTACTGCTATCTTATAGTGCTAATTCTTAAAGTGTACATAAAATGGATTCAGAACTCCCTATCTCTGAAAATAGTCCTTAATGGGGAATCAGCCTCAAATGATAGCATTTCTAGTGGGGCTCTGCATACATCTAGAAACAAGGAAGAAAGAACATGCCCCAGAGTGTGGGACAGTACCCTGGAAAGCATACTGAAAGGGATATATGAGTCATAATAGACAAACAACTCACAAAGAGTTCCTAATGGGATGCTATGGCAAAGTAGCTAATGCGGTCCCTGGAGGTGTATAAAAGGTAGGCATGAGTAGAAACGGGGGGAAGGGGGGAGATTTTTTTTTCTCATACTAACTGGAATTGCTGAGGTAGATACTGTACCTGGTTTTGGGGTGCACCTATTTAAAAATGATGCTGATAACCTGAAGAGTGTGGAGTGAAGGGCCATAAAACTGCTAGAAGGCTTGGAGAAAATATCTGACTCACCCATTTTAAAGTGCTCCATCTGCTTGGCCTATCAAGAAGATGGGGAGGGGTGATGTGCTTACACTGCGTAAGTACCTTCACGGGGAGAAAATACCAGGTCCTAAATGGCTCCTTAAGCGAGCAGAAAAGGGCATAGGATGGGCAAAGGGCTGGAAGCTGAAGCCAGACAAATTCCCAACTGAAATGAGGTACAATTTTCTCCCAGTGAGGGTGAGCAAAGATTGGAACAAACTACCAGGAGAAGGGCATCAAGAGGCTGGGGCGCTCATCTTCCGATCACGTCTGGATGCTTTTTGGGGGGAGATGATTTGGTCAAACTAGTTATTTGGCTTCATGCTGGGGTAACTGGTTGATGTTGCATGGGCTGTACTAGAGGTAAGACCTACATGTTCTAATGGTATTTTCTGGCCATAAACTCTGTATCTCTGAATTCCACATCGTCTTCCAGTGGCCTTTCTGCTTCGCATGTGGTTTGGGATGGATTGCACTGTCCAGAACACTCATGGTCCCTGCTACACATCAGTCTTTTTTGGAGGCACAGGGGTCACCTCTGCTCTCGGTTCGACCCGTGGGTCTTCAGAGCAATGCGACCGACCCCAGTGGAATGACACTGCTGAAAATCCGGATGAGCAGAGAGGGACACTTAGAGCTGTACCCGTGTTCCAGGGTGGGGTGATGTCACTAAATGATTCAAACTTGGAAAGTTCCGTTTTTTCTGGCGGCAGCCAGGTAGGATGTGGATGATAAATATCGAAAGGCAGCATAGTCCTGTGGATAAGACGCTGCTTGACACTCAGGAGATGAAAGTATTATGTGACTGGCAGTGCCATGTGACCTCTGGCAAGTCCGTGTACCTGTTTCCCTCCTCCTCCTTGTCCTGCCTATTTAGAGCACAAACTTGTCCGAGCCAGGACTGTCTCTTACCCCAGGGAATTGTATGCACATGGGACTCCTCCCGTCATGATTGGATCCTCTTTGCAAGCCCATCATCAAAGTGATAAAAATACGGGCACGAATTCTCTGAAAAGGTGCAAAGAAGAAATTGGCCGGAGTGGGGGCAAGTTTACTCATCAGAAGCATGGGTGGAGTTGCCGAAAGACACGGCATTCACGTGTTGTAAAGCCTATTGATTTCATTTCTCAGAACAGTTATAAAAAAAAAAAAGGTATGGTGGGGAAGAGAGGCCACTAGGTACCATCTATCTTAACCAGAAGGCAAATTGGTTAATAAATGTGCAGTTCCTGTATTGTGCAGCTTTTTGTACACAGCTATTGATCAAACATTAGATATAATTAAGGCTCAGAGGAAGGAATCATTAACAGCAGATCTGGATCTTGGCTGGGCCCTTTTGTTTGTTGCAGAAGGATTCAGCTACTTGCAGCTTGCCAGATTTTAAATTGAGGGGAGATTTTGATGTTTCTGGGTTTTTTGGCTTCTCCCCCACATGGAGCAGAAGCCTGCAGACGATCATATGAGGCAAAAATCCTGGTTCATCAGTGTACATTCCTAGGATCTGGCCAATCCACCCTGAGGTAGGAATCTAAGGCCAGGTCTACACTAGCCCTGGCAGCTCGGCTTAAGATATGCAGAATACCTATCTGGAGTCAGCTTACCAAAAGCTAAGCTTAGCAGCATCCCCACAGCTTCTTTTACTCCTCACAAAAGCAAGAGTACCAGACGCCAATGGGGGACACCCTCTGAGTTTGATTTAGCAAGTCTTAACTAGACTCGCTAAATCAAACTCCGGAAGATGGATTGCAGCAGTGGCAATCTTCCTTTTAGTGTATGTAGACAAAGCCTAAGTATGCTCGGCGAGTTTACCAAACAAACACTTTTGAAATAGCACTAGCATGAGCGGATTAAAAGGCTAGTTAAGCCAAGAAAAAGTGTTCCCATTGTAAGGTGTTGATTTAGTTTGGAGGATACAGTCCCAACCCCATTGTGGTACATTTTTTATATTTTGCAAGAATACTGTCTCGTACTTTGCGAGCTGGGAAAGTCACTTCAAAGTGGATTCTGCCATTAATTGGTCATTTGAACTTTGCCTGAAGGGTCCTTCCAGCAAGGTTGTTAATCTCATGCTGACCGAACTTGGCTAAAGTTTGAAAGGAGACATATCAGTTTTCCTAAGAATAGGAAGCAAACCCTAGGAAAAGCCTGGAGTGAGACTTCTGGTTTATGTTGGGGCCAGCCTGTCACAGCTTTATTTGCCCATACAGTGGGGATGAATAGAGTAGAGCCCTCTCTAACTTGTCTGTGGGCCTTTCCAGATTGCAACTCCGGCCGTGGGAGAGGCGTAGGAGCTACTCTCCTAGTATTCCTCACTCCAAACAGGTGGGTGAGACCTTCTGCTATATCCACCCATGCACCGGGCATGCAATAGAGAGCCAGTTGTGTAACGAAAAGGGGTGAAGTACCTACATGCTCATGAGTAGAGGGATGGAAGGGGAAGTAAAGTGGGGAGGAAAGGGTTTCAATAAGTCATGTCTGCTCTGGTCCTAGATTGGTGCTACTGTTCTCTGCTCCATTCATGGGGAAAATTGTTTAGTTACAGCTCCACCCTCTGTAGTGAATTCACACTGGCCACAGTAATGTCAAAAATGGTTTAAAACACACTGTCACATCTATTGTTAATCACTAGAAAATCTTGGTTTTAACCCCCAAGCAGTTATGTTAAAGTTTTTAACATGTAATTTTGCTTATGTTAAAAATACTAACTTTTTTGGTTATGGGTGGGGATGGAAACTTGCTTAGCAAACAGGCATGAAATCCATAGAATAATATTGGTTTCCACTAGACTGGTGGAGTATGAACCCGTGGAAGGGTCATGAAAGGCAATCAAAAGTGTCACGAGGTGTAGAAAATCTATCTATTTTAGAAATGTGCATGAGTCTGTTTGTTCAAGAACTTCTCCTAAACGGTAAGAGCTAGGAGTACCAAATTTGGTAGGCAGCTTGCTCTTCTCCTAATTTAAAGCAAGGTCAGGGTTTGGTAGTGCCAGGAAAATGGGAAGTGCCAGGAATGGGACTGTTTTCCATAACATGGAAAGGGAGGGAGCACAGAGAGGAGGGAACTACAGACCAGTCAGCCTTACCTCAATCCCTAGAAAAATCATGGAGGGGATCCTCAAGGAATCTATTTTGAGGCACTTGGAAGAGGGGAAGGTGATCAGGAATAGGCAACATGGATTCACGAAGGGCAAGTCGTGCCTGACCAATCTGACTAGCTTCTATGATGAGGTAACTGGCTCTGTGGACATGGGAAAGTCAGTGGATGTGATATACTTGGACTTTAGCAAGGCTTTTGATACAGTCTCCCACAATATTCTTGTCAGAAAGTTAAGGGAATATGGATTGGATAAATGGACTGTAAGATGGATAGAAAGCTGGCTAGACTGTTGGGCCCAATGGGTAGTGATCAACGGCTCTATGTCAGATTGGCGGCCTTGAAGGGCCCTGGCAACCCCTGGGTAAGTCTTCTTGTGAGTTATAATCTAAAGCAAAGAGAATCGCACTTCCTTGCTTTCTGTCCATCCTTATTCTTCAAGGCTAACTACATTCAAAAGCTGCACATAGAATTCATTCCCTCGGCTGATCGTTGAGACATTTAACTCTTTTGTAGCAAATATAAGGGTGTCCCAAAAATTTCCTTTTGGAATAAGGGGTAGCCAGTCTGGTAGGGTGGAGACACACTGGACTAAGCATTACTGCTAATACAAATAATAATTGGAAGGAATAATCAGCTCAAACATTCAGTGGAGCCAACAGCCTGGGCAACATGGGGGGTGGGCCTCTGTGCTCCTGGAAGGGTTTAGGCTGGAAGTGGCAGGGCCAAGGGCAGCCAACTGTGCACCCCACCCCCCAGTCCTTAGTGCTGCTCAGAGCGACTACTCCAGGGCAGCGCTCCAGTAGCAATTTCAAGGGCTACAGCAGTGACCAAAGCCTCAGGCTCCTTTGAATTGGCTGGCCCTGAGGCAATTGCCCCCTTTGCTGACCCTGCAGTGGGTCTGCATTTATTAGTCACCCCCTATGCTTACTTCCCCTCCCCATGGACCGGCAATATCCGGGACCGAGTCATCTCTTCACAGCTCCACTGTGACTTAAGGTGATGCATTTCTTTTCTCTTTGAACTGGTAGCTTCAGAATGTGGACTCACCCAATTATTTTCACCAAGGGGAAACACACATGTGAACTGAGAAGTTCAAGGAAGAGTATTGCTGGCAGTCTAGTACACGTACCCTTTTTTGGGGGAGAGGGTATTAAGAAATCTCAAACACATCAAGGGTGGGAATTCCAGAAGTGCCTAAGGAGTAAACTCTTGTGCCCCTAATCAATTGTGAAAATGTCTCACCATTCAAAAAGGCAGAGGAAGAGTGGCAGGGGAAACAGGGCACAGAGCAGAGGAGGCTTGCCTGAAGTTACACAGCAGCTTAGGGTCAGAGCCCTAAATAAAGCCAAAATCTCTTGACTCCCAGAGTGAGAGTCCTAACAGCTAGGCCACATTACCTCCCCAAAACTCATGGAGAAACACCCTCACAAACATGGGAGTGGGGGGAGGAGTAGGCTGGGTGACATGAATTAATCTACTACTGTGACTTTTGTCTCATTTCTCCAACTCCGGTTGCAAATATGAACCAGATTTTAAACAGCTTCCTCTTTTCCCTATCTTAAACTCAAAGGCAGGAGTGCAGGCAGGTGCAATTTTGTGCTCACTCTCATCTGTGGACTCATTTGAAATACCTAACTACACCTGCAAACCTGCTCCTTAGATGCAATTTAGCCAATTGAGATGTCTGCAATTATCAGTGTGCATGAAATGGAAGGCACAAAGAAGGAAGCTCTGTGTGTCGCTAGCATAAAAATCCAGCCATTACTCTTTACCCAGAAAGAATTACCAAAAAATGTGAGAGTAGTGGTGTGTAATTTCTGCACCAACGAACCTAAAGGAGCATGGATTTGCAGGGGTTTTTTATCAACTGAAATATAGGTAGGGTTGCCATGGCAATTGAAAGTAGCTGTATGGTATTTCTGTTCTGAAAACAGATTGCCAAAGCTGCAAAAGATAAATAAGGAAAGAAAAGGAGAAAAAGCTGCTTTGCCCTTTCAAAGAGTTGACTCTCAGGCCTTCACAGATAGAGGCAAAAATTGTATTTGTTAGTTTGAAAGCACCCTGTTATCCCAGCAAACACAAATCTGAGGTAAAAGCAGAGGTGGAGTTTAGCAGAGGACAGATGCACAAAAAAAGCCCCAGTTATGTTGGCTTCTCTGTTGGAAAGAAATGCAGCAGACCTCTCCCTATGGCTTTAAGTTCCTATGCAAATCCAAAGTCACCAGAACCACTCCTGTTGCTACTGCTTATCGTTTAATGAAAGGGAGGGAAAAGAGTAATTAGGTTTAGTCTGGCAATTTGGCACATTAGCATCCACCTTCAAGGAAATCATGTTTATGTTTGATGTACGCCCAGCTGATGTATTGTTAACAGACATGGTTCATAATTACTCTTTTGTTGGACCAAGTTTTATTGATGATTTTTATCGACCGTTATCTGTTCTGCATATGCATAAGTCATTTACTTAAAGGATAGTATTAACCCAGAGAGCTCACATAGAGCCACTTAGAAAATGGCGGGTCTTCTGGAGGTTTCTCTTTGTGCAGCATTTCTACCTGCTGTTCAGAAACGGCATTGTAAACATAAAAAGCTAGATGTCCTGTAACCACACCTAAATATAATTCAGGGATTTTTGTATGCTGCTGGTTAATGCTTCAGGGCTGAATCATGGAACTTTTGAGTGCTTGCTTGGACAACTAGTCCCACTGGGAATATGCACTTGAATAAATTATCTACCACCAAGAGCAAGGGTTGTGTTTTTCATGCAACACATGCTGAGTAGTAACGGGACAGGATTCCATATTTCTAAAACTAAACTGGCTCTTGTTGCTAATAACTATTTACATAGCTGCCATTCTGGCAGCCAGTAGACCAGCCGTGTGCACACACGGCCATCCTGCTACTCTCAAAGGCTAGTGATTTCACGCCCCTACGCAGTGCAATGTCTGCTTATACATGCCATCCAAGGAGTGCAGTTTTCTAGCACCAAGTGGAAGTTCAAAACACGAATAAGGAAAAGAATCAGAATGTATTACCTGGGAAGGCCACAGGGCAATGGCTTTCAACAATTATTTGTCTTCTTTTTTGAGCTTAGAATTGAGTTAAACTTACAGATAGTGATCCAAGGATCATTCTTCTTGCTGCCTTACAATAATAAATGGTAGCAACATATGTATGGGCCTTACCATCCCTTTAGAGCCATTCTTTGGTTTAATTCCTTTTTTATGGAGGAGTAAAATCCTACTGGGAACAGTGTGTGCTGCTTGTTTAGCAGTGCACGGAACCTTTTATACTGGCAGTGCACAAAGAATAAATTTTAAAATCTATTACAAGTGAGGCCTTACTTACAGCTAGCCTACGCTAATAGGTTGCACAGGCTGTATTTGGCATTCGGTGCTGCTTTAAGTACTTAATGACTTCGCTTTAATGTATTTTATTTCTTTTTATTTAAAAGAAAAATCCCACCAGACTTCTCTTATTGGGAGAGGGAGCACTTTTAAAATCATTAGATCATTGCATGTTAAATATTCATAACAACTGCATCTACCATTTGCTCTTGATAAGGGCATAGATTTTCTTTGGAAGCTTAAGAAATAGTGAAGGCACTTTGTTTTATTTCAAACAAATGGGGGGGAAAAAGGTCTATTTATGCTGATAGGTAGATACTGCTGATTTGGGGCTTAATTTTACCTGTTTTATAATTCAGTTAAAGTCCTTTCCCTCATGGCTGGTTATACTAACACTGAGGAAAAACGAAAAACAAAAACCAGGCAAACAACTCAGGATACTTGATGATAACAAAAAGGCACCTTTCCATCCTACAGTAAGGTCAGGCCTACGCTACAGGGGAAGGCTGAAGTTAGATACACAGCTCCAGCTACATTACTTACGTAGCTGGAGTTGCAGTACCTTGATTCGAGTTTCCATGGGGGTCTTCGCAACGGGAGGTTGATGGGAGCAAATGCTCCTGTTGGTTTCCCTTACTCCTTGAGAGGATCAGGAGTACTGGCTGACCACAGGGGCACCCTCCGAGTTTGAATTAGCAGGTCTTTACTAACCCGCTAAATTGAATTCTGGAAAACTGACCAGACAGTGTCAGTCTTCCGCATAGTGAAGATAAGCCCTAAGCCTTATCTAGTAGCTTCTTTGGTTTTAAAGCCCCATCCCAGATCGCCTGGGATCCCCTTGTTTATAACCCCCGCCCAGCTGGTACTGAAGGGAGTGCTTTTATAGCTTGTGATAGTTCAGGATTGGAAACAAAACAAGGGGTGTCTGTTACCTCTGAGCCATGTCGGCACATTTTCAGTAACAGGTGAACATGCTCACGTCCTTTGTTTGAAAGCATGTACTGTGAAAGCTTTGTTATCCGGCATTCATGAGGCATGAGTGTTGCTGGTTAATTGAATGTGCCGGATAACAAAGTTTATTCCTCTGCTACTCCCAGCAGATCTGGCTCCCAGCAGCTGGAGGCAGGCTGAGGGGGGAGGAGGTACCTGTTGATGACATCAGTCGGTAGTGCTTGTTGTCAGAAGCCCCGCAATGACCAGCTGGACAGGCAAGAGTCAGGCGTGCGAGCCTGCAGATGTGGTAATGGTGTTACAGGGGGCAATGCCGGTTAACAGAGTGCCAGTTAACAAAGTTTTCACTGGATATAGCCGACGCACGAGTAAGTGGGAGTCACCCCTGTGCAGAAGGTCTACAGTACTTATGTGCCACTCTCAAAATAGGGCTTAATTGGAACATCGGTGGCACATGAACCATGGGAAAGCCCTCTGTACACCGGTGGGTGGGGAGGGAAGGAGAGGGGAAGTGTGGATCTGAGCTGGGGGCATAGTGGCTCAAGGAATCACCTGTGGGGATGCAAGGTAGGAAGGAGTCCGAGGCAGACGGGAAAGCTTTGGCGCTCTTGTGACATTCTCACCCAGATCTGAGGAGCAGCAGAGGACAGTGGGTAATGGATATGCACGCTGCAGCTCCGGGCCAGTGTGGAGTTTGCCTTCCAAGGGAAAGGCAAATGCCCGCCTCTTGGATCATTGAAAAATGGATGGGACCAAGTCCCAAAGACAAAGATACGGTGGCGAAGACTCCTGCACTGGCTGATGGGCAAAGACTTCTCCATCTCTAACTTCAGTTACACAAACAGTTTGCAGGAGGCCAGGTGAACAGCTGGGCTGTTGGCATTGCTGAATGTCGAGCATTCTCACTGACAGTCAGCAACAACAGAACATCCTGGCTCCTCTGCTTATCCATTTGCTTGGGGCAAATGACTTAATATGTTTGTCTGTTTTGTAGGCAAAGATCCTACAGAAATGCGATCCGTGCCTGAAAGAGATTGACTGAGCAGCGCTGGCTTTGATTCTTTCTATTGATATTGCAGAGAGGGAGGGACTGTGTATCATGACGGGGGCTGAGGAGCTGTGTGATCTGAAAGCCCTGCTTAGTTTTGCAGTAATAGTCTTGCATTGATAGAATGCTTTTCCCACACTCCTCGAGGGCCCAAATGTGGTAGCTGTTTCACAGGACCATACGAAACCATGCACACAACAGCTCAGCACAGAAATGTGGATCAGTAAAAGTTCAGGGGAATTCAATTCAAGAGAATGTAATTAATTACCCAAGTTATTGCTTCCCGTGGACGTGAGATTCCAAGCCTGCTTGTATGGAAGGTGCCAGGGGATTGAACCTCTCCATATAGAAACTTGCTTTTACACCCTAACCCAAAAGAGTAAGTTCCCAGATCTCACTAGAACTTTGCCTTGACTGTACACCCGAGGTGTGTTTGCATGGTAAAGTGGGTGTTCCAAAAGTCTGGATTTGGTGCACACCGTATGAATGCATTACCGTACCGGATTCAGACCTTGGCTCTTCATTTTCACAGTTGCCATCACAATGTGTCTCATGGCTTGAAGTATTGTCAATGTGCAGTGCTCAAATCGTGAGTCAATCCCATAAAATCAGGCTTCTGACTACTTAGATTGCATTTGAATCCCTTTTATTTTCATATGTTCAAGCCTTGCAGCATAGCATAGGGGCTACAGATTTACTTGGTTGCATCATCACAATAAGTGTCACATAATCACATGAGCCCAGAAGCTGGAGCTTTAACCAAAGTTCCCAAGAACCACAACACAATGATGTGGGTTAGCAGTAATGGCCTCGTCTACTTACGTAGCCACTTAGTTAAAAAATCCCTAAAAGCGATGCCCTTGGAATCAGCAGCACTTTTCTCATTATATACAGAAACACACTTACAAGCACTGCTTCAGCCAGCCTAGTGGGGCTGGAGCTAGTAGATTTTTGTGGGGGGAGCCTGACAGAGCCCGTGGGTTGGATCCAGCTCTGGCTTGCCTGACTCTGGCCTGCAAAGCTCAGGGCTCCTCCCCTTACAGTGGGAAGCCAGCGCTGGTGCTCCAGCCCCATGAGGCGAGTTGTGGGGACATGGGGGGGATGTTGGGCTGGAGCACCAGTGCAGGCTCCTCAATGCTGGTAAGGGGAGCCCTCAACTCAGGAGTCAAATCCAGGCGAGTCTCAGGAGCCAAATCCGGCCTTCAGCCCTGAGGTTCCCCACCCCTGGCTTAGACCCTGGGCTCTTTGCAGATCCCATTTTCCCAACCCTGTGGGAGTGAGTAAGCTTGGTTCTCCCCCAGGATCTGTCCTCCCTCTACCTGGGGTTCTCAGCCTCCTTTCATTTCCCAAAGGCCTGTGCTGAAGTTAAAAATGAACAAAGAGGGGCTTAGCGTTCAAGGTGAACCCCAGTAATCAGCTAGAGCTTAGCAAGGGCCATTCTCTATAAACAATGCCTGCTCCGTTCCCTTTACCAATGTACCTTTGATACCGAGTGTGCCCTTCAGGGACCACAAAACGGGGCCTCCAAGTCTCCTCCCAAACACTACTAGAGTTTCTCCCTCCATAGGGGATGAGAGGAAATGCTTCACTTGATTTAATCCACTGGCTTCCATCATTAACATGACAAGCTGTTCTACCCACGACAGCTCTGCATTGGGTTGGGCCCCTGTACTGATGTGTGTGCAAGGTGGCTTTGCTTTTCTTGGGGTGGAGGGGTGGTAGAAGAAGGGGTTGGCTCTCCTACCCCCACACACACACATACACACACACACAACTGGTCTTTCTCTTCATCCAAGCACATACCAGGGCGGAGGGTAATAACGCATGGCTTAGTATTGTCTGAGTGCTGATAGAAGCTAAGCTTGATATAAAACCATTCCCCTCAGCAGGGAGCCTGGCTGAGCAGTAAGCCAAAGAAGCGTGTTCATTTTTTCCCTTCTTTTTCATCCCTCCAGGCCCATATGTTGGGGGGGAGGGGGGGTGAAGGGTGCGAAAGCACCCCCCATGTCCAAGTGAGCATGCTCCGGCTGGCCAGGGGAAGGCAAGAGTGGCACGCTGCCCGAGCCTCCCTCCCCCATGCTCTGACCAGCCGGGGGAAGGCTGGGGCTGATTTCCCTGCTTACTTGGGCGGCCATAAGGGGTGTATTCACACTCTTGTGGTCCACATTTACAAAGAAAGCACACCCGCCCCAGAAATTCCTGCATACGAGCCTGCTCTGTGTTACAAGTGTAGCAGCCTTC
Source organism: Rafetus swinhoei (assembly GCA_019425775.1). NCBI lineage: Eukaryota > Metazoa > Chordata > Testudines > Trionychidae > Rafetus > Rafetus swinhoei. The sequence continues at coordinate 2,851,075 of JAFJHL010000175.1, read as the reverse complement.
CGGAAGGAGGGCTTTGCAATCATGCCTGCAGCAGAAAGGGGACTTTTTCCCCCAAGTGTGGATGGGGTGTTCCTCATGTAGGTTTGACACTTCTCTTGTGCCATATGGAGAAAAAGTCCCACAGGTCTCTATTGGCCCATGTTGCTCTGCTGATGAAGACTTGGAATCTCAGGGCTGGAAGAGACCTCAGGAGTCAAGTCCACCCCCCTGCCCAAAGCAGGACCAATCCCAACTAAATCAGCCCAGCCCAGGGCTTTGTCAACCCAGGACTTGAAAACCTCTAGAGATGGAGATTCCACCCCCTCCCTAGGGAACTTCCTGGCTCGAAGAGCAGTGCTGCCTTTGCTTCTTGGCAAGAGGTACAACCACGCAAAACATCGTTTTTTAAAACTACAGTCCTTCTAAATGAAACATCTGAGCTTACGCAAGGGGTTTTATAAGAGAAACGTTGTATGTGCTGAGAATGGATTTTTGGTATGTGGGGGCCTGAAATGCGCTTCAGCTGTATAAAGTTGGGTTAATGACCAGGCTTTGTTTGAAACCTGGTGAGTTGAGGAGGCAAAGCCCACTCCCTTCCAGCCTGCTGCCAGGGAGCAAGTGTGAGCTAGAATACAGGACCTGGCCCCTCTGTGCTACGTGTGGGGTGGTAAGGCACCCGGATCCCAGGTTGTGACCCTCCAACACCAATCCATCTTCTGTCAGGCTGGCGTAGAGACCCAACCCTTCAGCAGCAACCCTGTGCCACCATGTTGGTCAATGAGGAGTAAACCCGGGACTTTCATCACCAAGAACACAGGCATTTGCCGTTGGAGCTGGTAGCAGTAGTTAAGGAATTCGCCCACTCTGTGAATCAGAGGGATGGCACATGCAGGGAAGTTAAATCCTTTGCTGTTTCCCCATGCATAGCCCTATCCCATGGAGTTAAGTGACTTGTGGGAGAGGGGTTATGCAGAAGGATGAGTGTTCTGCTCTGAGGAATAAATTTTTGCCCATCAGTTTGAAATAAAACTGGTTAGAATTCTGTCACCAGCTGTATTGCTCACCCCCTCCCCCCGCACATCAAATGGCTTTTGTGCACTTGAGATTTGCATTTGAATCCCTGCCACCTAGACAGAAGAAGGGAAGAATCGCAGGTCTCCTGAGGTTTCTGTGAGGTGTCAGTTGTTCAGACGTCTGTGAGGCTCTCTCCAAAATGCCCATAGCCTCTAGGAATTCTCTACCTGTCTATATACCCTTTTATTCCAGCTGCAACACAGATCTTCATTGGGTTGAAATGATTCTCCACCGTAGTGATTTTCTCGTTTCTGGGGCCATACTGATGGCTGCTAACACAATGCATCTTTGCATCTGACATTTGAAACCTGGGCCATTCCATCATTAAACGGCCCTAGAATGCTACAGAGATTACTCCTATCTGTTTAGCAAGGACAGTTTGGCGTTGAACAAAGGCAGGGAATAACAATTAACCTGATTCCAGGATTTACGGAGGGAGGTTGACTTGAAATTCACCCCACACTCGGTTGTATTGGCTTTATTGCTGTATTCCTTCTGAGCATTCTCCTTCATAGGGTAAGTTCTACAGGGCTTTTGGGGGGAGACAGATGAAAGCACTTGGGATGTGAAGGCCTGTGAACGTATTACAATGCAGCTGTCATTCATCTGTGACTAGGAGAGAAGAACTCCCTGTTATTTGCTTACATCCTGTTGCCTGTGGGTGCTTCCTTTTATTTCCTGCTTTTTCGGTCTGACAGCTAAGGGCTGGATTGGGGTGAACGCTTGTATGGCTGCACTGGGTGGGAGGGAGGGACTCTTACTCCTTTTGTGCTGTCTGGGCCTGGGTCAGGCTGCTCATGTGCTTTGGAGAGAGCGCGGGGAGTTAGTTCCATCCTGTTCCCAGGAGGAGAGGGAGCAGGATGGAACTAACACCCATGAAAGGGGACAGGCAGGTGCAGGGAGCCATGGATCTTCCCTCTCATGCCAGCCCACAAAGGGAGTTTGAGGGAAGGTGTCACTATTCTCTAAAAGGCAGCTGACATTGCTCTCCCGCCTGTGGAATGTGAGATCTCCAAAGGCTTCCTCCATCAAGCAGGACTGAGACTCAATGCAGCAATTTAGCCCAGAGTCAAGAGAGGCAGATGAACCCTGAGTCCCACTGCAGGTGCTATTGCTGTGGTGATGAGAACATGGATCTTCACAGTAGGAAACGAAGCAGGCAAACTTGATAACACCCTCTTCCCCTCCCCGCATCTCCTAAATAAACATGGTGACATCCAATGTTCCTCTAATTTTTTCCATCCATGTGTGGAATACATTTTGTTACATGCACTGAGGCATGTGTGGATGTGCACCACTAATAGGAACATGCTGCCAGTTGTGCGCGCTCTGCTAAACAGTTGGGTGGCACCTGAATCTCTCCTGGACGGTGGTCCAAGTGCTCAGCTTACAGGGAGCCCAGGTGACATCCTCAAAACAGTTTGTTCAAACTAGTCTCCCATGAGCTCCCCTGCAGAATGAAAAGGAATCCTCCCTTTTGCTCACAATGGCAGCTGGATGATCAGCCCATTCCAGCTGTGTCTCGCAAGCTTGGAGTCAGAGATCCCAGCTCCAAACCATGTGCCGAAAGAACATCGTTAATTCTTTTTCTGGTGCCCTGAAAACAACCGAGCAGTTAGCCTGCCTCTTGAAATAAACCCCAACACTCATTTTCCAATTACCCAGCTGCACCAGCATTGGTGGCAAACTTGTCTTTGCTTTTGTTTTGTTTTGTTTTTTTTCTCTCCATCGCATTAGCAAAGGTCATGTGCTCCATGAATCTCTTCTCTATTAATTCGTTAAATAGCTTTCAAATCCCTTTCCCAAATCAAAAAGGTCAAAATAAAACCAGCCACAAACATCTGCTTCTTCCTATATTGGCTGAACTTCACTCCCTTTTGCTTTACTGGGTAATTCTCAGCTGGTGAGCGCTTCTCCTATTGCTAATGTAGCGTAACACTTTATTGATTTTTTTTTTTCCTGTGCATGTTTGGTCTCTGAATATGGGAGCAACCTTTACCCTTAACAAATGAACAGCATTGCAAAGCATTAGTCACTCCTATACCCCATAGCAGCCTGATGACCTCTAAAGACCCACATATAATGTGTAAGGATTGAAAAATAGGCAGCAAACCGCTATATTTTGGTTTGCTCTTTCTAAAGAACATTGGCATGTTAATTTCATACTGCTCTGGGTGCACAAAAAAAGTGTAGTTTTAAAAAGAAATCTAGGTGTCCCTTAGAAGCGCAATGTCCCTCTTCAAACTGTGACGATACAAATACAGACATAATATAGAGGTTTCCGATTTTCCTGGGAACAATGTACAGAACTTATTTCAGACTGACAACACGTGACTTCATTTCTGTGTCCATCTTTCCATTCTCTGCCCCATTTCAAACTTACCTAGTCTTGTTGGCTAGCTTCACCTGCCCTTCCTGATACCCTGTGCTATGGGATGAATCCATTTTAGGTAACAGAGTGAGGTTTCAGTGTCCTAAGGGTGGGGAGTCTTAGGAGCCACTTTAGGGAGCAGCAGAATTTTTTTTTTTTTTTTTTTTTTTTTTTAACATTTTGGGGGTATTGTACCTATTAACTCTTGGCCTGGTTCTCTCACCCTTATTCAAATGGAGTAGCACCTCTGGCCCTGATTCTGCTGGGGAAAAGCCCCAAACCCTTACATATGCAAGTTGTCCCTTTGAAGATACTAGGGCTATGCCTATACTAAAAGTTAACCATATGCATAAAGTGCCTTTCTGGATTGAGGTTTCTTGCACTAGGGGCCAGGAAATTGATTTCAATGGTACGCCTGAGAGTGTGAGGCACTACTGAGTGTATGGATAGCAGAATCGGGCCTTTTATTACAAGCAAAGTGGCCATGTGAGTCTTAGAAAGGCTTTGGATTAAATAAGTGCCCCGAGTAATGCGAAGATCACAGAGTGCAAGGAAATACCTTACATGAGCAAAGACTGCTCAGACTTACATGAGTAAGGTTGCTATGGGCCTGATCCCAAACCCATTCAAATTAATGGGAAGGTGCATGTTAATTTCAATGGGCTTTGGTTCAGACTGTTGGAGCGGATTTTCACTCTGTGCCTGGATCTTTGGCAATAACCCCTCTTACGAAAACGCTGGGATAGAGACAAACGTACTGGCAAGCACCAGAAGCGCTAGTGTGTTTTACTTTCTATCTATATATAGTGTGTTAACATTTTTGTAAGCTGCCTTGAATATTTTAAAGCGAGGCAGGATAAAAAATATTTTTAAATCAATCAAATAAATAATAGTGTGTACACACCTGGCAACCCAGATGCAGAACTGGACTAGGCTCGCCAGGTTCTAGCTGGAGCAGCTACCACTGTGCAGGGATTTGGCTTGGCTCAGTCACCCCACCCCACCTGACCTGCCCCCCCCTCCCCACCCTGCAGCACAGCTATGCAGCTGGTTCAACCAGTGGTGGAAGAGAGCACAGTTAGAAGACTGGACGGGGATGGGGAGGTTGCATTATTTTGCTACCCTCACTCACACAGTAGTTAAATGACTGAGCAGTCATGATACCTAGTTATGATGCTATAACAGGGTTGGCACTCACCTCACGCAGATGCCCCCCAACTGGCCAAGTGTGGGTTACTGCATTTTGAATGATGCCAAAAGCCTCCTTGGCAACTTAGCCCTGTGGCCGAGTTATTCCCTGTGTATCGCAAACCCCTTCTGGGGGTACACCTCTAACACCCTCTGCGCTCTGTAAAGTCTCTCTCAATTCAGTCAATTTTCTCAGTTTATTCTCCCTGCTCCAATTAAGAGAGGTGCTTCCAGGGCTGCTCCTCCTGGAGACATCTTTCTTGCCCTTACCACAAAGATAGCTTCCCCACTCATCACCCCGATTAGCCATTCATTGACTCATAAATAGCTATTCCTTCCCTCCCTCGCCCCATCTTCTGTACTCAATCTGATTTGTCAGGTTAATAATGTGTTCACTTTTTTCACTGTATTCCTTTGGTATATATGGTCATGCCAGTTCTCTTTCAGAATATGATCTGAGGAAGTGGGTCTGGCCCATGAAAGCTCATCACCTATTAAACCATCTTGTTAGTCTTTAAAGTGCTACATAGTTTTTCCTTTTGTTTTAGCAAGATCAGACTAACACGGCTACCTCTCTAGTACTATTCAAGTCCCCAGTCACTCAGCAGCTCTCCCCTGGGAGCTGTCCATTGTGCTGCTGCTCCCTCAGCCAGCCAGTTACCTCTGGTCTTCTCTCCTTCAGGGCTCCGCTGCAACTGAGCTTTGCAGCTTCTTTTGTAGGCCTCCTTGGCCTCTGATTGGCCAGTTTCTTCTGACCACTCTAGCCTCCTGGAGGACTTCCCTGTGGCCCTTTCTGGGCTCAGGGCCTTGTCTGCCCCATCACAGATGCACAGGAAAGAAAGCTCTTACAAAAGCTCGTTCGCTTACTGCATGAGCTCCAGGAATAAGGAAAATGTCTAATCTTTAAAAAATAGTATAAAATTAACAGATGGGAAGTGCAGAAAAATCCATTAGATTTTATGTTGTGGGACACAGATAATTCACTGAACTTCTGGCTATCTTTTGTAGTGCAAATAGGCAGTATGAAATACGGAGACCTGGAACACAAGGCAGTGTCTGTCATTGAGATGTTCTGACTCTTACTCTGACACTGATTATAAAATGCTGTACTCTTCTGTGAAATTCCTTGTAAGGAAGTCCATCTGTTGCATGGAAATGGTATTGTCTTCAGGATGTTCATCTCTGGGAGGAGTCGACAGTCACCACCGTTCTGAAATACATTCTCCCAATTAGCATAGTGGTTGTGCGGCAGGATTGCAAGTAATGGAAACAAAGGGGTTTTGTAATTCAGCATTGATCTATATTGTCTAAGGCAGCTATTTCCCCCTCTCCCCCCCTCCCAGCCTGTATGGCTGTAGCTTCCCTGAAATCTGCATCAAATCCACATATACTGGATTATATTAAATCTCATCTGCAAGGATAGTGCAGAAGCAATTATATGTTCAACTAGATTGTCTTCTAATGACACCCTCCATCATGCCTGTGAAACTGCACTAAAGGCTATGGAGTTGCATGTGGACAAGGGCAGGCATAATTTAGCCTGCCCAAATTTCACCTAATGGTGGAGAGGCATAGAAGGAAAAAAACTGCTCCATGTTCAACTCTGATTTGTAGGGCAGGAAGTCCTCTCCCTTCACCCCAGCTCTGTGACTTCAGCTGTTCCATTTTCACTCTGATGGAGCTGCAGTATCAGAGACTCCTTCTCCTTAGGGGAGTTATGGGAGTCTGCGTGGGTCCATAGGAAAGGTAATAAAGCTCCTAATCACAAGATTAGTGAGGTGGGGTGGACTCGACCCTAGTGAGAGCTCTGCCTAGGGTCCCGAGGCCTTATCCTTTCTACATGGGAGGTTGAGAGATAAATATGGAGCGTTCTGTCTACACAAGTATATGGAGAATGAGCTTACCCATTGGTTGTAGAACTGTAGACTTGGTAGTTTTGTGCAGTAAAAAAACCAAGGAGTCTGGTGGCCCCTTTAAAGACTAACAATTGTATTATGGCATCAGTTCTCCTGACTTACAACGCACTTCATCAGGTGCATAAAAGGAAAGATAGATATAGATACTGGAGGTGAACAGGCCTTTCTTGGTATGGCTGATGTGTCTTATAATGGTGTCACTTGAAAGCATCATCCCTCACATGCTCAGAACACTTTATTTTTTTTCATTTCCCAGCTCCCGCAAAGGTTAGAACACTTTCTTTCATGCTGCAATTTTCAAGGAGCATGGAAAGTTCAGAACATTATGGGAGTGTGAGGCTCTCAAACAGGTTTGCCTTCTGTTGGGCAAAGTCATTTTCTCTTCCCTGTTACCTGCGGGGGTTTCATGTTCTACGTAGAGAGCAACGCAAGCAAGAAAGGCAACCTCCGTTATACTTTGAAATGTGTGGGGCAAGCGAATGACTGGCTCGTCCACAGGTGTGCCGGTGGAGAGCTGAGTGGGACAAATCCTGTGCTAAGAGCCAGGGCTCCAGGTCTAATACTCATTTATGTCCCTGACCTATGTCACCAGGAGCAAGTCAATTATCTCTCTGGCCCAGATCTTCATAGGTGTGGCAAGGTTCCTAACTCCCATTTCATCAGGAGTCTAACTATTTTTGAGGATCTGGGACTCGCTCCCTTTTGCCCTCTATCAAAATGGGTATAAATACCCTTGTAAAGTGCGTGGAAAGCTCTACAGAAGTGGGAAGCAGCATTAGTGATAAATCCAGCTTCGGTGTTAGAAGTGTTACATCGTGGAAGTTACACGTGAGCAGAACAGGCACAAGACTGATTGTCTTAGCATCCTTCAAACTCCGCCCCGAACCTGTTCATTTCATTAGGTGACCCTTCGTTCTTGTGTTATGTGAGTCAGTAAGTAACCCTTTTTCTCTATACTGTTTCATAATTGCATAAACTATCGTATTTCACCACCCCCTTGTCTGTTTTCTTAAAGGAATAGTCCCAGTCCTTTTTAATCACTCCTCATATGGAAGATGTTCCATACCCCAATCATTTTTCTTGTCTTTCTCTGTGCTTTCCCCCTCTCCCCTTCTAATATCTCTTTTGTGATGAGGCGACCAGAACTGCATGCAATATTCTACTGTGGGCATACAAAGGATTTACATAATAACATTATATTTTCTGCCTTGTTCTTGATCCCTTTCCTAATGGTTTCTGACATTGTTAGCTGCTTTGACTGCTGCTGCACATTGTGTAGGAGTTTTCAGAGAATTAACCGTAACAACTCCAGGACCTTTTGTGAGTGGTAACAGATAATTAAGACCCTGCCCCCATCATTGTGTGTATAGCTAGATTATGTCTTCCAATGAGCATAACGGAATTGCATTTCTCAACATTGAATTTCCAATTGCATTTCTCAACACTGAATTTCATCTGCCATGTGGTGGTCCAGTTTCCCAGTTTTCAGAGATCCATTTGTAACTCTTCCTCTAGCTTTGAATTTAACTATCTTGAGTAATTCTGTATCCTTTGCAAACTTTGCTGCCTCACTATTTGCCCCTTTTCCTAGATCTTTTATGAACATGTTGAACAGCACTGGTCCAGGTCAAATCCTTAGGGGACCCAGTTATTTAACACTCTCTACGGTGAGATTTGACCATTTATTCCTACCCTTGGTTTCCTGTCATTTACGCAGTTACCAACCTATGAAAGGCCCTTCCCTTTTAATCCATGGCTGCTTACTTTGCTTCAGAGCCTTTGGTGAGGTACCTTGTCTCAAAGGCTTTCTGAAGGTCCAAATAGACTACATCTTCTGCATCATCCTTGTCCACATGTCTGACACCCTCACAGAATGCTAGTAGATTGGTGAGGCATGATTTCCTTTTGCAAAAGCCAAGTTGACTCTTCCTTCAACATATTGTGTTTGTTTATGTGTTGATAGTCTGTTCTTTCAGTCAGTTTGCCTGGTACTGAAGTTAGGCTTATGGCCTGTAACTGCCGGGATAGTCGCTGGAGCCTTTTTTTTTTTCTTTTTTTTTTAATCTTTTTTTATAAGAAACTTAAACCACATGGACTTTGTGGGATTACTTGCTGCACTAAGAGATTGTATCAGCTGTGGAAATAGCCTGTTCCTCTAAAGAAAAATGATTAGAATTGCCACAATTGTATTTGCTTTAAATGTTTCGTACAAAGTAGTGAGGGAAGAAAATCTTGCATCCTTTTTTTGGATAATCTGCTCTTCAGATTTGGTGTAGTTCATTTGTGCTAAAGATATCTTTTGTTACTTGCGTTTAACAACTTGCCGCAGTCGGTCTCACAAAAATGTACTCTGCTTTCCATGCAGTTTGAAAGGCAAGTAAGATTTGGAGTTAATTGGCCATATTAAAAGAGGAACATTTGACACGAAGTACACAATTGCAAAATTCACATCTGCTTTGTGCAGAATATAATAAGGCAGGTCTTGAAAGAATCAAACCTCAATTCCCTTCAGAAATGGAAAATGAGTCTGCATGCATAGCAATCAGCAAAACAAAAGGGGGACAATTAATGGATAACTTACTTATCTTATTTCTCAAATTAACATTGTGACACATTTGTCTCTGGTATCTGTGCTGAAGTTATGACAGATTGGTGATAATGTGCAGTATTTTAATGTGATCAGTCCTTTGCCAATGACAAAAAAAATGTCATTAAGGGAGGCTAAAATTAGAAGCCAAAAATGAAAGCAGTAAATGTACAAAAAGCCCTACAGATGAGAAATGCACAAAACTTCCTGATAATTGGAGGGAGTTCTTTCTGGGTGAATAGCTACTGTATAAAAGATACTGATGATCTAGCTGTGTGATGCAAGATATCCATGCTGACAGGAATGTCATCACAGTCACCAAGAAGAGCCAGTCAGACATTTGGCAATCACGCAGCCTGTTTTGGCTGAAGCGCATGCATTAAATGCTTGTTTTTGTTGACGTTGATCCTGTTTCAGCAGTCTAGATAATTACTCGGAAGCATTCAGAAAGATTAGACTTGTGGAGTGGAAGCTATCTTTTCACAGGATGATTGCTGTGATAAGATCTCTGAGCCATGGGCCAAACTCAGCTAAGGCATAATGATATACTTGCATAGCAATGATCTGGAACCCTCAAATTGCTTTACGGAGGCATGTATCGTTATCCCAGTTTTTGTGATGGGGAAATCAAGGCACAGAATGGCGATGGGATTGGGGAATCCAGGTCTCCTGAGTCTTGTACAAATGCCCTAACCCCTGAATGATGTCACCTCCTGGCAAATATGGTGGTGGATCTCCATTGGTTTCTTTTGGCTGAGTTCTGCCTTCTACAGGGGAAAGATAGTCCAGTGATTAAGGTGCAAGCTAAAGATTCCATTTCAGTTCTCTGCTTTACCCCAGACTTCTTGTGGGATCTTGAGGCAAGTCATTTACTATCTTTGAGCCTCAGGTCCCCATCTGTAAAATGGGGCTAACAGAATTTCCCTGCTGAACAGGGGTCTTGGGAGGATAAATACAATAAAGGATGGTGAGATGCTCAGATACAGTGGTCCTGCAGGCCATATAAGTACCTTAGTTGCACTACTTTTTCTAGTACTGTAGAAGCTTTATGTTGAGGAGTTGTCCTCTAGTTGAGAGAAGTCAGTGTTCTATTTCTAATACCTGACTCTCTGCTTTAAAAACAATAAGCAGTTGGGTGGCACCATAGAGACTAACCAAAATATATGGAATCATGAGCTTTTGTGGGTAAAACCCACTTGCTCAGATGAATTGGAGTGGAAGAAGTACCTGTTAATTGTAGGACCTATGCTAATGAGACTAATTAAGTGGGCTGGATGTGTCCCATACATAACTGTTGATGTGTTCTGTGTGGCTTCAATTGAGTTAGTGGGCTACTTGTTAATGGAAAACAAAAACACAGCACCAAAAGTTTGGTGTCTGCCCCAGCTGCGTACAATCCGGTTGCTAACGGACAAGTTCCTGTTACAAAACCCACCATTATAACTGGCATGATTGGTTCCCCACGTTGGCAGTCTCACCATGTCTGCATTGGCTTCAGAAACTCACCTCCCTTCTCGCTCCTTTATATGGCTCCTCTTGGTGTGAGCTGAGGTTCATTTGCATGAAGGAAGCCTGCCTTGTCTTTAGTTTCACACAAGAGTCTGTCATGACTTACAGTGAGTTAAATTTAGAGTAATTCCACTGACTTCAGGGGAGTTAGTCATGATTTCTGCTAGCTCAGAATTCCCCCTAACATGTACATACAAATTTTCTTGGGTAACAGAATAGTTTTAACACTTGACCTTTTTAAGCCAGTTGCTAACAATGGAGTGACCTTTAAAAGACAGAAGGACATGAAAGTTTACACTGAAGATGATTATTTCATGATCAAAATAGAAGTTTTTGTGCATAGGACACAACTTTCATGTTGTTTCTCAGTTTTATTCATTTGGAAGAGCTCCCAGGTGAGGCATGGGAAGAAGTTGAAGGGTGCAACACTTCTCCATAGCAGCCACATCGTGCCAATTTAGGGCTTTGTCTTCACTACCATCTGGATTGACAGGACATCGATCGATCCAGCATGAGTAGATTTACTATGTCTAGTATAGGCACAATAAATCAACTGCCAGTCTCTCGCCCATCAACTCCATGCTCCACCTCAACAAGAAGTGCCAGGGTAATCAACAGGAAAGCATCTCCAGTTACTGCAATACAGTGAAGACTCTGTGCTAAGTATGTTATGCTAGTCACATAGCTGAAGTTGCGTAACTGAGCAATCTCTCCCCATAGTATAGACCTGCCTTTAAATAAGCAAATGCAAATTACCTGCAATGTAACTACATATCCTTCCTGCTTCTGCTCAGCTAGGGCCCTGCCCTTCCTGCCTGCTTTGTTCCATGGGGAGCAGCTAGGATGGGCTGGATGATATATCAAGCCATGATTTGGGTGGACCTAACCCTTTTATTCTGCAACAGTCCATATGATCCATTTCAACAGAGGAGCAAGTTAGGGCATCCCTGAAGGCTAGGGTTGCAATCTGTCCAGGTTTTGATAGTGTTTTTCTTTTTCTTTTCTTTTTTTTTTCTTTTTTTTTCCTGTAAAGGTGGCCATACACACTGATACCTGCCCAGTTCTGGGGCTCTGGATTGCCCTGCTGTGTTGTACCTCAGAAGTGGCAATGCCACCGAGATCTATGCTGAGTGATAACCCTTCATCCCCTTAATAAGACATTTTCACGTTGTCTGTTCTTTAACCTTCCTCCATGGAGTTTGCCCAAGTATAAAACAGTAAGGACCTCAGCAACTGGCCCAGTATGAATATTTCCTTCTAGACTGGCCTGGTAAGTAACCTGCTGGGAGCAGCTGGAAAAATAGAATATCAAGATCTTTTTGTTTATGATCCGGATGGTGACTCCTTTTCAGGAGATTAGGAGAAGGGGGAATTGTGGGATAAAATGAAGCAATTCCAGGGGTAGCTGGGTTTTATTTTGTTTTCTTACAGCAAATAAATCAAATGTCCAAAGGCACTTTTTTCAGCCTAGAAATAAAAGGTTAATAGGCTTTATGATTTTCCCTCCTTTGTGAGAGCTCAGAGATCCCTGTTTTGTGAAATTCCCCTTCAGTTTCTCCCTCAAAAAAACCTAAACACGTTGGCTTCTATTAAGAGTGGTTATTTTTAATCTCAAAAAAGTTAACTCAGTCTTCAGAACTACCATCTTGTTAAAATACTGTGGAAAGGGGAAAAATCAAAATAAAGATCATGATTTCTGCAGTATTGGCAGAAACAGCATGGTAGCGCCTTTCCTGGAAGGCATATGAACTTTCATTTAGAAACACTGACTAAACCGATACCAATTAAAATATCCAGGAAGACAGAGAGGCTTCGATCAAACATTTTATCTGAGGGGATATTTCCCTCTCTTTGACAGCTCAAAATCTTTGTGAAGATTCAAGGGCAGTTAGATAAACATACTGCATATATTTATATTACTGAGTCTCACTGTGATATTGGTTAATGATAACTTAGATACAAAGCCGCATCCTGCTGCTTTCACTTTAAAAAACCAATGTAAATCAAGACAAACTCCACTGCTGTCAAAGGGGTTATGCCAACATGAGAAACCAATCATGTCCACTTGGCACCATGAAAATTAAAATGGTACAAATCTTGCCTATAGTCAAAGTTCTGCGTGTTGGGTGTACTCAGTGTATAATAGGGATTATATTCCTATTTTTTTTTTAACCATAGGTTTTTCAGTCTGGTGTTTTTGTTTTTACTGAGTGTCTCTTCAAGATCTGATCAGAAAATGTAATTTCTGTTTGGTGGGAAATTTTGATGTTTCAATACTGCATTGTTCCAAGTGAGAATGAAATGAGAAATTTCAAAATTTCCCCATGGAATGAAACTTTTGAAATCCAGATTTGACACAATCAGCTCACTTCCTTTCAGTAATGTTGAAATAATATATTACAATTTGATATGCAAAGAAAATTAAAATATTTCGATGTAAAAATCAAAATAAAATGAAGCAAAAAAATTAAGTTGAAACAATGTTTTTTTACCTTCTGGAAAGGAAACATTTTGACACTAAGACAAAGTTTAAACAACTTCACAGCTAAACAAATTGCAAAGAATACCGACTACCCTCCAGCCTTAATTATTACTAGCCTTGTCCAGATTTGAACTAGTGACCTACCGATGAAAGGTTTCCATATATCGTACTGTTAAGATCTAGCACCAAAAGCACCTGGTTTAGGAGCCCAAATCCCACTGAGTGTGTTGGGCTTCTGTGCATGTAAGTGAATTTGAAAATGGGATTTAAACTCTTTTTAATCTCTTTACTTGCATTTGAAAAATGTTACCCAGAGGGTCCTAAATCACTTCTGCAAGCAACTCTGGCCAATTTGAAAAGGGGATCCTTATGTCCTATTCTTAATTTCTCATTCACATTTGTTGAGAAGTGAGTTTTTAATAAAAATCAGATAAAACTGGGGTGTGCAACTGAGCACAGAGCATGACAAGTCCATCTGGAGTGGATTCCGAAGAGTGACTCGCTAGAATTTATAATGTACAGAAGGGAGAAATCTGCTTTTTGCATTTTAGAGCTTAAACCCAACATAGAATCATAGAACACTAGGACTGGAAGGGCCCTCGAGAGGTCATCAAGTCCAGTCCCCTGCCCTCACGGCAGGACCCAGCACTGTCTGGACCATCCCTGATAGATGTCTATCTAACCTGCTCTTAAATATCTCCGGAGACATGGTATTCAAAGGTTGTCCCCAAAGGCAGGGATGAGTCTGCTAAGAAACATTTTATTGTATTGCCTTCTGACACTATTAGCACTCACCAGCAAATAAAATAACACTTCAGTGTACATGTTGGGAGGGTATGAAATACACAATTACCAACTGCTATGGAGCTAAGAGGACCACAGTGTCAGAACGCAACTTTGAGCTTTCTCTTTCATTTAAAAAATAGTGCCCTTCGATGATTGCCTTGAGGAGAACTGAGTCTTCGTATTAATGGTATTACAACAGATTCCCACCGTTTTCTTTTTTTTAAATAAGGCCATGAGTAACAGTCACAACTCGAGCTGCCTTTATTTTTAAGGATGTGAATAGTACACAGTGAAATCCCTGGGTGTCCATCAATAATGGGTAAATAGCACAAACTTACAGTAACACAAGTAGCATGGTAAGGGTGGGATTTTTAAAGCAGTATAAGGAATTGTGGCACCCAATTCCCATTGAAATTCAGTATAAATTAGGCTCCCAACTCCCTTAAGATTCTTTGAAAGTCACAGCCTTAGCGTTTTGAAGTGCTTTTCTGACCTTGGCTGAATCCTCATAACTCATTGTGCAGGAGGTGTGAGGTTGACAGCATACACCTCTCACAGATGGAGAAACGAGGCATAAAAAGGCCAGCTAGGGGTGAGATTTTCAAAAGTGTGTTTGAGTGTTAGATGCTTACCTCCCTTTGTCTTTCATACTGGGCACCTAACTATGGAAAATCGTCTTAGAAATCCAAGCCAACAGAGAAATTGCCTTAGAAATTCAAGGCAACAGAGTCAGTGGCAGAGGTTGGACTAGTTGCTGTGGGTTTGTATGTGAAGGGAAATAGCATACGTGTGTTCATCTAAGGATAAATAACACACGTGTATAGGGCCTGGTCCTATCCCACCAAAGTCAATAGGACTTTGCCATTGACTTCCCTTTACCTCTACCCACTTCCCTAGACTCAAGGTTCTTCCTTAGCTTAGCACCTGTTAACTTTAAGGTGGCGCTACAAAGTCCATGGGCTTCCTTCTCCTGTAATAGACAAACAGTTCCAATAGCTCCGCAGCAGCTTTTACGGGGAAGCAAGTACCACAGCCTCCCAAGCTGGTACGGTTTTGGGAGGCTGATGCAAACTGAAAGAGCCTGACCCATTTGGTTTTGGGGAACGGAGTACATCTCCTAGTTGGGTCTCTGCTCTGGAGCCCTGTAGTACAACTTCAGCTGCTTTTACAAAGTATATTTTCAACACGCAGCAGCAGTCCTCAGCTCTGCTGTGGCGTTTCCTTGCTCCATTCTCTTAAGCTGGTCCTGAAAGTGCAGCAATGCACTAAAAAAAAGGGGGCTATTTAAAATGATTGTGGAGTTTCCATGTCTGTTTCTCGGCAATGCCAGTTGTGCAGCTGAAAACATGTCGTTGTATCATGGGCCTCAGTCAGGGAATTGAATTCCCAGTGAGGCCATTGTGTAGTCAGGTCTTAGGGGGAACTTGGCTGACAAGGCAGAAAACAGAACCGTGCAATGACTGAAGCGCTAACAGCGCTCAAAGCTTGTCTGTGGCAGTAAATCCAGAAGGTAGGACTTCAAAATCTCAGCCGGCCTGATTTTTCCCTCTCATGTACCCTAGTGTGAATCAGGAGTGACTGCTGAAGCAAATGGAGTGACACCAGCGTAAGCAAGAGAACAGGGCCTTGAGGGAGCTGACTGAGCATCAAGGACCCCTTCTTACAGTGGAGTTTGTGGGCGAAGTAATATCGTTTATTCTGTCACTGAGGGAGTCAAGCTTTGCAGAAACAACGAGGATTCCTGTGACACCTTAGAGCAACGGGTCTCAAAGTATGCTCCGCCACCGTCTGGCAAGTGGGCCACCACTCAGGGCTCAACCCCCTTGTCACGGTCCACGCCTCCCCTCAGATCTCTGGCCGTGTCATCATCGGGGTTAAGGCGGCTATGCCCGCCTCTCCTCAACCCCTGAGTGCTCCCCCCGCCTTTTTCGTGTCTCAGTTTATAAGGTCTTTTCTCCCCTTGTCCTCTGTCTATAGCGTTCCCGGTGTCCGGGCTTACCGGACGTTTGCTAGTCACGAGTCTCTCCTGTGGGGTCATCCGATGGCCGGGAGGGG
This sequence comes from Rafetus swinhoei, assembly GCA_019425775.1. Lineage (NCBI taxonomy): Eukaryota > Metazoa > Chordata > Testudines > Trionychidae > Rafetus > Rafetus swinhoei. Next base: position 2,835,128 of record JAFJHL010000175.1, on the reverse strand, counting down.
GACCTGGGCCCTCCCTCACTCCAGGTCCCAACCCAGGATCCTAAGGGCAGGGACGGGATTCCCTGCCTGGTTGGTGGGGCTGCGGCCTTAGCTCACCAACCCTTGAGCGACCTTCCGGCTCCACCGCTCAGTCCTGGGCCGCTTCCTCTCCTCTGTCAGGTCCTTTCTTCAGGTCTGTCTCCCCGGCGGTTCACCGTCACCTCCCGCGGACCCCACTCCTTGCCAAGGCGCCGCGCGCCCTTCCCCGGGCCGTCGCATGCCCCCTCACTCAGCGCTCTCTCTGCCTTCTCCCTGCATGCTCCTCTCCTCCTCCCCCAAGGGCGTCTCGGGGCCTTCTTTATACCCCGCACCGCCTTCTGACACCCAGCCCCTCTGGCTCCCGGCGCCTCTTCTGACGTCATCCAGCGCCTCCGACTGACTCCGCGGGGCAGCCCCGGAGCAGGCGGCGCACGTCAGCCACACGGCTATGGCTTCCCCGCTCAAAGCCACCGTGGGGCTTCTAGTGGTGTGGGGCTCGGGGGTTGCAGCGGCGGTCTCCGCAGCCTCGTCACACCCGCCCAAAGCCGCCATGGGGCTTTTAGTAGTGCAGGGCTCGGGGACCGTGGCGGGGGCAGCGGCAGCGGTCTCTGCAGCCCCATCACACCCCTGCAGTGGGGAGTTTGCACTGGTGCTTCAGCCCTGTGCCCCATGACCCAGCCTGTGAGGTTGGAGTGCCTGTGTTGGCTTCCTGCTGGGGGCGGGGGTGGTGGTGAAGGGCAAACCTTGTGGGCTGGATCCAGCTTGCAGGAGGAGTAAGAGGCTCCACCTGCTGCTGCTCCCCCTCTCCCTGGCTGAGAGAATGGCAGAGTGGGAAATCACTTGCCTGAAGGTTTTCCCCACTGCTCCTATTGGCCAGAATCATGAGCTCCCATATCCCCCATTCTCATCCCCCTCTCACACACACACACACTCTCCTGTCCAGCCCCCCTACCCTCAGCTGACTCCTGCTCACTCCTGCACCCAACCTCCTGGCCAGACCCCCCACCCTCAGCCCACTTCTGCACCCAACCTCCCCCCACACTCTCAGCCAGCTCCTGTACCCATTTTGTCATCATGGGTGGTGGTCCATGGAAAGATCTGCATTGAGTGGGGAGGGGCACAGGCCAAAAAGTTTGAGAACCACTGCCTTAGAGACTAACAGATTTATTAGGGCAGACACTTTTGCGGTTAAAACCCACTTCACCAGACGAATGCTTTGCAGAGTTCATTTTTCTGACTAAAACCAGCGCTTTCAGCAGTGTGAGTGATTAGTGTGTACATCCCTTCTGGAGGCAACAGAGTTGGAAAAATTCTAAGCCAGGCTATAAATAGGACTGTTGAGTCCATTACATCTCATTGACTTAATTGTCTCCCACTGACTGATGCTTCTCTTTTCTGACACAGTAGCTAATTCTATGATGGTGCTTTGTTTTGTGTGCCTTGGTTCTGCAAGGAAACTCCACGGGTCACTTTATCCCTGGGTGATTCATGGTTTGGCATAGAAGCTCTTGAATGCTTTGCATAATTGACTCGTAGGAAGAAATGTAAATCCTTCTGCCACTAAGTTACCATTGTAATAGATGTGATTGGCTTCTAATGTGCTTGAGCACACATCCTTCACTGAGAGAAACTAATGGCATGTCTTGCAAAATCAACACTCACATCAAAACACACAACTTTAAACAATGACTGTGTTGCTTGTTGGAACTCAGAAGATCTTCTTTGCTTGCTCCTGATTGATAGCAAATGAGTCATGGTTCAGCAAGACTTTATCATACAAAACAGCACAATGGGGCGTATTGCTGACAGCACATACCCATGAGTAAACTGACAGCTGGAATGTATATCAGAAGCTCAGGTCTGAAAGTCAGGTTCTCACAGGTTCTCTGTCTAGGGCTAGGTCTACACAGGGAAGGTTTGGCGACAAAAGTGCTGTCGACATGCAAAAGTCGCCAAAAGTGAAAAACGGTCAAACCCATTTTTTTCCCTCCCATTGTCGACATTTCCTGGTCACATGACTAACACCCCAGACAGAGCAAAGCAGTGTGGGCAAGCATCCCACCGGGCAGTGTTGTGGGAAGGCAGAGCTAATCCCTGCACTTCTTGGGATTCCCTCATAGCTCAGGGAGCTCTCTGTGCTAAGGAATGTCAACACAGCACAACCGTCTCTCCAGCCCTCCTCCTTCAGGAGTCACCTGCCTGCTGCTGTGTCCCTAGCTGGACAGAACAAGAGCATTCCAATGATTTGCTCTTTGCTTTTTCCCCAAATGGAGCAGCTCCCTCCGCTGTCAGACACTTCCTGGAGCTTTGAAAGGAGAGGGGTACAGGCCTGCAGGGCAGCAGAAATCACAAAACACTGAGCACAGTCACCAGGGCAGGCATTGTGGAATACTGGTGGAAGACAGTTCTCTGGACAAAACAAACAGTGGAGTCCACACTGACACTCTGCCCACAATAAAGAGAGGGAAGAGACAAAAGTTTATTGAAGGGGTGGAAAGATTTTGTGCCCAAACTGGATGTTTTCCCTGACTAAATCTCACTGCCATGCAAACACTCTCACTGTTTTGTCGCCAAAAGTGAGTAGTTGGCAATAAAACACATCAATGTAGACAAGGCCTATCACTACCGCTAGCTCTTTGTTGAGATAAATAGAGCAGTCACTTCACTCTTCCTTGGCGAAAACATACTACAAAACTTAATATTGCCACAGTAGTCTGGATTAGATGCAATGTTTTGAACCCTTTCTACAGAATAAAATTCTTCTTTGTTTCATAGCATATGGACGAGATAGGAGAGGGAAGAGGGTAACAGTCAAAGGAAAGCTACCCAATGCAAATCAAAGGGAGTTTGCCAAGTGCTTTGAGATCCCTGGATAAAAGGTGCATTGCACTGCAAAGTTTGTTTCTTTTTTTTTTTTTTTTTTACATTTATTTACCAGAGCGCATATCCAAGGAGCACAACTGAAAACTTGGCTCAAGCAACATGCAGTAGTTCAACTGACCAGAATTCATTTGTGACATTTCCCACCTTGACTGTAGGGCAGCAGCTGTTGAAGAAAACAGTGTGTGGACCGTCTATTTTTAAAGGGCTGCTGACTCCCTGGAATAGGCTTTATCTGCAGGAAGGAAGGCTTTAAGAAGAACAGGGTTCCCTGCAGACATTCAGCCTCGAATCGAGAACTCATTCCCTCTTCATTTTCCTACCTGACATACAATGGAGTGAATATCTCCCCTCCAGGCAACATAATGCAGAGAAGTAGAGATGGAACCATGTCTGTAGTGCCGGTGGGAGGCCAAGAGAGTCCCTTAGAGCAAATACTTTGCGGCCTCTTTGCTGTTTTCTCAATAACTGTTTCTTTTGCATACTTTGAATTACTCCACTGCATTATGAAATCAATAAATATGTAAATGCATTTTATTAATACATTAAGCTCATCCAGAATAAACTCTTAATTAGCATTAGTATACTGAATCACCAAGGTGTCAGTTAGCAGTGCTCACTGAAACTATAAAGTTCTGATATCTAATGTACTATGCATCTCATTTAATGCTAATTAATTATTCTCTATTTTACACATTTAACAATGCATTATTTTCTTTCAGTTTTAAACTATTTACTGGAAAACACAAAGTCTAATATCTTTAGTAAACGACTCTTATCCGAATCAACTAATGGGTTAATAAATATCTAATTACAGCTCATTAAAATATAATACATTGACACACAATTCCCTGATTTTTTTTTTTATTGGAAAGAAAATAGATTACACAGTTAATGACCTGGTGCACTAAGCTACGCTGACTTTGTCATAACTACTAAGCTCTCTTTAAAATGAGTTAATTAAGCTATTACACTACCTCAGCATTACTGTAATTACAGAACTAAATTCTCCATTCCTTGATCACAGTGATGGCTTACTCCATAAGCATTTCTATTGCTTTCAATGGCACATCTCGCAAAGTAAATCCTGAGTCCTCAAGAGACAGGGCAGCAGAATCTAGCCCATAATGAATTAACAAATTCTTGAGACGGGCTAGTGAAACCCTTATTCATGCCAAGAAGGGCCTTATTCCTTCCGAAACACTAATGACGTGAAAGTGATGTGTGCATATTAGAACCTCAGAGTTACAAACACCTCGGGAATGGAGATTGTTCATAACTCTGAACAGAACGTTATGGCAGTTCTTTCAAAAGTTTATAACTGGACATTAACTTGATACAGCTTTTGAAACTTTACTATGCAGAAGAAAAAAATGTGGCTTTTAACTATTTTTTAATTTACATGAAACAAGCACAGAAACCATTTCCCTGCCTTGTCAAATCTTTTTTTCAACTTTACCCTCATTTGTTTATTAATCCTTATCTGCTTATCTTATCTGCTTATCCGCTTCTTTCAACTATCCAATTTTTAGGTGTTTATAGATTACCAGTTTTGCCTGTTTTGTTTTCCCTTTGATATTTACATACCCTCTGCTTCTTGTTTCCTGCCCTCCCCACCCCCCCTTCTCCCCTAGTTATTTTGGCTCTGGATATCCTAAACTCAAAACTCTGATGATCTGAAGAAGTGGGCTGTGCCTACGAAAGCTCATGATACCATCTACATGTTTTGTTAGTCTATAAAGTGCTACCAGACCATTTGTTGTTTTTTAAGTTTATCCTGTACAGACTAACTCGGCTACCCCCGAAGCTTTTGTTTATTAATGTTAACCCAGAACTGTTATATTTTTGTGTGTGTGTGTCTGCTGCTGCTGGGTTGTGTACTTCCAGTTCCAAATGAAGGGTGTGTTTGAGTGGTCAGTTTGTAACCCTGGTGTTTGTAACTTTGAGGTTCCACAGTATTAGTGGCCCAGATTACTTTCAAAAAATAATGGGAACAAAATTCTGGTCTCGGTTAGACCTACAGCTCCAGCTAATTCAGTAGAGTCATGGTGGTGTAACTGCAGAAGAGAGGCAGGAAGGTCTTGTGGTTGAAGCACTAGTGAGAAACTAGAAATCTGATTCCAACCCTAGCTGGATCACAGACTCCCTGGGTAAGTCACTCCATCTCTCCAACTCAGTTCTCCCTCTGTAAATTGAGGATAATAATCTCCTAGCTCGGGAATTAGGACGATTGATTAGCGCATGTGTGGTGCTGAAATGCTATGATGATAAGATTCTTGGAAATGCTTGTAATTAGAAATAGATAATCCGCCAAGTGATCTTGGACAGGGGAGAGGTGCCAAAGGTCTCAAGTATTTGCTGTATTTACAGAAAATATGCAACAGAAACAGCCCCAGTGCATGCAATCCCATCACACTTGTGTTTGAGAGAGACTTCAATAGACCACTTAGGGAAGGCTTGTCTACATGATGTTCAATGCCTACTGCAAGAATGTGGTTTCTAAATCTCTCTCACTTGTTGGCATGCAGTGGAGACCTGCCGGTACACACTAAACATTCCCTAGTGTGCTTTTTCATAGCAGTATTTGAAAGCGAGCATTGCTACTCTATGTAGGCGTGCCCTCAATATCCTTGTCTTTGTCCTCTGTGCTGAGAACTTGACACTCAGCTATAGGACAGATAAGTGCTAGTGTGGATATTCTTTTAAATACTTTTAATAACAAGAACAAGTGACCAGGTCCTCAGCTGGTGGTGTAAATCAGTATAGCACTCAGTATCTGGCTCAGTTATTCCATTAGTGACATATTTTTCTAAGGAAGGCCAGCATTTAAGAACAGTATTGCACGCACCTAAATACCCAATTCCGGTGACAATAACTGTGTGCCTACTCATAGTAAATGCACGTGCAAATGAAAGCACAAAAATAGTCAAATATTTTTTCATGCAACAGTGGGTCCCTTTCTCTATGCAAGGGAAACTTGAAAATAGTGTAAAAATAGTACTCTACAAATCGTTGACAAACTATATTGATGTAAGTTAACAAAGACCTTAAAAGTGGTAGTGCTCTTCCATCTGAGCAGCTTGTATTGGAGCATTTTACTTAATAAAATACATTCATCAGGCAGTGTAGAGATTAGAATACAGTGCAGGCTCAGGTAGGAAAAATAGCAGTGCCCTGATTTAATTTAGTTAGCCCTGAAAAGCTAAAGAACAGAGAAACTTTCTCTATCTAGTGCCTTGCTGGAGTGCTGCTTATCAACACAACTTCAAAGCAAAGCTTCATTTGTATAGGAGCAAGTTATCCACTTAAGTAATTTATCTTTGACAAGAATGAAACTGATTATATGAAGGGGAAATGCCTGCTAGGCAAGTACATTTAATGAAGTTTGTAATGGACTGCAAAGAAAATCATCCAAACGATCAAGGCAGGAATAAGCCACAAAAACAATTAAGACACTCCATCCATCTCTCTTCAGCTCAGAAGCGAGGGCGTCTGTTATTCCAAGTTTTTGCACAAATTCAAAGTAGGCTTCTTTTCAAAACATGAATGCTCATAGCAGTCTGGGTAGGGGGAAGGTGTTTCGAATTCTTCTCGGAAAGTTCTGCCATTTGTTGATCTGCTTTGTCTAGATTCTGGGGCAGATAATCAGCCCTAATCTACCCCTTTGAGTCACCTGAGTGGTGAGAAGGGAATGGAAGCTATCTGCAACCCATCTTAGAAGATTCCTTTTGGCCTGGAGTTATTCATAGGGGACAGAGTGCTGGCAGACACAGCTCCTGTGCACCTTTATTCTCCATTTCCCGGTGCAGGTCAGAGAGAGCGAGTGGAATTCACGTAATCCGGTCTAACTTGTGCAAACTGGAGCAGCCGCCAGGCCTAAACTTGGAGAGCAGTAAAACTGCTCCTTGCCCTTATTGTCACTGTGTGCTACAGATCAGCCTCAGGGTTTAGGTTAAGACTAGGGTTAGCCCAAACCTATATGTTTCAGTATGAGTGGCAGTGATCTTTGTTTCCTGTAGTCAGATATCCTACTCATCAACCAGTGACCATATTGGGCAAGGTAATAAAACTTTTGGGCCAAACACTGCTCTTGGAAATTACCTTACAGTAAAGATTTCATCAGAACTACACAAGATTTAGACTAATTTTTAACTGGACTTGGACTGGTCTATGACCTTCAGCCTCAAGAATAAATGCTTCTATCCTTTGGTATTTCCCTCATTCTAATGTGGATTAATCTGCTTCACATATGTCTGTCTATTGACTGTAGCTAGGCATGCCCACCCAAAATAGTCCCTAGCCTTTGTTCCTAGAAGCTGGGAATGGGCGACAGGGGACTGATGAGCCTGCTCTGTTCATTCCTTCTGGGACACCTAGCATGGCCACTGTCGGAAGATGGGACACTGAGCTAAATGTACCTTTGGTGCGACCCAGTGTGGCTGTTCTTATTTCCATCTGCTGTGACTGCATGCGTGGAAGAGGCAACCTGCTTTTGAGCAAACCTTGGGTTCTATAGACTGGAGGTTTACTATTGCTCACTGCAGTTTCAGTGCAGGGCTGCAGTTTCTAAAGTAGATTTCCATTTTCTGAGGTCCCCTATTCCAATTATAGTCCCTCCAGTGAGTCATTGACACCGAGAATGCTGCTTAGCAAACGAGTGACCGATCCCAACTGAGCAAAGCTGAAACTGCATTTCTGAAGCGTACGGAATCCGTGTAATTGTTTGGAAATGCACATGCCCCAACATGCACTCTTTCATGAACTCCCCACTCTAAAGATTCTGTTTACTACTGCTGATTTGTGTTTCTCAAGCAAATAACTGGGAAGCAAAATCTCACTTCCTCCATTCGCTCTTCTGTACCCACCCACCTTTTCATTTCTCCCCTCTTTTTAAAAAAATTGCTGGTTTCTCATGCAGTCCATTTCACACTCTGAGCAAAACAAGCATCAGTTACATGGAACTGAGGCTAGGTGAGCATTCTGTCATATGATGATTGGATGGCGCTAGGCAACTGACTGGTCATCTGTGAAAAACGGAGTTCTACTGAGAACACAGTGTTCAGGACAGAGTCCTTTCTGGACTGTCATTTCCTCCCTCCCCCCCCCCCACCCCATTTCCTTGTGATTGTTGCTCTTCTACAGTATCCTGCTGTTGCCATTCATGCATCCTCAGGTTGATCTAGAAGAATCATTACTACCCCTGAGTTTATTTATGCCACTGCATACTGAAAAGCCAATGCCGGAAAAGAGCAGATCTCTCCTTGAAGCTTCGAAAAACGCACTTACGAGTGTTGCACACCCCAAAAGCCAAAGAACTCAGCCCTGAGACCTTCCACATGCCCAGACTAACTTTGATAGGAGAACCAAATGGTCCACACCTCTGAAAATATGACCTTAGGGAGCTAGATCTCTAGATGGTGTCAATCAACATGCCTTGACGTCGATGAAGCTATGCGGCTTTATGCCATCTGAGGATCTGCCCCGTAACATCTTGGGCATGTATTTACTATTAATAAGTAGTGAAAGAATTGTGGACCTACATTCCGAAAGACAGATGTATATGTTATTTTCTTTAATGCACTTTCTCTGCTGTTTTCACTTCCAGTTTTTCACTCTGAGATCTATAAACCTCCCAATATCCTAGAATCATATAATAGGACACCAGAACCGGAAGGGACCTCAAGAGATCATCAAGTCCAGTCCCCTGCCCTCATGACAGGACCAAGCACCATCCAGATGATCCCTGACAGGTGTCTGTCCAACCTGCTCTTAAATATCTCCAGAGATGGAGATTCCACAACCTCCCTAAGCAATTTATTCCAGTGCTTAATGGAGAAGGAGAAATGTCTGCTAGGCAAGTAAATTAAATGGTGATCCACTGGAGTTACCATGCAGTGTGTATAAGAGGTCTGAGCTTCATGTTGCTACGTGCCAGAGTTACCAGAACGGCCTGCCACCCCCCTCGCAACCTCAGTCGGACTCAGTTAATATTGAGCCAACTGGCTTACACCAAAGCCAGGAAATACTAGTTCAGAGCCTCAGATGGAACAGAAATTGCATAGCTCCATATGACTTCAAGAGACCCATACTGTCTGACATTGAGCTGAGAACATGGCCCAGATCCAGCCATGTTCAAAGTGCCCCATAAACCTTCTAGTCTTCACATCACCTTGCAGATCTTAGGCTTGGGCTTGTATTTCTTGGGTGACGAAGAAGCGTTGCAGAAAGTCAGCGGAGGTTTGGGGCCCAAGGAATGCAGAGCTGTGCCTTAAGTTAGCTGCAATGATTTAGTAGAACTTTAGGTGCCTCTTGAAAATCATTATCCATCCGGTCTTTAAACTAGCCCCTTGCTCCGTCATTATTCTGTTGAATGGAGTTCCAGCAGCAAGAACAGAAAAGAGGTTTCCAAGGACACAGACCCAGTTCGAATACACACCGATTGGTAAGAAGAATAAAGACATTATAAATATGGATTATTCCAGCTCAGATTGTTTCTGGGTTGGTGGGTGGGTGGATGGATGACTGTATAGGGTGAATAATAGAACAAGGAGTGTTAATCACTGTTGTGGCACTGTGTGGTTTGTAATATAAATGCATCAAAACATGTGTTATTTTTAATTATCCCCATAGACCCACGAAATCACTTTCCTGGTCAATTAATTTAATTACATTTTGGATAATTATTTTCCTTAACGGTGAAGTGGCTGCAGACTGTGATAGTTTGTGTTGCCGAACTGCAAGAAGGGGGAGACTTTGGTGCGAATGACACACTGAACATATCAGCAAAATACACATTTGCAACAAAGACACCTGAATTAATGATGTCCCTTCAGAAAGAAATGGAACGATTTATCCTGGGGATGTGAAAAGTGGGAGGGAACCCTGTGCTGACAGCAGAACTGCTCAAAACATGTCAAACTTTTTTCCCCTCCAGACTCAAAACATGGAATCCAATTTAGGAATGCACTTAAGCATGTGCTTAAACTGGTAACAGTCGGATTTAAGCACATGCTTAAATGGTGTCTTGAGGGATTCTTGCCTACAATGGGGCCCAGGGAGCATGGTCTCCTTCATTCAGGATTAAGGCAACAAATGGTCTGTGAATACCGAGTTGGGGGGAGAGGGAATGAACTTGAACTGATGTTGATTGCAGTTTCCTCTGTGAATCCGATATTTACCTGTGTAATTATATAACCCAAACATTTGCCAGAGTGGTTTCATTGCCTGAGAGGGAGGAGTGCTCGTTAACAGCTACGAATTGTTTTACAGAAGGAACAGGGAGAAGGAAAAGCCCTTTGAAATAGTCTAGTCAAGTCATTGTGATCTTAAATAGAACCCTGGGAAGTACAATAGTCATTATAATTCCACTCCCCTCCACACACACACACACACACACACAGAGAGAGAGGGTGATCAAATAAAAAGCAGAGGAGTGAACCATTTTAAAAGTTAATTTAAAAATCTTTGTGATGGAATTGTTATCACTTAACAGGTTGTGCTGTATTAATCAGCTTCATTGCTCCGGAGTAGTGGGGAGTGGCAAGATATTTGCTAGCTGCTGAGCCTGGGATGGTGTTCTCCTCCACAAGGCAGTGAAGACGGTTTTGCCTCTCCTGCTAATGACTATGCAGAAAGGAAGTAATCTGTGGGCAGTGATGTTAGTGAGTGTTAAGAGCAGGGAGATGAGATTGAAGAAGTCGGTTCCTAGCATTGCAACCAATATGCTATTTAACCTTGGGCAAGTCACTTGTCCTTTTTATGCCACTGTTTTGCCTTCCTTGAAAATGGTTGTAACATTGCTTACATTCACCAAGGTATTGTGACTTAATCACTTTGAGGTCTGCAGAAGTTTAGATAAACAAGAGGTTTAGATAAACTTTGGAGAACTATTCAAACTTTCAGATGCTTACAGAAAGTACTGATCCTAATGTCAGAACCTTTTACAAGCTTATCCATCACTAGCCTTCATGATGAACTGGTTTGATTATTTATTATTTGTATTGCAGTAATGCCTGGAAGACCCAGCTGTGGTTTTCTATAATTTAGGCCAGGTCCACCCTACAGCTGAAAGTTGGCTTAAAGTACACAATTCCAGCTATATAAAACTGGAGTCAACGTACCTTAAGCTGAGCTTTGGTGTTGTCCTCACACCGGGAGATCGATGGGAGAAATGCTCCAGTTGACTTCCCTTACTTCTCTCAAGGAGAGGGGGTTCCAGGGTCACTAGGGGTGCACTCAGTATTTGATTTAGCGGGTCTTTACTAGACCCGCTAAATCAAACTCCAGAAGATCAACTGCTGCAGCATCGATTTTCCTGGAAAGTGAAGGTGTGGCCTTAATGTACTAACAGGGTGAAAAGCTACAATCTCTGGAGTGTTAATGTGCAAGCACAAGCACATAAGTATATGCCACAGCCTACTTTATCTTAGAATGCGTAGTCAAAAGGCCATGGATGTATAGGGCTGCAATAATTCAACAAATCCTTCCCAAGGATTTTTAGTTTTATAAGCACACTTAATTTTGTCTAATAGACATATTATCTCTCCAGGATACACACACATGGCAGATAGCATTAAAGACCCAGGCTACTTCATGCTAGCACCCTTAAATATACTTTTATACATTTCAGCATATAGCATTTGGTCAAATAGTTGAGGTGGTTAATTGATGTGATTTGCTATGCTGCACAGTGTTTTCGGTTCATTCTTTTATATAGGGTAATGAATTGAGTGCACAGGGGTGTGTCTGTTAAGAGTAAGAATGAGTGAAACCACAGGTGCATTGCCAAGATTAATGTGCTAGCTAGATTAAAAACTAGAATGGTATCAGATATCATGCTTGAATTATGAAGCAAACTAATATGAAGTGACTGTAAACAAAGGAAAAACAAATAAAAAGTGACGAGCAAAGGGAGAAAATGTGGAATGTACTAATAGGCTGAATGACTAGAAAGTCTAACCAGCTCCATCACACTATTAAACATCTGGCCATAGAGCATGCCTGCTTAGCTTCCTCCTCCCTATTGCACGTGGGAACATATTTTGATTTAACCTCTAATGCATCTGGGTTGACGGCTTGCCACTGGAGTGACAGCAACGAATCCCCTTTTGTTATCAATTTTGTTCAACAGATGTTAACTACAGACAAGGAAGAAAAATGAGGTCTCTTTTTTTTTTTTTTTTTGAGAGAGAGAGAGAGAGAGAGAGAGAGAGAGAGAAGGAAAGCTACTTAATTTGAACACCCACACTCTAGCAGAAGGCTTATTATGGAAATATCAATTAAAGGAATTAGTGAACTGGAGTAGGAAAATCCTGCCAGTGCTCTGACATTGAAAGTGATCATTCATTTGGGAAGAAGGTTCTTCCAGCTAAATTGGCTGATAGAAGAAACCCGCTTAGCTGCTTCGACTGGTAGCACTGGGATAGTATTTCAGCATGTATCAACCTTCCAAAGGAGTGAGGGTTGATTCAAGAATTACTGAAGTCAGGGCCATCCTTATCCATACACAGAATATGCAGCTGCATAGGGGACCCAAAAATTTGGGGCACCGCTGGGTCTTAATGTCCACCCACCCACTTCTTCCTATCTCTCTTTCATGGCTTCACTTCCTCCGGCGTGGGTCTAGTTGATTTAAACATGAGAGAGCCTGCCAGAGCTATTAGCAGAACCTGAGAGAGCGCCATTCAAGTGGAAATGAAGCCATTTAACATGCCTGTTGGCATTTGCCAACCCCAGGCCTAGACTATAAATGTCTGAATTTTCTGTGTTGGTCCACAGGACCTTCTTCTTAAAATTTGCTTTAAAACTGTTTTGTTAGTGTGGTGCAGAAGATGATTAAAATCATTCCCCCTCCCCTGCTGCAGTATGACCTAGGGGCACCAGTTTAATAGTACTGTGTAGGGCCCCATAAATCCTAAGGATGCCCCTGAATGAAGTGTCCTCAAAGACTACGCAGGAGGGGGAACATAACCCATGCCTGAGACTTGCTTCCAAGTGACTTAGGCTCAGGGTGCTCTAGCTGCATTGGTAAAAGTAGCCGTTCTGCTTAGGCTGGAGTCTGAGCTCTGATACCCACTGTGGGAACATCTGTACTGCTCATGTTGCTTGCCTGGGCTCTGAGACCCTCTGTGGGGGAGGGGAGGTCAGGTTGCAGGTTGGATCTACCCTCAGGGACTCCAGTGGGCTTTGGATTAGTCCTAAGTGGGGATGAAAATCCAAAGGGAGGAATTTAAGGGAAACCTATTTGTGCACAAACCAGAAAATAAGCTGTGAATCCTTCCTTCCGTATGCACTTTCCTAGAGTCAGCTACTGTGATGTAAATAACTCCCAGTAAAAGTGGGATAATGGATGAGAGTGTCTATAATTATCCACGTTAAAAGGGATGTTGGGGCTTGCTTATTTATATATGTACATGTATACACACACTAAACAGGGGCGCCTCTTCCTCTACCGCAAGTGCCATTGGCACGCTTACAGACTACATGAAAAATAACACTCCAATGTCACCAAAACTCCGCCCCACTCACCAATGTAATGCATAAGCAGCAAACCAAACCACTAAAAAGCCAGAACTGTCCTGACGAGTCTCACGCCTTAGACAACAGCTGAGGAGGGAGGGCTGGGGGGATCTAAAGGTGGGAGGTTAGGTGTCTCAAGTGGCAGTAAATCAGCTCAGTCCCCTTCTTAATCTAGCCTTTCAGGTGTTTTGGAATATTGTACCTCTTGTGTCGGGTGGGTGCGTAGATGAGTGGTGTTGAGCCCCAGTGGAGCTGTATTGCTAGTAGCAATGGGGGATGCTGTCTTGAACCAGATTGGGCAACATGGGAGGTAAAAATGCCTGAGCCCCATTTGCAGTGCAGCTTTGATCTTTGTTGCCCCTTGAGAAGTTGCAGTGGAATGTCCACAAATACCTCTGATGTAGACACGTGCCAGATGAGAAGTCCGCAACCCAATTGTTGCCCAGGAGAAACAGTGTTTAGTTGATGTGACACCCTGATAGGGGAGGGGATAGGTTCCCAGTGCAAAAATCATTAAATACATTTCTCCTTGGCCTGCTTCTCAGAGAGAAGAATGCACGGTCACTTGCAAAGGTCACGCTCTCTGGATGGGGCTAATGATCTTGGGAAAGAGGTGCTTTCAGCTCTCATCGCTTGGTCTTGGCACCTGTGAGCAGGAAGTTTTCCAGATTCAATTTCAGCCAAACAGAATTTCAAGACAAATCTTTTTCTTTCTCGGTGTGACCAAGGCAGCCAGGTCTGAAGTCAATTCGCAAACCAGATCTGAGGCTGGAGAACTGAAGGTCTTGGTGACTGTGACCAAGACAGATGGTAATGAAGCACTAATGATCGGGGTAGAGGGCATTTCCTGGGAATTAATGACTGGTGGGGAGGAGTTGATGGCTCGAAGAGCAGCCAGGGGCCATTAACCCCAGACAGTCATTAATCCCTAGGAAATGTCCAGGAGCTAAGTCATTATCGCTGAAAGCTAAAATAAAAAATAGGAGGTTGGAGGGTTTTTTCCATTGGTTCTGCACTTTTAGTTGGTGGGTGCAGGACATGTGTCTAGAGAATTTATGCCCTGTCCCTAAAACCAGTCAGGTGACTTAAATCCTCTCCCAACGCTGGACTCCATTATCCTTTTTCATATTGCAGTCATTTTCTATTACAGCCTCGTAGGGTGAGAGACTTGGAACCGTTGCCTCTCTGCAATCCATCATTCCATAGGACAGTGTCTCTCTTTGGAAACAGAAGTGCCTCCATCCTGTACAAAGCTGTGGCAAGCAGCTTCTATTAGTGAGAAGGATGTAGCAACGGGAAGGATCTGTTCTGAATATGTAGGGAAAAGTCTTGATTGTGCTCAAGAAACTCACTCCATTTTCATTTACAAGATACATGCACTGCAGCTCTTCCTCACCGCAGGATGGACAGTGTTCATGTCTCTGTTGTAAGCATCAGTCTTATTTCTAGTTTAAGGGTATTCAAAAATTGTCTTGTATGTATACATGGCCTCTAGTTGCAACTTTACTGAAAATCCCAATTACAACGCTAAGTTAGGCTGGTTTCTATCCCCAAAATATACACTCTAAGGCCACATCTTCACTTCTGGAAGATTGACGCTCCAGTGGTTGATCTTCTGGGGCTTGTTTTAGTGGGTCTAGGAAAGACCTGCTAAATCAAAAACTGGGAGCACCCCCGGCGACGCCAGGACTCCAAGAATCGCTGGGAGACAGCACCAAAGTTCAACTTGAGTTATGTTGACTCCAGCTACACCATTATTAGCTGGAATTCCATATCTTAATTCGAACTTCTGTGTAAATATAGATGTGGCCTAAAATGGAGCCTTGTTGTAAAGGAATCTGCCATCCATTGCCAGGGTTTTGAAGGTGCCTTGCATGTCTGACTAACTAGGTAAGTGGATTGTGGTCTCCCTAAGCCATACATCCCTCTCAACTCTCTGCTTGTGAAAATGCTCAGTAGGAGCAATGTGTCTCCATGCCTGCACAAAACCTGTGTCCCCACCACTGTGTCTCCAGATCGGTTCTAAGTGATGGGACCACTGAAAATGTCTTTCAAGAGAGATTTGCTTTTTTTTTTCTGTTCAGATTCACAGCCCGTTACACAATTCTGCCAGTGAATCCATACATGTAATTAGATATACAGTACTGGTGCAAATCCAAAATTCAAGTTGCATCTATTTGTGGTTCACGAGTAGCTCTCAGATGGATGCTTTAAAACACTTTTCATCAGTCAGAAGGGGTTTATCTCCTTCGCTATTGTATTTCATTCCATTTCACTCCTCTTTCATCTAATGGGACCTGTCAAAAGCTACTTTTGATTTTTGTCCTCTCCCCTTCTCATTTGCACATCACATTCACTGACAATACGAGACAAGAGCTTCAGAGGGGTAGCCGAGTTAGTCTGTAACAGGAAAAACTTAAAAAACAACGAATAGTCTAGTAGCACCTTAAAGACCAACAAAACATGTAAATGGTATCATGAGCTTTCGTGGGCACAGCCCACTTCTTTGGATAACTTGGTTTTCAGGAAAAATTTTCTAAGGGAATTTTTAACTAGTGTGTTTGTGTGAAAATATTCATGCACCAGTGTGACAACGCAGTTGGGGTTCCCCCCGACACTGCACCCCCATAGCAGCAAGAACAGACTCCGCCAGCCGGTAGAATAGAGGGGGTTTATTGCTTCTCCAGGATACAGCACAGCATAGACGTGATGTGTCTACAGGAGTCTGGGCCAGGATGCCTCAGGCCCCTTGAGATGGGGTCCCTGGGTCCCTAGATTCCAGCCCTCCTCTTAGGCTGGTTCCTCCATGATTCCAGCCCAAGACTGACCCTTCCCCCAGCACACACTTCCTTTGTCTCTTCCCTTAACAAGTAGAACCAGTTTGGCCACTGTCCTGAGGCCCCTCTTGCTGGGCCGTGCTTACAGACAACCACCAGTGGGGGTCCTCCACAGCCCACCACCCAAGCATAGCAACCAGCAAGGTACTGACACTACACCACAACCAGCACTCAGTTCAGATGAATACATTTGGAGGTAGTAAATACTACAGGTTGAACTTCACTGGTCCGACGCACTGTTGTCCAGCAACATCCATGATCCGGCATGATTTTAGTGAGCCGGATGTCCACTTAATGTGGCCAAGTTCCCCATGGTCCCATAAAGTTTGTTTACAGCCATCAGTCCTGGTTCTCAGTGTTCTGTGCTGCTATTGGGCTCTAATTTACCCCTCAATGTCTCGTAAGAGCCCACCAAGTAGTGAGAAATGTTGGTGATGCTGCTAGTCAATGTTGACGTCCTGTGGTTCAGCAAATTCTCTAGTTTGACACTGGTAGGGTCCAGAGGGTATTGGACTAAAGAAGTTCAACCTGTATTAGAGTTTGAATTAGTAAGTGTAATAGGAGGTAATATCTCTTTGCAATATGATCCTCTAGGCTAACAAGTGGGGGGGGGTTCCATCATGCTTGGATTTCATCATGAGGTTGCTTGCCTTCTTCAAGCTGGCCTCTCAGCCTGTTGAGGCAGCCACCCTGGTGGTTCATGTCGTTAGCACCGATGATTTATCTAGTAAAGAGAACTTAGACTGGGGATGAGGCAGGAACCTTAGGTGAGGGTCATGGGTTTACCTTTTGATAGATGGTGAACGTAATTTATTTAGTTCACATCACTTACTTGTTGCAGTGAGAAAAATGTAAATATGAAACTCGTGTTATAAATGGGGGCGGGAAGGCTTGCATTGCATTGCATTTTGACATTAAGCCACCTGATGAAGGTATGTATTCTGTGAGCAGCCCCATAGTAGAGCATCAGTTCGTGATGTTTCAATAGGCAGGTTTACTTCACTAGAGCCCATCTCCTCAGCACTCATTTACAGATGAGGACCCAAGGCACAGAGGCTAAGTGACTTGACCAGGGCCCAGGGCGTGATGCATGCAGTCAGTGGCAGAACCAGCAACTGAGACTGGGTCCCTAACTGCTGGGCCATTCTTCCTTTTCAAACTGATAATAATGGGTTTTAAAAACAAGCCAAATATTTTTCAATCCTTGTTCAATCCCACAGAACTGCTGGAGTTGCAGCAGGAATGAATGTGGCCAGTACATGGCATTCTGGTTTCCTGCAGAGTTAGTAACACGTGGATGAGTGGCAGGGAGTCAGACTGGTGTGTTCTTGTTCTATGGGTTGTGCATATATTTCGAGTGCTAGTTGCTGTCTTATTTGTCAGGACTCAGAGTCCTGGAGCAGCATGATACTTATTTTAGTTTTAAAAAAGATTTTACTGCTTTGTTTTTTTAAGGGCACTGTGTTAGTCTGTAACTCTAAAAACAACGAGTAGTCCTGTGGCACCGTAGAGACTCACAAAAACATATAGATAGTATCATGCGCTTTCATGGGCACAACCCACAATGAGACGATCTTGAGTGGGGAAAAAAGGGGAATCCTCAGAATAAGAAGGGAAAGGGAGGGGTGAAATTACCTGTCAGTTTTAGTCCTGGAGCTAATGAGACTAATTGAGTGAGCTGGAAGTGTCCCATACTTAGCTTTTGATATCAATCTCCCTTCTTATTCTGAGGATTCCCCCCCACCTTTTTTTCTCCACTCAAGATCACCTCATCTGAAGAAGTGGGTTTTGCCCACGAAAACTCATGATACTGTATATTAGAACGTGATTGTATCAACACAGGAATTTGTCAGCCCGCATTCTGTTGCCTGCTTCTGAAACAGGGGCATGCCATGGCCATTGGCAATGGGGCAAGCTTGCCCTTCAGATATGTGAAATTAAGATTTTCAAAAGCTTTGAGTGTTTTGCAAGAGCAACAGGCATCAAAATAATGGGCAGGAGGTTGGATTTCCAGTCTGGGGATCCTTTTGGGTCTGCACTAGATCCTGGTTTCTCAGGTAACCAATCTAGCCAAAAATCAGCTCCTTTACTTAGAGTTCTGATTTTGGAATGCATATAGCAGTGAGGCTTTCTATAATCTCCCCCAGTTTCCAGTTTGCTCCTGGGTACAAACTAGAGACCCCCAGACCGAGCAAATGTCAATTAATTGATATGTTCACTGATGTGTAAAAGCATCGAGTCTGGTTCCTTATGATGAGCATTCAAACACCGCAGTGTTGTTCTAGAAATCCCTCTCAAATCCCAGCAGTGGCATGAATTTTAGAAATTTTTGCACTTTAACTCTTGGTTCTCGGGACCATCCAACCAGGGAGCAGAAACAATACCATGCACTCCAACTGTGATTGGAATAGAGTTGAAGCCAATGGTGAGAACTGAAGTTGCTCTCTGTTTATGGGATGAAATCCTGACTTCAGTGACATTCCAGGGGAAAAACTCCCATTGGCTCTGACGGGGGCAGGATTTCACCTCCGGCTTCAATTCTCCTGCCCCTTTGCAAAATTTTTAGACCCTCAGTCAAAGAACTCAGACATCCACCTTGGGTGTTCTGTGGGTGAAGCTCCAGAGAATAGCAAAGGGGTGTTGGTTTATCACAGTGTTTACAAGGAAGATGACCTGGAAAGTTTATATATAGTCATTGTAACCTTGTACTTATTTTGAAATGGTATCGAACTCTGCTGAGATTAAAAGGACTCTAAATCCTTCTCAATGTGACTGTTGTATGAAAACGAGTCAAATAGAAAAGGAAAATTTTCTTTTAATTCAGATCCAGTAGGCCTAATTTACAGTAGCGCCAGGTAATCATTCAGCTTGGAAGGGCAGGCTGGCCTAAATTTGCTCTGCTGGATGCTATTTTGAGTGTACCATAATAAATAATGTAGAAAACCAGCAGGAAAGCTCTAAATGTGACTTCTAATGGAGGACTTTTTTTGGTTTTAAGTCATTTAAATCTCTTCCTGTTTTAAAACACAGATCTGTGATCTATCACAACTGAAAATATGTCTGTCTCACAGGAAGAACTGGGGGAGAAACAACATAAATAACTCATGATATGTAGAAAACATTATTAAATGGGTCATTCCACCTGTGAATGGTTTAGAGCGTTAATAAATCATTAATGGAGGTAAACAGCATGTTGCAGACATGAGTAGTATATTTTATAGACAGTTATAAGCACGTCTGTACGAGATGTTACGCACACACAGAAGTTATATAACACAGACTTTTGCTGGAAGGTTGCAACATAACATTACTTTGTTCCTTGGAATCTAGGACCTTAACACAGGAGAAACAAAGCAGGCCGCTCCCTGAGGCAAAGCATCACAATTTACCTCCCCGTGGTCCAGGCTGTGTCTGTGCATACATGCAGGACCTGGAAATGCCTTAAAATTTAGTATACTACAAAAAGACATGGTTGGTTATAAGCAATGTGTTGGACTCAATCATGGTCTATAATAATTGAATAACTTATAACCCTGTGGTCTGAGGAATACCGGTGTGCCGCGAGGTGTTCTTCGGTTTTAAAAAGTTTAAGAAACACTGCTTTAGAAGGAAACTGCTTGGGCCCCTTGTCATATTCCAGTCGTGTGCTCCTCTGCTTTTAAGCTTCAGATGGCGTATGTATGTGTATGTAACAACTCTGTGGATGGATTATTGCTCCCAGAATTCTTAATCTAAAAACATCAGGCTCTACTGCTTGAGTTGAAGAATTAAATCCCTTAGCTGGCAGAAATAGCAGAATCATAAACCTCTTGAATGGTTGATCCATTCTAAGGGGATAAGTCCAACATGGCATTAATATGGGTTATGGCAATATATGCCAACCACTTAGTGCTGGCTGCACTTTTTCTTTGTTTAATGGAAGGGTGATGGAGAGGGGTCTGAGGCAGGAAATAGCCTTCCCACCTTCCCCCAAAAAAAGTTTTCTGGGGCTTTTTCATTCAAAGTTTTCTGTTTTTTGTTTGCTTGCTTGCTTTTAAAGAAAATAATTTTTGGTTTCATTTTTTTCATTCAACAACATGCAGGATTTTTTTTCAAAGGATTTCAAAGTTTGCCATAAAGATTAGGCATTTTTCAACCAGCTTCACTCCCAGCCTGGCTGTCAAAAGAAAGGGTTGCTGGAAGGTCATTTGTTGAATGTAGGATCTGTCCATCATTGCCTCCCACTTTGATCTGATGGGCAAGTTTGTGTTGACCTTCTCGGAATGATACACCCCTTGCCTACCGGCTTTCCCAGTGGAGGGGCGAATGGAGATGGGGGTGGATTCCTGGCTGGTGAAAGGCACGTTGGCGCTATGAGATGGATTGTTCGGTAGCCTTGAGAGACCGAAAGCAGGGTCCAGAGCTTGGGGTGCAAGTCTGGGGAATGGGAGATATGGATTCAATTCTTTGTTCCCCCACAGACTTTCTGTGTGACCCCCAGGACGTGACTTGGGGCCTGATCCACCAAGTCAGTGTTCACAAAGCTGCGTAAACCCTGCTGCTGCCCCACAGTGACCAGCTCAGACCCACTGCTCAAGCCGACACTACCGAGGCTCTGAAGGTGGGTTCTGAGTGCATCTGACGCCTGTCAGACCCTGAAGTATAGCAGGGCCAGATGCAGGCTTCCAGGGGCAGACAGGCAGCACGGCATCCATAAACAAGGCAGCTGGGGGACACAGGGACACAGGGTGAGCAGGAGCAAGACAGTTTTTGTTGCTAGGGGGTGGCCTGCTTGGGTGGGGGCTGCTTGGGTGGGGTGCTGCAACACCTTACATCCCTGCGAGAACCAGCACTTGAATCTCTCTGGGGCCTGATGCAATATGAGGATTGTAGAAACTCCCTGATGCCCAGACGTGTTTGTGAGGATAACTACTTGAAAGATGGTGAGGCTCTGGGACTCGGTGGTGATGGAAGCCATAGAAATACAATGGGGAATATTTCTGTGCTTGCTGGTACTTTTATTATTTGTGAAGATGCCCAGAGAATGAGTAGGCACTTTTGTTGCATTAAAATAAATATATGTATGTGACCATGTGTGGTCATGCTTGTCAATGTTCTGGGGCTAAGTCAATATTTGTGGACCAAAACAAATATTAAGAGGAGAATTGAGGAAATACGCAGTATTTAAAAAGGAAACAAACCTGCAAAACATTCGGCCTAAGTGAACTTTGTTTTTACCAGTGGATCTGTTGGAAAAATATTAAAGGATGTCATCTAACCTGAGACAGCAGCAAATATTGACAGTTTGGATTGGGTAGAGCTACTGGAGGAAAAGCTGCTGGATGGTTATAATATTTTACAAAAGGTTTTTGCAGTGGAGGGGGGAAAATAGCCTGGGATGTAATTTAGGATTAGATGCAACATGTAACGGAGTATTAATGGAAGAACCAGAGTTATTCAAAGAGGGTTTGTTTACAGTCCAGTGGTTCTCAGACTCCGGTTGGTGGATCCTTGGAGATCCATGAACTATGTCTAAAAGGTCCATGAGAGACTGAAAACTGACTGAACAGGATTCAACGATATATACAGACAGTAGATGGCCAAAGGGTCCACAAATGAAAAAGGAAAAACCATTGGCCTATGCTACTGGTGCAGTGCTGCAGCTATGTTGCTGCAGTGCCATAGTTTTGATGCTTTCGAGATCAATGAAAGGAGTTGTTCCAAGAATATAGGTAAGTAATCTACTCCCCTGCATAGGGGTAGTGAGGTGAACCAAAGAATTCTTACATTGACCAACCTGTCCACACTAGGGGTTACGTTGACTTAATTGTGATTTTATTTTTATACTCCATACCAACCTATCCATAGATCAGTCCAAAGTGTAGACAAGGGCTAAAACCTAGATCCTGCAAATTACTCAATTTGGGTAGGCTCTGGGGCCAGCACAGAGTTTCACTTAGTTCAGTAAGGGTATGTCTACACTTGCAGCCTATTTTGGAATAGGGCTGCAAATGTAGGCATTCGGAATTGCAAATCAAACCCGGGATTTAAATATCCCGCGCTTGATTTGCATGTTCCCAGCCGGGCGCCATTTTTTAAATTTACAAGCCGGAATAACTGCCCGTGTCTACACGGCTGTGAACGGCGTTGAATAAAGCCTATTTCAACTACCTGTTAAACCTCATTGCAGGAGGAATAACAGGTAGTTCAAATAGGGCTTTATTTCAAACGCCCGTTTCACAGCCGTGTGTAGACGCAGGCAGTTATTCCGGGCTTGTAAATTTCAAAAAATGGCGCCCGGTCGGGAAGATGCAAATCAAGCGCGGGATATTTAAATCCCGGGCTTGATTTGCAATTCTGAATGCCTACATTTGCAGCTCTATTCCGAAATTTGCTGCAAGTGTAGACATACCCTAAGTTTATATCAATAGGGTTTACATAGGTGCAGGAATTCGCCGCCATGGCTTATTCTTCAGGCATGGGCCGAATGGTTAAGAATCTGTCCCTAAAGAGCTATATACCACATAGGGCACATTTTGCATGTAATGTGACTAAATTAATAGAATCTCTTTGGACATGCTGGAAATGTCATTATGTTTCCAGTGCTCCCTGTTTATCAGAAATGCTGTCAGAACAGCCTTTATGTCAGAATTTGATCTTCCATTCTGGGCCACATTTAGGAAATGCAGAGGAATCTGATCATTTTCTTTAAGTAAATATGTGTGTGCGCGTGTGTGCGCGCATGTAGTTAATTTAAGGATAACCTAACCAAACTTTCTCTAGTCACTGGAAAAGTTGGGCTCAGATCATCCTTATCCATACCAATGTACCTCCCAGCTCTAATTGTGAGAGGCAGAAGACTTGTACTAGTAAAAGCTTGAGCACTGAAACGAGTCCAGAAAGCAAACATGAAAGCCATAAACACAATGGAGTTGACACTTGCTGCTGGATTCAAATGACTGTTCAGAGACCATATTCCCACTGCTGTGAGTTCTATTTGTGTATGTGTTTGACGCTTCACTCCCCTTCCTTATGTAGTATGAGATGCTTAAGTACAGTAGGCTAACACCTTCCCCCACATAAAGACCAATAATGACAGAAATTAACCAGGTTAATGAGGCATTCTCAGCATAAGGCAAAAAGGAGAGCAATGTAATTACATATGTTTGTATAAGTACATTGAAAATGCATGCGGTCAGGTCAAGATCTAGCTTTAGGTTATCTTCAGGTTTCTGCTTTGTGGCTCTGATTCAAATCCCACTGAAGTCAATATGACTATTATCATTGACATCAAGGGGCTTTGGATCAGGCCCTATATAGTGAAGTGAATAATACAGACTATTTAAATGTGGGGCAGGGATGAGGTTTTCATTTGCTAATGCCATCTTCTTTGGGCAAAAGGAGATCAAGGCCATGGATATTTCAACATGCATTTTATCTGCAGCCCTCAGAGACACTAAGTCAAGGTATTTTGCATTCTTAACATAATGTATTCACTGTAGCATGTTATTTTTAGCTCCAAAGAGCAGCCATGTGGATTGCTGAGTTATTTGTGTTGCCCCTGTGGATCTCAGACATATGCTGGAGAAAAGGTAGCAGACAACGCACAACTGAGATAGTCATAAATCCTTTTTGAGATCCATTATAGACATGCTGCTCCTTAGAAAATTAGCCCATTGAACTCTCTCTGCCACTGAGGGACAGCATAGTCCCTTCTTCCTAGCTTTGCAGTTACTAGGAAGTTGTATGGGGTTTTTTGTTTGTTTTGCAATGCTGGATTAGATATTTGCCCAGCACTTTGCATGTGTTAAGTACTATATAAACCCCAACTTTAAAAAAAAAAAATGCAATAAAGTCCGTGAAAAAAATCCATGATAGTTACACGTCCCATATTGTTACTCAAACATACTGTAATGAGTGAATGTTTGTTAAAAATGGGTTCATAAATGTATATAAACAAGCAATCCAATTAAAAGCGTATAATTCCATTGTATAATGGTAACGTAATATAAAAATTCCAAGGGAGATACATTTTAGTTTGTGGTGTTTTTATTTTATATTTACAATCAAACTGACTTCAGCATACCCGCTACCCTCCGTTGTAAATATGTATAATTGATTAGCAATATGTTTAGTAACATAAAATGGAAAACAAATCACTGCGGTAGATTTTTGTGCGTGCATGTGCATTTAGAAAAGATGGAGTGAATGTTCAATATTAATAGCATTGCTGAGTTTTGTCATTTTGTGGTGTGACTTATTGGAGGCCCTGAAGAGGCGAGTTTGCTGCAGTGCATAATAAAGGTAGCTCTGATTTGCACATGTTGAGCACTGGCAGAGATGGGTGAGGCTTGAAAGCCAGTGTAATGGGGTGGCACTCACCTTATGCAAGCGGCCCCCATTTAGTCAATGCGGGTTCCTGCACTGACTCTTTAAAAGCCTTGTTGGCTTCTCAATCCTCCGGCCAAATCACACTTTGTGAAATACTTAAACACGCTTAACGGGGCCCATCCCAATACCCTCTGCTGGTGTCTCCAAGTCTGTCTCTGTTTGTTTCCCCTCAGGCTCTTTCCCCACTCCAGTTCATAATCTCTAAGCAGCTCTCCCCATGGAGCTGCTCCCTCAGATCAGTCAGATATCTCTGGCCCTCTCTCCCTAGGGCCGGGCTGCAACGGCCGTGATTCTGGTGCTGTGGCTTCTTATGTAGTCCTTCCTGGGCCCTCATTGGCTGGTTTCTTCCCAGCCCCTCTAGCCAGCCCGGAGGACTTCTCTATGGCCATTTCTAGCTGCAGTGCCTGGTTTGTCCCATTATAGTAGGATATGGCTACTCGTTCAATTCATTGAAATTCCTCCATTAGTTTCAACAAATATAACATTTCTATTTAAAAACAACCAGCGGTAAGAGTGTCAAGATCAGACTCCTATGGCCAAGATGAACTTTTAGCTTCCAACAGTGCCTGGTCAGTTTCATCTTTTTAAATCTCAGGCGAATTCCTGGCTTTATAGAGCACAATGCAGAAACTCCCCGGGACTTCAGTGAAGCCAATATTTCCCTATAGGTTTTTTCCCCAGAATTGTCAGAACTCTAAGACCCCACAATTTATTTCCTATGCCGTTCAGATGTCCCGCGTGGCTTGCTTCCCCTCTGATTTCTCACTCCAGCATAGTACCTCTGGCGCTGATTGTGCCCTGTTCCCATTCCGGTCCCTGTGTAACCATTCTCCGTCTCCTTGCAGTGTGTGGCAGCAGGGATGGCGGAAAGCGACGTGTGGGGAGAAGGTGGAAAAGCCAACTAGCAATTCCAATCAATAAAAGCCAAGTGAAGTGGGATGGTCTGGTGCCCTGAACTGTAGAATAGAAGGTGTTGCTTCTCTCTTGCTCATCCCCAATATCTTGGGCTCTGCTTGTGTCTTGTCTCTACCAAAGTCTCTTTCACTCCATTCTGTAGCATGAACCAAGACACTTGTACCCAAAGCTGTCCCGTCCATAGTATGGATCGGGGCAGCTGCCCAAGTCCGGTGCTTTAGGGGACGTTGTAATGGCTGCCCCAGCTGTCCTGTGGATGGGAAGGACCTGGAGGACTACAGGGGTCTGGCGCTGCGGCAGGAGGGGTTGGTCTCTACATGCACGCACACACACCATGGCAATGGGGGCCGGAGCAGCCCAGCAGCCCGTTCTGCTCCACCCTGCCACCCTCTCCCAGCCCGTTGTGTCCCGCTTCTCCGAGGCAGCTGATTGTACCTGTAGCTGGTAAGCATTGCAAAAGCAGTGGTGTATCTGCACTCCTTCCACTCCAGTAACTGGGACTTGTTAGTTACAGGGACTGGCCACTCTCAGAAGCTTTCTAGGGGCTGCTTTCAGATAAGCCTCCAGGTATTTTGAAGTGAGCGTGTATCTTTATTTTAAATGTTTTGAGAATTAGCTCTGATGCCGATATGCTTCGTAAGGTTTCCTGTGTACGGGTTTGTGCAGCCACTTTCCCTGGAGGCCCCTGGCTGTTTGCCCAGCTGCACGCAGGAGAAGGATTTTTACAAACAAGAAATAGCTACAGTGCTTCAGTAGGAAGCACAGGGACGGAGCATTGAAGGAGCCTCAATGTTTTGGTATCACATGTTCAGTCTCAAAGCCCACCCAGGCTAAATGGTAGAGCCGTCCTTCCACTTTATTACCTTGTGTCTCCTAGACTCACGGGAAATTACCGTGAAAAGCACCTGCAGCTCCCTGAACGGCCCTCGACTGCTAGCCAGAATGCAAAGCCCACTGGAATCAACTGGCACTTTTCCACTGACTTAAAAGGCTTCTGAGTCAGGCCGAAAAAGAGGACATCATCAGGAAGGGTCCTGAGGGGGGGAGAGAGTGATGGGGAAGATAGAATCCTAGCTCCTAATCTGGGGAGCATTTGGAAAAATCCATGTGCCAGTGAGCCAGCTACAGAACTGATGGAGACCTGAATGAGATTAGAACTCAGGAGGTCCTTGTGTGCAAGACATTTAGAGCCTGGCAATTATTAGTGCTCATGCTTGCTTTATAACCCTCTCCCAAGGGTTGACTAGTTTGGATTTTTTTTAAGATCATATAAAAGAAGAAAATAAAAATGAATCAATTTTTTCCCTTTTAGTTAGTGCTTATTCCACTCTGCTGAGGTTTTCCTTTTGCCTTGCTAGGGATGTGTTCTTGTGGCAACTTGCCTAGCCTATGCAGGCTGATCCTTGCTTTCCTTTTAAAGGGTCGTTTTGATGATCTCTGCTCATTTAAGGAGCCAAGCAGTCTTTCAGGCTAACTGATGGCAGACTAGACAAATTTCTTAGCCTGACCTGCAAACAAATTGTTAGAACAAACCTAGCCACTCCAGACCTTGGGTGGAGGGGGAGGAACCTCCCCGTCTCATACTGATACAAAAGTCATGGAGACTGAAAAGTGCATCCCAAGCCAGCTAGCAACACCATACACAAGCATCAGAGCCTTATGTTTTAATAGCTTGCAATGTGCATACTCATGTCCTAATGTCTTGGTGGTAAGGAGTGAAACCAGTGAAATAAGCACCAAGTAAATGGAAAAAATAGGATTAATTTATTCTCTTCTCTAAGTGAGCTTAAAAAAATCCAAGGTAAACAAAATGAAGCAAACAGACAGGGCTGATCTGCGTGTCTGGTGTTTCTAGGACTAGTTACTACTAACAGTGCTTTGACAGCTTCGGAAGTTGCTTCTGGCATACGTGCAAGTAGATGATCTTTCATGCTCCCTCTGGTGGCTTATTTACTGCATGGGAAAGCGTATTATTCCACCCCACTGCTCCAAAGAATCAGTGTAACCAGCTGAACCAAGAAGTGCATTTGCTTTCTGAGAGATGCCCGCACTGTGAAATTACAAAGGAAGGATGGCTCAGTGGTTAAACTGGGAGCTGGAGTTCTGGCTTGGATTCTTTTGCTCTGTCCATGACTTCCTGTGGGACTTGTTCAAGTCACTTGGGCCAGATCTATATTAGAAACTTTTGCCAGGGTAGGAATTTTTAGCTGCAGATTTTTTTATTTTTGGCAACATTAGCTATACCAGCAGAAGTCGGGGAATAGATGCAGTTGTTCCATCCTGAAAGTGCTTTTTCTGGTGTAGCCTGCATTACTGGGGGATCCAGTATAAAATTTTTGCTAGGGTCGGCCTGATGTTAATTGCTCTGTTCCTCATATGTAAAATGGGCATGAGAACACTGCTCTGCCTCACAGAAGGATAAACACATATGGAAATCCAGCTTGGCTGGCTGATGAGCTTCAAGTGTGCGTGTGGCCAGGAGATAGAATTCCCTGACCCAGAAGTCTCCTCACGCGGTTCACATTGAGTCCTTTTCAACATGGGATCGTGCGTGATGCAGGTCTTCTGCCAAGGGCTTAGAGGCAACATCTCAGCATTGAGCAGATCCTTTTAAAACAGCTCAGGAAGTAGCAGCTATCAAAGCCGCACTGCATTCCTGACACAGCATTATTTGTCAGGCCTTGGAGTAAAGTGGGAGCAGTATGCTCCATTGGTGCAAGAGATGCTAACAAACCCACCATGCAAGTAACTCCGGGATAACGTTAGCAAGCAAGTGCCAAGGGAAGCCACTTTCAGCCCAAGGCTGACTCAGCCAAATGCAGAGTGAGTAAAGGAGAAAAGCATCCCCTGAGTTTCCGAAACGGGGAATTGCAACAGTGGATGTGAAACGGCATGTCCATAAACACTCTGGGGCCTTCCTTGAAATTAGGAAGCCCAAAGATCCTAGATCTAATTGTCATTAGCAGTAAGTGACATTCCCAGGTGCCCAGCATTTCTGAAAATCAGTCCTGTTGTCAATAAACATTGGCCGGGGGGAAGGGAGGGATTTTTTTTCTAGCTAGTTTTTTTGGATTGTTGATTTAAATTAGCTGCCTGCCCTGCAGCTCAGTACAGAACAAGAGTAGAGAAAATGATAAACACCATCATCATCTGCCTCGGCTAGCAGAAAACAAATCACTTCCGGTACGTTAGTCAAGCCTACATGAGCTATGCTAATGCCCTCCCCAGTGGCGAAGGCCCCCGTGCAAATACTCTACAGGAGCTTGATAAATGAAGCTGCCTTCCTGTCTAGGTCTATTCCATGATGTACTGCAACATTTTAATTATTTCTAACATGTGCCCTGGGTACTGTTGGCAACCATTTGAATAAAAGGTGTATTGGGGATTGACTGGGTGTAGGAAATTGGATGACTCACAGCTAATAGGTTAATATGTCAGTTCTGCAGAACCTGTATTCCATGCGATGGTTGTCAGCAGGCAGCTGAGATCTCAGCTGTTTTAGTGGGCACTACTCATGCACCATGCCAGCTTTGCACTGGTGACAGGTGGCACAGAGAACTGGGGTGACTGCCTCCTGCATCCAAGCTGCAATTGTCTTAAATTATAACATACCCCGAACAAATACAGGGCTAAATTCTGCTTCCACTTATGCAGTGAATCCAAATAAACTCCACTGTGCTACTGAGTTTTGAGGGTTATTCTGCTCTTGGCTGCCAAGTTCTTAATCCAGAATTTGGACCACTGGCTTCTCTGATCACCCAGGGTAGAGCTGGTATTGCAGGTATCTTTGCTTGTAAGGCTATTTGGTGCCCCAGGTTCCCCTAACCCCGTGGATCAAAGGATCTTTGTCTTTGAAGGCACTAGGCTGAACTCAGCACCTGTCGGTATAGGCTGTTTGTGTTAGGAACAGAATTCCCTTCTTGCTGACACCAATGCAGATTGGGAGCAACCCCACTTGCTCATTGGAATTAAACAGAGGAGAATCTGCACTTACTTTGTGCTTTTTTTACAAACTCCATCCCAAAGGGCATTCATCTAAGAGTTCTGAGCACCCTGGACATACATTTTTTTAAAAAGCAAGAACCACCAGAGATGATAAAAAAAGATAAAAATCTACTCAGAGAAGCAATATTACTTCCTCCCATCTTAGCAGGGCTGGATGGGGAATATTTTTCCCCATGGAAAATTTTTTCGAAAAATAAAAGAGAAACCCAACTTTTTTTTTTCAAACCGCCTATGGGAAATTGAAAGTTTTCACTGACATTTTTTCAGCTAAAACCTAACATCCCATTTGGGACTGTCTAAATTGATTATTTTATTAAAGCACACAAATGGTGCTACAAATATTCAGACACCACCTTGGAAAATTTCACAATTTTTTCAGTCGAGCACAATTTTCCATCAGGTTTTTTTTTTTTTTAAAGTTTGATAAATATTTGGCCAGCCCAACTCCCCCCTCCCTTCCTTTTTTTTCATCAGTCATGTGATCGGTGCCAGTTAACACACGCTCCCCAGCACATGGAATTCAGCTATTCTGAATTGAAGCAAATTCTTATGCATTAAACTTCCATCCATCCAGCAACAATAACCAGTAAAAACAAAGTGAGTCTTTGCCCCCAAAGGTTATGCCCAAATAAATCTGTTAGTCTTTAAGGTGCACCAGGACTCCTCATTGTTTTTGCAGTAAAAACTTTGTTTGCTCTCATAAGATTTGAAAGAGATTATAAGATTATTAAGGGTTCAGCACAAAGCAGCATGTATTTATAACCATTTATAGCAAATATTAGACCTATAGAACAATCTAAACTATCAAAAAGCATGGGCTAGATTCTGATCTCTCACTCACGTGAACTGGCTTCACTGGTTTTACTCTGGCTTTACGTTGGTGTAAATGAAAACAGAATTTGCCCAGATACCTTCTTAGCTGTGCATGAAAGGATTCAGCCTGCGAAAAGATAAAACCTATTATAATCTGATTTGTTTTTAATTCCTTTTATCTGTTTGTTTTAGCCTTCTATTACAAAAAATAAACCCATCTCCATGGCATACAATGAAAGCAATTTCTTTTAGAAATGGAGAAGGGGAAAGGCAGAATTTAAATGAATCCAAATCGCCCTGTGCATGATTAATTGATCTGATCTCCCTGGACCAGACAAGATAACTGCTACAGAATTAGTATATGATTCTCATTGACTTCAGTGACCCCTTTTACACTGTTCTGCCAGTGTAAGGAAAATATGGTTTATGTTCTATGAGAATTTGCACCTTTCTTAAGCAATCTTTATAATGCTAGAGTGGGGTAAAGGAACATTCATTCTAAATGAGAAGAAGGCCCAGAGTCCTAAACAAAGTGCATCAAAGCAAGAGGTTCGTAGTCTGGAAGCCATAAGAGGCGTGTTTCCACTGCAAAGTTAACATGATAGATAGCTTGAGTGAGCATGGCCACGCACTGCAATAACGCTCAGGCTGCTGTGCCCACACCGACACAGACCCTACTCATGGCATTAAGAATTCTGGGGGCACAGCCTATGATTCTGCTTGGCAGTAAGATGAGTCGCTTTCTGATGATCTCCCAGTGAGTTGTGGGAGAACTTTTCTGCCCTTTCCAGGCCCATGGGGAAATGACACAAAGCGCTGAAAGAATAGGGGTGCTGGAGGGAAGCTAGCCTGTGTTCCCACAGCAGAGTGGCTCTATTGAAAGGCTGGCCAACTTGGATTGAAAGCACCATCTCACGTGAATGAGGATTTGGGTTCGGTTTTTCATTTTGGGGGGGAGGAGGAGGGGTTGGTTGGTTGGTTTGGTATTTAATGTTTTGGTTTTGTTGTTTTTGTATTTGTTGTGGTTGGGTGGGTTTTGTGTGTGTTTGGTTTGGTTTGGTTTGGTTTAACATAAGAACGGCCATACTGGGTCAGACCAAAGGTCCATCCAGACCAGTACCCTGTCTGCCGACAGTGGCCAATACCAGATGCCCCAGAGGGAGTGAACACAACAGGTAATCCTCACGATCCTCATGATCCCTCTCCTGTCACTCACCTGTAGGCAAACAGAGGCTAGGGACACCATTCCTACCCATCCTGGCTAATAGCCATTGACGGACCTAACCTCCATGAATCTATCTAGCTCTTTTTTGAACCCTGTTAAAGTTCTAGCCTTCACTGCATCCTCTGGCAAGGAGTTCCACAGGTTGACTATGCGCTGAGTGACAAAAAACTTCCTTTTATTTGTTTTAAATCTGCTGCCTATTAATTTTATTTAGTGACCCCCCTAGTTTTTCTATTGTGGGAATAAGTAAATAACTTTTCCTTATTCACTTTTTCCACACCAGTCATGATTTTATAGACCTCTATCATATCCCCCCTTAGTCTTCTCTTTTCTAAGCTGAAAAGTCCAAGTCTTTTTAATCTCTCTTCGTATGGGACCCGTTCCAAACCCTTCATCATTTTTGTTGCCCTTCTCTGAACCTTTTCTAATGCCAGTATATCTTTTTTGAGATGGTGACCACATCTATAGGCAGCATTCAAGATGTGGGCGTACCATGGATTCTATCCCTTTTTTAATGATTCCTAACACTGTTAGCTTTTTTGACTGCCATGCACATGGAGTAGATGTTTTCAGAGAACTGTCCACAATGACTCCAAGATCTCTCTCTTGAGTAGTTGTAGCCAGATTAGTCCCCATCATATTGTATGTATGATGTTTGTGAATGGGACTCCAGATCAATCTACGCTTGAGTTTTATAGCTGGAGTTAACTTTGCAGGGAAAACAAAGTTCCTGAGCATCCACAACAGGTATGAAGGGTGTCATTTCATTATACAAGAAAGAATAATGCACCAAAACAGATGGCCCAAATCCTGAGCTCACTTACTTCCATGTAATTTCACTGGTTCCACTGTAAATGTCAGGGAAAAAAACTGTGATGTTAGTTTATTGCAGTGGGTCTCCACCTCTCCAGACTACTGTTCCCCTTCTGGGAGTTTGATATGCCTTGTGTACCCCCAAGTTACACCTCACTCAAACAACTTCCTTATAAAATCAGACATAAAAATACAAAAGCTCCACAGCACACTAGTCATGAAAGTTTGCTTACTGTCTCATGTTTACCATGCAATTATAAAATAAATCAATTAGAATATAAATGTACTTACATTTCAGTGTAAAGTATATATCACGGGGGGGAGGGGGCGGGGTATGATAGAGGTCTATAAAATCATGGCTGGTGTGGAGAAAGTATATAAGGAAAAGTTATTTACTTGCTCCCATAACACAAGAACTAGGGGGGTCACCAAATGGAATTAATAGGTAGCAGGTTTAAAACAAACAAAAGGAAGTTTTTCTTCATACAACACATAGTCAACCTGTGGAACTCCTTGCCAGAGGATGTTGTGAAGACCAGGACTTTAACAGGATTCAAAGAAGAACTAGATACGTTCATGAAAGATAGGTCCATCAATGGCTGTTATCCAGGATGGGTAGGAATGGTGTCCCTGCCTCTGTTTGTCAGGAGCTGGAAATGGGTGACAGGGAAGGGATCACTTGATGATTACCTGTTGTGTTCACTCCCTCTGGGATATCTGGTATTTGCCACTGTTGGCAGACAGGACACTGAGCTAGCTGGACCTATGGCCTGACCCAGTATGGCTGATCTTATGTTTTTAGTATGAACAAGTCATATGAAATTTTAATTTGCACTTATTTCACTAGTGCTTTTTATGTAGCTAGAGATAAAACTAGGCAAATATCTAGATGGTTTCATGTACCCCTGAAAGACCTCTACGTGTCCACAGAGGTATATGTTCCCTTGATTGAAAACTACTGGTTTGTTGCATCTAAACTAATTGTGGGTCCAATCCCATTCCCACGGGAGATATTAGGAAGACTTTCCCTTCTCATGAACTGGGAAACACTGGACCATATAAGGGACTCTACAGCCAAGTAAGGCACTGCATTCTTCCCACAGCCTGCAGTTCACATACAAATTGAGAAGAATTCTTAGCCATTGCGGAGAAACTAAATGATTTCTTTGCTTCAGTCTTCACGGCTGAGGACGTTGGGGAGATTCCCAAATCTGCACCGTCCTTTGTGGGTAATGAATCTGAGGAACTGTCCCGGATTGAAGTGTCATTAGAGGAGGTTTTGGAACAAATAGAAAAACTTAATGTTAACAAATCTCCGGGACCGGATGGCATTCATCCAAGGGTTCTAAAAGAACTCAAATGGGAAATTGCTGAACTATTATCTGTGATTTGTAACCTATCCCTTAAATCGGCTTCCGTACCTAATGACTGGAAGGTAGCCAAAGTGACACCAATATTTAAAAAGGGCTCTAGAGGCGATCCGGGCAATTACAGACCGGTAAGTCTAACTTCGGTACCTGGCAAATTAGTCGAAACAATAGTAAAGAATAAAATTGTGAAGCATGTAGAAGAACATAATTTGTTGGACAAAAGTCAACATGGTTTCTGTAAAGGAAATCCTGTCTTACTAATCTATTAGAGTTCTTTGAAGGGGTTAACAAACATGCGGACAAGGGGGATCCAGTAGATATAGTATACTTAGATTTCCAGAAAGCCTTTGACAAGGTCCCTCACCAAAGGCTCTTGTGTAAATTACATGGCCATGGGATAAGAGGGAAGGTCCTTTCTTGGATTGAGAACTGGTTAAAAGACAGGAAACAAAGGGTAGGAATAAATGGTAAATTTTCAGAATGGAGAGGGTAACTAGTGGTGTCCCAAGGGTCAGTGCTAGGACCAATCCTGTTCAACTTATTCATAAATGATCTGGAGAAAGGGTAAGCAGTGAGGTGGTAAAGTTTGCGGATGATACCAAACTGTTTAGGATAGTCAAGACAGAAGCAGACTGTAAGGGACTCCAAGAAGATCTCACCAAACTGAGTGATTGGGCAACAAAATGGCAAATGAAATTTAATGTGGATAAGTATAAAGTAATGCACATCGGGAAAAATAACCCCAACTATACGTATAGT
Source organism: Rafetus swinhoei (assembly GCA_019425775.1). Taxonomy (NCBI): domain Eukaryota; kingdom Metazoa; phylum Chordata; order Testudines; family Trionychidae; genus Rafetus; species Rafetus swinhoei. The sequence goes on along the minus strand of JAFJHL010000175.1, from coordinate 2,800,605 downwards.
ATGATGGGGGCTAATTTGGCTACAACAAATCAGGAAAGAGATCTTGGAGTTATCGTGGACAGTTCTCTGAAAACTTCCACACAGTGTGCAGCGGTCAAAAAGGCAAATAGGATGCTAGGTATTATTAAGAAAGGATAGAAAATAAGACCCAGAATATCTTACTGCCCCTGTATAAAACTATGAGTACGCCCACATCTTGAATACTGTGGACAGATGTGGTCTCCTCACCTCAAAAAGATATTTTGGCCTTGGAAAGGGTTCAGAAAGGGCAACTAAAATGATTAGGGGTTTGGAACGGGTCCCATATGAGGAGAGGTTAAAGCGACTGGGACTTTTCAGTTTAGAAAAGAGGAGACTGAGGGGATATGATAGAGGTGTATAAAATCATGAGTGGTGTGGAGAGGGCGGATAAAGAAAAGTTATTTATTAGTTCCTAAATAGAAGAACTAGAGGACACCAAATGAAATTAATGGGTAGCAGGTTTAAAACTAATAAGAGAAAGTTCTTCTTCACACAGCGTGTAGTCAGCCTGTGGAACTCCTTGCCAGAGGAGGCTGTGAAGGCTAGGACTTAATAGAGTTTAAAGAGAAGCTAGATAATTTCATGGAGGTTAGGTCCATAAAAGGCTATTAGCCAGGGGATAAAATGGTGTCCTTGGCCTCTGTTTGTCAGAGGCTGGAGAGGGATGGCAGGAGACAAATCGCTTGATCATTGTCTTCGGTCCACCCTCTCTGGGGCACCTGGTGCTGGCCACTGTCGGCAGACAGGATACTGGGCTAGATGGACCTTTGGTCTGACCCGGTACGGCCGTTCTTATGTTCTTATGTTAAATTCAGTACATTAGGACAGCCATGAATTACACACTTTCATGAAGGAAGGTCTGTAATGAGACAGACAGGCAATTATTAGCTTGGTGCTTTGAGAAGAATAGTCTTACAGACACAGCCATAGACTAGCAGTCTGGACACCTGAGTTCAAGATCTGGTTCTTCCACAAACGCCTTGTGTGGCCATGGGCAAGTCAATTAATTATTCCATTTAGTTCTCGATCTGTCAAAATGAGAGTGCTAATTCCTTCCATGTTTCCTCTCTTTATTGTCTTAAGCTCTTTCAGGAGAGGGACTGTCCCTTACTATGTGTGCAAAGTTCACAGCTCTTTGGGGCCCTGTGTTTCTGTAACTGTATGTGTGATGGGAAAAGTTTGTCAATTGAAGCTGTCTGGTCACAAACATCTACACAACTAAAATACCACATTTTTCATGTGTACTGTAGCTGCAGATTAGAATTGTTTGCCCTTCTCTATGAATTTCTTTCCAAACAAATCTTATTTCTCCCTAAAACAAGTAAAAAAAACCCTTCATTTTTATCATCAGGATCTCTTACTTTACTCCGGCTTTCAACATTTCAGAATGGACACTTTAAAAATTTGTCCTTTAAAACTGATTCCCCTCCCCTCCACTCCTGCACGGATCTCATTTCTGTGTGTTCGAGGCTATTTACAAGAGTTCGGTGAGGTGTGAAGATCAGGATATAAGCCGTACAAATTTTACAGTATTGAATTAAGATGCTAAACATTTAAACCAATTTATATAAGGGTCAGACAATAGATCTTCCAATGGGACATAATAGAGAAAGTCATGTAGGTTAAGTCTGTAGGAATCCGAGTGAGACTGGAAAATACACTGCTGTTTCATTAATCCTTTATGCTTCTGTTTTAGAACTGGGAACTCTCTCTTGCCCAGTTATAATTTATGATGAGTTCGCTAAATCTTGGTATATTTCTTGTTACCTGACCACATTCTGCTCCTGGATAGATTTATTAATAAGAACACAGTGTAATCCTCACTTTGCATTAGTGAAAACTCCAACTGGGGAGTTAATTTAATGTCAGTAAATGGTTCCATCAGGTATAAAGCTTCCTCCTTAAGTGGACATTGTGACACAATTTAATTAAGTGCAAACACAAAATACAAAAGTTCCTCTTTTGGCTGGATTTAAGAACTACCTCTGTGCAAATGGTCAAAGCTGAAATGAAAAGCAAGATGACACGCTCAATGGGAAATCCATTAAAATGCATATTTGCTTACAAACAAAAGAGAAGATGATGACTTATCCAACGTTACATTGTGAGCCTGTAGCAGAGTGGAAATAGAAATTGGGGGCCAGAACTCAAGTGATGTAAATTGACCTGTAACCATTGACCTATGACCATTAACACCGATGAGTTTAGTTCTAGGAGTCCTTACTCCCCGACCGCTTCTGTGACCATTGGAATTTTCCAACTTCCTCCCCGTTTCTTTGGTCAAAGTGCTCTGTTCTCTCGTCTTTCAGCTAAGCTCCCCTTACGGTGGTGACAGCTCCCAAACAGAACCATATATTTAAAACACACAGAAAGGGACAGAATAAACTGAGAATTAGCTGTAGAAGAATCAGATGAAAGAAAATGGCAAAGGTATTCCCTTTCGGAGCTTAGAACTACTCTGTTATAGTCCTGTATGCTACCAGCAGTAACATTCACTGCTAACCTAAGGGTAGAGATTAATAGGACATGTATTTGATACCCAATTACCTGCCAAATGGCAATGCTCTTTCCTGCCTTGATGCCTTGTTCCAAGTTAGCAGCAATAGAGCATTGTACTGTAAAGTTACAACTGGCCACAAACATGAAATATGATTCCTCTGCTGCTCCCATCCCATTCTCCGCAGAGTGCCCCAAATAAGTTTTGAATTAGCTGGAACACATTAAGATGCTGCGATCGATCACGCCTCCCCAAGAAATGCCTTGAGCTGTGTCTCATAAATAAATGCCTCCTTGCTCCAGATCTGAGGGACGTGTTCCCATGGAAAGGACAGCTCTGTACATTTCACAGACAAAGCTCAATAGGGATGCCAAGAGCAGCAGTATTTATATGAGCTGTCATTAATAACAGGACAGAGTGGGACATCCATTACAGGGTACAGCCGGATTCACTCATCACTAGAACCAATCTGGAATCTTACAGATGGGAAATTAAGGCACAGATTAAAGTGAAGGAAATTGTATGTACCTTGCTCCCAAGGGAGAGGGTACAGTATTGGGGGCCAAACAAATCCTTAGGGGAGAGCTGTTATGGAATTGTAAATAATCTCAAAAAATAAATAATTCTGACATTGCCCGTGATGGGATTTCAGGAACTGGTCACTACCCGCTGCAAATGAATGCAAGCGCCGCTGAATTGGGTACAGGGAGAAAAAAATCAGCTATTTTCCGTGGTGGAGCAATTCTCATTTACGCCGGTTGAGGACTTGGCTCCTGGCATGTTTCACTAGCGGGAAGTGGCATTTACTGGCAGCACTGGCATGTGAACGCTGCCGGAGAGAAAATGGGGTATAACAGAGGAGATGTTGCTAGGAAAATGTATTGTGCAAATTGTGGCCATTTTCATGTTTCCAGTAACACGCTTTTCAAGTGTGTAGGAGTGGCATAGGAAGGTTTTTACCATGAGCCAGAGAAGAGGAGGGCTTCATGCCCTGCTTTGTCCCTGTCAAGACTTCACAATCAAAAGGCATTCTACATTGACGCTTGAAAAACTGTCATTTAGCAAGTGAAAAAAAATACTAATTTCCCTTTCTTGTTTATGCTTTATGTCAGCAGAGTTTGTACACCTGAGTTAGCAAGAATGAGCTATTTTACCAGCCTATAAATTATACTTCCCAGAATAATGCACTCGGCATGTAGCAATTGCTGCTTTAATCATCCTCTTTCTGTTATGATTGGTGGCTGTTGTGTCCTGGTCTCTGGAGAGCTCCAGGATTGTTTGCGCGATCTGTAAATCTCTTGGCTGCTTCTAAATGGCACCCCAGAGTCACTGCACAGGTGAATCAATTCTTTCCCTTTGTGATTTTTTTTCTTTCTCTTCCTTTTTCTGTCTCTTTCCCGCCCTCCCTCCTTAGTGAATCACATTGGAATGAATGGTCTGCGTTGTGTGCAAGATCAGACTAAATTGGGGGTCCCCACACTGGAGGGGCGTGTCCCTTTTGGGGGCGTGGAGGAACATGGAGGTGGCTTTGAGTGCCACTTTGCCCCCAGTTCAACTCTGCATCTGGCTGTAGTTGCAGCCCTAAGCTGGTCCCATCCATGATCTGCAGAGGTGGAAAGAGGGCGGCATGCGAGGGAAAAGTTTGGGCATTGTTGGACATAATGATCACCACAGTCTCTTTTGGCCTTATAATCCATGAGCTCAGTAGGGAATTATTCCCTTTCCCTAGGCTGTTTGTTGGGGGAAGAGACCTCCGCTAGCTTAGTAGAAGCTTGTTTCACTCCTGTAACATTCTCTAGATTAGTGTGGGGTTTTGTTTGCTGCTGTTAGAAGACCTGGAGATGGACTTTCATTCTCCGTTGGGGTCTTAGAGTGATCTCTATAAACCTCTATAGGCTTCATCCCAATTGAATTCTCCATTCTCCTGCACTTGGTGTGATCATTCATACCACAACAAAACGTGGCCTCTGTGGCTTGTTAGCTTTGGTGTACATGGTGACAAGGGGCCAGCGCAATGGTGAATTGAACTCAATAGGACCATAATGTTTGAGTTAGAAGGGCACTTTCAGCTTTGCAGGTGCATTGCCATTTACACCGCTTCCCCCATGCACCCAAGTCACAATTGTCCTGTGGGGGATGGTAGCAACTGTACACCATTCCCCTCCCTGCTGGAGTTTGTTAGGGGAGGGCAGGTGACTTATGACGGAGGAGGAGAGCTTAGGTGGTGTTTTGGCTTTGAGAACCTCATGGGAATTTGTAATGCATACTGCAAATGCACATTCTATATGCATAGTCATTCTTACCCCTGCTCACGGGGCATGTCTTACTAGCCAAAGCATGAGAGTCTTCCAACATCTCTGTTTACAGTAAATGAAGTATGTTTTTTTTCCTTCCCACTCTTAATTTTTCCAAGGATTCTGCAGGCCTTAGCAATTAAATCATCTTAATTAAAACCCACTTTACCCCTTCAGAATTTGTGCTAAATATAAAAGGAAGAAACAAAAGAAATATTCACTGACAAAGAGCTGTAATTAACCCATGTCAGGAGCTTGATGCAAATTGGAAGTTTGAATAAAGACTGGTGAATATGAGTTAAGGAAGTGAGTCATCCTGGTTATCATGGGATTTAATAGCTGCTATCGGAGCGTGTCCAAAACTTCATGGTATATAAAAATAGGCTTCTGTTTGTGGTTACACCAGTGGGAATAATCCTGGCTGAGCACCTACTAAAAGGAGGACAGTTGAATGAAGCCAGGCATTTGGTGCGGCAGCCGTTTGTGTGAAGTCTCTCTTTCCTTTTGGCTGGCATATGGTTCCTCACTTCTGAGTTTGATTTAGAATTCCAGACTCAGAAGCACTTTAAGTTCCCCACAGAACAGGAAACCAGACAACCCTTTGCAGGACTTGGAAATGAAGTTTTCACATCTTTTCTGCTGTATCTTAATTCTGGTGCCTCTTGGCTGATTTTGCATGGTTGTTCCTATGCTTCTAGATAAGTGTCCTTTGCAACCACTGAAATCTACAGAGACAATGTGTAGATAGGTACAGTATGCAGGCAGAGCTGGATTTAAAGGGGGTGGATCTGCAGAAATAATAAAATATCTGGAGATATACCTAGCTCCTGGAACTGGAAGGAACCTTGAGAGGTCATTGAATCCAGTCCCCTGCCCTCACTGCAGGACTAAGTACTATCCCTGATGGATTTGCCCCAGATCCCTAAATGGCCCTCTCAAGGATTGAGCTTATAACCCTGGGTTTAACAGGCCAATGCTCAAGCCGCTGAGCTATTCCTCCCCCTACCTGCACATTCAACTGAAACTAATGGGAGTTTAGAGCACTCAGCACTACTGATAATCAGCACCGTAGGTCCTGATCTTGCAATCGGCTCTGCCCATACAGACCCCAAGCTTACCCAGAGTGATGGGGTGGAACAGCAGGCAAATCTTGTGACAAAGTCCATGTGTAAGGCATGCCAACGCTCTAGGGAAATGTAGAAAGCTTCTGTAGAATTTATTCAGTAATGTATAGCATTTAATAAGTCATGATAACCTTTTATGAAGAATCCCATAGAATGTAATAGAAAATTGTATCCTTTTTAAATAATTCCATAGGATGTTTTAAAAAAAACCTGTAAGGAGGATAGGTTTCACAGAGGTAACCATGTGAGTTGGTTTCAACAAACACAACAAGGAGTCCGATGGCACTTTAAAGACTAACACATTTATTAGGGTATTAGGGCATAAGCTTCCATGAGCTACAACTCCCTTCCTCAGATGCGGAAAAGAAAAAAGAAAGATGGGGTGGGGGAGAAGAAGACAGAGATGGGAGTGTGATATCAGTGCTAATTAAATCAGAATGGATGTGGCTCATCTCCAACTGCAGGGAGAAGGTGAGAGTACCTGAATGGGAAATTACCTATTACAATGTGAGGACCGCTCCATGTGTGCGTTTAGACCTTGGTTCCGGGTGTCAGACTGGCATATGAATTCCAGCTCAGCACTTTCTCTCTGCAGTCTGGTTTTGAAGTTGTTCTGTCTGAGAATGGCCACTTGCAAGTCCAAAACTGTGTGTCCAGGGAGGTTAAAGTGCTCCCCCCAATAGCTTTTGGATGTTGCCCTTCTGAATGTCTGATTTGTGTCCATGTATTCTGTGGTGTAGAGACAGTCTGGTTTGTCCGAAGTACGTGGCAGAGGGGCATGGCTGGCACAGGATGGCAGGCATCACATTAGCGGACAGATGTGCAGGTAAACAAGCCTTTGATGGAATGACTGATGTGGTTAGGTCCTGTGACTGTGTCACTCGGGTAGATGTGTGGACACGGTCTGTTGCAAGGATGGGTTCCTGGGTGAGTGTTTTCTGTCGTGGGAAGTTAAGTTGGTGGTATTGGCCTCAGGTTGGGGGGCTGTCTCTGTGAGGACTAGCCAAGGTCTGTGAGAGTGAGGTATCATCATCTAACGTAGGTTGTGGATCCTTGATGATGTATTGGAGCGGTGTTAGCTGGGGTGTTCTGTTGCTTTCTTTGGTGGGTCTGTTCTGTAGTAGGTGAATTCTGGGTACCCACCTACCTTTATCGTCTACATTCAATTTCACAGAACGTGTCTTTAAGGATACATGCTGTACGGAGCTTTAGTGGGGTGGCAAGGTTGTTCCAAGACAAGCTGTAAACAATTAGACTTATCAGTCAATATTGGTAAACATGATTTTACTGTTCACACAAACTGACCAAAAGAGTTCCACCAAAATCAGAATGTACAGATAAAATAAGAAGACAAATGGGTTTGAGTATCTCTCTGGTTTAAGGGTATTTCGTTTGTGTAACATGACACAATGCTGACTATTTGAGTGTTAATGGTTATAAAGGTGAACGTTTTTAATCTCCGCCTCTGTCCTTAAATAATTACTCTCCAACCACCCTGCCGTTGCTTGGCTATCCCTTAACATCCTGCACCGGTGAAACATTCAAATGGATAAACACATTCAACAATGAACCTCAATACTATGCATAGGAATGATTTTTTTAAAATTGCGTTCTCCCTCGGCTAATTATAATTGTAGCGCACGCTTTCCGTGTGTTGAGCTGATTTCTTGCTATCGGGTAATCAGCCGGGGAGTGAGCAAGCCCTTCACCTAGCAAAGGGAACAGATGGCGCTGATAATCTTTAACAGGCAGTCACCAAAATCAAAGTGATGAAGCAGCTGCACGTTTTCACGCTGGAGCCGTTGAAAGCAGAATCTTGATCAGTTCTGATGCTCACAGTGTGGCCAGGTGGGGCTGGGGTCCCGGAGTGGGTTTTCTGTCTCGCGGGCAGAAAAGGAGTTGCCAGTGTTGAGAATGTTCCATGACATCCTTGACAGCTGAGGGTGTGAAAGTTGCTTGGACTTCTACAGCGATCAGCGTCTGCAAGGCATGACTAGCTGGGAGTGCTTTGTCTTGATTTCAAAGAGGCCTGCAAGATAGCTGTCCCATTGAGAAAGGACCCAGGGGAAAACTCCATAGAAAAATGCAAGGCATAATTTAATCTGAAATGGTCTGGTAGAACTATACATGAGAAACATCTCAGAATTACAACGAAGAGACCGACACACTTCCATCTTTCGGTGAATTTAGAGAGAGGCACTTGCTGTAACACGCAGATCCCATTTCAAAGCCCGCATCCGGTACAGTGCAGAATAGCTGGCCGTGTTACCTCCTCAGTACCTGGCCCTTCCCACTTCCTGTCTCCTCCTCCTGGGCCTGAGAGCGATGTAGGCCCACTCTGGCAGCTCTACACCACGGGGGAGAATCCCTTTCCCCACACCCGTTAGAGTAGTGTTAAGGACTATTGCAGAACTCAGAATTGCCTCCCTTCCCTGTCCTCCTCTTCTCCCCCTTCTACTCCCCCCATTGCCCCCACATGCACCTCTATAGCAGTAATGCGTCTGAAATCATAGATGCCTGGACTAAGCTTCTGGCTTTTGTGCCCCCTTGGTCCTCTCTGGGCTAGTGACTGATGGCACCTATGTTCATGTAAGCCAATCATCTGGATTTTTAAAATGCCTGACAGTTTAGCTTAAATGCTTGGGTGTTAGTGTCTGGCACCTGCTAAACTTCCTTGGGAAGTTATAACTCTGGCAGTTGTTTGGAATTTGCTCCTCCATCACTCCCTGCTCACGCTTCCCTAATCTGTGTCACAAAATAGGACTCCAGCACTGAGGGAACCAAGAGCCCCTTTCCACAGCTTACTAGAACAGAAGTGGCTGGTCTTAGAAAGCCGGCACGCTGAGTGAGGGTTTGAAGCGGAACCCCTTTCAGGCTCACAAGGCGCTTTCACAATCTCTCTCCGTTTGCAGAATAATAAGCGTAAAATAACTGGAAGTGACACACTGCCACCACCGCTCAAGAGAGGACTATAAATACACCCTGACTGAACACAATAAGTCGAGAGCAAGGAGGGTGTACTCGACAGTGCATCATCTGCCATCTGTTTCCTGCTAACCCCCATTCACACAAGAAACCAACACTTGGAAACATTGGTTGGGAATAATTGTTTCTATGGATTCAGTGAACCATTTTTCCATACCAGTCCTGTGAAGACATTGCTCTCTTTGCGACTGACATGCCTTCAGAGACTTTCCAAGTTGAGTGAGCGGTGAATTTATAAGGACTGGGTTGGGAGGATCCAGTCAGGATAGTATAGAAAACAACTTGTATATTCAATTAAAATTCAAACTTGACCCAAAACAAAATTTTGGGAGATGCAAAAATGTGGTGTTAATTTCTTGGTTTAAAACACTCCAGTTTTATGCTCTGTGCTTCTCTTCGGCCATGTACAATGTTCAGCCTTTCACCATTGACTCTAGAATAGATATGCTTGTATCGCTGTGATACTTCTTCACCTTCGGGCTCTAGTTGCTTTGTCCACTCTCGACTGAAGGCCTAACACTGAAATAAAAAGGACAGACTGTTCTCCCAGTCTTTCTTCTCTCTTCTTCTATTCTTCTTTTATTCCCTTTGAAGAATACAAGAACCTCAGGAGAAAATACAGTCTTTCAAGATTTTCCCCACTTTGTGATCTGATCAGCGCAGAGTAGAGCGGAAGAATAACTTCTCGTATCTTGCTCAAAACACTCCTGTTAATGCATCCCAGAATCACGTTTGCTTTTTTTGCAACAGTGTCACACTGTTGACTCATGTTTAACTTGTGGTCCACTATGACCCCTAGATCTCTTTCTTCAGTACTCCTTCCTAGACAGTCACTTCCCATTCTGCATGTGTGAAACTGATTGTTTAATTCTGCACTTTGCATTTGTCCTTGTTATGCTTCATCCTATTTACCTCAGACCATTTCTCCAGTTTGTCTAGATCATTTAGAATTATGACCCTGTCCTCCAAAGCACTTGGTATCATCCCTTGTATCATCCCCAACCCTCCCAGCTTGGTATCATCTGAAAACTTAATAATCTTAATCTCTATGCCGTCATCTAAATCGTTGATGAAGATATTGAACAGAACCGGTCCCAAAACAGACCCTTGTGGAACTCCACTTGTTATGCCCTTTCAGCGTGACTGTGAATCATTAATAACTACTCTCTGAGAATGATTATCCCCCCAGTTATGCACCCACCTTATAGTAGCCGCAAGCTGTATTTGCCTAGTTTATTGATAAGATCATGCAAGACCATATCAAATGCCTTACTAAAGTCTAGGTATACCACGTCCACTGCTTCTCCCTTTTCCACAAGGCTTGATATCCTATCAAAGAAAGCTCTCAGATTGGTTTGACGTGACTTGTTGGTTACAAATCCATGTTGACTGTTACCTATCACCTTATTTTCTTCCAGATGTTTTCAGATGGATTCCTTAATTACTTGTTCCATTATCTTCCCTGGCACAGAAGTTAAAATGTGTGGTCTGTAGTTTCCTGGATTGTTCTTATTTCCCTTTTTATAGATGGGCATTCTATTTGCCCTTTTCCAGTCTTCTGGAATCTCTCCTGACTCCATGATTTTTCAAAGATGATAGCTAAAGGCTCAGATACCTCCTCTATCAGCTCCTTGAGTATTCTAAGATGCATTTCATCAGGCCCTGGTGTCTTTAAGACATCTAACTTTTCTAAGTAATTTTTAACATGTTCTTTTTTTATTTTAACTTCTAAACCTACCCCAATCCCACTAGCATTCATGATGTCAGGCATCCCATCACCATCAATCTTCTTGACAAAAACCAAAACAAATAAGTCATTAAGCAGCTCTGCCATTTCCAAACTTCCAGTTACTGTTTCTCCCTCCTCACTGAGCAGTGGGCCTACCCTATCCTTGGTCTTCCTCTTGCTTCTAATGTATTTGTAGAATGTCGTCTTGTTACCCTTTATGTCCCTAGCTAGATTGAGCTTGTTTTGTGCCTTTGCCTTTCTAATCTTGCCCCTGTATACCAAATACCTGTGGTGTTTGCTTATATTCATCCTTTGTAATTTGACCTAGTTTCCACTTTTTATATGACTCCTTTTTGATTTTTAGATCATGTAAGATCTCCTGGTTGATCCCAGGTGGTCTCTTGCAATAGTTTCTATCTTTCCACACTGTGGAATAGTTTGCTTTTGGGCCCTTAATAATGTCCCTTTGAAAAATGGCCAACTCTCTTCAGATGTTTTTCCTTAGTCTCACTTCCCATGGGACCTTACCTACCAGCTCTCTGAGGCTATGTCTAGACTGCAGGCTTCTTTTGGAAGAAGCTTTTCTGGAAGAGATCTTCCAGAAAAACTTCTTCCAAAAGAGAGTGTCCACACTGCAAAAGTGCACAGAAAAAGTGATCTGCTTTTTCGAAAGATAGCATCCACAGTGAATGGATGCTCTCTTGCATGTAAGCTGTGATTACTATGGACAGAGTGACCACCAGGGCACCTGTGCTTTTTCCTCTTTCTTTGAAAGAACTCCCTCTTCCCCGTCCACACACGCCTTTTTCTGAAAGAACTCTTTCGGAAAAAGGCTTCTTCCTCGTAGAATGAGGATTACCAATGTTGGAAAACCCCCTCTGTTCTTTTGATTTTCTTTCAGAAGAACGTGATTGCAGTGTGGATGTAATTGAAGTTTTTTCATAAAAACTGCCATTTTTCTGAACCCCCCCCGTAGTGTAGACATATCCTGAGTTTACTAAAATCTGCCTTTCTGAAATCAGTTGTCTCTATTTTGCTGTTCTCCTTTCTACCATTCCTTAGAATCATGAACTCTGTGATTTCATGATCACTTTCACCCAAACTGCCTTCCACTTTCAAATTTTCAACCAGTTCTTCCCTATTTGCTAAAATCAAATCTAGAACAGCTTCCCCCGAGTAGCTTTCCCAATCTTCTTAAATAAAAAATTGTCTCCAATGCAGTCCAAGAACTTATTGGATAATCTGTGCCCTGCTGTGTTAGTTTCCCAACGTAAGTCTGGATAGTTGAAGTCTCCCATCACCACCAAATCCTGCGCTTTGGATGATTTTGTTAGATGTTTAGAAAAAGCCTCATCCACCTCTTCTGCCTGGTTAGATGGTCTGTAGTAGACCCCTAGCATGACATCACATTGGTTTTTATCCCTTTTAACCTAACCCAGAAACTCTCAACACATCTGTCTCCTATGTCCATCTCCACCTCAGCCCAAGTGGATACATTTTAATATATAAGGCAACATCTCCTCCCTGTTTTCCCTGCCTGTCCTTCCTGAGCAAGCTGTACCCTTCTATACCAATATTCCAATCATGTGCATTGTCCCACCAAGTCTCTGTGGGTATGTCTAGACTACATGGCTCCGTCAACGGAGCCATGTAAAATAGTTTACTCGGCATAGTCAATGAAGCGGGGATGTAAATAATGCCGAGTAAACTATTTTACATGGCTCCGTCGACGGAGCCATGTAGTCTAGATGTACCCTGTGATACCAACTATGTCATAGTTGTGTTTATTTAATAGCACTTCAAGTTCTTCCTGCTTATTACCCATGCTTCTTGCATTTTTATACAGGCCTCTAAGATGCTGATTTGATTTTGCCCCTCCAGTTCTGCCTTGCCCCTCCTTTATCTCTGCTATTATAGCCCATGTCTCACCCCCCCCCTCCCATTTCTGACCCATCTCCCAAGTCTCCATGTTTTTCACTTACCCGTGGGCTTTGGTCACCTGTCCCTGTCAAATCTAGTTTAAAGCCCTTCTCACTTGGGTAGCCAGTCTGCATCCAAATACAGTCTTCCCCTTCCTTGAAAGGTGAACGCCATCCCTCTGAAGAGAACAGCACCTGCCTTCCGAACTCCTTCACCCGTTCTCCCAGAGCCCTGGAGTCACTCTTGAGCCGCTCAGTGTCACACCTTGCAGTATCATTAGTGCCCATATGGATGAGTAGCATGGGGTAGCAGTCGGAGGGCCGGATAACCCTCGACAATGCCTCCGTGATGTCTCAGATACGGCCCCCCCCAGCAGGCAGCACCTCCCGAGAAGACATGTCAGGGCAACAGATGGGCGCCTCCATCCTCCTCAGGGACCACCACTCCCCTACATTTCCTCCTCGCAGTGGTGGCTGCAGACCTCCCAGCCTTGGGGGGTCCAAGACCTCTCTTCTTCTGCTGTAGGGGGTGATGCCTTATCTCCCGTATCCAGAACTGCATAACAGTTCTCCAGAACCACGGTGGGAGGGTTGGGAGCAGGGGTGGAGCACTGCCTGCTGCCAGAAGTGACTAGCTGCCAGTGTCCCCCCTGAGCCATCTCCTCCTCCACCAGTGGTGTGCCAGCAGTCTTGTGTAGCTGGATAGCTTCCTCAGCCTCAGTGGTCTCTCAAGGAATTCCTCGTGGGTTCAGATGGTCCTCAGCCTGGCCAGCTTCTCCTGTAGCTCTCCCATCTGCTTCCTGAGAGATTGCACCAGCAGGCACCTTTCACATGGGATGGTCTCCCCAGCCTCGATTTCAGTGAGTGGGAATTGCAAGCCACAGTCTCCGCAAAACTACACCAGGATCTGGGTGGAGGCATCCATGGTCGTGTGTTCTGTCTGGCTACAGGCACAGGCAGAAGAGGCAGAAGCAGGTGGAAGAGAGAGAAGCAGCTCTGGCGCAGGTGTTATGGGTCTTCCCAACCATATCACGACTCTCTTTTGTGCTCCTGCTCAAACTCCCCTGTCTGCAGCCTTTGTCCACTTATCTGATGTTTCAGAAGAAAGCAAAGTCGTCTCCACAGTGCCTCTGGCCAGATGTGCATTGGACTGAAAGGAGTTCAAATGGATATTAGGGGTTGGATCTAAATGTATTAAACCAAGACATAAAGGTTGCTCCTCTTCCAGATCGTCTCGTTTCCATTTCTTCTCCATCTCCTGCTGGCAACTGCTTGGCACATTGGCATAATTCACCCATTGTTACTTACCCAAAGCACACACAAGGTTCTCGGACACAGACACAGAACCTGGCCTGATTTTGTGGCTTGCAGGAAAACCCAAACTGGGCTGGAGTCACTGCTAGGGAAGTTTCACAAGGCTCTAATTTCCCATTTGCTTCTTCCTGTAGCTATGAGACCCTACGGTTTCTCCCATCTAGCAATTTGATTTCTCTGGTACTTCAACAATAGCCATCAGACTAGACATTCACCTTTCTAAATACTGTCTCAGAGACTGAACTGTGCTTCAGCTCTTTGGCACACTAGACAGACAGGAGTTTAATTATTAGTGCCCTCGATGAAGTGGAAAACAAAGGGCCGGTTTGGTAGAAAAGGCATTACATTTCATTGATATTTTGCAACAGGACAATGGAGTCATTTCCATCTTTTTTGCTAACTGAGCCCTGGGCCTGCTTGATTAGCAGGTGTCTTTTTAAAAGACACCTGCATATATCATGTCTTCAAAAATAAAATATCTAGAAATGGTTCCTTCATTGCTACAGCATCTGTTAACTCTAGAAAGCAAAAACAGAGTGTAGCACAGAAGAGTGCACTGCAACAAGCCAATGAGGGCTAATTAGCTCAGTGAGCATGTTTTAAATTGCTAAACATGAGTATATTTACTTTCCTGTTTGTCCCTAAGTGTTTGTAGTAAAAAAAATCAAAGTAGTGCTATTACGTGATTCCCTGGTGGTGCTGGCTTAGAAACTGACCTCTCTTGGCAGAAAGTGATTTGAAGTTGTGAATAATTTTGATGTTTGTAAATGGGAATTGCACAGGGAATTAAAAAAAAAAAACCCTTGATCATTTGGGTTCAGTTACTATGGTAATGATAGGAAGAGAACAAGAATCTAGGTGTTTTGTGGCTCGCATCTCTTCTACATTATGAGGGTTCACATAAACCCTCTATAATGTCTTATCCTAACTCAGGTAACTAGTTATGCTTGTATCTATCTTATAAATGCCTAATCTCGTTCTTAGGGATCTTGTTAAGTTTATGGCCTCAACAGCACCTTGTGGCAATGAGTTCCACAGGGTGTTATGTGTTTTGAATCAGCTATGTACCTGAGCTTTTTTCTACTTGGCTTCTTGGTTTTAGCCAACCTAAAATATAAATGTGGGCAGATACCAGGGTCAGTAAAAACAGAAAATGTAAAATATTTGGAGCAAAGTTCCAGGAATAATCTGAACTCCATTCTTATCTTTATTTTCAAATGGAAACTGAATTGTCTTAAGATTCCTGCAGCAACCAATGAAACCTTACCGGTTGTTCCTCCTTTAGTAAAACAGCTTATCCAGCTTACCATTCAGCGAGAAAAATAAAATCCCAGATCAGCAATTGATCGGAAAGCCGAACAGTCTGTTTTAATGATCCATTTGTGAGGGGATCCCCATGGGACAGCCAGGAACTGGGGGACTGCTGTGCGCCCTGCACCTAGGCTGGAGAATTGTCTCTCAAAATGCTATGCCAGCCGCCAGTAGCTCAACTCCTCCAGGCGCTCCTCCAGCCATTCGCACATGGAATCATGCACCTAGCTAGATTGCATGAATGCGCTCCAAGCCACTCGTGCATGGGTGGTGGGTGAAGGCCCCACTGGGAAAGGCAAGCCCAAGCCCCACCCCTTCTGCCCAAAGCCACACCCCTTCCCCAAGACCACACCCCTTCAACAACCTTCCCCCCCTCCAGCCCTTAAGACCAATCCTTCCTGGCCTCTCTCTGTATAATTCATGAGTCCATGGAAGGTGGGTAATGCAGGCAAGAGAAGGCGTTGCTTTCCTAAAACTGCCTGGCTGCCCAGGAGAGCTAGGCCTACGATGCAGCAGCCCAGCTCCGCAGCTGCCACTAGGCGAGCCCCTGGATGGCTGGGCAGTGTAGGCAGTTTTGGGAAGGCAACGTGTTCCCTTGCCTATATTACCCACCTCCCATGCACTCAAGAATCATACAGAGAGAGGCACCAGCCAGTCACCCCAGCCTTTGACCTCAGCAATATACCACTGTACATTGCTCAAGACTCCCCTGCACAGTGCAAGCTTATAAATGAGTTGGCCACTTCTTCAGAGGAAAGTGGGCATGCATCAGCCTTTGTAATCTGATCTGAGTGGGGTGAAATAATGTACAGCACCCCTCCCTCCCCCCGAAAAGGGTGGAAGGTACAACAACTTTGGTCAGCTCCTTAAGTCCAGCATGTTAGTCTTTGCTCAGGGGAAGCTGGCAAAGTTCCCATCTTGACCAGAGGGAGTATTTTGTACCTGTTTCCAGTCTAGAGGATTCCAGTCTCCAGTCCTGACAGGCTGGTATTTTACACTGCCGCTAAACTTCATGTAAGGGTAAATAATAGTGGATAAGCTAACTCTAAAACATGGTTGCACTGCACTGCTGACAAATGGAACAGGTGGCTTCTTGCTACTCAGAGACCTTTCTTACTGACTATTCATCTGCTGGTGTCAAGATGCAATGGGCTGTTGATAAGAGCCTTCTGGAAGAAAGCAGACATTAATACCAAGTGTCATAGCATGCACATTACTACTGTCATCTCTTACTGAAAGAAAGGTGAAATAGAAATGAAGTTAAGGTCCAGTTTTTGTCCTTTAACCCAAAGCACGGAGGTATGGTTCCTTTTGGAATAGCTGAGCTGGAATTTCTTTATCCTGTTTTTTTTTTTTTTTTTTTTTTTAATTTCCTCCCTTTCTCTGTAATAATTACCCAAAGAATGGAGATGTTCCAGCACAGAGAGACAAAAATGCAACACCAGCTGCTATTTGCAGACAGCCCTCAGAGGTGATGTTTCCAACATAGTTGATGAAAGGGAAGATTTTGGATGTGAAGGAACACAATATGCTATAGTACACGGACACCCTTGATTATCATTCAGTACTGAGCAACAAGGAGGAATTTGGGATATACCTAACTAAGGAGGAGTATTCCATGAGGAGTAACGGTAGTTCGAATTAGGATCTCTAATTCGAACTACCTACTCCGTGCCGCGTGTAGCCGCGGGCACGGAGTTCGGACTAAGGGGGATTTAAAAATGGTGGCGCCCGGGAACATGCAAATGAAGCCCGGGATATTTAAATCCCGGGCTTCATTTGCAACTCCGGTTGCCCTCATTTGCCTACCTAGCTCAAACTAACGAGCTAGTGTAGACATACCCTAAACGAGTTAGATGAAATTGACTGTAGTGGTGCTGCACACAAATCAATTAGACTTGTGCACTGTTGATTTAAAAGGAACGCAAGAGTTGGCAGGCCAGGACTGCAGTTCCCTGCTCCATCACAGACTTCCCATGTGACCAGGAGCAAGTCATTTTGTGCTACAGTTGCCTGCTCTGCAAAGAGGATAAAAGCACCCCCACACACACCTTGCAGGGGTGTTGAGGAAAAATGCATTAAAGATTGCAAGGTTCTCAAATACTATGGTGATTGGGGTTACCTAAGTGCCTAAGACAGACAGGAACTGTGCTTTATAATGTCCACTAGGTTCCATTTATGGCTTAGGGCAGGGCTACTCAACTTTGGAAGCCCTGGGGGCCACACTGATACTCACAGCACATGCCGAGGGCTGCAACTTAAATATGGTTGTATATACATGGAAATATATATGCAAATAGCTTCTTTCACACAATGCTCCAGTGCTCCCGGCACCTTTTCTGCGGGGGCTAGAAATGCCGACACCCTGTACTCGTCTGTTCCAGCCAGCCCGTCCGCTTGCGTCTTTCAATGCTCACCCTGCCTGGGAGATGCCTCGCCGTTGTGGAGCGTGTTCCCAGTGGAGTCATGTTCAAAGGATCCCATCTGTGGGCCGCGTGTTGAGCCCGGCATAAGCCCAAACCGCACCACGGGCCGCAAACAAACGGGCTCACGGGCCGCATGTTGAGTAGCCCTGAACTCGAGTGTTAGTTCTTGCCTTGCTGTTTGGAATACTGTGCACATCTCCACAGGCAGGAAGGTATCACACTGCAATGAAAAAGCCATGCTGGCTAGGGGAGAGGAATATATTTGCCACTGGCAAATGTGTATATTCTGTAGAACTGGTCAGGAAACTTTTTTTTAATTTAATTTTCTAGAAAATGTTCCAGTTTTGTTGAGAAAATGAAAACTCAAACACCAAAAAGAAAAAAAGGGGGGAGAGTTTGGAAGCAAAAATAAACATTTGCAGTTTTACTTCTATATATATATAATGGGGGGGGGGAGGTTAGGTAACCTCTAAATTCTGAAAAAAATGTATTTTGCAAAAAGTCATTTTCTGTCAAAAAAAAAAAAAAAAAATCTGATTCTGCACTTTGAGCCAGCTCTAGTATTTTGGCAGATGAGCATTCCTGAAGGATGGACTTGCCCAGCAAAAGGCCCATGCACCACTCAGTTATCCAGGGCTTTGGTGAACATTCATATTGTCTCATCAGTTCTGCTTGGTGTAGCTCTAAAAAACAGAGCTGGCTCCTCAGCTGCCCTGAGTTATGCAGTTCTCCAGAACTCTGTGACTCACTGCTTCTGCTCTGAATGTTCTGAGAATCCCTAGCTAGTTCTCAGTACAGACAGACTCATAAACCACAACATCAGAGGCTCATACAGCTGCACATCCTCTAACATGATCTGTGCCAGCAAAGCCCCTCTGCCATGTATATTGGCCAAACCAGACAGTCTCTGCATCAAAAGATAAACAAAAAAAATCAGACATCAGAAATGGTAACACACAGGGGCTACATCTAGACTGGCATGATTTTGTGCAAATACTTTTAACAGAAAAGTTTTTCCGTTAAAAGTATTTGCGCAAGAGAGTGTCTACACTGGCATGGATGCTTTTGTGCAAAAGCATCCGTGCCAGTGTAGACACTCTTTTGCGCAAGAGAGCTCCGATGGCCATTTTAGCCATCGGGCTTTCTTGCGCAAGAAATTAACATTGCTGTTTACACTGGCCCTCTTGCACAAGAATACTTGTGCAAGAGGGCTTATCCCTGAGCAGGAGCATCAGAGTATTTGCGCAAAAAGCACTGATTTTGTACAGTAAAAGGTCAGTGTTCTTGCACAAATACTCGCGGCCAGTGTAGACAGGCGGCAAGATTTTGCGCAAAAGCGGCCGCTTTTGCGCAAAATCTTGCCAGTCTAGATGCAGCCATAAACCTGTAGGGAGCATTGTAACCTGCTTGGTCACTCAATCATGGATTTAAAAGTAGCCATCCTCCTACAAAGGAATTTCACTAACCAGTTACAGAGAGAGTCTGCAGAACTGGAATTCATCTACAGATTTGACACTGTTATCCTGGGCTTGAATAAAGATATTAACTGTTTAACATAATACAAAGCCAGTTTCTCCTGACTTTAACATCCATATTTTCACATCAAAAGCTATGAATGGGACACATCCAGCCCATTAGCCTCGGTTCTACAATTGGCAGGTACTACTTCTGCTGTTTTTTATATATATATATATATATATATATATATATATTAATTAATTAATATTAATCTCGGGTTTTGTTATTTCCACTCCATCTCATCTGATGAAGTATGTTTTACCCATGAAAACTCGAGTTTCTATATATTTTTGTTAATCTCTAAAGTGCCACACAACTCCCTCTCTGAGACATTTTGATTTTAATGCTTATTCTTCCTTTTTATCTCCTTTATCTTTTACTGAGATTTGTATTTGGCTCTTGTTATGCCTTTCATTAAAGGGATCTTTGCTCTTGATCAATTAGGCATGAGTGTTCATGTGCATCTGTGTAACAGCTTTTGAATTTATAACAAAGTGCATCAGCAAATAGCAGCTACAATTGCTCTCTAAAGCATATAAAGAAGGAAAATGTCAGGACTGGGGCTTGCAGTCTTTGAAAGAATGTGTCTTGTGGACATGTTAGTATCAGACCCCTGATTGCTAATAATTATACCTCACATTCTAAAAATGAGTGAGATCTTCAGGATAAATGGGGAGGTATCATGGTGAATGGACTCATCTGATTGAGAACAACTATATTTTTAAAAAATCATCTACAGTTGCAGACAGACTTCCACCCAGCTCCAGTTCTAGCTTTGTCTGCCATGTGTACCACATCCTACCTAGATCTTTATAGAGAAAAGAGGCATCTAGTGGCTGAGTCATGTACTTAACACATAATCACAGGCAGAAGACTCAGATGCAAATCTTAGTCTGATTAAACGAGTTCATCTGCTACTTTTTAGTATCTTGGATAAATTGATGCTGCTCAAATCCCACTCTTTAGTTAAAGAAACAGAGAAGATTACCCCAGACCAAACAGACACCCAGGAAGTTTTCACGAAGAAGCGTTGAAAGTGAGGGAGGTTTTGTATAAAGCACTTCAAATTTGCTTTTATTTGCTAGGAACAGCTTCTAGAAAGATGAATAATTCAGGAGTGAAGAATATATTTTGAGTCAGAGTAGCAGCCCTTGATCTAAACCTAATTTGTTGTCAAAAAGAGTTAAAGGTTTATAAGTTGCATTTTATCCTGAGCAGTATAATGGAATGTAAATAAATATACAGGGTCTGGTTCTCCTCCGTTGTATGCTGCTGTCATTTCATTGGGCTCTGAGGACCTGCGCTGACATAAATCCGATGTGGAAAATCATGTCCCCCCATATTTTCATGCTAATGATCCATTAACACATAACTGTGGTCCCACATTGTGCAGCAAAGAGTCATAGCCATGATTTGAGCCAAGTTAGAAAAAGATCTCTGGGATTATGGGGCTTGATTGCAGATTTGCAATGGAGGTACACAAGTTTCACACTTTAGGTCTGTATGTTTTGGACTTGGGGGTTTCTGGGTCATTTCCCTGTCAGTGCTCAGCAGTTGAGTCTTATCCTTTTACATTGTCCGAAGACCTAATGACTCTAATAGAACAATTTAGAAATGAATCTTTGTGCCACCTATTTGAGAATAAATGTAGCTTAGCAGTAGGAAAAATCTTCAGACGTAAGCATGTTATAGAGCCCATAAAGTCCTAGATAAAACAGTAAGAGCTGGGAATGTGTTTCACTTTTTTATAGACCAGAAAACAGACTAGATACGTACTCCACATTGCCGCTTTTTCAAAACTCTTTGACTAGTTCTGTTTACTCTGGGTAGTGCATTCTGGAAAAAATCATGGATGCCTCTTGTACTTAAATGGACACTTTCAACATTCCAGAGCTCTAGCAACTGACGATGGTGTGACCTCATGGGCAAACTGACTGCCTGATATTGCAGTACAGGGACACTCAGCTCCTTTGGGGTAGGGCCATTTCTGAGAATTTCTTCATCTCTTTTAATCTCTGTGTCACTCAGGGACTCGCAGCAACTGTCAGCCCAAGAATGCCTCTAGATAAGGAAATAAACACCAATCCCAATGGCAAGGACAGCATCTGCCTACCCCAGTCATGAGCCACACATCTATAAATTTAAAAAAATATTTTTCTTACATAAGAACAGCCAGACTGGGTCAGACCAAAGGTCCATCCAGCCCAGTATCCTGTCGGCTGACAGTGGCCAATGCCAGGTGCCCAAAAGAGTGTGAACAGAACAGGTGAGCATCAAGTGATCCCCCTCCCATGTCACCCATTCCCAGCTTCTGACAAACAGAGGCTAGGGGCACCATTCCTGCCCATCTGGGCTAATAGCCAGTATTGGACCTATCCTCCATACATGTGTCTAGCTCTTTTTTCAACCATGTTAAAATCCTGATCTTCACAATGTCCTCTGGCAAGGAGTTCCATAGGTTGACTGTGCCTTGCATGAAGAATTATTTCCTTGTGTTTGTTTTAAACCTGCTACCTATTAATTTCATTTGGTGACCCCTAGGTTTTACATTATGGGAACAAGTTAATAACTTTTCCTTATTCACTTTCTCCACACCTGTCATGATTTTATAGTCTTCTATCATCCTCCCCTCCCCCCTTAGTCTCCTCTTTTCCAAGCTGAAAATTCCCAATTTTATTAATCTCTCCTCATATGGCAGCTGTTCCAAACCCCTAATCATTTTTTGCCCTTTTCTGCACTTTTTCCAGTACCAAGAGATCTTTTCTGAGATGAGGCAACCACATCTGCATGCAGTATTCAAGATGTGGGCATCCCCTGGATTTATACAGAAGCAATTCTTTGTCTTCATCTCTAGCCCTTATTTAATTATTCCTAACATTCTGTTTGCTTTTTCGACTGGTGCAGCACATTCTTCCTCTGGGGAAGCTTTTGGAGGCTTTCAGGAGCCTCTGGGGATGCAGGTACCTCACACAGGTAATACATTGACTCATTCTGGGTTTGATAATGCTCCTGCAGTCCCATGTCCTGCCGTGTGTTCGCTGCAGTAGGCCCATGGCCAGTTTTGTTTTGATTTGCATGCTCTCCTGTGCCCTAGTTTGCTGTAGTAGGGAGTGTGCCAACCTTTTTCACCACTTGCACAGATATCACCTCTCTTCCCACCCTCCCTGTCTTGGCCCTTCAGTGGGGTTTGAACTTTAACCCAGTCAGGAGATCATGGGATTCTTAATCTCAGAGTAATGTGTTCAAACCCCTTTGGGGCGATACTGCTAATGACCCAGCCCCTTTGACTATAAGAAGAGTTTGAATCTGGAATCTTTAGTGCTTCAAATCGTTTCTCTCTGCTGTATGAGCTAAAGGAGTGACTCCTTTTAGCTGGCATAGCAGACCGTTGTGTCCCTTGGTCTCTCATGGACGGCCCACATAAAGACTCATATTCTCCTGGTCTGAGAGAGACAGCCACTTGTGCAAGTCTCTGGGGACTGCTTGTGCAAGCACATACAGTGAAGTCTTTAACACAGGGGATGGCAGCAGAGTTCCCTGTAAGCTGGGCAGCCGCTCCGGGAGAGATTTAAATGCTGCCCAGCTGATTAGCAGAGTGCCCACAGCTGGGTTTTTTATTTCTATTGGTGGTGCACATTCACACATGCCTTCATGCACATAAAATTATTCCACACATGGATTGAAAAAATCCACACCTGGATGGAAAAGATTAGAGGGAACATAAGAGGGCAGCTGTTCTGAGTAGTGTGGAATGGCAAAAAGGTATTCCCATCCTGTAGATATTTAGAAAACATTTTCTGTCTCAAAGCATTGTCTGTGGACTAAGAAACCCATTTTTGAATTTCCCTTCAGGGTGCTCAAAATGCTGCCTTACGATAATTCATAACATTTTCATTTGATTGTGACCTTTTCATCTGGCATGCCCTTTTTTTCAATCTGATTAACTTAAATTTCAAAACAAAAACATTGTTTTGAGTGGGAAAATTAGGAAATGTTTTGGTCTTAATTGTGAAGACAAATCATTTCTGTGCGTTTTCTCAAGCCAGGAAATCAACTGAATGCATTCCTGTTTCTCAAATAGCTTCAGTTTCAGTGAATCCGCCTTTGTGGGGAAATGATCCATCAAACATTGGCCACCAGCTCTAAATCAGAGCTGCTATAATATTCAGTGTCATGCACCTAAGAACATGGCCTCCCCGCCTCTTACCCATTCTGAATCCTGAACATCTGCTCCCAGGCAGCACCTGTACCCGTGGTAGCTGCATCTATAGCTTTGGCAAAAATACTGTGGTGGGAAAGACCATAAACCAAGAGTGCTGACAGTCCTAATTATACCTCTCTCGAGTTACATTTCTGATTCTGCTTGTCTGCAGCAACACAGGCTTCTTAGCGAGGGTGACCTTTACAGATTGTACACCTGATTTGAAGCCCCTAGAAGTCAATGGGGATTGTTCCATTGTGTTTTGGAGAATAGAGGGTGGGCAAAAATTTGAGGTATTTTATACTAATATGGCATATACCTCCTTTACAGGACCCATTAGGAAGGCCAGTGCAGGCTATGTGTGAGAGAGAGTGCCATCTAGGAGTTAGAGCAGAGAAGGCTGGGTATCTGGGCTCCTGGGTTTGTTCTTACCCATGCCCTGGACATGCTGTGTGGTCTGGCATTTCACTGCTGTGGGCCAGGTTCCCTGATTTGTGGAAAAGGAGACAAAAGCCCTTCCCTGTCACAGAAGAGAGATGAACTAGTGTGCTGGCATTATCAGGGAAACTGGGTGAACTATTGACAAGAATGTCAGACTGTTTATTGGAATCAAATTACCATTTTGGGCTTTTTATCCAATAATGATTCACAGCAGATTTTGTCATTATTTATCCAGCAATATAAATGATGGAATAAAAACCAACTAAGCATAGAATAAATAATTCATCATGAATAAATGTTCATTATGCTACTAGTTCTAGGCATGCTATTGATGAACTAATGCTTGATCTCTCTCCAACTCATCTGAGGAAGTGGGTTGTGCCCACGAAAGCTCATGATACTATAGATATATTTGTTAGTCTCTAAGGTGCCACAGGACTAGTTATTTCTAATGCCTGATGAACCACTCACATGTGTACTCACTGCCAGTGAAGCTGTTACTGTCTTGTGATCCCCATGAGAGGAAATGGCAAAAAGAGATTGTAAAGGGGAAAGCAAATGTTTCTTCTGGTTTATCAGAGAAACTTGAAGTGACTTCCCATCCCAGGAGAGCGATTTTGGCTGCTTTTGCACTTGTCTGTGTCTGCAAACCCCAAGACCTACCTAGAGGACAGTGTGAAGCTCCATTTTGGAATTCTAGAGAGAAGATGGGCACGGTAATCGCTTTATCAGCCTGGGTTCTGTGGCGAAAGAGACGAGATTGTGAGCTGCGCAGGTTCTGAAGAAGAGCAGGTTAATCTGTCAGGGATGATCTAGATGGTGCTTGGTCCTGCCATGAGAGCCGGGGACTGGACTTGATGGTCTCTCAAGGTGCCTTCCAGTTCTAGTGTTCTACGATTCTAAAAGCCATGTGCAGCTGGAAAGCTTGTCTCTTTCCCCAACAGAAGTTGGACCAATAAAAGAGATTACCGTTCCCGACCTTGTTTCACTAGTATCCTGGTGGCAAACATAACCACCATGACACTCCAAACCACTTCGGTAATTATAAACAGTCCCCAGTGGTATAATATCAGAGTGGCAGCATTGGCCAAGTCACTTAATTGCTGTGCACAGGGCTAACACTCACAGTGGGGATAGCAAGCCTGAAATAGTTCTAAAATGCTTTTGGGAGACCTCCGATAAATAGGTGCTACAGAAATCAGGATCTGCTTCATAGCTGCAGTTAACTGCTAAAGTTGCAATCCTTATCATGCTTTGTTAGCCAGATCCTCCACTGATGTGAACTGAAGTCGGTGGTAATACACTGATAAACACCAGTTGAGGCTCATGTTCAGTGTTATAATTATTTTATCAGTCTTGTTGAAATAGCCTCCCTCTTTTAGCCTGGAGCCTCATCCTTTTGTTCTCCCAGAGAGGAACTAAGCCATCATTTGGGAGGTTGCATTGCAACGCAAGTCATTTCTGGATCATCTGACAAAAATGCAGGATGGCTGTCAAATGTCTGTGTGCTGAACAAACAGGCGCACATAATAAAGACTTAATTATAAAACCTAATGGGGTAAGACTATTATGATTTGTAGAAAATTGGTCATTAACTGCAGGGGTATGAAAAACAAACAATTTTTTTTTCTGGCATTTCCATTCAGCCACTCTGAACAAACACACAATGGGATATTTAGAAATGTAACCAATTATTCAGTGTGGCAAATGTAATGGGCTCATTTTTATGGGGCTTGTTTCTAGTCGCTGGAGTGGGCTTGGCTAACAACTTTACGGCCCAAATTATAATAAAATCTTGAGCATTTTCCCCACAATTGAAGACATGAACGTGCTTTTCATCCGCTTTGCTTTGGAGCTGTTGCGCAGAGACAGATTAACCTCTGCACTTGATTGGAAAAGAACAGTGATAAGGAAATGGGGAATTAACTCTTCACACATTCCATGCAGTGAGCTAGTGAAAAGGAAGCTGGGATAGCTGGACAGATACATACACTGAATATACTCAGATGATCTTGGTGTAACTCAGTGTCAACAACAGTCAAGACATGTAAGTGGGATGGTGCCCGATTCTCCTCATGTTTACATTACTTTCACATTGAATTGGAGTGACTCCAGATTTAACCTGGGGAAAATAAGAACGGGATCAGTCCCCACGTTTCCATACATGGTTAACTTGGCCTGCAGTGTGTTGCCTGATCTAAGAGTACTTATGAATGTCCAGTTACCACCGTTTGGGTTGTCAGGTCCTTTGTCCCAGGATCAGGCCCAGTATTTAACTATTCTGTGACTGGGAACCTGATGTGCAGAGGTGCAGCACTCACCCTATAGGAACTCCTGTGTATTTACAAATATAGTTTATTAATACAGTTTGCACAAACAGCCCAATTTCATAAGGTAGATGGGGAATGTATGTCTCTATTTCCATCCCCTATACTCTCACCATTCCTTCTAGAACAATGCGAGGTGTTAGCCATCCTCCTCATCACCTTCATCTTCCCCATCATCACCAGTGGCCTCATTCCAGCACCTCCCAAGGACTATGTCTCCTTCTCCTACCGCCCCTAGGCTGGGATGGCACTTTCATCATGTGTTATGCTGACATTGTTATGTTTGATGCATATTCAGTAGGGGATGTTCCCTTTTCTCCTTATTTCTATTTCCTCACCTTACTAATGATGAAGTGTCTTTTTCCTATAGGTCAGTATATCATCGATAACAACTTGTTATCATACGCATCAATTCGTTACTGTGGGCCTTTTGTGGTTGTCTATCTCAGTTGTTATTTCTGTCCTACCCGGTTATTCAGTCTGGTCTTAACCGGTTATTTCGGGTTTTTCCAAATAATGTACCTGCTAAGTTTGAGGGTATTCTTGGAACCCTACTATGCCCTTGAAGATTGATTTATCGAGGTGAAATGTCCAGAATATAGGGGCATTGACTTTGCGGTCTGGGTGAAAGGTCCCAGGCATGTGCATGCTGGCTTTGCCTTAGCTCAACACCACAATGTGGCCTGTAAGTCCTTCATGTGAAGCCAAATTGCCAATATAAAGCTACTGAAACTTATTATAATAAACATATAATCAAAGCCATTAGGAAATAATAAATCTATAGAGGCAAGCAAACAGGTTTGCCCTATAGGCTACAAATGGTGGTCTTTAATCTGTGCAGGGTATGCAGTTATAGTTTTCTGCACCATGGTCATAGAATCATAGAACACTAGAACTGAAAGGAATCTTGAGAGATCATCAAGTCCAATCCCTGCTCTCACGGCAGGACCAAACACGGTCTAGATAACGCGTTTCTTAAACTTTTTAAGACCGAGGAACACCAAGCAATATTTTTTTTCATGAGGAACACCAGGGATTTTTTGTTGAGCAAAAAAAAAAAAAAAAGGTCGGGGGGGGGGAGGGAAGGGTCGGGGGGAAGTTATTGAGCAAAAAAAAAAGGTTGCCTGCCCCTGTAAGGGTAGCCATTTTGAATTCTGTTGTTCTCCATGGCACACCTCCAACTGCCCTGAGGTACACCGGTATGCCGCGGGAATACAGTTTAAGAAACACTGGTCTAGATCATCCCAAATAGATGTCATGAGCACCCAGTATGAACCTCACCGTTGTCCTGATGTTCAACCATCCAGCTCTCCAAATTCCCTTCTTCCCTCTGTCCTATCTACCACAGGCAGGAGGAAATCTGAGAACAAAGAGCTGGGGGCAGGTGGAGGTCTCAGGTCGTAGTCAGGGTGGAAACTGTGATGGGACCTCATATCTTTGGCCTTGTCTACACAAAAAAGGAAGATTGCCACTGCTGTAATCAATCCTTCCAGAGTTTGATTTACTGAGTCTAGTTAAGACTCACTAAATTGAACTCAGCGGGCACCCCATCAACATCCAGAACTCTTCCTTTTGCGAGAGTAAGGGAGGCCAACAAGAGCATTTGCTTCCGTCGGCCTCCCAAGCTTGGTAGGGTCCCCACAGTGGTTTAAGGTAAGATGACTCTACCTACATATTCTACAGATTCTATGTAGCTGGAGTTGCGTACCTTAAGCTAAGCTTCCCTGTCCAGTGTAGACCTGGCCTAAGATAAACCTGACCCTGTCAGCTACATTACACCCAAGAAGGGGATTAATTTCCCTTACTTGACATGAAGTGTACACCCCAGTGTTGCCTCAGTACCTCTGGTGGCTAAGGCAGAGCCACACAATGCCAAGAGGGATGTGTCTACAGCCCCACAAGTGCCTTTACGTTCCCGGGGTGTTACTCATTAAGTGGCAGAAATGAACTTGGTCCCATGTTACAGTCTAGTCTCCATCACTGAGTTTGCAGCTTCCTCTTAAAGAAGGTTATTGGTCTGAGATTAATTTCGGGGGGGTGTTTAATGCTGAAATAAATCAGAAACTTTTGAAGCCGGCTTTCATCAGATTGACGCATGTTGTGGGCTTCTAATCTGAATCCGGGAATAATGTTTTTGTGCAACCAAATACAGCGGTAGCAAGAAATAGGTCATTTTTAATTAACTGCAGTTAATATGGTTGATTCCAAACATGCCCTTACTTCTAATATCAATCATCAAATAGCCTTTTTCAGAGCAATTATTCTAACAAAATGGGTTGCTATCATAGTTAACAATTTTCATAGTAATGCGTTAATTGCCCCACCGCTTACCTACCCTCTAATCAACAAGCTAGGTATTAGTTTCTGGTCATGATTAATTTCAGGGGACTTAGCACTTAATTACATTTTCATAGTCTGTTTTGAATCCTTGGAGGAGTGAGACACTTTCCCTTTGGCTTGGAATGTATCGTGTTGAAGGGGTCGGAGTAAATTATTCCATTCATTCCCAAGCATGCTTCTCATGATTGGTTTGTCACTGCTGATTTCTCTTGCCCACACCAGTTGTAAGCATTACATTAATAGATAAATCTGCTTTAAACCAATAACTACTATGTTATGGGAATGCATTTCTGGGGTGGATGGATAGAGAACTTGATATCAGTAAAAGCATTGAAATGATATGGGTTGTTTCGGGGTTAAATATGCTACATAAGTGCAAGTTTATTATAATTTGTATTCCTCCTCCTTGTCTTTCCAGGTAATTGTATGTGTATTTGTCAGTATTTGTCAGGGATTGCCAGATAGGATCAGAGGGAGAGGGGTCAGTCTAGTACTGTCTTTGTGTGAGGCTGTGATCGGCTGTTTCAAAGGAAGGTGCAGGATAGGGTTCAGCAAAGGTTTCTTCCTGACCGCCGTCGGAGATGGGATTAAGCCTGGAAACACAAGTGTTTCTTAAGTCTTGTAATGTTCGACATTACATAGCTACAAAGCAGTGTTCCTTGTAAGCTGAGCACTTTTGGCAACCACCCAGCTAATTAACAGTGCCCACAGCTAGGTTTGGTTTCTACTGGTGGTGCACATTTGCACATGCCTCAGTGCACATAGAAAAAAATATTCCATACATGGATGGAAAAGATTAGCGGGAACATGCTGTAAAGCAGTTATTGATACTGGGGTTGACTTTCAAAGGCACAAAAAAAAAGTTAGGGACTCCCAGTGCCAACGGGAGTTGGGTGCCTAATTCCCCTTTGCTTTAGAAAATCTGCCTCATTATATGACAGAGAAGTCTTTAGTAGGCTGCAACCCCAAACCAGGGACCCACTAACCCAGTTCAGAAAGCACAACAATGGACCCAGATCTCCGAAGGATTGTTATAGGGTTTAAGGGGCACATGGACTTTGTGCTGACCCTCTGCACAGGAGTGAATTTCATCCCCAAAGTAATGAATTGGGTATACCTACCCCCTTGGAAGTGCTTTCCGTTGTCAGAGTCTTGCTGAACTGAGAGGCTAAAAAAGATGCTAGGGAATAAATAGAGAATTTAAAATGGCTTCTCCTGTTGCACTGGCTGCTGGATGACCTATTTAATGGTATGAGCAGCTTGCAGGCAGGAGAATCCAGAACCCTGCGTGCAGAAGACATTGGCTCTTCTACTGTCAGGTTTCTTTAAGGGGAGCGAAGCCTAGACCGCTCTCTCTATTCCCATCATATTGTAGCCAGGGGCTTATTATTCCTTCTTAGAAAAGGGCCTCGTTAATCAAATGTTCTGGAAATGCATGTGATTAGCTGCATCAAAAGCACGAATCCTCATTAAGAAATAATGAGAAACCAGGCTCGGTGCACGCTGTGTGGGAATGTACTCCAATGGACTCCCCGTCTCCTCTACAAGAGGTGGGATTGGAAAAGGATGGGGGGGGTATCATTGGAATAGAGTAGTTAACAAGAAAAGAGGAAGAAACGGTACGTACAGGCCTTACAAGCACATGTTAAGGAAAGCGAGGGTGAGTCATGTAACGGCTTTTCACATTGGGGTTACTCTGCTGGCTGCAGTGCAGCCCTTCCTGATATTCACTGGTGCAAGGGAGATTGGAATTTAGCATTGGGGTGCAAAGAAGGAGAACATCAAAATGGCCACACTGGGTCAGACCAATGGCTCATCCAGCCCAGTGTCCTGTTTGCCAACAGTGGCCAATGCCAGATGCCCCAGAGGGAGAGGATTACCTCTTGTGTTCCGACGTGATCCATCGCCTGTCACCCATTCCCAGACAAACAGAGGCCAGGGACACCATTCCTACCCATCCTGGCTAATAGCATTGATGGACCTAACCTCCATGAATCTATCTAGGAGAGGCTTCAAAGGAGAGGTTGTGTTAGGTTATTTGGTGGCCAATTTCTGCTCTCAGCTACCCTGGTGTCGATCTGGAGAGACTGTTGAAGTGAGTGGCGTTTGTCATTGAGCTGGAGCCTCGCCCTGTGAGTGTTAGCAGTTCTATACACCCGTGCGTGTGCCAAATGCCTACTGCACAGCACTACAGCTGCCCCTGCCCGATCTCTCCTAGACAGACTCACCTACAGGATCGGGTCTGGAAACCCGGTTCTTGCTGCTTGGTGAAAATAATGGCCCTGGTGCATGAGGGGTGATTGACACAGGTGTAGTGTGGATGTAAACCAGGGGCAGGCAAATACCCGCCTGCCGGCCAGACCCAGCTAACCAAGCTTAACTATTGGTGGGCTCCCACCACTATATTTACCTATGCCTCCACGGGTCTGGGTGACTGCACTCCCATTGGCCGCGGATCGCCATTCCTGGCCAATGCAAGCTGTCCCAGTCCCTGCCACTTCCCTGTACTCCCATTGGCTGGGAACGGCAATCTGTGACCAATGAGAGCTGCGATCGTTGGTACCTGCAGCCGTGCAGGTAGATATTGCAGTGGCAGCCTGCAGGAGCTGATCCTGGTGAACCACTGCCATGTTATTACCCACCCTTTGTGCACACTCTCAGCAAATAAGAGAACCTGTGTAAAGAGAGTTGTGACAATATAAGGTGCAAAGAAGGGGACACCACAACTCAGTAGCCTTAAAGAAGGTCTTGTACTGCTCCTCTTCTGTTGTCACCCAAGCCCCTTCCTCTGTTCATGAGCAAACCCCTCCATCACTCGGACACACTCATGCCAAACTTCAGCCCCTCTTTGGACCCTTTTTTCCGTAATTCTATTGCAGCGGGAAGAAGCAGAAGGCAGTAATACACTGGGTGCATTACACCTCAGATTACTTTCGCCAATCATGACCATTTTAAAATGGACTTCAGCATCACTTGGAGGTGGCTGATGGGCTTATTGGTGTTTGGCACATGTATCAGACCAAAGGATCAGCAAGGGATTAGTTAGCGAATCGTCCACAGGTTTCAGGACCATGCAGACAAAATCATTTTTAAAAATGCTAACTGCAGCACCAGTGAAAACATGCCTTGCACGGGCTATGTCAGTCATGGGCAGCCTGCAGCCCATCGGGGTTCTGTGTGCAGCCCATGAGACATTTTGTTTGCCATTTCCCAGAAACAGGGTTGCCAGATTGGTTTCCTACCAACTAGATTTTTTCCTTCCTATGTTACTAAAGTGACATGCATGTAACGCCAGGGGACATGAAGTGAGGGACATGTTCATTGCACACAACATTGATTGTGAGAGCCATTCACTCCCTCTCTATCCAATCACAGCGCTGCTGTGAGTCAGTAAGAACATCCCACAAATTCTAAGTAAGCGCAGTGAGCAAAACTACCCTCTCCCAGGAGACCATCTTGGTTATGAGAATCTTGCGGCCCAATGATATGAAGGAGGGCCACTTTTGCGGCCCCCTCACTAGCCTGGGTTGCCCATTGCTGGGCTATGTTTTCAAAAGTGGGACACTTAGAAAGGTTACAAAAGTAGCTTGAGACAGAGACACTAATGATTATTGAAAAGTCGTCTCAGGATATAACAGGAAGCAGGGTTTCAATGTTTCAGGCTACAAATGACTTCATTGCATGCAGCAAACTTTCCAGCAGGATTTCATTGCATGAAGATAAGTCCTCATCGGACCACATACATCCTGATCCAAAGCAGTTAACTTGAAAGACTGCTTTGCAATTCTGTCTCTGTTCTTGTACTGCACTCATCCCTGTAATATTTGACCTCAAGTAGATTTGGATCAGACCAATAAGCAGTAGCGTGCACACAAGGGACAAAGCAAGATAATAAGGAGTTCATGGCAAAATGAAACATTCTTCTAATGTCCAAAAATACATGCATGAAAATAATTCTCCTGTCAAAAGACAAGGGATAAGACTACAAGGACCAATTCACTGATTCTTTAAAAGCTTGTTTATTTTACCTTTGAAAGGGTAGTGCAGGTGACTTAGAACAGAACACAGCAGTCTCGACTCCAAGATCTTCTGCTGATTTACCAAGTTAGAGGTGGGCAAGTCACTTAACCTACTTAACAGCCCACTTCCTTCTAACCTGGCTTCCCCATCCATATAATGCAAATAACAGTCTTTTAGATCAGAAGCGTTGCAAGGTTTCCCTAATGATGGCAAAATGTTTTGAGCTCCTTTGATGAAAGGTACTTTAGCAGTTCAAAGCATTATCACTGTTAACCCTCAACACCATAAATACTAACAAGATTTTGCTTTCATCTTTGCCCTCCCAAGTCACGAGACAGTGAAGAGTTAATATCTGATTAAGCAATGCACTGCAGAAAGAGGCTCCTTATGTAGAAAGAAAAATTATTTCTGTGGTTGTCTTTGCCATTTGACTTCGTCTGAGAGAAGAGAGGATATGAAATGGGAGGGGCCAAAGAGATTTTTTTCATACTTGGAAAAAAGTGATATAAAACTTTGATAACTTCCAAGCCAACTCAGATGACAGGCAGCAAAGACAAATATATAAAACATCAAAAAGCACAGAAAGGCTGGCAGTGCCGGAGACTTCTAACCGAGCTTGCCACCATTTAATTTGTTCTTAAATCAGAAGGAAAATCTCCACAGACAGTTTGCACTACGGTCCCATTTCCACTTGTGGCTGGCCAGAATGAAGGGTCGCAATCCATCTGTAGGACTAAATACCCCCACACAGATGAAATGAAGCTGTAATAAACTAACTGAGCAACCAGTCTGGTGCTAAAACCTTGGCAACACATCAAAGCTGCTAAAGAAGGGAAGGTAAATAGGGTGTATGCCTGGACTTTGAGATATTGACAAAGATAGAAAGGAAATATGTAGCCATCAGTGTGAAGTCCAGCCATTTTTAGCAGGCTTGGGTTTTTCATTTACTGCAAGGGAAGGATTTTTTTTTTTTTTTTTTACTTGTACTATACTCTTCCCATGAATAATGGCATGTTACCTTGGGCACGCTCCCAAATGCACACTGCCGAATTTACTCCTCTGCAGCCCAAGCCCCATGCAAGTCAATTAACAAAAGCCAATGCGACTTAATCATCTGCTTATAGCTCAGCATAAGTAGTTGGCTTAATAGGGGTGGACTTAAGCACTTACTTAAGTGCTTGGTTAAACTGGAAGCTAAAGCCTCCAAATAAAGCTTCACTGGGTTTTAAGTGAGGCATAGGCAGTTGCTGGCCTTTTGCAAAGGGGATAATTTACCTGAGAAACCACTAGTGGTGTATGCCTGGATTACCAATGAGCGGGAGAGAGAGGAATGAATGCACCTCCCATTAGCAGCAGGAGGAATGAGGAACTTGAAATATGAAAAGATACCCTATGGCAAGATAATTATACATTGACATTGCTGGAATTACAGGTTACTTCAATTGTTCTGACTCAGGCAAATTTTTCTAATAAGTTGCAAATATTACTAATTCATCTGGCTTTCATTTCAATGTCATTAAACATGAGAAGGTCTCGGGATAGTCAAGTGGGTGTAATAAAAATAATCCCATTATTATTTAACCCTAATTAATGTCCATTGAAACTAACTGTTAACTGGGTTTAATAACTTGCGATTGTGATCTTACTAAATAACCACAAATTATTACTGTGACTATTCAGCTGGGAACCTAATTAACCACGTGTTGCATAGGTCTTTTTTATTAATTGCATAGCAGTTAACTGTGTCCTGTGCACTCTCATTAAACGCATGCTTTTTTGGTAACCAATTTGCATAACGGTTACTAAATCTAAATGAAACATTTAACTGGGACTCTTAAAACACTGCAAAAGCCTTTACCTGCAAACAGCAGCAATAAATAAATAAAAAGTCAGTAATGCAACAAGGCCAAAATTCTGATCTGCAATTTCTTCACTCTAGAAGGATAAATGTCTGTTCTCCAGATCCACCGAGCAAGGGAAAGGCAGATCAGATAGATGGATTTTGATCCACTTTTTTCTGCTAGCACTGGCTAATGGGATGCTAACTGCTATATTCCATCATAACCCTGAGATGGTTCCCTGGAAAAAATGTAGCAAATTTTACTACACTGGTTACCTACAGGAATGCTAGGGAGCTAATCTAGGCTTCAGCATCACAATTATTCACTCTGCCCAGCAGGAGCCAGAATTAAGAACATAAGAACGGCCAGACTGGGTCAGACCAAAGGTCCATCCAGCCCTCTGTCCTGTCTCCTGCTGGCGGCCAATGCCAGGTACCCCCGAGGGAACAAACAAAACAAGGATTCAACAAGCAATCCCTCTCCTGTCATCCATTCCCAGCCTCTGACAAGTAGAGCTGTGCAAAACTGCAAGCAAATCCCTGAGGAATGTACCTGTTGTCATGAATGAGGAGCAAACCACCTCTCCCATTAGCTCCCCTACCTTTTACAAACCTTTGACATAACCAGTCCTGGTGTTTTGGAGGGTAAATCAGCACAGGAGTAGAGATGCTGCTCACAGCCGGCATGAAGGAGGGGCCGGGGTTTGGGTGGCTTTGTTGGTATTCCTTCCCTGTGCTCCCCCATGTATCAGGATACGGTGAGGGGGTGAGGAATGATGAACCGGCCGTTCCCCTCCTGCCTCACACATGATGTAGACTTCCCTATCCCTGGGTAAGGAGCAGCAGCAGAATGGCTCTCCCAGTGCCCTGGAGCTTGAGAGGCAATAGGATTCCTTTCATACTCTCAGCCCATGCGTGGCTGTACTGAATGAAGCTCTGTGGAATGGAGCTAGGATTTTGACTTTTGTGTGTGTCACCATGAGTGAAAAATGAGAGAGACGTGGATGCCATCGGGAAGTTGCACCCATCTGCCACAGTGGAGGGCTTTCTCCAGACCAAACTTCTCTCTTAATAAAAGATGTTGAAATTTAGCTTGAGAGAGTGCCCAACCCCAACCCCGGAGGGATCCAAGAATTTCACCCAAAAACACAGGACCATAAGCTTGGACATTGCTGATATTCCAGCGCAAAACAAAAACCTCACTCAACCCAAGCCTTTCAGCTCACTCTTATGTGGTTTATAAAGAAGCGAAATAGGGTGAAACTCATTTTTCACAGAATCACAGAACACTAGAATGGAAGGGAGCTCAAGAAGTCATCAAGTCCAGTCCCCTGCCCTCACGTCAGGACCAAGCACCATCTACATCATCCCTGATGGGTGTTTGTCTAACCTGCTCTTCAATATCTCCAATGATGGAGATTCCACAACCTCCCCAGGCAATTTATTCCACTGTGTAACCACCCTGACAGGAAGTTTTTCCTTAAGTCCAACCTAAACCTCCATTGTTGCATTTAAGACCACTGCTTCTTGTCCTATCATCAGAGGTTAAGGAGAAAAATTATTCTCCCTCCTCTTTGCAACACCATTTTAGATACTTGAAAACTGCTATCATGTCTCCTCTCAATCTTCTCTTTTCCAAACTAAACAAGCCCAATTCTTTCAGTCTTCCCTCATAGCTCATGTTTTCTGGACTTTTAATCATTTTTGTTCCTTTTCTCTGGACCTTCTCCAATTTCTCCACATCTTTCTTTAAATGCGGTGCCCAGAACTAGACACAAGACTCCAACTGAGGCTTAATCAGCGCAGAGTAGAGCGGAAGAATGACTTCTCGTGTCTTGTTCACAACACCCTTGTTAATGCATCCCAGAATCCTGTTTTCTTTTTTTGCCACAGTGTCACACTGTTGACTCATTTAGTTTGTGGTCCACTATGACCCCTAGATCCCTTTCTGCAGTACTCCTTCGTACACAGTCACTTCCCATTCTGCATGTGTGAAATGGATTGTTCCTTCCTAAGTGGAGTACTTTGCATTTGTCCTTATTTAACTTCATCCTGTTTTCCTCAGACCATTTCTCCAGTTTGTCCAGATCATTTTGAATTATGACCCTATCCTCCAAAGCACTTGAAACCTCTCCCAGCGTGGTCCACAAACTTTATAAGCATACTTGCTATGCCATCCTCTAAATTCTTGATGAAGATACTGAAAAGAACCGGTCCCCAAACTATGCCCTTCCAGCATGACGGCGAACCATTGATAAGTACTCTCTGAGAAAAGTTATCCAGCCAGTTATGCACCCTCCGTATAGTAGCCCCATCTAGGTTGTATTTCCCTAGTTTGATAGGACTGTCATGTGAGACAGTACCAAATGCCTAACTGAAGTCTAGGTATGCCACATCTACTGCCAATCTTGCTTGTAGTTTACCCCTGAGTAGAGGAACAGCCCAAAACTTCTGCTGCACCTAGTCCCACTGAGGCCCTCAGAACAGGCTTTATGTGGTGCTGACCGTCTTCATAGGAGTGAATTTCACACACTGATAATCGATGGTCATATTCAGGAGAGTGAATTTGCCCGGAAAAGACCTGAAGCTGCACTTTTCAGAGCAGTCAAAGCATTTCAGGCCTGGTGCTTAGAGCATTAAGCCATCCACTGCATACCGTACCCAATCAGAATGCTGTAATGTATAGATTATCTTCACAGACTCCTTTAACAGTGCATAATAGGGAACTGGGAAGCTTTCATCAGCTGTGCAGGGATGAGGGGTCAGCTGGCCCCTCATCTCCAAGCCAGAAGAGGCTACAGTGAGCATTTCCCCCCTTTCTGCTGGTGTGATTGTTAAAAATACCAATTACATAAAGATAAAGAAGTCTTTAAAATGCAATTATTTCAGCTCTCTGTTTATAGCACTATAACTAGGCTGAAAGACCACCTTTGAAGATCTTTATGTGCTTCATAAAACTCAATAACTTGCTAGGGGGGGAAACAATCTTCCAGGCTGGTAGCAAGTAAATTTGATATTTCCATGTAACTGCCAACCTATTCCAGGTGTATAAAACACAGATGGTTCGATTCCTGATCACATGCTCCCACACCGGGAATGATGCACAGTAACTCTTGGCCCCAAAAGGAGGAGAACTATTATGTAGATTGGCAGCTATTTGTGGCAAGAGCCTTTTTTTTCCTGTGTTTGTTCACCTAACCCAATGTGGCCTTGTCCGTGACTAGAGACTCCTATGCATTAAAATAATACCAATAATGAAGTATATGCTATCTATGCTACTAGCACTCCATGCAGCAAGCAGACTTCAGCGCTGGTTGGAACCCAGAATTCCCAATCCAGGGAAAATTCCAAAATTTCACTTTTATTCTAAATCAGAATGGAGAAAATGTGAAATTCCCCTGAAATTAATATGGCCATGTTTGGTTTGGCCTTTTCAGTGAATCAGTATTTGCCAATGGTAAACTAACTGTTCCATCAGAAAAATGTTGACCAGCTCTGTTTAGGATACAGTGTCTACAGGATCATCCCTGGTATAATTAATGAAATGTCTGTCAAGCCCCAGCCATGTAATGGATGTGTCTACTAACCCAGCAATGGGCAACCTGGCCCTCCAGCTCAGTGGACTGCAAGGTTGTCCAGAACCAAGATGGTCTCCCTGGATAGGCTAGAGTTTACAGGGTGTGCCAATGGAACCGTAGCAACGCTGTGATTGGATGTAGAGGAGCACACGGCTCTCTCAGTCAATGCTATGTGCCATCAGCACACACTTCCCTGCACAGGCCCTTGCTTTACATGTGTGTCATTTTAGTAATCCATTACTACACAGACAGAAACCAGAGGAAACTGGCAACCCTGTGCATGGACAATGGTAACAGAATGTCTCGTGGGCCACACACAGGACCCAGATGGGCCCCAGGTGGCCAATGCCAGTCTATCCTACTTCAACGGAGAAAGCACCCATCAGTGTTGTGGTTTTCTTCTCTAGATAATATTCTCTTGTCTGCATTCCAGGATTGAAAGGAACTTACATTTCTTGCAAGTGCTGTCCTATCACAACCCAGGGCCCTGCCAGCTCTTTAAATAGTTCCCTACTGGCTTTTGCTGGAGCTGCGCCCCTGGATGCACCCCCTTTCTTTCACCTCCGCTGCATTCCACTTTGCTAAGTGTGATGAAACATGCCTTTTTTTATCTCTGGCCTCCTCTTCTAGGAGGAAAAATATGCAATGAAATCCTGGCTCCACTGAAGTCAATGGTAAAATTCCCCTTGACTTGAATAGAGCCAGGATTTCACCTGTAGCCTTGTGGTTAATCCACCCATATAGGATTCAGGAGGTGTGGATTCCCTCCACAGCTCTGCTTTAGGCCTTCTGTCAGTAAAACTCTTTATGCCTAATTCCCTTGCCTGGGTGAATGGGAGAATAACCTTTCCCCCTCTCACAAAGATGGCTTAATTCACTGATATGTGAGCTGTTGAGATATTACACCGATAAATGAAATACAGAAAGGAGGATCTATACATGTCAGTTCTGGCAACTTCCTTCTCCCACAGATTTGCAAATAGAACACTTACGTCCACCCCAAGAGCCAGTTCCTTGATTTGCTCCTGCTTGTCAGCAGAAAAGGAGCGTTTTAGTTACCAATGTTTTTATTAAGGATTAAAGACAGTGGTTAATACCCTCATTCCAGACCTGCGCTCGCTAGTCCTCCTCCGGGTGAGGAAAGCGGATCGACAGTTGAAAGTTTTCAATCCCTCCCGTGCTCCTCCCTGCCCGCTCATCTTTTCAAGAGTATTGAGCAATTGATTAACTATAGTCTGTGGGACTTGCCAGACTTTGTCAGGCGCTTTCACAAGCAGACCACGTCCACGTGATAAATTGACTAACAGGGAAGATAAACAAATATAACCTCTAACGGGTGCTGTGACACTCATCCCTTAAGAGGCTGCTTTGAGTATGCTGGAGGAGAGCGCCACCGGGTTTAAAACTCCAGGCTTACCCAAAGGTTGCATTCATCTACAGGGAAATCGCGTGGGGAGGAGACGTGCCCCTATCTGCACCAGGCATCCAGGCTGACGTAAAACCAGAGCCCTCCAAAACCCTTCGGTTTACTGCTCAAAGCATCCTTCAGACAAGGCTGGGGGACAAAGGGAGTGCGAGAGAGGGCATAGGTGAGACACCGAGGCATCTTTCATGTTCAGAGGAGCACTTCACAGACTGAGCAGCGGTAGCCCTGTAAGTAGCAATGCCAGCTGGCAACAGGCTAGGTATTTTAATTCCCGCAGTGAAGCCCAGCTGGTAAGGACAGATTCCTTAAGTGATTCAGGGCCCTGGCAATGCCTCTGCATGGTGGCTCGGTGGTTATTTTTTGCATGACCGGTGCCTTAGGGCTGAGACAGATAGCTGCAGGAGGCACAGGGTACCAGATGTAGCAGCAGGCAAACAGTCTCAGGAGGACTGAAAGAGAGTGCAACAGACTGAGAGGTGGGAGGGGACGAGGGGAGCCTTGTAATCTAGTGAGAATAAATCTCAGAAGCCTGCATCTATGCAAGTGTAACCCACACACCTGGTGGGTGAGATGTACTGGCCTCTGTAGTGGTAAGGAGAATACTTACAGAGAGAATAATGAGTCTGCTGCCAGCTGGGTTTTAGCGCCTGTTCTAGAGGCTCATGGGCTAAGCTCCAGAGGTCCTAGGTTTGATTCCCCCTGCAGACAGCTGGGGTCTGGTCTGCTGGCATTACATAGGGACCTCAGCACAAGCTTAAAAACTGATGGAACGTGTGGTGTCTTTAATACAGATAGAAATACACTTACTGGTGAAGATAACCAGATGGGGGAAGTGTGCAGAGGAGATTTCCTACAGCAGTATTCTGTGCAACATAGAATCACAGCACTGGAAAAGACCTCGAGAGGTCATCAAGTCCCATCACCTGCCCTCAGGGCAGGACCAAGCACCGTCTAGATCATCCCTGACAGGTGTCTGTCTAAACTGCTCTTAAATATCTCCAGAGATGGAGACTCCACAACCTCCCTAGGCAATTTATTCCAGTGTTTAACTATCCTGACAGGACATTTTTCCTGATGTCCAACCTAAACTTCCCCTGCTGCAGTTTAAGCCCATTGCTTCTTGTCCTATCATCAGAGGTTAAGGAGAATAATTCTCCCCCCACCTTGTAACCCCCTTTTAGGTATATCCCCTGCACTCATTTGAACCTTGACGGGGAACCACGCCAAGCTTTTACATAAGCACCAGTCCAGCTCCCAGTCTGCTGATGGGTTTTCTTTCCGATGACTCAGGGAGCTTGATCAAAGGCACATGACTAATACTTCTGCACTGCTTTGCTTGGCCCTTGAGGGAGACAAGAGACAGGAAGAGAGTGAGAGGGGGTGGGAAATGCAAATGAAAAGAGAAGAGGGAGGATAAAGACAGGAGAAACTGAAACCTGTGGAGGCAGAGAAAAGAAAGAGGCACAAAGCCTTTGCATTGGTCCCTAGCCCTGACCCACGTGACTCGTTATATCCCACTGCAGCTGTGGGTGGCTCAAAGCCATGTGCCCGAGAAGGGATTTTCAGCCTCATGTCCCACTTGTGTTGGTTGCTTCTTACCAGTCCACTGATTAAGGAGCCACTGCAGTTTCACCCGCAGGTGGTTATTTTTCCATCATCCAAAGTGGCCTGTGAAGAGAGAGAGTTTGGGACAATCTAAAGAAGACACAAATGTGTGACTGGCTCTAACACATAGAGGAGGTGGAAGGAAGCATATAGCTCAGACCCGAGGCCTCCTTGATAACAAAATACATGGCAGCAGTAGAGTATAAAAAGGATGGTTTTATATCCATAAATATGATGGCAGGGAATTGGGCCATAAGCTTTTATTAGACATTAATCATTTGGAAAACAGGGCAGCATTTCCAAGTGAAATATAATCCAATGCAAATAAATACATTGCAGGGCAAGTACAACATCATCTCCATCCTTGTATGGAAAGGCAATTTTAAGGACTTACATTGCCTCCATCTGTAAGCCTTGAAATTCACTCTCATTGATAGAGACTGCAATATGTTCCATGGTCATATTTTAGAGCGATACCACTAAATGTATTTATCTCTGCATACACATACGTGTCGATAGAAGGATATACCGCTTAGAACTAGATGGAAGAAGAAAGCTCACAATGGTGGGGAAATAGAGGTACATTAGTACAGTGTATGTTCCAGTAGTGCTGGAACAATCTGCCAGGGGCTGGAACGAATTCTTCAACACAGGTCATTTTTAAATCAAGTTGCGATTTGTTTTTTTCTAAAAGATCTGCTCTGGGAATTATTGTGGGGAAATTGGCTGAGCTGTATCACACAAAACATGCTACAGGGTAAGCCTCTCTAATCCAGCACTCTCTGGTCCTGCAACATCCATGGTCTCCAGCATGATTTGAGTTAGCCGGATGTCCAGTGATCATGGGCGTGGCCAAGTTTTTCATGGTCCCATGAAGTTTGTTTATAGCCACCAGTCCTGGCTCTCAGTGTTCTGTGCTGTTATTTAGCTCTAATTTACCCCTAAATGTCTTCTAAGAGCCCAGTGCGCAGTGGAAGTGTTGGTCATGTTGCTAGACAATATTGACCTTCCGTGGATTGGCAAATTCTCTGGTTCGGCACCGGTCAGGTCCCGAGGGTGCCGGACTAGAGAGGTTCAACCCATAGATGACCGCATTGGTCCCTTCCAACCTTGGCATATAGGAGACAATATTGGGGACCAGCATCTCCCTTTAAATGGAAACAGAAGAACATTGTGCACAATCAAATACCCCTCTCTGCTCTTTCCAGATGTGCGGACAGACAAAAGCAGGACGCATTCAGGTTCCCTCGGGGGCATGCATGCCATACAGCACTTACATTTCATTTTAATTCTCCCTTTTGGGTAAAGGCGGGGAGGATTTCTCTAATCACATTCATTTGTTATAAGTAAAAGGGATTTAGAACGGGGGCTTTATTTCTACAGAAAGCTGCTTCCCCTGTGAACATGTCTTGCTGTCAGGGCAGCCTTGAGAAGAGGGCATGTTGCAGAGTGGAAAAGAGTCATCTGAAAATTCAAGTGCTCATTAAAATATTGAAAGGTGGTTAAAAACCCTGTGTGAGTGACAGTTGGGCTTCCTCTGGCTCTCCCTGCTTCAGCTCTGAAGACAATTTTCTCTTGGCCTTTCTCTGTGCTTGCTCTGGATCAGAATGTGTTTTCCTTTAAATGAAACAGCTTGTTTGTAAAAACAATGAGGAGTCCTTTGGCACCTTAAAGACTAACAAATTATTTGGGCACAAACTTTCATGGGCAAAGACCCACTTTGTCAGATGCATTGGATGGAAATTACAGAGGCAGGGAGTTACCCACAAGTGGGGTACCACTTACTGAGGGTGTAGCTGCACTGGGAAATAGGCGGTTACCCTCCTCTGCTCACGTCCTTTTCCCAGGGTGTGCCTGCTTCACTTAAATAGTCTTAGTCTTGCAATGATCCTTTTTGGCATGTTCCTGTGCTGGTGAGCATCCCAGCACCATGGATTATCTTTGGCAGAGCTGTAGACTCACCCTCAGATGCTGCTGCATCATATTATTCTTGATATTGTCTGCAGAACAAGAGGAGCAACACAACATCCCATCATGGGGAGATTTGATAGCAGCCTTCAACTCCCCGAAGGGGAGTTGCAAAGAGGATGGAGAGAGGATGTTCTCAGTAGGGGCAGGTGACAGAACAAGGAGCAATAGTCTCAAGTTGCAGTGGGGGAGGTCTAGGTTGGATATTAGGAAAAACTGTTTCCGTAGGAGGGTGGTGAAGCACTGGGGTGGGTTCCCAAGGGAGGGGATGGAATCTCCATCCCTAGAGGTGTTTAAGTCCTGGCTTGTCAAGGCCCTGTCTGGGTTGATTTAGTTGGGGTTGGTCCTGCTTTGGGCAGGAGGCTGGACTCAATGACCTTCTGAGGTCTCTGCCAGCCCGAGGATTCTATGATCTCTTGGCTAGGAAAGGACAGAAGTACAAGAGTCAGGATGGATTTCCATTTATAGCATCTCAATGCCTCTAGTGAGTCTCAGCTCTAAGAGGTTAAGCCAGTGGTGGGCAACCTATGGCCTGCAGCGCACTGGGGCTCCGCCTGTGGATCCCCCCTGTCATCTCCCCTCCCTCATGTACTTCTCACACACTGAGGCACAGCAGCTCTGAATGTCCTTCCTACTCCTTCCCTCTCTCCCAGAGTCAGAACGCTGCAAATCAGCTGTTTGCAGCTGTTCCAGCTCTGGGAGGGAGGGGTTGAGTGAGGACAGAGAGCAAATCAGCAGATTCACGGTGGTGCAAACATGCTGGGAGGAAAAGGGAGGAGTAGGAAGTGTGGGGCGCCAGCCCCCCAGTGCGTGAGAGGTGTATGGGGGAGGGCTACTGCAGCCCACTGAGATGAAGGAAAAGGCCACTCATGCGGCTCACTCCTTAGTCTTGATTGCCCGCCCTGGGTTAAGCTGCTGCTGCTGCTATTTCAAAATGCTGGTTTGCAACCAGAGGGCCAAATCCTAAGCTGGTGGAAATTGTCAGTGAATTGGATTTACACCAGTGAGGGACCTGACCTCCATAGATGTGAATAGGTTGAAGTGGTAGCCCCTCCCGCCGGCAATCATTGCCAAAGTCTTAAACCCAAACTCCCCAGAGGTTCTTCAGACTTGCTCAATATTTTCCAAATATCCCCATTATTTTTACTTTTTAAAATTTTGTGCGCCCCCCCTATCTTTAGCTGATCCAGGCTGCAAAACCTTCCAAAGTAGCCTATTCTCACAAGGCATACAGACCAATTTTTCAGATCTGGGGAAAAAAAAAAAAAAAAAAGGATTCAGATAAACAGCAGAACTTTTGAGGAGCATATCCTAACTGGAATCCGGTTTCTGGTCTGGTCCATGTCACCGTTAGAATGGTGATTGCTTATATAAGTAGTTGCATTGAATTCAAGAGCCATTGTACGATTAAGATGCATCAACCAATGGAACTAAATGTAGGAACAAGGGGTCATGGACGAGTGAAGTTTATCCCTGTGCAGAGAACTACCCAAAACTACCCGCCCAGAGTGGAATAAGTATTTCCTCTCCTAGCTCTTAAGAGTTTTGTCTGTCTTTGGTTCCATTCTACGTATGTGGCATGAAGTTTCCAAGAGCATGGTGCTAAGAAAAGGACTGTCCATCTTGCCCT
Organism: Rafetus swinhoei; assembly: GCA_019425775.1. Taxonomy (NCBI): domain Eukaryota; kingdom Metazoa; phylum Chordata; order Testudines; family Trionychidae; genus Rafetus; species Rafetus swinhoei. The sequence goes on along the minus strand of JAFJHL010000175.1, from coordinate 2,756,091 downwards.
GTAGCAAGGGGCTGAATTGTAGACTCTGATTATCTAAATATTGGTGTGTTTGTGGTTGAATAATTGTTATAAATTGGAATCCGCTAAAATCAGCACCCTGTGCTCCCAGTGCCATGCATCATAAATAAAGGCCTTTAAGTTGGCTGCTTTGCAGCTACCCCTGGAGACAGGTACAGGGAATCAATAATGAATTTAAGACCAAGCTGTCTGAGCACTTGAAAACAGAAACCCACATCTTGTAATACACCAGGGTATAAGTGCAAACAAACTCCAATGAATATCTTGTCCCCATAACCATTTAATTTGAGGGTAAGAGGAACAAAAAGCTGAGATTAATGTCGCATTTCTCACATCTGTCCTTGTAGGTCTGTAGAAGATGCAGGGTGAAAAATAGTTTTCCAATTAGTATGGAAATTCTGGCTTGCTAGCAAAGATAAACATACTCGGTACGAAACCAGTTTAAGCAACCAACTCAAACGCTGTCAGCGTTTCACAGTGAGGTGGGTTCTGAATTGTGACAGGGAAGCAAGTAGAAATGAGAGCGACAGAGCCGTGTTTTCCAAACGTTTCTGAAAGGGCTGCACGCCTCAAAGGGCCGCATCGCCAGGTGTTTGGAAAGCGAGGCTGGGAACAAGCACAAATTTAACTCCAGTCTCCTTGAGCACAGTGACATTTTAGAAGGGAAATCTTTGTGTGGGTGAATGGAAGTTGCAGCTAGCAAGGGATGTGAAGGATAAAAAGGGGGATTTCTACAGGTATGTTGGCAACAAAAAGGCCAGGGAAACTGTGGGGCCCTTACTGAGTGGGGAAAGCAACCTAGTGACAGATGACTGGAAAAAGCTGAAGTACTCAGTGCTTGTTTTGTCTCCATCTTCACAGACATAGTCAGCTCCCAGACTGCTGCACTGGGCAGCACAGTATGGGGAGGAAGTGAATAACCCTCAGTGGTAAAAGGACAGGTTAAGGTCTATTTAGAAGAGCTGGACATACTGCAGACTGGGGACCGACTAGCTAAGCAGCCATTTGGCAGAAAAGGACCTGGGGATTCCAGTGGATGAGAGGCTGGATGTGAGTCAGCAGGGTGCCCTTGTAGCCAAGAAGCTAATGGCATATTGGGCTGTCTTAGGAGGAGCATTGCCAGCAGAGCTAGAGAAGTGATTATTCCCCTTTATTCGGCGCTGGTGAGGCCACATCTGGAGTATTGCATCCAGTTCTGGGCCCCTCACTATAGAAAAGATGTGGACTCACTGGAGAGAGTCCAGCGGAGGGCAGTGAAAATGGTGAGAGGGCTGGGGCACATGACCTACGAGGAGAGGCTGAGGGATTTGGGCTTAGTTAGTCTGCAGAAGAGTAGAGTGAGGGGGGATTTGATCGCAGCCTTCAACTACCTGAAGGGGGTTCCAAAGACTAAGGGTGGAGAGAGGCTGTTCTCAGTAGTGACAGAACAAGGAGCAATGGTCTCAAGTTGCAGTGTGGGGATGGGGGTCTAGGTTGGATAATAGGAAAATCTTATTTCCCTAAGGGGGTGGTGAAGCGCTGGGATGGGTTCCCTAGGAAGGGGGTGGAATCTCCATCCCTAAAGGTTGTTAAGTCCCGGGTTGACAAAGCCCTGGCTGGGATGATTGAGTTGGGGTTGGTCCTGCTTTGGGCAGGGGGTTGGACTGGATGACCTCCTGAGGTCTCTGCAGGCCCTAATCTTCTATGGTTTCATGAATGAGGAGAATGTATGCAAATGAGGAAATAAGTACCCGAGGGCATGACGTTGTGTGAGTGTGAATAAGAGAGTGACAGCACATCTAAGGGCTTGTCTACACTGGCACGCTGCTGTGCTGTTTAACTTTCTTGCTCAGGGGTGTGGAAAAAACACACCCACACCCAGTGGAAGTAAGTTACAGTGCCGAAAAGTGCCAGCGCTGGGCAAGCTCTCTCCCAGCGCTGGTGCCGTGATCATAGTGCCACATTTAAACACTACCACAGCAGCATGTTAACCTCGCAAGTGCAGACAAAGCCTAAGTGAGAGAACAGGTTTGTGGGGTGAGCAAAACAGAAAGAAGGAGACGCGGGAAAAGTGTGTGTGTCAGTTTCAGGAGGTCACGTTCATTTCTTTCTCTGTTTTTATTCATAATCCTCCTCATGACTGTTTTAAAATGTTGTTGACTTCACTTTAAAACAGGATCGCTATCGCTATAAAATAATTCCTCAAAACATTTTGGCTAGGACACGCTAAACTCAGTTTGTCATTTAATCCCACCCTCTTATGTGGTGAACCTGGCTCTTACGGCGTATCTGTCATTATTTTCCTCTGCTGCTGAGTGGGCCCCATTGTGTAGAATCCAGCTTTGAGTCAGAGAAGTGACAACTCAGGGGGGTGGCGTGGGGTTGTCCACCCTGTCAATCTTCTCGCTGCGGAAGCTGTATTTTTTAGCACAATTTCTAGTTGCATACGCTGTGAATTGGCCTATTAAAGATGTATCACGTCTTGTCCAAACCTCCTCACTCATCTCTGGCTACTGAAAGGACTCTGTATGAGCACAGAGCTGGCCTTTCTGCCAGTACAATGCCTTCTGTTATAATGAAGTGTTTTCCTCTGCACGCAACAGCATCATACTCCGCTATTGAATATTAAACAATTAATATACACGAACTACAAAAACGACTCTGGCCAGGAGCTTCTCCATGGACTTGCCCTGTCATAAATTGTTGTGGGGCATGTAGGGCAAGAGGGAGCCTTTCAGCTAAACCCCGAGTAACAGGGACTGTGTCATTGCTCCGCTCCAGAAAGAACTGTGGCTCAGCGGGCCAGTATTTGTTACCTATTTTGCAACAGAAACGCTCTGAAGAAACGGCGGGAGCGCTGCATTCTGAATAGCCGTGTTTACTAAATGAACCCACATGGGCTAGGGCTCACTTTGACCAGTACATGGACCACAGTGAGTACCCCCCACAGTGAGGGGGCTTGCAAATTATTTACACATCCTGCTGTATTCCTTTGTTACATTATTGTTTCCCTTCTTCCTTTTTCTCTGGGTGGCAGGGAGGAGAGTAGAGGGAATTACCAATCTCCTAGAGAGGATGCAGTCTGCTTCCCTATTGAGCCTGGCCACTTTGGCCAGCGTGTGGGAGGAGATGAGTCAAAACTCCATCTGCTTCCTGCCTTTCTCTGTCCCCTCCGCCCCCAAGCAGTGCGCCCTGTAAGATGTGAGCGTGAGCGGACGCTCAGGAGAGATTCAAATGCTGCCATGCTGATTAGCAGAGTGCCCAGTGGTGGTGCACATTTGCACATGCCTCGGCGCACATACAAATTTTATTCTGCTTGGGGATGGCAAAGATTAGAGGAAACATTGCCTCCTGGCCCATTTGTTTGTGTGTGGGGTTAAGTATTCTGCATCAAACCCAGATGCAAGAATCAGGTGAGTCCTCACCAGGGAGTGGCAAGGATTACCTCTCCATTTTTCTCTATTATGCTCAGGAAGTCAAGGGACCCAGCTAGCCCTCAGTGGCCATTTACTGGCATGGACTGATTAAGAAATGAGAATGGGAAGACTTCTCCTGCACAGGACAGCTCACTTTGGGGGCACTGTAGTGTGGTTTGGCAGGGCTCCAGTCCATGCAAAATGTGAAATGAATAATATCCAGGATCTGCTTTTGTTGGCAAGACACAAACAGAGACACAGATGACATTTATTGAATAAACATTTTATGAATTATCCACCAAAAGAGAGTGAGCAAACTGGAGTTGCTCATTAACAAACTATTAATGGTCTTGATGAGTGTTATCTCTAAGCCAAAGCTGCAGTTGGATACGTGAAGGCAGATCACTGGGCCTTTGCTACACTGGGGTCTTGCTTTGTATGGATTTGTGAAGAGGCTGGACTGGCACTCAGAAGATCTGGGTTCAGTTTCTGCCTCTGTGACCCTGGTTGAGTCATTTAATCTCTCTCTGCCTCCCTTTGAGAAATGGGGAGAATGAGACTTCCTTTCTTCTACCTTTGTCGCTCTTGTCTGTTCAGATTATAATGTAAACTCTTCAAGCCATTCCTGGGGCTGACTGTGCAGGGCTGAACATGATGGTATCTCAGTGTCTGGGCACAATCATAAAAATTAATCATATTAATAGTTTAATCTTTTTCCAGAATAAAGATGAAGCTACAATTGGTTTTAGAAAGCCAAACTGCTATTAGAAATCTCTTCAGGGACATCATAAAAAAGTCTTAACCAATTTAAGACATTTTTAGAGGAGGGGGAAAAAATACCAGCTATAAAATACAATATAAGTCACCCAAGCTGTCAGCTTGAGGAATAAAGCTAAGGTTATAGAGTGTAAACAGTAAAGCGCCCACCTCCTCCAGCCATGCCACTGGAAGCCACATTAGCATTCTTTAGTTTCCTCTGGTTTATAATGTTGCTGGGGAATACAATGTGTTAAAAATAATTTCCACCAGGTTGTGTGTGTTTAGCTGCTGCTTCCCACATTGAGAGCTCAGGTGTGGTGTCGGCTTGGAATTAACTTGTGAGCACATGCACACACCAAAGGGATCACTGCAGAACAGTGTGTGGGCCCCACCGGGCTCATGGAAAGCCCCTCCAGCAGCAGCCATGTTGGCTCCATACTGTGGACACGGGAGACAGTGGACAGGATCTGACGGCATCTGAAATGATGCTCCCAAAATAGATCATTGACTTTAATGGGCCAGATCAAAGCAAAGAGGCTTGGAAGAGAGCCCAGATGAAAAGGCACGAAAGGTAGCGTGAGCTCACGACAGGCAAGGAAGCATGAAAGGCAGGGTCTGTGAGGAGATAGCTGCGTGCAATGCATCTGTACTTGAAAGCAAATAAACGAAAGGAAGGGAAATACAAACAAGGATGCAGCCCACCAGAGACAGTATTTGGCTCAGAGAAAAGCTCTCGTGGGGTTCCTGTTGTAGTTTGCCTGGCACTTTCAAGGGCTTGGAGACCAGAAGGCATTTGATAAAAATCCTTGCTAGTTACCCATTTATTTTTCTTGGAATCTATTTGCATATAGCTGTTAAAGAGGCATTTCCAGGGCAGCTCACCAAGAAGCAAATAGGGACCCACCTCCAGTATAACAAGCCCCAGACTACGCTGCAGCACCGTGCATTTGGGGTGGAATTCAGCCGTGCGGATGGTGCCAACCAAAGGAGTGTGCATGATGGTCGAGGTGGTGCTTGGTCCTGCCGTGAGGGCAGGGGACTGGACTCGATGACCTTCTGAAGTCTCTTCCAGCTCTATGATTCTATGACTCTGGGATCTGAGTGGTGTATTGGCCTGGCCAGTTCGACAGGTGAATTTCACCCAGAGTCTCCATGTACCTCCCATCCTTGCTTTCCGTGTCTGTGGAATTTCTACTGCTACCACAATAATAAAGTGCTTGATAGATTCTCACCTGGGCCCGTACAATGCTCAGGAGCAATGAGGAGAGGCCATCGGGGAATTCCTCCATGCCCTCAGCAAGCCCCTCCATCCCTGACCCAGCGCATGCCGTATGCCAGCACGAGCCATGCAAAGGAAATGCAGCATGGCCGAGAATTTGACCCCAAATTGAAACTGAATTAGAATTGGTCCCTGTTTGACAGTGTCTGGAATTAAATTGGGGGGCGGAGGGAGGGAAGAAATGATAATGAATATGATAATGAATGATGGGCTCTCAGGGTCCTCTCTTTTCCTTTTGATCCATGTACTCTGTATCCTGAAGAGAGCTGAGGTGGCTGTGGGGTATGAACAGAAATGAATCCAATGTCTGATCGAGTTGTATTTTTAATAAACCCCTGAAATTCCAGGATATGAGGCTATAGGAAGGTCCCTCCCCTCCCTTAGGAAGGAACTATCAGTTTCACACACACAGAATGGGAAGCGACTGTCTAGGAAGGAGTCCTGCAGAAAGGGATCTAGAGGTCAGAGTGGACCACAAGATAAATGAGTCAACAGTGTGACACGGTTGCAAAAAAAAGCAAACATGATTCTGGGATGCAACAGGTGTGTTGTGAGCAAGACACAAGAAGTCATTCTTCTGCTCTACTCTGTGCTGATTAGGGCTCAGTTGAAATATTGTGTCCAGTTCTGGGTACCACATTTCAAGAAAGATGTGGAGAAATTGGAGAAGGTCCAGAGAAGAGCAACAAAAATGATTAAAGGTCTAGACAACATGAGCTATGAGGGAAGGTTCAGGGCTGGCCCCACCATGAGGCGAACTGAGGCGGCCGCCTCAGGTGCCAGACTGTGGGGGGGCGCCACTAGGACCCAGAGTGTAGAAAATTGTGTCTGCTGCTGGTGCCTATGTAGGTAGCAGAGCAGTACCACGAGAGGAGTAGAACAGGAAGAAGGCAGAATTGAGATCTTTCAAAGTTTTGGTCCAAGCGACGGGGCATGGGGGCATCATTTGAGCTACACGCCTCAGGTGCCAAAATGTTGTGGGCCGGCCCTGGGAAGGCTGAAAGAATTGGGTTTGTTTAGTTTGGAAAGGAGAAGACTGAGAGGGGACATGACAGTGGTTTTCAGGTATCTAAAAGGGTGTCACAGGGAAGAAGGGAAAAATTGTTATTCTTGGCCTCTGGCTACGTCTAGACTGCAAGCCTCTTTCAAAAGATACTTTTGAAAACGCCTCTTTCAAAAAAGAGCGTCTAGATGACAACCAGTACTTTTGAAAAAGCAAACCGCATTTTTGGAAGGGAGCACCAACGCAGTCTGGATGCTCTCTTTCAAAAAAGCACAGTTTGCATTACATAGCGCCTTTTTCCAAAAGAGTACTTGGAAAAAAGGCATTATTCCTCATAAAACAAGGTTTTCTGCGGTCAAAAAAACTGCCGCGTTCTTTCGATTTCCTTTTGAAAGAACACGGCATCAGTCTAGACGCAGTGGAAGTTTTTTGGAAAAAAGGTCACTTTAAAAAAAAAAAAAAACCCTGTAGGACAAGAAGCAATGGGCTTAAACTGCAGCAAGGGAGGTTTAGGTTGGACATTAGGAAAAACTTCCTGTCAGGGAGATTAAGCACTGGAATAAGTTGCCTAGGGAGGTGGAGGAATCTCCATTTCTGGAGATATTTAAGAGAAGGTTGGATTGGCATCTCCATCTATCAGGGATGATCTAGATGGTGCTTGGCCATGAGGGTAGAGGACCGGACTTGATGATCTCTCGAGGTCCCTTCCAGTTCTAGGATTGTAGGATTCTATGACTCCCTGCTATCCTGCCAGAGAAAGAAATCAGTGCATTATCCCAGAAGTAAGAGGAGAAGATTCCACTGAAGTCTACCCAGTTTTACTTCTAAACATATTGGACGCATAATTGAGCTGATATCAAAATATTTCTTAGGTTCTGAATCATTTTGGGCGATTCTCACCCCGACCCTTAAGGTTCAGATTGACTACTGCATTAAAAACAGCCCTTACTTTCAGAGGTTCTCTTGCCTGGGTTATTTATCGTGTTCTCCTCTCTCCTATCTGTGTGAAACCAGGCGTGAGTGAAGTTGCAGAGACTGCCCAGAGTTAGCACAGTTTAAAGCTTTGTCCCAACTTTTAACCAGCCTTCTTGTGGTGTGACCCCTACTCTGTGATTAATGCGGAGTCCTCAGAGTCACTGCGCAAAGAGATTTCATTTCCACTTTGGGTAGCATTCATCTCTGCAGAGGGGATAGCATAAAGCAGTGTTTCTCAACCAGTGGTACGAGTACCCTTGGGGTACTTGAGAGAAGTCTGGGGGGGTACGTTAACAAACTGAAATTTGGAGAAAACTGAATTTTTGTTTTAAGTTTTACAGCTCTTTATTATTTTTGTACTTTGTACACACAAAAATTTCATCGCCCGCCTGTCTATGATTAAGTTGTTTAAACAAACGTGTTGCAATGGTAGAAAAAAATTGTGTGTCTGAAAACCATAGGTATTGGGGGTACTTATAATTTTTTATTTAAAAAAAGGGGTACTTTATTAAAAAAAAAAAAGGTTGAGAAACACTGGCATAAAGAACACCTCCCAAACAAGTCTCAAGTAGGGCTTAAGTGATACATTGGCTTTGTACTGGTTATCTGAATTGCAGTGAATTTCACTCTTTGAGAGATTTCAAGTGTGACCTTTCTGTATTTTCACCAGTAGTTGTGAATTTCATCCTTGCTTCCTGCAAACATGTTTTGATTTTTCTTAGTTTTGTGTCTTAAAAACAAAAAACCTTTTTTTTAAATAAAAACTAGCAAAATACTTACTCTGGGGAAAAACCCTGTATATTCACGAGTTTACTTCAGACTTAATTTTCCTATCAAAATGACACTTTTTTGCCTATAGAAACTGGTTTTATTTCACATATGAACATTCACATAATCAGTGCACAAACCCAACCCCCTTTTTTGAGTGGGTCAGATTCTTGCCCCATTTTCTGCACTTTTTATCTACTATATAGATGAGTATTTGTCTTTCTGTCCAGGAACTCTTCCTAAATGGTAAGAGCTAGGGCCACAAAATTTGGTAGGCAGCTTCCTTTTATCATAACTTAAAGCCAGGTCAGGGTTTGTTTGGGCCAGGACAGTGGGATGTGCCTGGAAGGGGATTGCTTCTCAGAAAACCCTACAGGAAAAAAAAATCACCAGGCAGGTAGAAGGGGCTGGCTGTGGCCATGCCCCCTCCCCTCTATCGGGGATTGCCCCAGCCCTGAGCCTCCCACCCCCCATGCGCCCTTTAGGGAGGGCAGGGGGTAAAACTCCCTCCCCTCAAGATTCATATGGGGATGTTGCTGGCTGTTCCCCTTCATCAGGGAGCGAGGGGAAAGTGCACAGTTCGCTGCATTCCTCACTCTGGCTGGGGAGCGCTGGGGGCAGATGAACTATGTATTGTGCTTTTGCTCCCTCATAGCAACAGGAGGGGGAAGAGCAAGCAGTCCTGGTATGAATCAGGGTGGGCTTTGGCCCCTGTGCCTCCCCCGCCCACTCCCCACAGCCAACCCCCTGCCCTGAGTCCCCCGTTACTCCCCCCAGACTTTATTCCCTTTTAAGGAATCTGAAATAAAAATTAACTTCATAAAATAACACTCTATTTTTGAAAAATAAAATCATTTAAATAAAGCATGTACATTTCCCTTTTATTAAAAAAAACCTCCGAATTGAGTGAAGGAGCCGAGCAATGCCAGGTAACTAGTTTTAAATATTTGAAAGAGGTCAAAACTAGTTTTCCACATAGCTAAGTGTGCCAGTTTCCTGCACATAAAGGAGATGGCCCCTGTGGTATACTTCAGTTCAGGTGTTCAGGTGCTCCCCAAAGACGGGTGACCTAGACAAGCAGTCTTCTGGGTCAGATCCTGAGATGGTAAAAGTCTGTGTAGCTCAGCTGAAGTCAGCAGAGTGGGTTGCACTGACTGAGGGTCTGAACTCTACAACCTCACAGAGCTTTATCATCTGTTAACTTCTCGGCCTTCCCAACATCATATCTCACAGAGGTGAATTGTATTATCTCCATTTCAGAGATCTGGAAACTGAGGTAAAGGGAGGTTAAGGAACTGACCCAAGGCCTTACAGCTCTGCAACAGAATTCCTGCCTCACACTGAAAGTACCCCATAATCTCTCGTCCTGTCTTCCATGACTGGAGCTATCCGCCCAGGAAAGCAAATTCGCAAGGTGAGAGAAGGCCTTCAGTACTCCATACTGTAGGGATGGAATGGGGTTTTCATGGTTTCTAATGCACAAAGCTGAATATCTCATGATCAGATGCTAGTAAGACAGGCTATTGTTTAAGTCCTCTCATCATAAGAACATAAGAACATAAGAACGGCCGTACCGGGTCAGACCAAAGGTCCATCTAGCCCAGTATCCTGTCTGCCGACAGTGGCCAGCACCAGGTGCCCCAGAGGGGGTGGACCGAAGACAATGATCAAGCGATTTGTCTCCTGCCATCCCTCTCCAGCCTCTGTCAAACAGAGGCCAAGGACACCATTTTATCCCCTGGCTAATAGCCTTTTATGGACCTAACCTCCATGAAATTATCTAGCTTCTCTTTAAACTCTGTTATAGTCCTAGCCTTCACAGCCTCCTCTGGCAAGGAGTTCCACATGCTGACTACACGCTGTGTGAAGAAGAACTTTCTTTTATTAGTTTTAAACCTGCTACCCATTAATTTCATTTGGTGTCCTCTAGTTCTTCTATTTAGGGAACTAATAAATAACTTTTCTTTATCGGCCCTCTCCACACCACTCATGATTTTATACACCTCTATCATATCCCCCCTCAGTCTCCTCTTTTCTAAACTGAAAAGTCCCAGTCGCTTTAACCTCTCCTCATATGGGACCCGTTCCAAACCCCTAATCATTTTAGTTGCCCTTTTCTGAACCCTTTCCAAGGCCAAAATATCTTTTTGAGGTGAGGAGACCACATCTGTACACAGTATTCAAGATGCGGGCGTACCATAGTTTTATACAGGGCAGTAAGATATTCTGGGTCTTATTTTCTATCCCTTTCTTAATAATACCTAGCATCCTATTTGCCTTTTTGACCGCCGCTGCACATGTGTGGAAGTTTTCAGAGAACTGTCACGATAACTCCAAGATCTCTTTCCTGATTTATCGTAGCCAAATTAGCCCCCATCATACTGTCGTATAGTTGGGGTTATTTTCCCGATGTGCATTACTTTACACTTATCCACATTAAATTTCATTTGCCATTTTGTTGCCCAATCACTCAGTTTGGTGAGATCTTCTTGGAGTCCCTTACAGTCTGCTTCTGTCTTGACTATCCTAAACAGTTTGGTATCATCCGCAAACTTTACCACCTCACTGCTTACCCCTTTCTCCAGATCATTTATGAATAAGTTGAACTTATCATCCAGACTTTATTTTTTATCTTCCACCATTTCTTGCTTTTGACCATTCATAGTTCTCTTAACATAGCCAGTATCCTTGGCATTACATTCAATTCTGATTTCTGGCGCTAGGGTTGCCAGGTGTCTGGTATTTTGAAGAAAAAAAATCAGAAAATACCGGACATTTTAAGTGTCTGGTATTTCCTGAACTTTTTTACCAGACAGGAAGTGAAAATACCGGACTGTCCAGGTTAATACTGGACACTTGGCAACACTAGTACCAACCTCCTTCCCACAAATAACAGGCACACTGACCTAAATTCAGTACTGTGTGTAAACTGACAGCATGATCGACAGTAATTAAACCTCCCTTGTATGAGGTAAGGGGAAGTAACTAAGCAACAGAAAGTAGCAACCTGATACATCGGGAGTGATGGGTAACTTGTTTGTACCTATGTATAAAAATGTAGCCCAAAGAGCTGTCTTTGTCCAGCCGAGGGGGCTATTCATATTGTTTGTATGTTTTTATTGCCACCCTCATGTAGGAGCTCTTTGTGCTAAGCACTGTGCAAATGCAATAAAAAGACAGGCACTGCCCCAAAGTTTTTAGTCTGTCAGTTTTTATTGTATTTCTCTGCTAAATGTTTTTAATGAATAATATAATTATAATGGAAATTATAGTTCCTCTGAGTTGGTTTTGAAAATCTCATCCTTTATTTATCTGGTTTAATCACAAACACTTTCCCCATGCCAGTCTTTTGAGGAATGCCATGCTCTGATCACAAATTGGTTACTCGTTAATAAATATAAATCAAGAGAGAATTGTGCAAGGTACAGACTTTTTCCTTTAAAAATCTGCTGTTTCCAGTCCCTGCTCACTCTCCTGGCGTTCAAAGATGAAGAGAAATACTTCACGGTACTTCTCCCAACTTTGTTGCTGGAGGGGAGAGTTTGATTTATACATCATATTTTGCAAAATATATTGTGCCAAGAAAGAGACAATCAGAGGCCTGATCTTGTTTGAATTATGGTCCTGCCGGCTGCCAGAAACATTTGTTAGGCGGGGGACCGGGAGGGAAGGCAGGAAAAAAAATCACATTACAAATTTGTCGCGAACACACAAGTGAGTAAAGAGGTGTGGATGCAAGCGTTGGTCTATAGATAATAGCAGCTTCGGAGAAGGAATCTTGTTTCCCCTGTTCCATCTAACACAATGATGAGTTCCATGCGTCACACAGGATTCGGTTAAGGTTGCAGGAGACCTTGCTGGCATAGCAAGCAGGAGGCGGTTGAGGAAACACACATCTAAAGTGGTGCAAGAGTGAAGAAATTTGGATTCCAGTTTAATGTTTGTCATAAAAACATAACAAATCTATGCAGCTGATGGGTTTAGAGGGTCCTTATCACTTGTACAAAACAACCCAGGAGATTACTCAGTAAAACCAGATTTAACTTGGACTTTAACTTTGGAATTGTCAGTTTTTCTCCTTCTCTCCAGATAGTTTAACCTTTTCTGCTGAATGCATTTCATACACTTGACCGTACACAACTAGTAAGGATAGGATTGTTGCAGTGCAGATGGCTCTGCTTCTGTTTCAGGTTCTGCCACTAACTGGGTCAGGAAAAGTGACATCCTTTTTATTCCCCTCCCTTCCCCCACACACACAGTTGTTTGCAGTTTGCATGCATTTTGCGCACACAAATACATGTCTTCACGTTTGCTATGTCAACAATTGCACAGGTGCCCATGCACAAAACACACTGCTGGTGCAACTGGTGATGGAAATCTGTGGTGTTTATGCATGCACACTAGATGCACTTTCAAATCTCACAGCCAATATTGAGCAAGCACGACCTGTTTTTAAATACCTCCATGATGGGGATTCCACACCCTCCTTTTGAAGCCTATTCTAGAGCTAAACTAACCCTACATTCATTTCCCACTAGCTAACCTAAATCTCACTTGCTGCAGATTAAACCCATTACTTCTTGTCCTAACTTCAGGACATGGAGAACAGTTGATCTTCCTCCACTCTGACAGCTCTGAACATCCTGTAGCTTTATCGACACTTAAAAGTTTAAATCGTAGCTGCAGCAGAGCTTTAAAAACTGAAAGAGTGGCCACGGCACGAGTGCTGGGAGAGAGCTCTCATGTAAACTAGGCCCTGTAGCCTGGTTCACACTGGCGCTTGGCAGTGCTGGAACTTGCAGCGGTTGGGGAGGGGATGTTTTTTCACACCTCTGAGCCAGAAAGTGAGAGCACAGTAAAGTGCCAGGGTAGACTTGGCCTGTTATCAGGGTCCCCCTTTGGCCTTCTCTTTTCAAGATTAAACATGCCCATTTTTAAAAAGCTTTCCTCACTAAATTAGATTTTCTAACCCTGACATCATGTCTGTGCTCTCTTCTGGAATCCCTCTCCAATTTGTCTACATCATTCCTAAAGCATGAGGCCCAGAATTGGACACAGAGATGAAGGCGAAGCCCTCTCCTCCGGCGCAATGCTGGTGCTATTTAAGATCTATTATCCTCTCTCGACTCACGCATTACTGCCATTAGTGTTATAAATGGGCTGGGTATGTGGAGAGAAGAAGAGACCCCCCCCCAGGGTAGCAATTACTGGAACTGAGTTGTCTAATGCAAGAGGCGGCATTATCCTGGTGTAATTTGATCATAAAATAAATTGCATTGCCCATAAACCGGAGTTTCCCCAATTGTTTCTGTGCACTCAGAGCCAGAAAGACTGCAGAGAAATAACCCACATCTAGCCTGATGTGGCCACATTGGTTTTCCGCAGAAAATGGTCACCACATGTGAACAGCTGAATATTCATAACAAGATTAAATTAATCTACTGTTGTGGTGCCAAGACTAACCTCTCCCAGCCAGAACCACATGTGTTGTGGAAAAAACATACCCACGCTCTTGTCTGAAGATCCCCTTTTGTAGTGGGGACTTAGACCCCCCAACATCAGCACTTGCAGGGGAACTCGGTGTAGTGGGAGTCTCTCTAATTTGTGGGGTTCTCTAGGATACCCCTTTCCATCCATGCCAAGTATTTAGAAGAACACAAGATCTAGGGGTCACCAAATGAAATTAAAAGGGATTATTTCTTCACACAACACACAGTCAACCTGTGGAATTCCTTGCCAGAGGATGTTGTGAAAACCAGGACTTCAACAGGGTTCAAAAAAGAGCTAGACAGATTCATGGAGGTTAGGTCCACCAATGGCTATTAGCCACAAAGAACAAGAATCATATCCCTAGCCTCTGTTAGAAGCTGGGAATGGGTAACAAGGGAGGGATCACTTGATGATTCCCTGTTCTGTTCATTCCCTCTGGGGCACCTGGCACTGGCCACTGTCAGGAGACATGATACTGGCCTAGAAGGACCTTTGGTCTGACCCACTGTGGCCGTTCTGTTGTTCTTATGAGACTTCCTCAGTGCCTGTCCCTGTTTCTCTGAGCATCTGCCAAAGGGGAGAAGGGATGCTTGAGAGAGAGCGAGGCGAATCCTGCATTCCGTGATCTTCCCATGTTCTCTCCCTGTCCCTTCCACCTGTGTTCGTTTCAGTAGGAAACTTAGACAAAGCAGCACTGTCCTGGCTTTACAGACTCGACTGCATTTCTCTTTGCACCCAGAGAATCCACTGGTGTGCTGTTCTCTCAGCAAGGCTGAGCCTGATCAGTGTTTCGCTGGGAGGCCTCCAGGGAAAATCCAAGAAGATGAAGGTAGCAGGGCTGCCTATCGAGCAGAGGCAGCATGCTTCCTTTGGCATGGAGGCTGAGCGGATGCGCCTATGTGATGGGAGGGATCACGGTGCAGATGCCATCTTTTAAATGATGCTTTAAATTGAAACTCTGATTACTTACGGCCATTAAAGCTCCCTGAGTACTTTTTGAAAGAGTCGGGAATGCACAAAAACATCAGCTGCCCAGCCAGACTCCAGGCTGGGTAATTGCCACCATATTTCCGTATTCTTCCGTTCCTGGCCTAGGCTGCTGTTCAGTGTTACAAACCACACACAACAGCTGTGCGGCACATGGCTTAGTGCACTACTGAAAGGCACTAAGGTATTACCGCGCTCAGCCTGGCATAAGAACCTGGATAGAACAGAATGTGTGCTATTACACAGCTCCCGCTTTGTAGCCTGGAGGGGGCACGTTTCAGTGATGGGGCAATGATTCCTGTTGGTAAAACATGGTGCGTTCTCTAAGACTACTGAGCCTGTAAAAGTGCAGGGTTTTTAGTAAATATCACGCACATGCCTACATATAATGCTGAATCTTGTGTCCACAAAATCTGAACTTTCTGACCTTTGCTTTAAGAATCCAAAGTAGTTGCGGGACCCTGACAGCAAGGGAAGTGTGTGTTCTGTTTGACGTTCCTTTGGCGGCCGCTGTAGTTTCTTTTTCCTCCTGACTCCCTCCCTTTCAGGGTGCAGGGAAGCAGTCTAAAGGCAGCCTTTCTGCTCTAGCTTGCTTCAGAAATCTCTGCAGACTCCTGCTTGCCTCTGACTCACCTTTGGAGGCTCTCCTAGAGACTCCCTCTGCAGACATGCTTCCTGCTCTGTTTTACAGGCTGGGGTTTTTGTTTTTTTTCTCTTTCCCTTGTCCCCAATACTTTTTTCCTCTGCAGTTTAAAGGATAAATAAATATGCTACAACTAGCTTAGAAACCAGGAGCCCTTTACCACAGGCATTGACACAAGCACTGGAAGAATCTGAAATATCTCCTAGGCTGGATCAGCCCCTCTGGTCCCCCCTGCCCTACCCAAAAAAAGTTGAGTTGTGATTTCAACAGCTCTGCTCACTGTGTTCCTCTGTAATCAGTTAACTTCAGCCAATGAAATTTTAAGGGTGGGGAGCAGAACCTAAATGTGCTGAGAGGATTTGCCAAAATTCAGGATGGTGTGCATTGAAATATTCTGCTACTGATCTTTATTTGCATTCGCATCAAGCCTACTAGCCCTAGGTGGGCACCAGATTCTCTTGCATCAGGCGCTGTACAAACACAGAGCCAAAGCCAGAATGTACCCCAAATTGCTGACATGCCAATAGAACAAATATTTTAATGAGGCATGCCTGTCTGGTAGTTCAGGTACAAAAACATCCCCAAATTCATTTTCCCAGAAGGTGGGCAAACTGTGACCCACAAGACATTTTTTTTTTTTTTTACTGGTGTCCATGCGCAGGGTTGCCAGATTTGGCTGGTTTGTCTGTGTAGTTTTTTTTTCCTACTGCACAAAAGTGACATGCACTTAAAGCCAGGGCATGTGAAGAGAGGTGCATGCTGATTGCAGACAGCATTGTGAGAGCCAGGCACTCCCTCTGCACCCAATTGCAGCACGGCTACAGTTCAGTCAGCACCCCCCCTCCCGCCCCCCGTGCGTTCTAAGTACACAAGCGCAGTGAGCACAACTACCTGGTCCCAGGAGACCGTCTTGGTTACAACAGACTTGCTGCCCGCTGAGATGAAGGAGGCCACCCATGTGCCCACTCACTAGCCTAGGTTGTCCCTCACTGGTGTAAACTCTTCGATCTCTGTTCAGAAAAATGTTAAGCATCCTCAGATGCCATTGGATTAAATATGCGCTTAAGTCCTTTTACAAGTTAAGCATTCACTTATGTGCTTTCCTGAACTGTGACCTTAGTTGGTGACTGTCATTCTCTGAAGAGCACACGGTCTATTAGACACAAGCTGCAAAAGTACGTCAGGGAAAAGGAAGGCAGGGCCATCCCTGCCAATAGGCAAAGCACACAGCTGCGTAGTGCAGCCACCACCTCCCCTCCCCGCCCCCAAGGCTCAGCACCCAGCCCTCACTCACCAGGCAGCAGCAGGCAACTCTTGCGGGCTAGAGGACCAAGCAGGGGGCAGCCACGCAGCGGGCAGCTGAAGAGAAGCGGTGCTTTCCCCTTAAGTGGTGATTCTCTCTGGTTGGCTGTGCAGCCTCCTGCTGTTATTCCGTAGTCTGCATCTCCCTCCCGGCCTTGCTCTCCCAGGCCAGACCGGCTGGATGTCACTACAGTAAACAGCATGCGCTCTGGGAGAGAAGACAACCCCTTTCCCCCTGTGCCCGCTGTGGGTGGGGACCTTTGGTTGAGGAGCTGAGTCGTTTTCTGGGGGCATAGCACACACACATGGTTAGCATGAGACAAAAGTGGTTGTGTGGCCCAGGCTCCAGCTGCTAGTTCACTGGAAGTGCTGGTGTGTTCCCCACCGAGAACCACGCCAATCACTCATTTTTTTAAAATACAGATGAAAATCAATTCAGCAGGCAAACAATTTCCCCGTGACCTACTTTGCCGCACTAATCCCTCTGGCAGAGCTCATCAGAATGACTGGCGGCGTTATCCGGGACGTTCGCTGGTGATGTGCTGACATCAGAGACGGGCTCTCAGACCGAGTGTAAAAAGCCCTATTGACGCAAGGGCCTTTCCTAGGGCGGGTGACCAGTCTGCCTAAATATTCAAACCTCCACCTGCATCCCCCAAAGCCTGACCTCTTTCACCCTTCCAGCTCCAAAGCATATTCAAATGGAAATGTCCCGCTGTACCCACAGGTGCCTTCATTAGAAAACCCGGAATATGGACCTAACATCTGAACGTCAGTCATCCAAAACCCACATTGCTACTGCTATCTACTCTTCTGTACTGCTGTTCATGTGTGGGTATGAGGCACAGGGACAGGAAAGTGACTTGCTTGGTCTGCCCATCAAGCCAATGATGGAGCCAGAAATAAAACCCAGACCTCGTGGACTAATCCAATACTGAAGCCACAATGATTCCCTGCCTGACAGGATGGCCGACCGATGATCCAGCTGAGTTATGTCTTTCCCTTTGTCTTGGTACTCGTGTGTGGATGACATATGCCTCTGTGCAGAGGGACAGTAAAAAAAAAAAAACCCTTCTGTAATACGTAAGACTTCAAAATGCTATGGGTGAATTTCACCCATGAGTGAAAAATGATGGAATTTGAAGAAGCTACAAACCACAGAAAAGGGAGTGAGCCTAGAAGCCATGCTTAGTTATCCTAGTTCCCTAATTCTTGCACCTTTTCACTGTCTCGTATCCCTTTCTTTTAGCAATAGCTGAGTATTTGCCACACAAATAGAAACCTGTCTCTCGTAACCCAGAGCATTATTATTGGCTTTTAATTATTATTTGTTTAGATTAGGTACTGGACTCCGTACAATGCACTTGCGAAATGTAGTCATTGTATTTGCTTTCCGGCATACCCTTTTGCAGTATTGAGGGTATGTCTATGTTGCAAAAAAGTTATATTCTTAACCTGCCTGTGCAGAGAAACATCTGTGGGAGGGACTCAGTACTCCACTTGTTCTTTCTGAGCAGTGCCCAGAGGGCTGTATACAAGATTGTGATGGCATTTCTCATATTCCACTCATGCAGCTTGTAATGCTTTCCGGAAAGAATGGGAACCAGGCAATATTCAAAGTCCTGAAAAGAGCTCTCAGATGCTGCACACAAATTCAATCCAGATCCTGGTAACAGCATGTATGAATAAGAAAAAAGGTTTTGCTTTATAACAACAGTGCTAGCTATTAAGTGCTAGTGTGGCTTATGTTCCCAGCATCAACTCCTATCTCCACAGTCTGGTTTCCTCCATCTTTAACACAGGGAGGGAAGTTATGATTTAAAAAAAAAATTCTAAATACTATAAAAGTCCTGTTTTGGCCTCAAAGCTCACGCATCAACCTCTGTTTATTGGTTCAATAAAAAAAGATATGTTACCTGCCTTCTCGGCTTCCTCATGGCAAGCAGTATAGATACAAACCATGATTTCCATAATGTTACCTACTTGCATTATTAAGTTAATGGAGCCATTTGCATAAGCAAAGCTACTCATATGTGAACAGGTCCACTGGATCATGGCATACAAACAGAAAGTTAGGGGGAGGGACCATAAAATACTCTTGCTGGAAGGATATAATTCAGCACTACTTCATTTCTTAGAATTCAGAATAACAAATAAGACCCTGAAAGCAGAGAGCAATCCCAAAATAGACACACAATGCAGGCTGCTCCCTGAAACAGAGATGCACAACCAGGAGAACTGAGAGAGTTACCTGGGCAAGGTGGGAGGGTGGGTTCATGCTCCTGGAAGGGGTGGGGTTTTGGGCAAAAGGGGCAGGAGCTTGGGCAGAAGGGGCGGGGCTCAGGCAGCTGGCCCTCAGTGCCATCTGAAATGCACCTCCCAGGGCCCCAGTGACAGGGAACCCCACTCCCCTTTGAATTGCTGGGTCCTGGCGCAACTGCCCTGCTTTGCCCTTCTCCCCCCCTCCCCTGTCGGCGGGCCTCGGCACAGCTCCCCCCACCTTACGTTAGGATGTCGGTCCGTGGGACTCACTGTGCTAGGCCCAGATTGCATGCTTCCCTACAGAGCCCCATGCCTGCAAGCAGGACTGGGAAACCTTTTGCAATGTAAAGTGACAGAGACAACCCTCCGGGCAGGAAGCTGAAAAAATGAGACAAGACAAAAAGCAGTTTTCACGTCAGAAAAATGCTTCCTAACTTTTTGGAATGAACTTCAGTATTTAAAAAAAATGCTGGCAAATATTTTGCATCTATCTCTTGTGAAGCAAATCTCATTCGTCTGACCCCAGCTCTCCCCACATCCCTGTACAACATACTTCTGTGTGTGATGGTTAACGGTGTGGTCTTCTGTCTTGCTCTTTGCTCTTCCCAGGGCAACATTTACAATAGTTTGGGTTGTTCAGAGAACATTTGACTCGTTAACGATACATGCCAAGGTAAGCATACTTTTATCAAAGGGTCTTGTGGGAACACTAAGACCCCAGTATCTGATGGGACAATTTGCTGTGCTAAAACATCGCATTGTGACAAATGGGATGATAGATGCAATCAACATCATCTCATCCGAGGAAGTGGGTTTTGCCCACCAAAGCGCATGATACTAAAAGAGTGAATGACCTACTGTAGAGTTGTACGTTATTAAAATGCTCGAGGTGAAATCCTGGCCCCACTGAAGACCATTCAAGTTTTGCCATTGATTTCAATGAGGCCAGAGTTTCACCTTTCGTATGTATGTCCCCTTCATTCATTTCACTCACGTTGCATGTTGGGTTTCTGAGGTGGTTTTTAGCGGTTAGGAATCTTTTACCATTATTGTGTTCTAATGCCCTCTTTATGGTGCTAAATCATTGATGAAGATATTGAATAGAACCGGTTCCAAAACAGACCCCTGTGGAACTCCACTTGTTATGCCCTTCCAGCAGTATTGTGAACCATTAATAACTACTATCTGAGAATGGTCATCCAGCCAGTTATGCACCCCTCTTATAGTAGCCCCATCTAGGTTATATTTCCCTAGTTTACTGATATCATGCGAGACCGTGCCAAATGCCTTACTAAAGTCTAAGTATACCACATCTACCGCTTCTCCCTTCTCCACAAGACATGTTATCCTCTCAAAGAAAGCTATCAGATTGGTTTGACAGGATTTGTTCTGTACAAATCCATGCTGGCTGTTCCCTATCACCCTATTATCTTCCAGGTGTTTGCAGATGAATTCCTTATTTACTTGCTTCATTATCTTCCCTGGCACAGAAAGTTCTGGGCTAGGACCCAGGAGAATTGCCTTCTATTTCTGGCTCTTGCCCTTCAGTAAAGTGTGATAGTAACACTCACTTTCTCTGTTCAGTCACAGAAATTCCCCTTGTGACTTGTGCTGGTTGTGCCACTGAGCCCACCTACCTGGGGTTCCCACCACCCCATCCTGTTGAGCCAGCCTAGGTGGTATTTTCAACCCATCAAGGGACAGTTGCACGGGGATCTCTGTGACCAAACTTGGTACACACATATTTGGGACTTTTACAAAGCCGGGAACCCCACCCGCAGCTTGATGTGTAGACATACCCATAGAGCTGAAGAGGGCTGTATAACATCTACGCCGTAATGTTACAGAGCCATGTTGTTACGTGAACGCAAGCTAGCCTTGCACGGCTGCCCCTTGGTTTACGTCATGTGCTTTCCACAAGCACCTCATTTTCTGCTGTAGGAAACCAGCCACTGTTTGTATTGTTTGCCAAGCTGACTGGCTGGTGACGGAAAACACTGGAGTGGAATGCCGTAGCTGTATTAGCTGATTAAATGCTCTGGACCAATTGGCCCAGGAGCCAAATACATTTTACTGCAGAAAGCAGATTTCCGAGGTGAAAGGGGGAAATGCGATCAGTCCAGACAGCAGGAGAGAAACTAGACTCCTCAGCAGAGAAAAGAAATAGGGCTTGACTGCATGTAAAAGCAAAAGGAAAGTAGGAGAGAAGTTAAGTTTTAGTTGAAGTGGTATCTAACTTTTTTCATCAATGCACCCTCTTTCCATGCTTTACCCCTGCTTTCTTTTCAGCTTGTTATATAGCTCCCATTAGAAGCTGTCAAAATGAAAGAGCCGTGAAAGAGCTTACACCAATTGCACAATGGCTCATTTTAATGAGAATGGCCATAAACTATTAAGTTTCACATGAAGGTACTGCTTTAACGTTGTCTTGTATTGCAGAGACAAGGGTAAGTTTCAAAGATGGATTTTCTCCCAGAGGCTCATGAGAGGTCAACTTTCTCTCTTTCTTTCTAAAGAAATCATGATTTTCAATTGACTTTAAAAAGCATAAAGAGATACTTGTAGAATCCCAATACTAATTGTGGCCCTGATACATTTCCTGGGTATTATATGCAGAAGTGGGACATCAACAAGAGGCAACTGAAAAGCTCTCCTAAAGTCCAGAGGTGTGAAATGAAGTAGCCCCAGCTCTGATGGTAAACAAGGGTATTCACTCTCTGGGTCTGTTGATTCAGCACTTTTGCCAGCACGACAGTCTCTTCTAGCAAAGATATTCACAACATAAACTCTGATGAAGCTCCATTCAGAGGTGAGGATTACTTCCCCTTGGGGACAAGGTCATGGACAACATCCAATCTTCTCCAAAGAACTCCCCCTTCCCCCCCCCACACACACACACAGCTGCAGTGCACAGAACATAGGATCCTAGAACACACACACACACACACAGCTGTAGTGCACAGAACATAGGATCCTAGAACACTAGAACTGGAAGGGACCTTGAGGAGTCACTGAGCCCAGTCCCCTGCCCTCACAGCAGGACCAAGCACCATCTAGATTACCTTGAACTGGTGCCTGTCTAATCTGCTCTTAAATATCTCCAGTGATGGAGATTCCACAACCTCCCTAAGCAATTTATTCCAGTGTTTAATTACCCTGACAGTTGGGAATTTTTTCCAAATGTCCAACCTAAACCTCCCTTGCTGCAGTTTAAGCCCATTGCTTCTTGTTCTATCCTCGGAGGACAAGCAGAACAATTTTTCTCTCTCCTCCTTGTAACACCCATGTCAGGTGAAAAGGAAGAAGGGTTTATTCTAAAGGATTGATCACAAAAGGCCCCTTTCTCTGAAACAGAGAGAAAGGAAATACTGTTGGCAGCATCAAGCTAAATATTACAGGGTAAAATGGATTTTCTCATTGACTGAGGACTAGCTTTCAGTAAGAGATTTAGG
Source organism: Rafetus swinhoei (assembly GCA_019425775.1). Lineage (NCBI taxonomy): Eukaryota > Metazoa > Chordata > Testudines > Trionychidae > Rafetus > Rafetus swinhoei. The sequence goes on along the minus strand of JAFJHL010000175.1, from coordinate 2,733,758 downwards.
CACCTAAAGGTGCAAATCGGTCCTTATTGTGTTTTACAAAATCACCTAAGCAAGTTCAGCACCTGCCTCCCATTGGGATTCATGAGAGTTTGCACATAACCACTTTAGCCGCTTGTGTACAGCTCACTGGACACCCATCTGTACCTTTAGGTACTTTAATGCTCTTGTAAATCTGGCTCTAGGTCACTAGTGCTTTTGAAAATTTTACCCAGAGTGTGTTTTGCAATCCTCCAATGGAATGGGCAACTAAATTTGGACAAGGTCTGCAGACTCCTCAGTATCTTTCCTCTTTTGTTCCCTGATGGCAGGTGTGAAGTGACTGTAAATAGAAGACAGTAATTTTACTCCTGGTTATATACTCAGGACTTTTGTAATTGTGTTGTTGGCAGTGGAGGAAGAGGTGGGGATGGAATCTTGTTACTTACTCTGTTTTAAGGTCATAGGAAAACGTATCCAGTAAGTATATTTTCAGTCACAGGTATATTTCCTATCACCTGTGTGGTGATAGGAAGAGGTGCTAGTGTTGTGGCTGAAAGGATATGACAGTTGTTTTGCTTTAATGTTATACTTTTTAGATACTAAATCTGTCTTCAAGAACTAGAACTTGCTGAGGAGTTCTGCCGGACTCATCCTCTTTTGAGGATGACTTTGTACTCCTTTACAACTTGTTGGCTTATCTGTTAAAGCAAAACTGTGCACAAAATGTGCAGGCATAATCCTGAGGTTCCCACGTGCATTGCCATGACCATCAGAATCAAGGAATGTGTGAGGTAGGCATGCCGTTTCACAAAGCATGCATGGGTTTGCATGCTTAATAGCACACCATGCTGTGCATTTTCACACACAACTTGGTTAAAGGTCTGCTCTATATTTCACTGTTTTTGAGCTATCTTATTTCCCTTAAAGAGGGTACAGACTTCCTTAGAAATGTTTCTTCCTCCCTGTCTTATCCAATATCTTCTGCAACTCTCACCCTTATTAAACTAGGGACATTTGCTCTGAAACAGACTCTCTGTGCTTTACAAGTTTCATCTGCACCTGCTGCTCACTCCCCACCTGAAGTCACAATCATGCCTTTGTGACCTCACCATCGTTGCCACAGCAACCACTTGCTTTTCTTCCCCCAGCCTTTTCCGGAAAGGCACCCCGCTCTGCAACATCCCCTCCGGGGGCTTTAATGCACATGAAAGCTGTGAGCTGCTGTGATCTCACCAGTCCTGGATCCATCCCCGCACAACATACTGATTCCCACTGCCTTGAAATGGAACACGCATCATTAAGCAGCAGATACTGTAGCACAAAGTGAATCCTCCTTAACAACCCCCTGAATTGAGTAAACACGCTCCAGTCGTTTCCCCCTCCAAGTTCTCAATGGAAATGCAAGTTTAGATCCTGGCCCACACTTTACAAAGGAGGCTGCCGGAATTGAAAACTGTAATAAATTATACACACACACACACACACACACACTATATATATAAAGTATATTCAGACACGTAAGTTATTATCCTTTTCGAGTTCATGTATTATGTAGGATGAAATTGAGAGGTGTTTGAGTGAGGAATATAAACAAAAGCCCTGATTATGCTAGATACCAGGTACCATCCTTACCTACTGATGCGAATGAAAGCTAAGAGTGCTCTGATCCTTCCAGGACCAGACACTCTGCAATGCCAGCTCATGGCATGTGGATATTCCCTGGTAATAGAAAATGTATCTCATGGCCAGCTGTTTACCGATAATAAATGTATGTACATTGCTTTGATTGATATTTCAGTGTTCTAGGGTAAGATCATCAATGTGTCCTGGTATTTACATCTCAGATCTTGCAGCATCATGCTCATTGATGTAGGAAGGAGGGAGAAGGAAATCCACTTTCAAGGGGAGAGGAAGAATCATGGAGGACTGGCAGTTTCTCAGCAGAGGAACTGGGATTAGAATCTACAGGGTCTCTCTCGGGCATTCTTAAAACTTAAATACCCACCCGGGAAGTGAAAAAGTAGACTGACAGAGCCAGACGAGTACTCAGGCATCAGCTTCTTCAAGATAGGCCCAACAAACCAAATAACAGAACACTGCTGGTAATCATCTACAGCCCCCAATTTAAACCCCTACAGTGCATTATCGACAATCTCCAACCTATGCTGGAAAATGATCCTTCCCTCTCACAGGCCTGGGGGGACAGGCCAGTCCTCTCCTACAGACAACCCCCAGCCAGAAACAAAAATTATTTCCAGCAACCAGATAGCACACCTCAACCTCACTCAGCCCACCCCTGCAATCAGCCCTGGTGCCAACTCTGTCCACACATCTACACAAGCAACATCATCACAGGACCTAACCATGAAAACCACCACGTCAGAGGCTCACATAACTGCACATCCACTGATGTGATCTATGCCATCAAGTGCCAGCAATGCCCCACTGCTGTGGATATTGCCCAAACTGGACAGTCTCCACGAGAGAGGATTAATGGACGCAAATCAGATATTCCAAATGGTAGGTTGCGGAACATTTTCACTTGCCTGGGCGCTCACTAATGGATCTCAACGTGACTGTACTATTCCAAAGCAATTTTTCAAAAACCAGCTGGAGAGAGAAGCTGCAGAACTTGTCTTCATCTACAAATCTGACACCTTTAATCAAGGTTTGAACAAGGACCTGACCTGGATGGGCCACTACATTCAACACCCTAAAGACATCAAAAGTATTGGGCACTTACAGCCCACTCTATTAGCCTCCTTTAGCACGGACACTCTGACAAGATTTTTTTCCTTCTCTTTCCCTCCCAGTCCCCTCTCTGCTATTTATTTGTTCCCCAGATCCCTTACTCCAGTCATCTGAAGAAGTGGGTTGTGCCCACGAAAGCTCATGAGACGACCTACATCTTTTATACGTCTCTAGGGTGCTGCAGGACCATTCGTTGTTTAAGTTGTTCCAGTTATAGGCTAACCCGGCTACCTCTCTGGGAACAGAATAGGCAGAGAGCAGGAAAGGGATGAGTCAGAGCGCAGGTGTCTTTCTCATTGGGTGGTAGAAGCAGGAAGAGAAGACTGGAATGGGTCGCTGGGGGTCATTTGAGGGTGCTCAGCTTCCATAGATGTGTGGGGAGAGATTAGAAGACGAGGGGTTTTCTGAGTGATGGGATAACGTTAATTGAAACCGGGACACTGAGCATCCAAAATTCAAGGTGAGCAAGGAGATACCCCCGAGTGAGTGCCACATCCTGTGTATCTTGTACTCCTTTGTGGTGTGCTGCCATTTTGTCTGGTTCTTTTCACTCGTCTGCTTTATTCCTTCCTAATTTAATAACTCTCATATAAATTAGCATATCCACCAAAGAGATCTTTCCAGGTTGGCTCCATAGTACGAGTGGCACTGGAAATCCAATTAGCGTCACATCTCCATAAAAGCAAGGCACGTGCAGAATGCAGTCAGACATCCTCACGGTGGAAAGATGCTAGATTGCACAGTGACCACATGGGATTAGCTGCTGCAAGTTCATATTCTTCCCATGATGGAGGTGAAACAATTGGTGTTCATGTGAAACCCAGAGAGAGACACTCTGTTTAGGGTCACGTAAGGTAAAGTCATGCTGATTAAAGTACATTCAGACACAAAGGTTATTGTCCTTTGCAAGTGCATTGAATGGCAACAATTTAGAGGCACACAACTTATTGTATTTGTAGGGTTGCCACCAAGCCTAGTGACCCTCCACAGACGTGTCAAATAGACTTCCACAAATTTACTCAACAGCAGTGCGCTTTGGCTTTATATAGCATCCTCTGATTTCCCAAGACATTTTACTAAGTGCTATATTGTCTGGGAAGCAATTGCGGACAAAAGGAGTCCCTATCCTACAGCAGATACAGCTCGTATGACTGCTACAGTCATCAGAACTAGTTTCTTCACATGTTGGCCAAGAGTCTCCATCCTCTTTGCAGACCTATCACAAGGACTTTAACTGCCGGTTAACATTCTTAGTCCTGCCATGAGGGCAGGGGACTGGACTTGATGATCTCTCGAGGTCCCTTTCAGTTCTAGTGTTCTAGGATTTCCCAGAGAGACAAGCAAAACAGACCTGGGTTTAACCTCTCCCATGAAGGCTAAATTCTCTACAAGTCTGATTTCCTCAGACCACTTTGTTTTATGCTGCTGGCCATCTCTGCAACTTATGGGGTGAATTCTGCTCTGGTTTACATCCCCTGGGGCTGCACATTTGTTGGTTAAACATTTCAACATAATGACCTAGAGATGCATAGATTAAAAACAGAAGCTAATCAGGATTATGCGAGATGGATCAGTGAAACGGGAAGGGAAATAACAGCCCATGCGGTGAAAAATAAATTAGATTATAAAGACAATTGTAATTGAAACCCAAGATAGTATCATAGTATGTATATTGTTTTCCTTGATGCGTGTGATTCTGTAACCTCCATTCAAGCTTCTGGTCTCTTTGGATACTGGTACCACCAATAACGGCTTGTAAAACCCAGTTGGTTACATTTTCACAGACATTGCAACTTCTCTAGGAAGGGTTAATTTGTTTCCTCAAAGGAAAAAAATAGACAACACCACAGAGAGAGAGAGTGACTAAACTCACAAGAATTCAAGCCCCTGGAAACAGCTCATGAAAAGTCTCTGAAGATTTCCAATCTGATCCAGTTTATCTCTGGTGTTAATGAACTCGCTAATGCTGTGCAAACATAATTTATCTATTTGAGCAAGGCTGCGTTTTGGGGAGCTGGGGAGGAACTTGACAACAAGCATATAGTTGTACTAGAAGACTTACCCGGCATTGCCCACGTCTGGCCCAGGGGAGGCGGGGGGGGGGGCAGTGCAGGCATCCTGCAGGAGCTCCCCAATCCCAGCCCAGAGGGGGAGATAGGAGAAGAGGGAGCCGTGCAGGCTGACTGGCTGCAGCCAGCTAGGCAGCTCGACCATGCTGGCAGGAGGTGGGGGGCACCAGCGGGTCCTGGGAGGACTGGACTTGCCTGCTCACCCCCCACAGTGCCCCAAGGGGGAGTCACAGTGGTGGAGCTGGCAGGGCTTCCCCTTCCCTGGTCCGGCGCTAGGGTTGGGGTGGGGGAGGGGTTTGGGCAGGACAGCCACTTACCTGGTCTGGTGGCAGGCATCACAGTCAGCTGTGTCCCAAGCTGGCCACTCCTTTGGTGATGCAACTGCCCCCCAGTGGTCACTCCGCATGATAGCTGTCCCCTGCACTTGTTGCCCCCCAGTGGTGACTGTGAGTATCATGCCCCTCCTCTCTCTGCCCCCTCGCTTTTTTATGTTATGGAAAACAATCGAATTCCAGGCACATCCTATTGTCCTGGCACTACCAAACCCTGACCTTGCTTTAAGTTAGGAGAAGAGGAAGCTGCCTACAAAATTTGCTGGTGCTAGCTCTTACTGTTTAGGAGGAGTTCTTGAACAAATGGACTCTCAGACAGATGCACAAATTTCTAAACTGTCTATATAGATAGAACTAGAAAGTTCAAAGGCTGTGGTTTCAAGTCACTGGATTACAGCTAGATCAGGCAATTTCCATGTAGACAATCGTATGGCCGTATTCAGAGATTAGGTACTGACCACCCAATTGTCTAATTTTAAGAATCACACTTGGAGAAAACTCATTAATAGTTTGGTTTGTCTACCTCAAGCTCTCAGATTTGGACACTGTCGTTTATCTCAGCCTATGGATTTCCCTGTAGCAAGCATCTAAATCAATGCAGAAACGGCTTTGAACATGATGGAGTGTCAGGGTTTACCTTGCACTTGGAGCTGGATTATTTTTTCATTTCTCAAGATGAAGTGGCTAGGGCTGAGAAGTCTGAAACCATAGGCTGGCATTAAATTACTTCATTCCTTCTTAGTTTTGCATTGGCCCATGACACTTGTCAGGTTTATTATTTCTCCCCCACCTCTTTTTGATTTGGCCAGTGACACGTTAGCTACTGTTCTGGCAAAATCAATCAATCACAGGTTTTAAGAGTGATCGGTATTATAAAGAGCACTTTGTGCCCAGTACACTCCCCCTCAATACTCATGCTTCTAATAATGTTCCTAGCTTGCCTCCTGTGCTCCCTGTGAGCTGGGCACTTGTGCAGCTGCCCAGGAGAAATTCAAATGCTGCCCAAGTGATTCACAGAGCGCCCAGAGCTAGGTTTTGTGTTTCAACTGGAGGTGCACATTCACACATGCCACGGTGCACATAAAATGTATTCCGCACAGGGATGGAAAAAATCCACATGTTGGATTGAAAAGATGAGAGGGAATATTGCTTGCCTATCTCTTTGAAGGTAACTGGCTGCTGCTTTGGGTTTGGTAGCATACCTCAGGCTGTGCTAATGTGCAGGCAGCTGTTGAAACTGAAGGAGCAAGAGGGAAAGAGAGCATCATACCACAGACCTTGGTAAATCTCCCCCATTACCATTGTTAGGGAAAGCAAAGGTCTCAACTGGGCAGCCAACCTCTCACCATGGAAAAACAGTAATCCTGAGAACAAAATGAATGAAGAATGATATATTGGTTCTGCTTACTTAGACTGAGGAGGTACCGTTTGTCGCACACCATCTTTATTCAATATGTGTATTGTGCTTATATTGAAAGTAGCACAACTTCAGAGGTGACTACCAGGGGCTGCTAAAGCAGGCCAGTAAGACTAGTTAATCCTGGATGATTTAGCAGCCTATTAAATGGTGTTTGTATTAAAGGTGCGTGTATCTAAAGGCGCCGTAGACACCAAAGAAGGCTGTTCCAAACTAAATTTGTTGTGCCGATAAAAGGTAATTCGGAGTATACAACACATAGCGGTCTACTTGGTCTTTAATATTGTATATGTCAGACCAGCAGGGTTTGTAGGAAGCATAAGGTTCTGGAGCAGCCAAGACTCTCACTCCAGAAGTTCTATTAAATCTTTAATGTTCCTTTTTCAGTTGCACCCCGACATGGTGTAACCCAAGCATGAGCCCTACTGTTTAGGCATTAAAGGCCCTGAGAGGTTTCAAATGGTCTATGGAAAGAGAAGAAGGCGGGGAAAGCATTGTTCCTATCATGTCTCCCCAGCCCAACGGGTGCCCCTCTGCTGCATTCCCTTATCTATTATTTTTCCTTTTCCCCCAGCCTTGAGAACTCTGCAAAGTTTTGAGCCTAGCCAGGAGCAGAGGAAACCTGAGGCATGGCCCTTTTGGCAAAGGGCTGCTTGCTGGTCCATCACGACAGCTGTAGAAGCTCAGAGTGCCAATCTGTAGAGAAATGTGTCCGGTGTCCCGAAGTGGGCAGCTTCACGCCATTCCCCACCTCGTGCTCAGTGAGGGCATCCTGCTGAGACACATCAGGAAGATAGAACACACAAGGGTTGGTGAAGCTGGCCAAAGCCCATTGGTAAAAGGACAGCTGGAAATGTTAAGGTTAGGAGAACCCAGTGCTTACTTTCTCCACAGGCATGCGGTGGTGGCTTCTCCTGGAGCCCCTTCGTGGGGTTTAGCTCCTACAGGAGGGTTATTTTAACGGGACTAACGTACTTTAAAAGTGATTGGCGTGTCTGTAGCCAGATATATCCAGATCACCGCCCCAAGTGGCAACCAACTTCCTTCCCCCCTGCTGGAGAAGCCTTCTGAATCCCACAAGCTCCCAGCTCTACTCTGCTATGCACATCCTTCATTTGTGCCCTGTGACACTTCCCCCAGAGTTAAACTAAAGCAACCTTGAACAGCAGAAACCACCTCCGTGCGTGATGTGATATAGTCATATCCTCAGCAACCAACATTGGGTTTTGCAGCATGCTTGTAAACCTTGTGTTGTGCACCTTTCTAGTGGTTAATGTGCATGGAGGATAATAGTCTACTGCTGCTACCAGCAGGTGGAATAATTCTTTTAGATCGAGCATTAGAGGTCAGAGTTGTGGTATTGGGCGTGCGAGGCTCGAACCCACCAGACACTTCATAGGGAAGGTCAGTGCAATGTTTGATATTGATTGAGGTGACAAATGAGCTGTTCAGTAGCAGAGCTCCAGTTTCTATGCCAATATGGGCTACTAATAGCAACAACAAAGAGACACGCCAGGCTATACATAGTCAACCAAATGCTTCTACACTTTGGTTGACTATGTTTCCCATGTGGTCTCTGTGGCTTGTGCTTCCTCACTTCCCAGCTCCTCCACTAAATGAAAAATGGGTAAAGGGAAAAGGATCTTTTGTTCCCCCTCACTGCTCATTCTGAAGTTGGGCAACGTCCATGCAATAGTTTGCTGCAAGCTCCAATCACAGTGATGGGCAAATACCCAGGAGCAAGGATTGTCTCCTTCCCAAATAGCCACCTGCATCTTTTCTTCCTTTTCCCCACAGTCACACTGAGCTAGACAACAGGGTGCCCAAAGCAGCTAGAGTATGCAATCCTCTCCCAAATCCCAAATCCTGCACCAGTCACCCTCTCCTCTCCATAGGTGACTCATGGAAGCATTCCAGAGGTGCACTGCCCTCTTACGCCTGTGCCAAAATGTTAATTGCTACATGGGTCTGCCCCCCTCCCCATCCCTCTGGGTGGCCTACCCTGTATTCCATCCCCTGCAGGCATCAGTTAATTGCTACTGCCTCCTCCCCCCCCCACACCCCCCAGGTTTACAAAAACATATTTAAGTCCACATACGGCCAACAAGCCACATGCTTCTGGAACCTCCTAACCCAAATTTCCTGGCAAAAAAACACAGGATCTGGGGCTGTTGGGCCTCCAGTTTCTATAGCCGATGGGTGTGCAGGGGGGTACCGCTGTCCCCTTCTTTCTCCTCGGTGGGCATATCATATTGAAGCCTTGACTTCTATTTACAGCCCCTGCAAGGTCATTTTTCTCATTATGCAGTTTCTGTCATTTCAATTTCTTTCTATTCTCCCCCAGGACTTTCAAACTCAGACCTCGTAATGTGGACTCTCCAAAGACCTGTCTCTTATAGATAGCTCCAGCCAGCCATCTCCTAGACGCCTGGAAACAGGGCTGCGCTTTTTGTTCTTTCCCTCCTCAAGGAGACTGTTCTCCAAAGAGCTGAGCCCTCAGGGCGAGCCCTTTTAGATCTTGTCCATTGTTCCATCAGAATGAACATCCTGTATCGGAGATGAGAGGGAATTTATGTATGGCCTCTGAGAAACATTCTGGGGAAATTCGCAGTGAGAATGTTAATCAAGCAAGTAAAGGTGGTTGGAAGTTGTGGCGGGGGGGGGGAGGAGAGAGAGAAATCTAAATACATTAATTAGTTCCACCAATTCAGGGGAAAGAACTGTGATTGAATAATTCACCTCTAAGGAGATTTGGGTCCTGTCCTCTGGATTTCACTCATCGGCAGGAACAAAAGGCAATTTCTTACCCCAGTGGCTTGGCTGGCTTGTGCGGGGAAAACAGAAGAGAGACAGAAAGAAAGGAGGAAAAATCTTCATGTTTGGGCTGCCAGGCACGGGAGCTGAAGGCAGTGGGCAAGTGAATGCAGTCTGAGGTCAACAATATCTTTCCTCCAAGTGGGGGAGAAAGCAAAGACTTGTATGGCTGCTCTCAGTGCTGCCTCTTCTGGGACTAGAGGGCATCCGGTCAGTCTCAGGCAGGCTCGCTCATCAGGACTAAATGCACCCACATAAACAGAGAAAATAGCAGTTTTATAATAAAGAAAAGAGGGGGAAAGTCAAAGTAGTTTTCTCTTTTCTCTTCTTTGAGAGTTGAACTCTCAGCAAGCTGACTTAGCAAGTGAGTCCAGACACCACTGATACTTGTCTTACAAAAGAAGGTGCTCTTGTAAAAGTTGCCTGGGAAAAGCCTAGACAGGAATCAAAAGAAGAAAACATTTCTCTGCGGCCCAGTTCAAATGCATATTGTGAGCTGGAATGAAACAGACTTGGATGCAAAACACCCAGCTAGCATTACAAACCCCCAGATCATTTTGTCCAGCCTTGCTCATTCAAGCAGGCATTTCAAGAGGCCACTTGCTCTGCAAAATGTAATTAATGCCAACAGGTGGCTAATGCCTGCTCCTCTTGAAAATGCATGCTGGGATCATTAATCCAGCTAAGGCTCTATCAAGTGACATAAAACCAACTGGGGACACAAGTATTGGTGTAGGGATGGGAGTGTATTAAAACTAGATCAACTGAGAATTATTAAAATCACACACAAACGCACACACCCCAGTTGTAAAGGTGGCCTACCTGTCATGCATGTGTTTGGAATAGTGATGGTTCTGATCAAAAGCCGTCCTGAGTTGTCAGCTCCACAGGAATCCTCTAATAAAACAGAGGGAGGAAGGTTATTTACCTAGTTTATGGAGACCTCCACATTTTAATTTTAATGGGACACGGTGCTAGACAGAAACTTATTGTACATTCAAGTGCAGTTGCCAGGGCTTACACAAATCACCAAGTCTATTTTCTTCTCTTGTTTGCTGCTTGAGTGGGCTGCCATGCCGAGGGATGACTCAGCATTTTGTCGGGTTGGCTCCTAGCTCTCCTCTTCCTGCAGCATTTTACATGAGGCTGCCTTGCTCACAAATCGGCATTTGCAGCCATCTCCACCAGCCTGGCTTGCACCTCGAGATGCATGGCGGGAGTGAAAGGCAGAACTATGTAACAGACAAGACAGTGGCAGAACGCAGGTGTGGGGGCTGTGTGCAATGCAGGAGGGAAGTAACGGGGAACAGGTTTCCAAGCACAGCGGCAATTTATACTTGTATCGTTCAGTTCTGTTGACCCAAATGACTAGGGAGGAGATTGGGTAAGCTCAAACCTGGGCTGTGATTGACATTTGGAACATCACAGCTGCTTGCCACCTGCCTTTTCACTTCCTGGGAAACTTAAGCCATGTCCTGGATCCTAGACAACATGTGGGTCTCTTCTTCTGATACATATCTGTGGCCCCATCAAGTCTCTAAAAGAAAAGAAGCACGAAGGCTATTTTGCAATGGAACAACCGTTTTCCCCCGTAGATCCATGGGATAAAATTTAGCTTGTGTAGAGGGCTAGCACCATGTATGTGTGCCGGGTAAGTCGTTCTAACCCACCAGGGGCCTGCACTAAACTCTCCCAAAATCTCACTCGTGTCTCCCCCGAGTGAGCGTGTAAAAATGTAACAGGCTGGTCGGCTGGATGAAATATAAAATAAGTTGCTAACTTCAGCTCCCTTCATCTTCCTGCTAGGGCATGCTCTGCTCTCTTGCACTGGGGTAGCGCGGGTTAAACTTTTTTGGCAAATGTCTTAGTTGGCAAATATTTGCCCCAAAAGCGCAGCTTTGGGTCAACCAAAACTGTTCATGAATTCAGGTCAAATTTGGCAACTAGTTTTGGCTGGGAGTAAAAAAGAAGGCAACTGCAGAAAAAAAACGGAAATTGCTGTGTGTCAAATCTTCAAACCTGGCTGCTGAAAATTAGGCACCTAAATCCATATGTGGACATCTCAATAAACTTGCCCTGATTTTGAGAAGTGTTGGCTTTCTACAACTCCCATTGAATTCAATGGGGTTTTTAGCATGGCTATTTTAGTAGGTTTTATGCAATTTAATAAGTTGTGTTAATTTTTGTTTTTAATGTAAATTGCAACATGCCATCACACTATTTAATAGATAGCTCAATTGGGCACCAATCCAAGAAAACACAGAGGCACCTACTTCAGAAGGCGCCACTGAAGTCGACCAAACTACTCTCCTGCTTAAATGTACATGCAAGCTTACGTGCTTTGCGGCATTGGTGCTGACATGAGATTCTCAGTGGCACCTCATGGGACAGTTCATAGTTTTCCTCCTCAACTTGCCCCCGGATGTCTTTGCTGAGGGGTCTGCACTTCCCCAGCTGTGGTCTGTCACCTTCCAAATGAGACTAGCAGATCGGGAAGGTGTCGCTTGACTGGTGAGCAGAACAGGGAACTGTTTTCAGGAGTTCTGTTCGCCTTTTAAAACCCTAAACGTACATTCTGAGATGCTGCTTTGGAAAGGCAATGAGGCTAAGTAAATATCTTGAGTGAGGAAGGCTGGGGTGTGATTAAAACACTGGTACTCTGTAAACCTCACTTTGATTTCTGCCTCTGCCACCAACTCCCTCTACGGCGTAGGGTAAGTCACTTAACCCCCATCTGTAAAAGGGGGAAAATTAATGCTTTCTTGCTCATGTCTATTTAGACTCCAAGTTCTTTGGGCAGAGACTGCCTGTCACTTTGGGTATGTGCAGCACCTGGCACAATGGGCACTGAGCCCTTTTTGGCCCTGTAGGCACACCTCAATACGAATATTGATGATGATAAAACCTGAAGCACCAGGAGTGACCCCCCTGTCTGACTTGGGCAGTCCAGCCACTCAGTAGCTATGGTACATAATTGAGAGCTGAGCCCGTCTGGTTCTGACAAAGGCTTTGCCGCATACTCTTTGGTTTCGGCCCCGCTTCCTTCCTCATTCTCGTAGAATGTGACCCTCTGTCTTGTCTGTGTTCTCCGCTTGGGATGGCTTGTTCGAAAGTTGTTACAAGTGGGTGTTAGACTTTTTCCTCTCTGCTAGACTGTGAGCATGGGGCGTCAGCACCTGCATAAAGAAATATCGCATCATTTTTGGTAGCTGCCTGCTGAAAATCTAAAGGAAATGTTTTTAGTACAATCTTGTGGATAAATAGAGTGGTTTTCAATTTTCCATTGGGTTTGAAGCTGGCATTACACTAAGCCATAATATGTGAGATTCTACTTCCATTCTTCTCTCAGAGCCAATGTAACTGAATATTGAATACTCTTCAAAACCAGCCATTTACAAATTGCAGCAATACGGCACTTAGCTTTCACTTACAGTGATAAACCTCTTGAAGAAAGATACATGTACCCTGATGTATTATTAATAGCTTAGACTTATTTAGTGACCTTCTCCTGGAAATATCCCAGTTATTTACAGAGAATACTGTAACAGACATTACTCAGTGGCTGCTGAAATCCATCCGCTTCTGTGAACACTGCATCCAATCTGTGCCAGAAGCAACACTCATTGCCAATTTAGTGATAACTTCTCTTCTTGTGAGGGCAGATGAAATTGAAAGACAATGGACAAAGTGTTGTTCTCAGTTACAACGATGTCTATTCACTCGGCTGTCTCTGCAGTAATGTCAGATGCTTGCCAACATCACCCAGGGCAGAATTTTGTTGCCGAAATGTCGCTATCCAAACTGGAATTGGATCATTACACGGCTTATGACACTGACCACTCACTTTGGCAATACGCTGCTAGGGAAACTGTAATGAACTCAGATGGATCAAAGCAGCAATAGGCAACCAAGACTAGTGAGTAGGCTGCATGAGTGGTCCTCCTTGGTCTCAGTGGGCCGCCTGACCAATTGTGGGCAACCTCTGGTCCATGGACCACTGGGTTTTCACCTTCAGCCTGCACGCCCCTTTTCTGGACTCTTCCCCCACGTGCTTCTCACGTCCTAGAGCCCCACATTTCTCCTCCCAGTACTTCTGGAGCACCATGATTTGGCTAATTCTCTCTCCTTCCCAACACCTGCCCTTCTTGCCCAGAGACTGAACTGCCACAAACAGCTGGTACAGGGCCTTCCGACTCTGAGAGGGAGGGAGTAGAGCAGAGATGGAGAGAGGATCAGTGCATTTGTGGGAGCAGGGGGAGGAATAGGAAGTTAAGGGCTCCGGTGCCCCTGTGCACGAGAGGCGTGTGGAGAAGGGAGCTCCGATAGGGGGACCGCAAGCAGTAGGTGGACCCTTGGGGGCTGCAGGTTGCCCACCACTGGATCAAAGGAATTGGGTTTTATGTCTCACCCAACAGAAGAGCATCTTCTCATGCCATGGTGAGGCCCCAGTTCGGTTCTGACCATATATAACTGTAGGGGAAAACAGAGCTGCTCCGCATTCTTTATTTCTGCGGTGCACACACTCACCCGTCCATAGAGCTTCTCCTTTTCATCCAAGCTGCTATTCTCCCTGCCAGGCCCTGGCTCCCTTCACAACAGCTGGAGAGATTGCAGATATCTAAAGGCAGGTAGGGAGACACACGACTTGTGCATCTTGTGCAGTTTGCCCCAAGGATTGGCTCTAGGACCGGTTTTGTTCAACATCTTTATTAATGACCTGGATGAGGGGATGGATTGCACCCCCAGCAAGTTTGCAGATGACACTAAGCTAGCGGGAGAGGTAGATACGCTTGAGGGCAGGGATAGAGTCCAGAGTGACCTAGACAGATTACAGGATTGGGCCCAAAGAAATCTGATGAGGTTCAACAAGGACAAGTGTAGAGTCCTGCACTTGGGACAGAAGAATCCCAAGCATTGTTACAGGCTGGGGACTGACTGGCTAAGTAGCAGTTCTGCAGAAAAGGACCTGGGGATTACAGTGGATGAGAAGCTGGATATGAGTCAACAGTGCGCCCTTGTAGCCAAGAAGGCTAATGACATATTAGGTTGCATTAGGAGGAGCATTGCCAGCAGATCTAGAGAAGTGATTATTCCCCTTTATTCGGCGCTGGTGAGGCCACATCTGGAGTATTGTGTCCAGTTCTGGGCCCTCCACTATAGAAAGGATGTGGACGCATTAGAGAGGGTCCAGTGGAGGGTGACCAAAATGAATTAGGGGGCTGGAGCGCATGACCTATAAGGAGAGACTGAGGGATTTGGGTTTGTTTAGTCTGCAGAAGAGAAGAGTGAGGGGGGATTTGATAGCAGCCTTCAACTTCCTGAAGGGGGTTCCAAAGAGGATGGAGAGAGGCTGTTCACAGTAGTGACGGATGTCAGAACAAGGAGCAATGGTCTCAAGTTGCAGTGGGGGAGGTCTAGGTTGGATATTAGGAAAAACTATTTCACTAGGAGGGTGGTGAAGCACTGCAATGGGTTACCTAGGGAGCTGATGGAATCTCCATCCCTAGAGGTTTTTAAGTCTCGGCTTGACAAAGCCCTGGCTGGGTTGATTTAGTTGGGATTGGTCCTGCCTTGGGCAGGGGGCTGGACTTGATGACCTCCTGAGGTCTCTTCCAGTTCTATGATTCTATCTTGAGGTGCAGGGAATTCAACCCATGGGGAGATACATTTCTGCGGAGAAAGGTTCTGGTCTGCTACCCATTAACTCAAAGGGAACTTTTCCATTGATTCTAGTGGAAAGCCTAAGGGCTTAGTTCTTCCTGACTGGCCAGATAGTCAAAAAGGCTCACGTGTTTTAGCAGCACCAAAATATGGAGCAGATTTTCAAAAGTGCCGAGCACCCAGGAGCTGCCATAGTGACACTTCCGACTTGATGTCCCCCCAAAACCCCACGTCTCTGAATGGCAGCTCAGCTGTTCTGAAAATCCAGCCCTGATTTTTGAGCGCTGAACACTATGGAAATCTGGCCCATAGTGCATTACCAGCATTGCTGTGTGCGTTTGAGTCTAGAAGCATTTCTGATCTATGAATCTCTAGCATTTTGTTTCACGCATCCTCCCTTATCTTTCCAGCATCGTGTTGCTCTGAGTACACTTTGCTCTCCCTCACTTTCTCCTCTGTGTTCCATGCAGTATATTCATCATCATTTCAAGGGGTCTGACTCCCCATTGGAGCGTATGTTTATAAAGCTGGCCAATCACCAGCTGCCTCCTGAAGCTGAATGGCTGATGAAATCTGATCACGGGGCTGGAAAAGTTTTAAAACACTTTATCAAAGCTTGTTCTGCCCAGCTCCCACAGGAGCACAGTGCTTTCGCTTGATCCAGAGTTCAACTCTTTTGAAGTTTTCACCTCCAGGGCTTAATTTTTGAGCTGAAAATTCTCTTTATTGTTGCTTCTTGAGGGTCCATGCGGAGAGTTATATTTTAAGCAAGACATTCCAACTGTTTCATTAGAGAGGAGCTGGCTATTTTTTTCCCTCATGCTCCTGTTATTTCCTTCATAGGCTCAATCTCTCCTCCTTTGCAGTGGAAACTACTTATATTCACCAAGGCCTGTTTCTCCTGTCCTGCACTGGTGTCAATCTGGAGTGACTCCACTAATGTCAGTGCTGCTGTACCACAAGGAGATCCACTTCAGGCTCCAATACCCTAAAGACCTGATTTTAAACAGGTGCTGAACATCTCACAACTCCATTTAATCTCCAGAGGGAGTTACAAACGCCCAGCTCCTCTGAAAGCCAGGCCTTAGCGCTTTCACACACTTCTGAAAAGTAAACCCTGTTGTTAAGGGAGTAACTGAAACCCAGTTAGCAAAGGTAAGAAGTGCTGAGGGAACGGATGGCTCGTTAGTGCCCCACAAGGAAATGAGGCGGCTGAGAGAGCTCTTTACCTTCTCAAAAGCTCATTTGGAGTTTTGACTTCATTAGCAAATAACATGGGAGAGGTGATACAAAATCTTGGTCTGGATTTTCTAGTTGTTCCCCTTTCTGATGTGGAGAGTAAAAATAACAAGCAGCATTTATATAAATGCCTCACAGACGCAGTGCAACCTACCGTCACCTGTTCCAGGAAATGTTAACTGGTTTAATAGAAAGCAACACCATGAAGCTCTTGGATGTTATGGTGAGAGATACTATTAGAGAACTGTATGAGAGACAGAGAGGAGGAAGAGCTAGCTGTCTCAGGGCCGTGGCTACATTTGATGGATCTATTTGTGGCTGATTAATATATAAGCTGCTAGTCTGTGTGTATATGCTTTATCCACACCATATATACGTTGGTATGGAATAAGCACAGATAGCATTAGACACAAACACTGTAGTAGTTACATGCTGAACCTCTCTAATTCGGCAACCTAGGGACCTGACTTGTGCTGAACCAGAGAATTTGCTGAATCAGAGAAAGTCAATATTGTCTAGCACAGTGTTTCTTAAACTAGACAATAGTCAGAGGTGTGCCACAGAGAATAACAGAGTTCAAAATGGCCCCCTTAAAGGGGCAGGAGACCTTTTTTTTTTTTTTTTTTTTGTTCAATAACTTCCCCCTGGCCCTTTTCTTTCCCCATCAGTAACGTTTCCTCGGCTTTTTTGCTTTAAAAAAATTATTGTTTGGTGTTGCTCGGTCTTAAAATGTTTAAGAAACACTGGTCTAGCAGCCTTACCAACACTCCCTTACTGGGCTCTTAGAAAACATTTGGGTGTACATTAGAGCTAAATAACAGCACAGAATAGTCCTGAGAGCCAGGACTGGAGGCTATAAACAAACTTTATGGGACCGTGGGAAACGTAGCCACACCCATGATAAATAGAAATCCGGCTAACTGAAATCATGCCGGATCACACATGTTGCTGGACCAGAGAGTGCCAGGCTAGAGGTTCAAACTGTAACATCTCTTCTTTTCCTTCCCTAGTGTACACAAATGCAAGCTCAGTTCTGGAACTTAATACACAGTAATGCTTTGGGTTTCAAAAAATAATAAGTCCACATAAAAAATATGAACATCTGTCATCTGCCCTGCCTCTCAGTGACAGGGTGAAAAAGCCACCATGAAGCCTTCATGTCGAAGGTCAGGAATGGGGATTTATTTGTTTATGTAAGAAGTCATTTCCTGCACTTTCTGTGTAAATTGATTTCTCCAGTGTCTATCTGGCCCTGTTTGATATGAGAAATCTATGTGCTATTGTACCAGAAATAGGAGCATATGTGCCCAATATACATCTTTCACCTTTGAGGCATTCAAGTCATTTGCTTGGCTCCAGTGCTTCCCGTTATATTAAAAGTAGCTCAAGGATAGGTGCCTGAGATCCTCAGGAAAAGTGAGTTTTTTCTCCTGTGAAGGTGCTTGTTGCACAAGAGTCTGTCCCATGTGGGTGGTAAAGAAGGGGGGGAATTGGTGATTATGCAAAGTACAACAGCTTATGTCAAGCTCTTGAGGTTGGGATGTAATTGGCACGTGGAACCTGTTTTAATGTCACCTTCTACTAGCAGCCGTTTCCATTGGTGAATTCATTTGCAAATTAAACACTACCAACTTGGGACTGAATAAGGATCTTCACTGGTTAACGCATTACAAAGGCAATTTCCCCTCTCTGGATATTCACATCTCCCGGCCAAATGCTGCAAATGACGCACTTCCACCCTTAGCTTTATTAACACAAGCCACTTTTTCTGTATATTTACTCCTGTTTCTGTAACTTCCACTCCAATTCACCTGGTGACGTGGGTTTACCCATGAAAGCTGATGCCCTAATAAATCTGTTCGTTTCTAAGGTGCCACAAAACTCCTCGTTGGTTACGCCAGGCCAAGAAACACAATCGCTTAGAACTGGAGCTGAGAAGCTCCAGTCCTACAAATAAAATCCCACATGTTGAGCTCTGTGCTCAATCCACTAAATTCTCTTGGGCTCCTTGTGAGCACAGGGATACCCCCATGTTATTCTGTTTTGCAGGCTTGAGGCCCAAACCTAACAAACCCATGAGCCCTCTGCTCTTATTTTCAAATACAGAATAAGCCATGAACACCAGAGTTCTTACTCTGGATTTATGCAGTTGAAAATGAAAGAAAATTGAGACCACTCTGTTTCTGTTGGGCTCCAGTTATGCTTGAATACATTTGCTAAGCACTTTCTGTATAACTTACACCTGGCAGAGATTGCTGGAAGTCAGGGACACTAAATGAGGCACCAAATTCATATTTTTGACAGTTTTGAAAAAAAAAATCAAAATTTAAAAGTAAAACGTCATCTCTCTTCTTTGCTGAGTTTGGCAAATTTCACCACAAGCAGAATTGATCTCTTAACCAGAAAAAAAAAGAGGGTTTTTCCTTTTAAAATTGAGAAACTATTGTTAGAACTCTTCCTGCTCAGAAACCTGGACTAGTTTTAATGAGAGAGAGAAAAAGTCTGACCTGTGAATAAACAGACTTACAAAGAATAGAGATTAAAATAACCCATTAGGCCCCATCCAGACCATTTTCATGCTGGACAGTTTCATACAGTAATTCATAGAGGACATGTATCTAAACCCAACACATATGAAAAGCTAAGCCTTATAGACCACAGGTAAAAGAAACCTTACATGCTACAATGATTAGAGGTATGGAATGGCTTCCTTAAGAGTAGTGATGAATAAAACTGAGACTTTTCAATTTGGAAAAGAGAGGACTAAGGAAGGATATGATAGAGGTCTATAAAAACATGACTGGTATAGAAAAAGAAAATAAGTGTTATTTACTCTCTCTCATAACACAAGAACTAAAGGCACCAAATAAATTAATAGGCAATAGGTTTAAAACAAACAAAAGGAAGTATTCCTTCACACAATGTATAGTCAACCTGTGGAACTCCTTGCCAGAGGATGTTGTGACGGTCAGGACTATAACAGGATTCAAAAAAGAGCTAGATAAATTCATGGAAAATAAGTCCATCAATGACTATTAGCTGGGATGGGCAGGTATGGTGACCCTACCCTCCGTTTGCCAGAAGCTGGGAATGGGTGACACGGGAGGGATCACTTGATGGTTACCTGTTCTGTTCATTCCTTCTGGGGCACCTGGTATTGGCCACTGTCGGAAGACAAGATGCAGAGTTAGATGGACCTTTGGTCTGACCCAGCATGGCCATTCTTGTGTTCTGCTCATAGTCAGCAGGAACTCTTGTGCACTAGCTGCCATACTGACTTGAGTTGTCATATTGGTGGGATAGGAAAGAAATGGGAGTTTTCTTTCTGTGAGCTGTGGTAAGCAGGTTTCACTCCTCTCCTGAATAATTCAGGATGTGCTTTTGATTAATTTCATATGAAAAAGGAAACAAAGTTTGCTGTTACAATAGGCCCTTGAAAGTATGGATTGCCAGAGAAAATGTGCAAAGCACTGTCGTGAGAGGATTAATTACTTAGATTAAATATTTTATAAGTTAAATAATGTGTATTTTTGGAGACAAAATGGAATGTCATTTTTCCCCTAAGACAGGTGAAAGTAACTGTATTCGCTTCCCATTAAACTCACAGAGCCCTGTAATAAAGGAGGATGAATTGGGGCAGTAATTTCCATCTGACGCTCGAATCTATGTTCCGAGAAGCTTTTCATCTTCTCCCTGTAAGTATTGCTCCGAGCTTTAAAGTTTTTACATCAGTTTCATGGCTTTGGGGAAGGAAGGGGGAGAAGCCCTGTTAATTATTATTGTCTGTTCCTCTCTTGCAAGATCTGAAAGGCGATTGGACAATGGAGGGTATTTTTTATTATTATTATTATCTGTGCTGTGCAGAATAATGACAGAGTGCCTCAGTGCATCATCTTCCTTTTTTCTTTTATATAGAAAAGAAGCTGAGGTTAATTTAAGGCTCTGGATAGCACAGGGAACTGCCTGCTTCTTTTGAAGCAGTGTACACATCTAAGGCAGTTCAAGCTTACAAATGCCATGAAGGCACCACCACTAGGGGTCAGAACACAGTTCCAAGGGGAGATTTTCAAAGCCAAGCAAGCGGAGGTCACATGGTGAAAGCTAACTTGCTTTGAAAATCTCAAGACCAGAGTTCGTCTGGCCTTGGGGGGAGCAGGGTCCAGCTCTGATTGGTTTGTCGTTACACAACCCTCTGTCCGCTCACAAGCTGGGCTAGGAACATGTGGGCTCATTCATCCTGCTGAAGGCTCCCCACAGCCTGGGTCAGATTTGAACTCATGATAACCATGGAGCCTATCCTGCAAGGTGCTCCTTATGGTCAGTCCCCTGTTCCCATGCAGAGCCATAGTGACTTTGGTTAGGTTCAGCATCGGGGCCCCAAATGTGAAAAGCTTCATTGAGCCTAGAGCTCTCTGTATCTCCTCCCCTTTTGCCACTGGACTTTTAACGAACACTGCACATAGTCTTTCTGCAGTAAAATCCCATTCCCTGGGCCATGCAGAATCCCAGGCTGGGGATGGAGCCGGAGCATTGGACAGGAAAGGAGCCTGGCACTTTGCTTGGTTTGTCTCGACAAAGCGAGCATTGCCACGAGCAGAGGCTAGGATCTTTTCCTGCTTGGGGATGGGGCGAGTGAAATAAATCACTTGGTTGGAATGATATAGCAGAAGACCCGTCACGCCCTCAGATGGCTTTTCAAGATTTTGCGTTAAGTTCCTTGATCAAAACTGCTGCTCCTCAGAATGCCGGTGAGGCAAACTGAGTTGGAAGCTTGACAAACAGGCTTTTAATCCAAATGAATCCCATGACAGAGTAAGAACAAGTCTGGCTATGCACCTCCTCCCACGCTCTGTTCGGCCTCCCATCCTGCAGCATCCACATGGAGTGGTCTCAGCAAGGCCAGGTGTTCTTTGTAGTCTTGTTCCAAATTCAAACCCTGCAGGATGGTGAGCTCTCCCAGAGGGAAGGGGGTGTTCGGTGCCCTCTGACCAAAGGGCATGAGAACTGATCATAGTGGCATGCCAGAGTCTACCCAAGAGACCACTGAGAAGGACCACTACAACCAATGAGAAGTAGACCTACCCAGATACCGTCCGCTCCCAAGGGAGAGATCTGTGGAAATTAATAGCAGTTTATGTCACTTCGGAAGGTGGCAGCGGTTGTCTGCTAAAGTGGTGAATTCTTGGCTGGGTTGCATGAAACTCTGTGCAAGAAAAAAAAAAGAGAGAGGTTAAAAATATAGGCCATCCCCAAGCAGCCAGACACTTTGCAGCTGCTGCCTGTTATCCACCAGCTGAGCTTAATAAGAGAGCAAAAGGACTGTGGAGGATGGTGCAAAAACATAATTAGCAACATCTTTCCCACAGTATGAGTAAGGTATTTTAATGACGGGTGTGTGTACCTCTGGGGGTATGCAGAGATTTTCCAGGGAGTACATCAGCTCATCTAGATATTTGCCTGGTGTTACAATACTGCTCCAGGTTGAACCTCTCTAGTCTGGCACTCTCAGGACCGGTGCCGAACAACAGAGTTTGCCAGACCATGGGAAGTCATTATTGTCTAGCAGTATCACCAACACTTCCATTGCTTACTGGGCTCTTAGAAGACATGTAGGGGTACCTTAGAGCTAAATCACAGCACAGAACACTGAGAGCCAGGCCTGGTGGCTACAAACAACCTTTATGGAACTGTAGGAAACTTGCCCACACCCATGATAAGTGGACAAACGGCTAACTGAAATCATGCCGGACCATGGATATTGCCAGGCCAGAGGGATTCAACCTGTATATAAAAAGCAGAAGAGTCAGTACAAACTAAAATTTCATAGAAGGGCTTCTTGATACTGCTCTATGTAGTGTACACTGAAATTTAAGTACAATATTTATATCCCACTTGACTTGTTTTATAATTATATGGTAAAAAATGAGAAAATAAGCAATCTGTCAGTACCAGTGTGCTGTGACAGTTTGGCAGTTTTATCTCTGATTTTGTAAGCAAGTAGTTTTTAAGTAGGCAAGACAAACCAGGCTCCTGAAATGGGAACAGTAGTATGGAAAGGCTCAGAGCTACTGAGGTATATAAACCAGAGGCTGAATGCATGCAGGAAGAAGCTGGGTCTGTAGGTATAGTAAGTCCCTCTTTCCTTTTCTTATCAGAAGGCAGGTGAGCTTTTACTTCTTTATAGAGAGAGGGGAACTTCTGGGAGTCTGAGCTTCTTTCAGTTTTGCTGGCTATATCTGGGTTTCATAGCGCTTCCTTCAGTTCATGGAACAATTTAGCACTGAAATCTGTAATTTATGCTTAGGTGCCTACATCCAAGATGGGGAACTGAAACACATGCCAAGACCTCCTTTGCAAGGTGTTTACATCCAATGTTTCCTCTAACTTTCTCCATCTACATGCAGAATAAATTTTATGTGCACTGAGGCATGTACGGATGTGCACCACTGTTAGAGAAACATGCTGCAGGCTATGCGTGCTCTGCTAATCAGCTGAGCAGCATTTGAATCTCTCCTAGGCAGCCATCCAAAAGCTCAGCTTACAGGGAATGCTATTTATGTCCCGACCTTAGCGCTAATGCCGGTGCTCATACTTACTGCTTGATTCCTCTCCAGAACATCTGAAGGCTACCACGTTTTCATCTTATTGAGAGTGTTTTATTTCCTAGAGCAGGGGTGGGCAATAACATGGTGGTGGTTGGCCAGGGTTAACCCCTGGTGCGGTGCCGCTGCTCTGTTTACCTGCACAGACATAGATACCTACAATCACAGCTCCTGTTGGCTGTGAATCACCGTTCCTGGCCAATGGGAGCGGTGGGTAGTTGTGCAGGCCAGGACACTGCTTCCCACAGCTCCCATTGGCCGGGAACAGGATCCGGCCAAGAGCTGCAGTTGCCGGTACCTGCAGCTGCTCAAGTAAATACAGCCGAAGGGTCCCGCCAGGAGCTAACTCTGGTGGACCAGATCTAACCGTCGTGCTGGTATTTCCTACCCCCGTTCTAAAGGCTATAAAAAAATCCAGAACTCCACGTATATTCCGGTATAACCTTCTCCATTTGGCATTGACATGTGTGCTAATATAGACAGAAAGAAAACAGCTCTCAAATGGTGAAGGAAAGATGGAACTCAGCAGCGAGCCTGAACCAGAAATGTGCTTAACTGTCTGGCACTAGACTCCCTCCAATCTGTAGCAATTAAAATGTGGTACCTCCTGTTTCACACTGAGTAATGATAAGAGGGGCCATTAAAGTGAGAGTCATGTATATGCTAGCTATTCGGAATTGAATCATTTAGGTGCAGTTAGTCTTCATAGGTATTTTTGGTGCATTTTTAAAAATAATTTGCATCTGTTCTCTTTCGTGTTGGCTCGAAATTTCAAGTGTGAGACTCTTATGAAACATTTAATCGAATTAGCTTCAGAATGCCATATTCATGGTTACTGTCTTGCCGAATGACTCAGTGGTAACTTTCCCTAGTTTTTCAATTTCTTTTGCAACTATCAAGCTCTTCTGGCACTCCGGTGGAGTCCAAACGGATTCCAGTGCGCAGATCTTCTACGACAGGGGTGGGGAACCTGCGGCTCGGGGACCAGATCCAGCTCCCACCTTGCCTGGATCTGGCCCCAGAGGCTTGGGGCTTTTCTCTCCACATCAGGAAGCAGCCCCCCTCCTGCCCTGGCCCTGCACCCCCATTCTGCTCCTACACCCTAACTCCTACCCACCCCTCTCACCCCCAGCTGACTCCTATATCCTCTCTCCTGTCCAGACTCACCCAAGCCTAGTTCCAGGCAGCCCCCTCCCACACACTGAACTGCTAATTTTTGGCCTCTCCCCAGAGCATAGTGGGGGCTATAAAATCTACTAGCCTGGGTTTCTAGTAACACAGAAGGCTAGTGGCTTAGCCAGACTGTCTTTTCAGCACACTGCCATCCTTTGGTGTGGGGGGGAAGCAAGCAGAGAGCAAATAGGAACTTTAGCTCCTGGGAAAAGCTCTGCTGATACCAGCTATAAACTCTGCAGCTCATGGTGCCTTACCTTGAATTGGGTACGAGTGTGTTGTTTGGTGTATGGGGGGGTGAATGGTGCTGACCATTTCAATAACGGCACAAGTCCTTTCTCATTTGCATCATTCTCTTCCTCGGGGATTAATTGTATTCTCTTCCTATATGTTATTGATTGAGTTAAAGGAATGATTTTATTAAACTCCAGCATCTTGAATGCATTCCTCTTCCTCCCCAATATCCTATTACATGCTCCGAGACCACCCACATGCTTTGCTGCCTTCACATTTGCCCTGCAATCTTTCATGCCAGTTGACTTTTCATCTTCAACTCCCTTTTCACCTTAAACACAGACCCACATTCTCAGGCCCATTTTTCTTTGAAATCAATCATAAGTCCATGCCAGAAATGACTGAAGGTGTTCTTCAGAATTTGTAAGCAGCACGAGAGTCTGGGGGGAAATGTCACAGAGCATTGGTCTGAATTGATTAAGGAGTTTCTCAGCTTTCGATATATTTTTTCCAGGACAGAGTTTGACAACATTTTTACCTCTAATGGAATTTTATCCACTCTTGATCACCAGACATACTTCATACTCAGAGCACGGATCCCTAAAGCCTCATGCAAAGTTTTGAAAATCAACACAAGAAAAGGATAGTTGTAGTCTCTCAGACTGGTTTTCTAAACAGACTAAAAAGCCTCCATTTTGCTGCTTATTCCAGAGGCACTTCCATATGGCCAGAGAGAGGAGAAAACATAGTCTTTACCAGGGTTTGGGCAGGGTTCACGGGGCTTTGCCTGCCTGGTGCTGAAACTTGAACCAGGCTCTAAAGAGAGCACTTAGACCTATGTGTCTGTGTACCCAGGAACTTAAATATCCCCACTGTTGTCATATCCAAGCACACGCCAGGTATCTCTGACTGGGTGTGCCATGTTCATTTCATGTCATTTGGTATCATGTGATGATTAAAATACAAAGTCCAATGCCTCTCAGCAGAGTTAAGTATATTACACAAACTGAATATGAGTCAACAGTGTGACACTTACAAAAAAGCAAACATGCTTTTGGGCTGCATTAACAGGAGTATTGTAAGCAGGACGTGCTCTACTCTGCACTAATTAGGCCTCAACTGTAGTATTGTGTCCAGTTCTGGGCACCGCATTTCAAGAAAGATGTGGAGAAATCAGAGAGGGTCCAGAGAAGAGCAACAAGAATGATTAAAGGTCTAGACAACATGATCTATGAGGGAAGGCTGAAAGAATTGGGATGGTTTAGTTTAGAAAAGAGAAGACTGAAAGGGGACACAATAGCAGTTTTCAAGTATCTAAAAGGGTGTTACAAGGAGGAGGGAGGAAAATTATTCTCCTTGGCCTCTGAGGATAGAACAAGAAGCAATGGGCTTAAAGGTGGGTGCATAACTGGCTGGATAACCGTACTCAGAGAGTAGTTATTAATGGTTCACAATCCTGCTGGAAAGGTATAACAAGTGGGGTTCCGCAGGGGTCTGTTCTGGGACCTCCTCTCTTCAATATCTTCATCAACGATTTAGATATTGGCATAGAAAGTACGCTTATTAAGTTTGCAGATGATACCAAGCTGGGAGGGGTTGCGACTCCTCTGGAGGATAGGGTCATAATTCGAAATGATCTGGACAAATTGGAGAAATGGTCTGAGGTAAACAAGTTAAAGTTTAATAAGGACAAATACAAAGTGCTCCACTTAGGAAGGAACAATCAGTTTCACACATACAGAATGGGAAGCGACTGTCTGGGAAGGAGTATGGCAGAAAGGGATCTAGGGGTTATAGTGGACCACAAGCTGAATATGAGTCAGCAATGTGATGCTGTTGCAAAAAAAGCAAACATGATTCTGGGATGCATTAACAGGTGTGTTGTGAGCAAGACATGAGAAGTCATTCTTCTGCTCTACTCTGCACTGGTTAGGCCTCAGTTGGAGTATTGTGTCCAGTTCTGGGCACCACATTTCAAGAAAGATGTGGAGAAATTGGAGAGGGTCCAGAGAAGAGCAACAAGAATGATTAAAGGTCTAGAGAACATGACCTATGAAGGAAGGCTGAAAGAATTGGGTTTGTTTAGTTTAGAAAAGAGAAGACTAAGGGGGGGACATGAGAGCCGTTTTCAGGTATCTAAAAGGGTCTCATAAGGAGGAGGGAGAAAACTTGTTCATCGTGGCCTCTGAGGATAGAACAAGAAGCAATGGGCTTAAACTGCAGCAAGGGAGGTTTAGATTGGACATTACGAAAAAGTTCCTAACTGTCAGGATAGTCAAACACTGGAATAAATTGCCCAGGGAGGTTGTGGAATCCCCATCTCTGGAGATATTTAAGAGTAGGTTAGATAAATGTCTATCAGGGATGGTCTAGACAGTATTTGGTCCTGCCATGAGGGCAGGGGACTGGACTCGATGACCTCTCGAAGTCCCTTCCAGTCCTAATATTCTATGATTCTATGAAACTGCAGCAAGGGAGGGTTAGGTTGGAAATTAGGAAAAAACTTTCTGTCAGGGTGGTTAAGCACTAGAATAAATTGCTTAGGGAGGTTGTGGAATCTCCATCACTGGAGATATTTAAGAGCAGGTTGGACAGACATTTATCTGGGATGATCTAGATGGTGCTTGGTCCTGCCATGAGGGCAGGGGACTGGACTGGATGATCTCTCGAGGTCCTTCCAGTTCTAATATTCTATGATTCTATCATACTTGTGAGGTAGAGACGTGTTACTCTAATTTTAAAGATGAGGAACTGAGGCATAAAAAATCTAAGAGACTTGGTCAAACTGATGTTTCAAAGTTCAGGGGTGCCTTATTGTTTACTCCCCATTACTTTTACTTCTTTCTGCTGCTGGGTACTAGGTTGGTGTGTTATGAGGAAATGGGTTTCCATAGCAATGCTGAGACCAAGCAGGAAGCAGCAGATATATCAGGAGATTATTCTAGCAACATTCCATAGTCTTCAGATTCAAGAGGTGCAGCTTGTTTGGATAAATCTGTCTCTCATCTGCTGGGTGCCCACCCCAAATGCCTGAGAGACACCTTTGCTGATCACAGTGAGTGTCCCACAGGGCAGGGGGCAAGAGCAATTGCATTGTCTCAATTCTCACACTCTGCTAGCGAGTTCTTCTTATTTATGCACAAATAGCAACAGAAGGCCATCAACAACTCTGGGAAACAGTACAGCACGCATGTGACAAATTGAACCGGGTCTGGAAACGTGGTCTGCAACGTTTTCCTGAGCCTGGTGGTCAAACCATTAAAAGTTCCCATCAGATTGCACAGCTGCTACCTAGTGAAGAGTCTTGCAGAGAAGAAAAGGAAGGAAATAAGTCAATAATAGATCTTTGTGCTCATTTAATCTTTCCCCACTGTAAATCGGGGCAGGTACCAAAATAGATACCTCACCTCTCAAGTGATTGTTTAACATGTTTGTGCTGTGACAGTTTCTTGGCTGCAACTTGAAACTAGATGAAGCTAGAAAGGAGATCTTAGCCATCAAACTCTACCTGAGGCTATGACATCTTTCCAGCTTTACACTGGTGTCAACTGAGGCTTCATTAGTCACCCAGACATTTCCCACAACATCAGCTGTAGCTTTTGTTTGGTGTGCCTGTGAGTGAGGAATGAGAAGAGACAGAAGTGGATATAGACAGAGACAGTAAAGGGCTGCTCCTTTCTCAACTTCTGCACACCTTTGCTTGTCAGGCTGTGTTATAAAACAGCAGCAAGTGAGGCAGCTGCTGTTTTGTCCTTCCGGCTGCTATTTTACAGTGGTGCTATTTCTCTCCTGAGTGTCTCCTTTTGGCCAAGGATGTGTGTCCACAAGCTCCTGTCCTGGTGACCGGCTCTGGGAGTGGAGGATATCCCAGATGCCCTCTCTTCTGGGTCACCTAGGACCAGGCTTCTTTCCTGCCCCCTTGAGTAGCTATAGATCCATCCACTCCTCTGGGTCCTGGCCCAAGGACCCTGTAAATAGCAGTTGTCTGCTGAGTGTCAGTCCTTACTGTCCACTGCTACTCGCTCCCTGGGCCACTTCTCCAAGAATCTGTTCCATCCTTGCTCTCTCTCAGGGCTTTATCTCAAAGTTCTCACGATGCCCTGTCCAGGGTTCTGCAATTCAGCATAGCCTCCCTACCCGACCTGGGCTTCAGCCAGGCCTGCAATCCATTGGGCTGTCCAAGGTACTGCTGCCTTCCCATTCAGTCAGTCCCTGGGTCTGCCTGGCTTGAGCCCCAAAGAGAAACTGACAGGCCCTGGCCCAGCAGCTTCTTTATACTGGCTTTCTGGGCCCTGATTGGCTGCAGCGGAAGCAGCCACTCTAGCTTGCTTGGAGGACCTCTCCTCTGCTCTTTTCCAGGAGGAAGGCTGTAGCAAGACCACAAGCCTCCAGCAGGGGGCTTTGAGCTTTGTCTACCCCGTCAAACAGACACCCACACACAGTTTCTGGAATGTGCCCTGACTATTAACATCAGTAGTTGTAGGTTTAAAAACCGGGGGGAGATAGTAAACAGATTGGCTAAGCTTGAGGAATGGGAAGTGAAAGAAAATTCCCCAGTACAGTAGATATAATTCTGAAAAGACACGTTCTGACAGACATTGGCTTTTTCCAGTCTCCGGTGTCATTCCTGACAACTCACCTTGGTGAGACTGACTTCGGAGGTTTGCGAAGGAGCTATACTTGGAAAAGGTCAGCATGCCAGGAAGTGGAACTAATTCTGTAAATCCCAAAGCAGAAGAAGGTTTGACTTTAAGAGGAATAAAAACCTGTTCTATATGTAATTAATCTCCCCTTTGGTTTTGAAGAATCAAGTTGACCTTACGTTGCAGTTAGCCACCAGATGGCTGCTTCACGTTCCAGTGACGCCAAGGCAGAAGACACTGGCTTCTGCGTGTTACAGGAATAGCTAGGTCAGTCAAAAGTTTAAGCTGCAGCCTGTGATACAAGGAGGTGCGCCAGGCTGCTGCATGGTCTGTGCTCAGATGGCATGCACCTGCTCTAGTGCTCAGCACCTGCACAACCGGAACCAGGTGTTCAGAGAGTGGTAGGATGCTGAGCACTTGTGAAAAGTCTGATGGCTCATTTCTGAGGGTGAAAGGGACCTCAGCCCGGAACTCTTCTGCAAATTCTAGTTCCTCGTGCTCTGCACAATGTTCTGGGAGTATCCAGGCAGATTATTACCCCTGCGTCTAGCTCGTGAGCTCTCTGGCTACACTGAGGTGTGTGGGCTGTCCGGTGGGTCACGCTGCAGTAAAACACGGGCAGTTGGCCCACATCGGCTGAGTCGGGCGTGCGGGTTCGGGCCGTAGGGCTGTACAATGGCAGTGTAAACATTCAGACTCAGCTGGGCTCTGAGATCCCATGCAGGTCTGTTATGATCCCAGAAGGGCCAGAATTTGAACACTGGCCTCCTATATCCCATTCTAGTACCCTAACCACAGGACGATCCACCCTTTCAGAACCAGGACTTGGCTGTAGAATTCAAGGATTCCTAAAACTCTCATCATTTAAAGGGAATTGAAAAGGTTTAGGTTTTACTTGCCAAAGCCAGAGTTCTGTGGTTGCCTTTAATACCCTACATGCTAACACTACCTAAAAAATGAGGGAGCTGTGCTCTCCAGGTCTGACCACAAATAGAGCAGGTTAAATCCAGAGTCAGTCCATGCACTTGCTTGCAATTTGCTTTAAGATCCTCCGAGGGAAGTCACAGAAATGTACAGTATTATGGGGAGCCATGTTCTAGATTTCATATCAACGCTACGCAAGATACATGAGTACCATGATAAAGAACAGCGAGGGTCCTGCGTGCGGGAAGTGGAGACTTTCCCATTTTCCGACACTCATTCAAATACAAATCCACTGGGAATGGATGCAGCTTATTCCTCTCTCAAGACAGCTGGTCAGAATAGTCTGATTTTTTTTTTCCTGCAAAGAGGACAATTTTTTAGTGAAAACTTTTCTATTTTTCAGCTAACTCCACCTCTGACATGTTGAGCTGCCTGGGTGGTATCTGCCTCTATTTTCTAGCGGACAGCTGTTCACACACAGTCTGTCACTTACCTCTGCCTCTCTTGCTGGGCATCTCAGCAAGGAATGACCAGACTGGGAAGGCCAAGCGATTGTTTCTTCCCTAGAGTGGGGAATTGGTATTCATATACAAATTTGGGCTTGAACAAAGACATTAACTGGATGTTGCGTTCTAAAGTCAGTCTCCTCTGCCTCTAACAACCACATTTTTACAACAAAAGCTAAGCATGGGACACTTTCAGCCCACTTAATTAGCCTCATTAGCACTGGTCCTACAATTGACAGGTACTTCCTCCCTTCCCCCATTATAAATACCTTGGTTCTGTTATTTCCACTGCAGCTCATCATCTGAAGAAGTGGGTTTTACCCACGAAAACCCATGATCCTGTATGTTTTTGTTAGTCTCTTAGGTGCAACAGGACTACCCCCTGTTTTTAAAGTTACAAATTAACATGGCTGCCCCTCTGAGACTTTTGAGTCAGGACAGAGGTACTTTACGTTGCTGGGGTAGGGTGATACAGCCTTACGCTGCTGTTGCCCATTGGCTGTAGCTGGACAACAGGTAAACAAAGGACATGTTTCTCTGCCTAGAAACTTACATAAGCAAAAATTTCACTGTTGGGGGAAAAAAAATCAAAGCAAAATAGAAGCGCATAGCTGAGCCTTCCTGGAATTAATGGCAGTGAAAGAAATAAGCTTTAGCGGGCTTTTTATCATTGCTGAAATATATTTTTAGGATGCAAACAGCTTTTCTGAAGCGACACTGGTAACACTTAGAGGATGAGTTAGAAGTACATTAAAATGAGTTCATTTTAGATGTAAGTACATGATTCCCAGCTGATCGGTTACCTGCAGTGCTAGGCGCTCAACAACATACATTATTCGTGAGCTCCTACAGTAGCCTGGAATCAAGCTCCTTCTAGAGAGAGTTCAAAGCCAAAACAAGAAGTTTCCCTACCGCGAGCTGGGAGTGGGTCTTATGCTCCCCTGCTCTGCAGGCCTAATAATTAAGTTGCATCCCACAGGAATGCTGGCGGGAAGGCTGTATGTGGGGGAAGCTATCCCTGATTTTGCCCAGGCGGTACCTACTCTAGGGACAACGGGCTAGGAGAAGAATGCTTGGGCCAATGGTTAGGATTTTGGCTAGGAGACCTGGGTTCTTCTCACAGGCTCACCCTGTGACTTTGGTCAAGTCACTTAGCCTTTCTGTACCTCAGTTTCCCTCTGCAGTTTCACTCTACAGATACAACGCATGCACTGCCAGCACTACCACCACCCAGCAACATTTTGCATGTGTTTGCATCTCTACTCAAAGCAAACTGAAAGTTTGCAGAGGGCTGGGCTCCATTCTAGTGAGACTGCATCAAAGGAGGGGCCCAAACCTGGAGTCCTTGTTAAAAGATTTGACAGCTGCAAGCTGAGTCTCTAAAGAGATTCTGTAGAGATCTGCTAGAATAAGGCAGTGAGGAAGAGGACCAAATCTAACCTTGCCACGCACATACATCCTCACTGTCTTGCCACTAGATTATTTGGGGCTGCAGCCAGCCCTAGAAACCCCTTCTATTAATGACTCTCTGGTCAACGTTTTCTCTCTCTCTCTCTCTCTCTCTCTGATGTGCACCTGTATTCATCCACCTTCAATTGCTAGACACTCAACAGAATCCTTAAGCAAATAGGAATGAAAAGGCCCTTGTGTTCCTAAAGCTGCACAGAAAATCCATTTCCCTTTGACAGGAAGCCATCTGCCTCGTTCTCCGTCTCTTCCTCTCGCTGGGGCTATGTCGATGGATTCATGCACACAAATTAACTGACATCCCGCCCCCTTGTGTTCTCTTTGTTCTGTAGATCAGCTTAATAATATTGGCGCGCCTCAGACACTGCTCCCTCTCAAATCCTTTGTGGCCATTTCCATTTATCCTCCCTTGGCAAAACCAGACACAGTATTTCTGGGATTTCAAAAAGGGGGAAAAATTCCCCCCAATTCCTTTCCCTCTGTATTAGCCTGTTTTGTTGAGGTGGGGTTGGGGGGGTTAATCTCTCCTTCTGATGCTTAGAGAAGAAGAAAATAAAGGAATAATTGCCTGCTCTGCTCAATTATCTCTTTGGTGTGAAAAGTGGCTGCAGGAACTATTCCGGCCTGCCCTTTCTCATTTCTTTCTCAAAAGTTTTGCGTCTCTCAGAGCTTGACTTTGCATTTGACATTTCGTATCTAGCAGCCAAGTAGCCGCGCAGATTCCTGAATGGAAAAGAAACATGCAGGCTTAAGAAGAAAGTAAAAGAGGCTAAAAATGCGCAAGCTAGCCAAAGCACAGCTAACAGGGACATGAATACCCACAGTTATCTGGAAGGTGGAAAGAGTACAACAGAGCAGCCCAGGAAAGTATAACCTGGAATTATGCATTCCCTTACAACTGAACAAAGGATCATATAGGATGAATGGGCCAAGCTTTACCTCTGCTGAAATGCCATTGACTTGGGGTGGACTGTGCCCATTTACATTACGGGTGAATCTGGTCCATTACAGTAATGCCTCTTGGGCTATGGAACAGTTTCCCCATGAGGAGAGCTGGAAGCCCCGTCTTTGAGTCAAAATGGGTCCAGCATACTCCAAAGGGCAACCCTGCACTGAGTTAGCAGACATTTGTTTCTGTCTTGCTATCTCTGGTTCTACAAAATGCAGGGTATGTTACACATGGAAAGGGCGCAATCAGTCGTGAAATGCCGCGTCAGCAATCTGAATCTGAAAGGAGACCTGGGACTTCTATTTTCATAGCTTAGATCTTTCCAGTGATTTGGGAAGAAAGTTGGTAACTTTTTAAAAAGGAGGAAGCAACCACAACTTTCATTGAGAGACAGTCTCCTCTTCTGCTTTGTCCAGATCTTTGGGAGACCATGGAGACTACCCTGAAACTTGGGCTCAACTTTCTGTTGTGTTTTGCAGCAAAGAAGCAGGTGCAGATTTTGGCCAGATATTTAGAATTGAAAGTCACGCCCTTGCTTGCTGGAGTAGCTCCTGTTCCCTTTATCCTGCTTTTTCCTGTTGCCATCTGTCCTGAGGACTTGATCATCTCTTACTTTAAGCTCTTTACCAGGGGCTCCCAAGGTTCATTTTAGAAACGCTCAGTAGGCAACAGCTATATACGGCCTTCCCGTGTAGTTCCCAACAGCACTGTGTGCGTCAAACGCTGGCCCTATCTGGAAGGCCCTGGGAACAAGTATTGAATATCTTTCTGGAACTCTCATACCTCTTCATTGCCAGACAGGAACATGCTTCGTTCTATATATAACCACGCTGCTGCATCCATGAGAGCAACTCAGACATTAATTCCCAAGGGGGAAGGGCTGCATAGCCCTTGAAGCTGAGACATAACTTACCGGACACTTTACAGATACTGGATGCTTTCAGTCAGATGCCTTCTTGTGGTTCTATCCTTCATGGAAAGCTGCAGTGGCTGATAGGAGCTGTAACCGGGAAGATGGTAGCCAAAAATCTCCCCTCCACCTCCCATTAGGGTGGTTCTCTATACAGGAAAAGCGGTCCAGGCCTGCTGCTGTTTGAAGGGCGAGTGGAGAAGGCAGTGGTGCAGGCTGGCCAAGCAGCCAACGAACTTGACAGGGAACTGATTTTATTATTGGTTCAATACCTTTGGTTCATTCGCCTTTGCCCTGATCATTCTAAAAAGTTTGCAGTAATAGGAGACACGGCTTGCCTGAATCTGATCTCACTTCACTTCAGAGGAGATGGGCTTTGTCCACACTGGCATGTTTTGTCACCAAAACCTGCCTTTTGGTGACAAAATAGTGTGTTTAAACTGCAATGCAACTTTTGTCAGGAAAAACACCCAGTTTTGGAGACAAAAATCTTCCAGCCCTGCAAGAGACTTTTGTCTTGTCTTGTCCCTTTATTATCAACAAAGAGCCAGTGTGGACTCTACTGTTTGTTTTGTCCAGAGAACTGGTTTCTGCCAGTATTCCACCATGCCTGCCCTGGTGGCTGTGCTCAGTGTTCTGTGATCTCTGCTGCCCTGCAGGCATCCACCCCTCCCCTTTCAAAGCTCCAGGAAGTATCTGACAGCTGAGTGAGCAGTTCCCTTTGGGGAACAAAGAACAAATCATTGATATGCTCCTGGTCTGCCCTGCCAGGAACACAGCAGGAGGCAGGCTGCTGCTGCGGGGGCCGGGGGGTGGAGAGGCTGCTGTGCTGCTTTGACATTCTCCAGCACAGAGAGCTCCCAGAGCTGCATGGGGATCAGCTCTGCCTTCCCACCATGATGCACTGTGGGATGCTTACCCACAATGCTTTGCTCTATCTGTTGGCAGGGTGCAAGCAGTGTGGCCAGGAAATGTCAACAATGGGAGGCAGTTTTCACTTTTGGCGACTTTAGCACATCGACAGCACTTTTGTCACCAAACCTTCCCCTTTGTAGCCATAGCCTGATTCACCCGGCCATGGGTAAGAGAAGAAGGAAGCCTTGAGTGCTCAATTTATCCATAGGAAGGTTACAGGCAAAGGAGCTTCCCACTCGCCTGTTTTGCCATCGTCCTGCCTGCCTCAGCCATTAGAGCGGTGGGAAGGCATTCTGTCAAACAAAACAGAAAGTTGCCCTGGAGTGACCCCCTCTGGGGCAGGAGTAGCATTTACTCTCCCTGCCCCGTTCAAACCTCGGCCTCGCCGTGAAGTCTGCCAAGAGGAGGATCAAAGCCCCCACGGTGGCAGTTTCTATGGCATCGTGCTCTGCCTGGGCTTTATTTTCACACTGGCTGCCTAATAATGGTGCTCTCGTGTTGCAGACACTTTTGACAAGCCAAGTGATTTTAATGAGTCCCTGTCGGGCCTCCCCTCCCCCCAACACAACATAACCTTTCTTCCTGGCAGCCCCGCATGGAGACGTGCCCACTGCCGCCTGCCCAAGCAGCAGGACGTGTGGTGCCACCGGGGCAGCACTGTCAGGACTCCCCGCAGCAGAAAGGGGGGGAGGTTCAGCCTTTCAGCAGACTGCCTATCGGATCCCATTCTGACTGGCACTTACGGTTCAGCAGGGCAGGGCGGCTGACTTGGAGGAGGAGACACAAAGCCGCTGGAGCAGATGGACCGGACGAAGCTGCCCAGAGGACCGTGCACAGAGGTTCAGATGCGCTGAGCAAGGCCAGGTGCGTGGAGGGGGCCAGCCATCTCAGAGGAAACTGCCACCGCTCAGCCAGCAATTGGCAGGAGGAGCAGCTTCAGAATGGTCGGTGTCCTGTCTGCACACGATGCCCTAGTGGTATTCGGAGGAAAACACCTGCACGCCATTGGGTATTAAATAACCATGGTAATAAGCTCGCTGGCTTAGGAGGGCAGGGATGGGGGGCAGGGCCTTTCGCTCTGAGCCCCCTTTCCCCAAGATACTGACTGCTCCTGGTTCCTGTGCTGACAAGTCTGTTCAATGCTGTGTCCCTGTGGCCTATAAACCTTCTGTTCTCCCTGCTGGCCAAGAGTCCCTTCTGCCTGTGGATGGGGGTGCAGGGCCCAGTGACTCCCCGCCCCCAGTGACATCAAGTGTTCCACCACCCGCACTGGCTTCCAGTAAGCTTCCAAGTAGACTTCAAGTTGTTTGGCTTTACCCCATGGGTGGCAGGTACAAGGGCTAGTCCATCTCCGGGAATGTACGTGCATAAATGGAGATGGATCAGGAACGTTTGGGGCTTGGCCACATACTCTGGCATTTCAATCTGATCTCTGTGCAGTGTAAATAGTTTTGAATGAAGCAAAGAATAATAATGTAATCTTCTCCTGAGCCTGTTTTTCTGTTCTAATTGCCCCATCTTTAAACAACACAGGTAAATATACTCTGGGTTTCAACTGCTCTCTCAGGTTCCTGGGGCCCTCGGCGTACATGTGGGAGGGGTTTATTCCTTTTCACCACAAGCGCTGTTTCCGAGAGTCTGTGTCACTGGCAGTGATGTCCACTTGGTCCCAAGCCTGAGGATTCTTGAGTACAGCATGCAGTGTTTTCTTTACTACATTCATAAACACGCAGGACAAGTTCAAGTGGAGATGCCCAGAGTGTCAGCTAATCAGTAAATTGTCTGCTGGCCTCATCTCTGGTGTTCATGCAGGTGACTCT
The DNA here is from genome assembly GCA_019425775.1 of Rafetus swinhoei. Classification (NCBI taxonomy): domain Eukaryota; kingdom Metazoa; phylum Chordata; order Testudines; family Trionychidae; genus Rafetus; species Rafetus swinhoei. The sequence goes on along the minus strand of JAFJHL010000175.1, from coordinate 2,697,353 downwards.
CCAACCTGTATGTATGTTTTCCTTTCTTTGTAACAGAGAAAAAATCTTTTAAAAAAGGGCTGTGCGTGTGAAGCGTATTTACACTCTACCAGTGGGAAATAAAGCTTTCCCCATAAATCCTATTGCTTCTATAAATGCATTAACACCATGAGTAACAATGTTGGTAACAGTTTATACCTGCCCTAGCTCTGCAGACCCCCGCTGGTATTCTATAAATGTGATAGATGATGACAGCTGATGCAGTACATATTTATAGTCCTTCATTTGTAGTAGTGTCACAGAACACTAGAACTGGAAGGGACATTGAGAGATCATCAAGTCCAGTCCCCTGCCTTCACACCAGGACCATGCATTATCTAGATCATCCCTGATAGATGTTTATCTAATCTGTTCTTAAATATCTCCAGTGATGGAGATTCCACAATCCCCCTAGGCAATTTATTCTAGTGTTTAACCATCCTGACAGTTAGAAAATGTTTCCTGATGTCCAACCTAAACCTCCCTTGCTGCAAGTTAAGCCCATTGCTTCTTGTCTTATCCTCAGAGGTAAAGGAGAATGATTTTTCTCCCTGCACAGCACACTTGTGGATGAATAAAGTAAAGAGCCAGGTTATTAACAGTGGGCACAACAGCTGTACGCCCAAAACTCTGTGTCTGTGGTCATTGGTGTGCTGCCTTCCGCTGTAATCCTGCTAGCTCTCCTGAGCCAGACAGGACCATGCTTATAGTGCCAGGTGACTTCAGCAGCACATTTTGCTGTAGGGAGGAACTGGGAGGAATGCTGCTGTACTGAAGATGGCTTCCTTCAGTCCCTATGTAAAGCAACAATTCACGATCTTGTGCTAGTTTTCGTAAGAGTCATTGACATGAATCCTGGGGCTTCGCTGTCACCTTGGAAATGACTTTCTCCAACTGCAATATCCTTTTTGTCATCATGCGTGGTTGGCTGGTGGCCCATGGAAAAGTTTGCGTTGAGCGGGGTGTGCCGCAGGCCAAAAAGTTTAAAAACCACTGCTTGACAGCCTTTTTGCTAGCACTAAATTCACTCAAGGAATAGGAAGAAAGTGGGGAGGTCACTTCTGGAACCATTAGACCCGAGGTGTCCAACGCACTAGTCACGAGCCACATGTGGCTATTCGGCCGCTTGAGTAGGGCTAGTTGGCTTGAACAATGTGTCTATTTGGCCGGTTGAGTGTGGCTAGTTCGTTAGAGCAGTAGCCACTCTAGCGGCTACCGTTTCAGAACTGGCTGGACACCACGGCATTGGACACCTCAAGAAGGTTCTTTGAAGGGGACAGGCTGCACGTTCCATCACCGGGAGTCCTTGTCACAGCCCCTCTGTTGTTCTGCTGTTTGGAAGTGCGCGAGCATTCCCAGCTAATGGAGCGTCACTCGGCAGGAATGTACAGTCTTGTCCCCGCCGCTCCTTTCCTCTGTGAGTGGCACTGTGAGCAGAGCTGGCTATGTCTAGGCAAACAGGGGCTCCTCCAGGTACATCAGCAACTGGGCTGGATGACAGCGAGGAGGAGAATTCACCGCAGCCTGCCTTGGAAACCTCAAGACAAGGTTGTGTTGTGGCCACTTTACAGGAAGTGGCAAATGGTTCGTTGTTACAGCCACATCAACTGAAAGGCAAGAGTGGCCTTTGGGGTGAGTTATGCCCTGACACGATTTGCTAATTGCGAGGTGACTCCATGTACAGAGGTCAAACAACATGAATCTGCAGGAAGCAAAACAGGATAAACACAGGGCTGCCTCTTGACAGTTGTCTTTGCCTTACCCGATATTAACCTGGCTCCCTATTAAATTCAAACCTGCTCAGGCATGTATAATAGGTCTGCTGCAATGTACCGTAACTCCCAATATTTATGATACCACTGTAATATAAAATTACTGCCAAGAGCTTGTGCACTTCAAATGAGAACAGGCTGTATGAGGAAAATATGCCAGCTTGCGTTTAAAGCAGTGGACTTTGAATCAGGACTTCTGAGAGATATTTCCAACTCTGTGTGTGTGTGTGTGTGTGTGTGTGTGAGAGAGAGAGAGAGAGAGAGAGAGAGAGAGTAAAATCTTGGGCAAGTCAGTTCGTTTCTGTGTACCTCAGTTTCCATCAGGAAAATGGGGATAATTCTAATTAAACATTTACCAGTGCAATCACACAAGAAAGCTTCGAATTCAAAATAAAAGACTAAAGCTGGTCAAAATATTTCCAGCTTTGCATTTCATCTACAAAACTCAGGACAAATAAAATGTTGGGGGGCGTTTTCTGACTAGCTGCAGAAAAGACCTCACATGTGGCTGAGACAAGCAGGTAGGTTAGGGTGGGAGACACAGTGTTGATTCAAATCAACAGGAGTGTAATTGTCTCAAGTCTTAGAGGAATTAATGTCTGTAAATTTCACTAAGATCCTGAGATCAAAGGTGTCATGCTCTGTAAGTAAGTGCTAAGTATTGTTAATAATATTGAAAACTATTTTGCTGCTCCCAAAAAGAACATAGAGCGGTCACCTTTAAAGAGGTAGGAAAGTATTAGTTACACATTCCATGTATAGAGAAATGGAGGCACAGAGAGGTCAAGTGTCTTGCGCAGCAGGTCAGTGATAGATGTATGACTAGAACCAAGGAGCCATGAGTTCTGTTTCCCTTTACTACCTAGAGCAAACATGGAGGCCATGTCTCCGCTTACTGGAGGATCAACACTCTAGCGAGCAATCCTCCAGGGTTCTATTTAGCAGGTCTAGTAAAGACCTGCTAAACGGAATGCTGAGGGTGCCTCCATTGGCGCCAGTATAACCCCACTGTCACAAGGAGTAAGGGAAGTTGATGGGAGCATTTCTCTTGTCGATTTCCTGCTGTGGGGCCTCCCCAGAAAATCAATGCAAGGTACATTGACTCCAGTTACACAATTCATGTAATTGGAGTTTCTGTATCTTGCATCGATTTTTCTCTGCCAGTGTAGACCTGATTCCCATTGCGACAATCTAACCTACAGGAGTACAATTGGTCAAAGTTTGGGTTGTGCCGATTTGTCCTGCACTGTGGATAAGATGCTAGCAGAGCAGACCAGCATGATAGTGCAGATGATGGTGCCAGGTACCACGCAGTAGAGAATCACGCCCCTTATCTCAGTTCCTAAGAGTCTTCTGACCTGATATGCTGCTCACGAGGAATAGAGATCGTGCTAGTCTTGCTGGAATGCATCGGCTTCCGGATACCAAAATGAGCTTTCTGAGAGAGCCCTCTTTACTTACGTGTCCCCAGGATGCTCTGAGAGACGTTTAAAGAAAATCAATTGGGTGGAAAGGAAAGAGACTGGCCCTTAGCCACTTCAATCACCTGTGATTTCTAATGGCATTTTGGAAGAGCGGCACTTCCTAGCTTGATTGAAAGGCACGAGCCTGAGTATCCTTAGTAACCATCTCCCCCCCAATTTATAAACAAACCACATGGAGGAGCAGGAGTCCCTTCATTTCCTAAGGAAAGTTGGGGTCCATGGTCAGACTCAGACAGTGTTATGTGGGGGCTGGATTGGGATAGCAGCTTGAGCATCCAGAGACAACATAGCAATATAGTGACAAAGAACATTCCAACAGAAATCTCTTGGGTTCACAACAATTGATATCCTTGGCACTTACAGCATGTTTCACCTAAACCTATGAAAGATGGGCAAGCTTTTAAACCAGCTGATATTATCCCCATTTTATAAATGGGGAAATTGAGGTGCACAGCGGTGAAGTGAGTTACCCAGGGCCATGCTGCAAGTCAGTGGCAGAGGTGGGATGGAACCCCCAGAGCCATGGTTAGCTGTTTTAATCACGTGGTGGCATAGTCTCCTGTGGCAAATGGCTCCGTTCTAAGGCTTGGCTTTTAATTGCCCTGCAAACCGGACTGGAAACCTCACAAAACTGAGTACTCCCCAGAGATTCTCTTCCGATTGAAAATGACATAAAAGCAGACACCTTCTGTTTTCAGCATAGCTTCTCCATCTCCAGGTGAAACCAGAAAGTAACGACACAGGTGAAAATGAAAGGAGGAAAACTAGCCACATTATTTCTGCACTCCTACCTGGTTCAGGATGGATTTGGGTTTGATCTAAAGGATTTTGAGTCAGTTTATAATATAATCTAAGCATGTTCCCCCCTGCGCCAACAGCGACTCCCCCCTGCCCCCCAAAAAATCAAACAAATGTTGCCTAGCTCACAAAGGATTATTTTTGTTATTTATTATGTATATTGTGGTGGCATCTTGGAGCCTCAGTCATGGTGCTAGGGCGCTGTGCCAAGCCTCAACAAAAATGCAGGCCGTGCCCCAAAAAAGTTTAAATAAGATGCTCAATTGTGAGCTTCTTCATAGCTGAAGATCTCTGGGTGCCTGACACAAACATTGTACTGAATCTGAATTAACCCAAGCAAAAGACTTAGAGGCAGAGATACTGGGGAAATAAACGCACTCTTTGCGGTAGGTTCAGCCCTTGTCATTAATGAGCTGTGGCCGTAAATCAGCTTTGAGCAATACTTTTAGAGGTTGGTTTCACCGACCTGCTTTCTGGTGTCCACCACTCTCCAATGGATTTTGGTCCATCTTCCTCCTTTGTTGTCCAGAATCAACATCCCAGATTGGCTCCTAGCCCTCGCAGTGGATTTTCCCTCCTAACACAAGCAGGAGAATATTAAATCAAAAGTGTCTGGTGTCCCAGAGTCAAAATCCACTGGAAGAAAGACAGGTGGAATAAACCCCCGAAGCACCACAAACCCTACATTGCTGCAACCTGTCTGTCTTTATTTATTTGCTTTGAATTGTCAAGGGAAATTTATCAGGCGCCAGAGCTAGTTAATTTTGTTGATACTAGAAAAGCACAAAGCCCAGTGGACTGAATGGATTCTGTGTCTGTCCAAAAAAATTATGGAGTCAATAGCCCCAGGACGCACTCATTAGTTTTGATTACACTTCCCTTCCTGCCCTGAGCCAGGCGATTTCTGATGTGTCAGTGCAAGGAGTGATGGGGAGGCAGATTGGGCTTGGGGATGCGAAGGTGGAAGTGGGTCCGCAGCCAATTTACCTGTGAGCGCAGCAACATTTCTTCTTGGACAAGCTGCAAAAGCGCCAGCGGGAGATGGCGGGAGCATATTTCTCTGTGCTGGCTGAGAGTGAAATGATACATGGGGGTGCCCTTTTTTATTCGGGAAGATGCATTTCTTTCCAAAGAGAGAGGGAAGGCGGGGAGCCGGGGGGGGCATGCACAACAAACAAAGGGAACATTTTGTTGCGGGTTTTGTAAATAATTTAAAGCCGTTCTCAAGATGAAAAATAATAGTGTCATTACGACGTGTTGTATTTCAGTCGGACTGGAGCAGGAGGTGTGATTTAGAGCTATTTTTTCCTGTCAGCATAAGGGCAGGAGAATGTAGCTACTTCTGTGTGAGCCCTTCCTATGAGGAAATAATTGTACCGTCTCTCTAAACTCAGCATTATTTTGCATTTCTGCAAAATCCCCCAAACCCCTTCTACTCTGTTCACTCTTGCTCTGTGTTTTTGTTTGTATTACGGTAGCATATTGAGATCCCAGCCCCTGTGGACTGGCTCCATGCAAAGAAAAATCCCAGGAGCTCACTTGCCAGCAGCTCCCATTTCATCACGTAACTATAGCTTGATTTTCAGACATGCTGAGCTCCTATCGAGAATAATAATGGGAGTAGCTGGGTCTGAGCTCTGGCCTGCAAATTCCTCTGATTCTCTAGAGGGATAGGAATGTCTGAATTCATAAGACTAGGAACTCATATAACATAGTGATGGATACCTTAGATAACATTTGATTCACCTCCATCCTTACCCTTCATCTGTTTCCATAGCAGGACACTAACTAAACCATTAATACATAATATAGGTCTTCGTTTTTGTGGTTTTTCTTTCCCATCTGGGACTAGAAATGCCCATGTACCTGGGAAAAAACAGATCTTGTGACATTTCTGGAGTGGAAATGCTTGAAACTTTTAGGAGAAATCCTGTTCTTATGAAACAAGTAACTTGGTTGTTGCGTGTTCAAGAATTCAGGCTATTTTAAGTAAGAGTTTTACATGAGCTTTTCTGAACTGTCGGCCTTTTGACATTCCTCTACCAGTAATTTTCTTGTTTCCTCTTTCTTTGCTACCAGTAAACAAAATAACAAATGTAAAAAAAAAATGCCATAGTTTACTCTTGTCCTTGTAAAGAATGCTGGCTGCTTTGCCAATTTATTTTGCTACACATTTAATTACCTCATGGTGGGGAGGGAACACTAGGAGGAAAGTTTTTGAAACATGTCATGGGTTTGCTATGGAACAGAGCCCACTGCAGAATGTGCCAAAAAATTTTTGACGGAGTGCTCCGTGTTTGATAGAGGCTTTGCCAGCTAATGGCTTTTACAGCAAATGGAAAGGGAGTCTGGTCATTGGTGCAGCGAGATGTTGTATCAACACTAATCATTGCACAGACAGACTGAACGGAGGCTCAGCGTCTCTTTGCTGTAGATCTGACGCATGCAAGCCAATAGTTACGAAAACTTCAGAGCTTGAAACCTGACGTTGGGGAAAAAAAAATCTGTGTGCGGCCTCCGTTGCGAGCACACGGCTCCCTCATGCAGCAGAGGCAAGAGCGGGTGTCTCTGTTTTCAAGCCCGCTGACACTGGATGCTTCAGTTCAATGAGGGTGACCACCTCCCCCCACCACTGCGCACATGCGGAAGAGGTTGAGCATTCTGATTAAGGGGCCTGACACTGGGCACCCAAAAATTGCTAGTCACTGCTGAAAATGTGGGGCTTGGCCCTCCGTGGGGATAAAACAGTGCTTCTGTCTATAGATTTCCATCAGGGGTGCCCGGTATGCTAGGCGGGGGAAGGCTGCCCCCGAGCGCCGGCCCTCCCTCCCCATGCTCCAGAGACAGGGAGGCTGGGGCCAATCGCCCTCTTCCCTTCCTGTGCTCTGGGCAGAGGAGGTTTGGGCCTTGTGCTGCCCCACCTCCCTCTGATGGGGGCGTGGCCTAGGCAGAAGGGGCGGGGCTGGGGGTTGCCTCTTCCAGACCTACCTTCACCCACCGCCCATAATTTCTGCTGCATGAAAATTAGTTTCTCCAACATACCTTAGGAGCGGGTACCTGTATCTTTACAGTGAGGACCTGGGCGGAGAGGTCCAAATACAGCTACAAACCATTGGCCTAACAATCAGGGAGACACAAGTTTACGCTTCCCCTAACAAAGCACTTCCTGGCAGTGGTAAGAACAAACTACCCTTTCCAAGGCAGGTGGTGGAAGCAATACCAGTGGAGTCTCAAGCCGATGAAATTATTCACTGCTGATAAATCACCCAATGAACTTTAGCTCTGGTTTGTGTCCATGGATTGAACCCAGTTTCTATGGCTGTATTCGTTATTTGTCAGTATGGGTCTGAATATTGAAGGGGAACAATTTTCAGCCTGTGGGTTGTTTACAAACTGTTCTCTCTGGCTGGTCATGGTGTATAACCAGAGTCCCAATAGAGATTGGCCGTGCTGATCAGAAAGGAGAATCTTACCCTGCGGCAGAGAATTTCTGTAGCACTCCATCAGCCCTCTCCTGCAGTGATACAATGGAAGAACGCTGTACCTGAAATTATACATTATTAACTGCATAGTGGGCCGTTAGTGGGAAAATGAACTAATCAGAGAAAGAGAGGCGTGCAACAGAATCAATTTGCTTTCTAATGTATTTTACTTGCTGAATTTGTGAGGGTAGTGATTGATGTTAGCCGAAAGCTGATTGTTAGACACAGGCACTAATAGGATGACAATCTGAAGAAGACAAATATATTCATTATTACATTATGGCCTTAGCACTTGGAAATGCAAATCTATAATTTTCAGGGTCAGGGCCCTTCTTCCAGTGATTTGATTATTTTGAAATGAAACCTGTCAGTCCAGCAAAGTATTCTGGGAAAAGCATGAAAAGGTTTTATCCAGTTAACTATCCACCATTACATAAGCCAGCATGTGGCCCTAAATAGCCAGGGATCTGTACCTATTACATGACTGAAAAAAAAGAAAGTAAGGCTAACGCCTGTTGCATTTCCCAATAATCCATTTACCCACCAAGAATGCCCCTGGGTTTTTTCTCCACCATCTCATCAGGCCATGCCACGCCACAAATGTATTGTTGACCCTCTCAGGAATTGAGTCCGTTAACTGTCGGTCAGCGAGACAGACGGGGGAACGAGGACTGCACAGGGGAGTCCTTGGGACGTGCATGACTGGCCAAACTCAGTCTAAATATCTGTGCTGTTAAAAACCGTATTTGGAGATTTCTTTTTAATCTGTTTGTCGAATGTTGTCAGAGTTGTGATAAACGCCCTGTTTTCTTTCCTCCTTCCTCATTTCTCACTCCTTGTTCTCGTTTGCTGCCCTGCCTTTCTCACTAACATCCTTCCCCCTTTTTTTCTCTCTAACCCCTTTTCTATGTTAATAGCACCTTTAATTTTAAAATAATAATGGGGGGGATGAATTGAGCACCCATAGACAGGAGGGGGCTGAAAGTCCTAAATTTGGCTCACTCGGCACAGGAAGGAGTTGTGCAAAGGTATCCACACCTGCAGGAGATAGGGCCATCCTTACCAACAGGCAAAACACACAGCCACATAGAGCACCACAAAATTTGGGGGCACCAAATTGCACCGCATGTCATGGTGCCTAGGCAGCCACATGCTGCTGACAGGCTCAAGTCATCCCCCTGCCCCATCCCTGCCCCTCAGTGCCAGTCTGGGAGAGTTAGCAACCCCTTTCCTCCACACCTTCGACCCCGCCCTCCAGGAGCACCAGCCCCAGTTGGGATGGCCCTGGCAGGAAGTAAGTGTCTGTCTGTCTACCCTTATGGGAAAGTCGAATGGAATGTTTTAAGAAGGAAAAGGGAAATTAAAACCAAGTTAGGCACCATCTATGAAAGCTTTGTAAATCCCAGCCAAAACCAATAGACTGGTAGACCAATATAGCACAGTTCTAGGGAACTTTATTCTCTTAACACCTCTGTAGTTTAATAGGGAATGAGAATTTCACTGCAGGTCTATGAACCAGCCTGGAGGATTCTAATCCATTTACACTCTATAAGACTGTTCAAAAAACTGTATAGAAACTTTGTTTCTGTCATATTCCGTAAGGTGATTTTTTTCCCCCATAAAGCTATCATCTGTTGTCTGCCTAAGCTGCTATGCTCTGCTAACCGTGGCCATTTCTTAGCACTCACCAAAATGAGCATCACCCTCTGTAAAGGCCGACTGTTATCCTGTCTTTGAATCTCCTAACTCCTGCCAGTGTAAAATCAGATCATAGCTGGATTTATGTCCAGAGCTGGTTGAAAATGGAATAGGTTTTTCATTTAAAATATCCTTTAAAAACTTCTCTTTTCTTGGAAAAAGTTTTGAATGTCTAATATTAGCTCTACTTATATGCAAACGGTTTTAGATACTTGTTGAGGGATAAAAGATGCCCAGAAGGTTACTGTGGAAACAGATTTGCAGGCTGGCTTCAAGTTCATCTGTATATTGAAGGGCTTTGAGCCATGACTTTGCCTTGAGCCTGATTTAAATACGTTTTTAGTTCAGAAGAACAAAGCAAGTGAATGTCCTAATGTAACTCAAAGACCCTCATAAACAATTCCACTACCACTTGAAACACATCATCTCTAGTGGGCATTCATAATTAAGCAGAATGCACAGTATATCATATGTTAATTGTATATCATTAAAAGGACATTTATAGAGCTTCAATATAAATACAAGAGATAAATCTAATGGTTATACAATTAAGTCCCAGTTATTTAAGCACATCATATATTGTGTAATTTTAATGATCAGTCCCACTGTGGTAGTTCAATACAAGACCACTTCCCTTCCTAACTAAATCAGGCTGGACGGTCTCAGGTGTGGTTTTAAACAATGATTGGAGCTGGTACTTAAATCTGCTCAACCACTTTTCATCTAGAAATCCATGGTAACCATGCACTTCTGTTTACCCACAACATCGTTTGTTTTCTATCTAAGCCACTGATTTAGTTCTGAAAAATAGAGTTTTCCCAGACAGACTTGCTTACTGATGACTAGAAGATTTACCCAGCGTTGCGCGGGTCCTTAGCTCAAATAAGTTTTGTTTTTCTTTGTTTAAATCATTGCTCTGGGGTGGGGCTGGGGAGGAGGGGTTCAGGATGCAGGTAGCCCCAGGCAGAGATGACACCCCCAGACCTCTCTCACTGCAGCAGCTTGGGGCCAGGTGAGACCCACCTCACCATGGCTGCTGCAGCGGGCACAGCCTGGGGAGGGGTGCATGTCCCCCAGCTGGGGGACAGACAAACAGACACACAAACAAACTCTCTGAAATCTATAGTAGATAGCTGTCCATTTCTCCACCCCTGCCCCCTGCTGGCCCAATAGCTGTCCAGGTCCTCATCTCCGGCTCCTGGCTGCCCCCCTGTGGTCATTCTACATTATAACCGTCCATCCTCCAGACCCCTCATAAAATCATACAGAAGATCACCAGGTAGGTGAAAGGGCCTGGCTGGTGATGACACCCCCCCACATCTGGGATTTCCCCAGCTCTGAGCCACCCACCTCCCAGCTGCTGTTTAGGGAGGGTGGAAGGTGAAGCTCCTCTCCCCCACATTTGTACGGGAACATTGCTGGCTGTCCCCTTTGTCAGGAAGGGAGGGAAAAGTGAGGAATGGAGCAAACTGTGCACTCTGGCTGGGGAGCACTGGGGGCAGACGAACCTGGACCTGCCGCAGCCGGGGGACATGCACTCCTTCCCCGGATGAGCCCGCTGGAGCTGCAGCAGCCCTGGAGAGGTGCTTCTCACCTGGCCTGCAGTGAGAGAGGGCTGGGGGTGTCCTTCCTCCCCAGGGCAGTCTGCATCCTGAACCGCTCTTCCCCAGCCCCACCCCAGAGCAACAAGTCAAATGAAGAAAAACAAAAATTGAGTTAAGGACCCAAGCAATGCCAGGTAAATCTTCTAGTTCTAAATACCACCCAGGCCAAAAGGACACACAGGCTTCCATCTCCCCTTGCCACGAGAGCTGTACCTGTCCTCTGGCTATGTAGATGGACTCCAATTTCCAAGACTGTACACTGGCCTGGTTTCCATACCTGTTGTAGTAGGTTCCCAGAGCTACAGCTCACAAATCTACTGCCAATTGCATGAAACCTACATCATACTGGAGAGATGAATTGATGGGTGGCTCGCTCTTCTTTCCACCATTCCCCATGAAAGAAACTTCTTTGCTCCTACACTGATGCTGTGTTTCTTACACCACTAATAAATCACTCTAGTCTCTGCAGTACTTTTGCTGGCCACAGTCAATGATTCATATTAGAAAAGCAGTTCTCATGGTGATGGAAATGGAAGGTGCTGACAGCAAATGGTACCCCAGACTGCCCCATTCCTAGTGTTCTGAGACCACCTTGCCGATCACGCATGGGATACTCCAGGCCAAGCGTAGCCACGAGAGAGAGAACCAGAGAATTTGTAACTTAAGTGCATTTCACTAGACAATATGCAGCTAGCTATGAAACAGAGTTGCTTTGCATTGGTTTCTGGTTGGTTAATTGCCACTACAGATTGAACATCTTTAGTCCCGCACTCTCTGGTCTGGTAACATCCGTGGTCCGGTGTGATTTTAGTTAGTCTGTTTATCAAGGGTGTGGCCAAGTTTCCCATAAAGTTTGTTTCCCACCACCTGTCCTGGCTCCCAGTGTTCTGTGCTGTTATTTAGCTCTAATTTACCCCTCAATGTCTTTTAAGAGCCCAGCAAGCAGTGGAAGTGTTGGGGATGCTGCTTGATATATTGACCTCCCGTGGTCCGAAAAATTCTCTGGTCCAACCAGTCAGGTCCCGATGTTGCCGGACCAGAGAGGTTCAGCCTGTACTGTAATTGTTCTCCCTCTCCACTTTGGACTCTCCATTAGCAACTCAAGAACTAAGCCAATGCTGATGCAATTTCTCCAGTTCCCAGTTTGTGTTTCTGGTGTCCTGGTTTTCTATACAGAGCATTCATCTAGAGTCATGCGCACAAGAATTCCGAATCCTTCCTGTAACCTTGGTAGGTCCGTAGCCTGGCTGAAGTAGAAAGATTTCTTTCGTCTGGGAGTGGAGCTGTCCCTGTTCCCATGGTGAAATCTTTCAGTAGGCTATTACAAGCCATGTCAGCTCTCTGCACTCCTCTCTTTTCATTGTCTGCAGCTTGACAATCGCTGACAAGGACATGAGCTTTAGAAGCGGGCATATCATTCCACTCTTAAAAGAGAGCAGCGTGGCATGTTGCTGGATTCTACCACAGCAACACTGGGCCCTTAATTTTTATTGCCTATTTTTCAAGTGAAGTAATGCTGCAGACCTAGCCAAGGTTCCTTCAAAAGCCAGAATGGTTTAGTGTGTTAATGTTCCCGAGAGACACGAGAAAGTAGCAACAGCAATGTCACTTCTGAAAAGCCAAATCTGCTGCATCCAGGTTACGGTACAACTAATGTGCAGCCAACACCAGGATCTCAGCTCCAACTGGCGGGACATTTTGGAGGGATTCCGATTCAGACCCCCCAGATCTGAACCCATCCCCATGGGGTTTGGTCCCAATCTATTATGTCTGTTCAAATGGAGGGGCACAAGGGGTCTAAGAGACCCAGTTATGTGTAGCCCGGCTACTAGTCGACCCATGCTTGGGGCTGCTCCATCACGTACCAGTTGGGAGAACACACCAGCCAAGCACAGATGGAATGTGTCACGTTCTAGCCAGTCCCGTTAGCCATCCCAGGGGCGGGAGGTTGCAGGCAAGGGAGAGATACAGGAGCCAGTTACATGGCTCCTGGGAATTTTCCCACACTGGAAATCTCTGCTTTTTTGGCACCCCCCAAGCATGCAAAGGGTGTGGCATGGGGCAGAGAACCTGCTCTATTAGGAACCAACTGCACGCCTGCTTTTGTACAAGACACAATCTTCTTGATGGAGAATTGAATCAGATTCTCCTCTACTGAGGGGAGTATTGGACTCTTCCCAGACATTCATCTTCTAGTTTTTTAAAGAAACCAAACAAAACAAAAAATTAATCTGACAAATGTTGGTAAAATATTTTTAAATGGGCAAAAGGGAGGGGGTGAGCTAGAAAGTCCCTTTGAACTTTGCAGCAGCATTTCTAAGTTTGTGACTAACTCTTTTTCTTAGTAGGCATGTCCAGGGGCCAAACGCCAGGACTGGAAACAGTAAAGAAAAGGCTTGTGATTATGGGGGCACCCATGAAAACAAGGAAGGCAGTTAATTTGAACTGCCAGTTAGTGTCTCCTTGGCTCTGTGTGGAGGGCTATTTTGAGATGCCAAAGGGTTATCTGCATATCAATGGAAGGTGTCATTTGTTAGGAAAGGGGAGTGGCTACCGCTGGGTGCAGCTGCTGCAAATTGCTGAGTAGTTTGCACTTACATCCTGCAAGTCAAAACAAAATACTTTTATGAGGCTGTGGGGGAGGGAAAGTCAGACCCAGGTTGGGAGTTTATTTGCAAGAGTCATGCTAATGTAGGTGATGCTGTCTGAGACATCGGCTTTGTAGGCCTGAGAGATGCATGTTCTTAAAGACAGTGCCTCTCTAGTCTTTCTTCATGTCTGTCATGGCTGAATTCCCTAAGCTGGCACTTCGAGTGTAGGGAATGGGGGCTGGCTAGCAAAATAAAAACAGTCAGGTTCTGTCCCTAAAATCCGTTGGCACTGCCACCACCAAGTATACAAACTTCCTTTTCCAGGGAAGAAATCAATTGGGATCTCTTCCTTGAGGGAAAAACCCCCAACCTCCTTTCCCCAAGAAGTTGGAAAAAACAAACAAGGACACCCTCGCAGAGAACAATGAACCTGTGCGCTTTCTCTGGCAACGTGTTTGCAGCCAGGCACGTAAGTTTGCGGACACAGAAGATCAACCAGTACCGGTTAACAGAAGAAAAAAACACTTTATTATTAAACCAGGACTATCGTTGCAAGCCTAGTAAATGGCTTGGTTTTCAAAAGCCATGAATTGAAACAAAGCCCAGGGATTCTCCCTGGGATTAATTCTTGGTTACAGGAGAGAGAGAAAAAGAACAATTAACCAGCTCAGACATAAGTTCCAAACCCCAAACAATGAAAACAATAAACCTTGTGAAATACCTAAACTTTTTCCTACTCACATATTCTGATGAACCCAGGGGTTCTGTTTTGGGAGAACTCATTTCTTCCCTCTGCTTCTGGAGAAGATCCCGCATCTCTCTCTCTCTCTTGCTCTATCTCTATCTCTAACAAAGGAGACTGTTGCTCCCCAGTTTGAAATTCTTTAGTTGCATTTCATTGGCTCAATGCCCAATGCCCCCTTCCTCTGGTGCAGAATAGCTTAAGGTGAGCTTAATCCTTTCCTCACTCCCCAGGTAAATTGAGGCTCTCCTTTGTAGCTCCCATTCATGACAATGTCCAAAAGCCTTCAAAATTCCTTGGGAACTTAGCAGAACATCCAAATGTGGGGCTTTGCCTTCTCCACCGGACTACAATTGCCAGTGAGGGCACATGCTATAAAACATCACCCGGAGTGGGATTTCCTGAGGAACTGAAAGCCATTAAATGTTATTGAAGTCTCAGGGGTAGCCATGTTAGTCTGTAACTTTAAAAAAGCTTAAAAAACGAGTGGTCCTGTAACGCCTTAGAGACTAACAAAAAATATAGATAGTATCTTTTTTTTTTGTCATCTGAAGAAGTGGCCTGTGCTCATGAAAGCTCATACTATATATATTTGCTAGTCTCTAAGGTGCCATAGGACCACTCATTTTTTAAGCTTTCTATTATTATTTTTATTTATTTATTATTTTTATTTATTTATTAAATGCTGCTGACTTTCAGTGAGATTTGGCTTAGCTGTCCTTTGTGCCTTTAAACGTCTCCCTCTTGGTTATCAGTTCTCTGTCCCATGGCCAGGTTTTCAGCTTAGCACTTGTTGAAACAGCGAAATGGCCAGATTTTAAGAAGAGGTCAGCATGTGGGGGGCTCAGGTCCTTAAGTAATCTGGCCCCGTTTATGGGTGCTGAGCCTTGAAAATCCATCCCTAGGTTACTATCTCATGTTCACTTATATACGGCTGATTGTTCTGTACATACCCAACTCCAAGTGGATATTATAGTCTCTGCTCAATGGGGTGGATTCCTTACATACCTGTGTACTCTTTAATTGCATATACTGACTGAATCATTGAAGAACACGATGAAATGGCCCAGAAACCAAGCCAACTCCACCCAGTGCAGCAGGAGGATCTAGCAGAAGAAAATGGGAAGGGAACAGGCTTCTTGCAAATGTCCTGTAACTTGGCCTGGGAATGTGTTTTCCATTTCACACACTTGCTCCCACTGGATTTTGATTCTGGTGGCAATGTCTGCGATTTGGATACACTCCAACGGCTGACTAGGTTGCATTGTTTTATTCAGTGGCTGCTGAATGACAGCCTGGCTGAATGGAATATGCAGCTGGCATATTAGCTCTGTACACAGTTACTCAGTTGGACTCGTTCAGGGTCAGCTTTCCTGTTCTGAATGCAGGTAGTCGTGTTTTTGCAGAGGTGCCCTTTACCCTCAGAACATCATGTCCACAGTCTGCTAGATTCCCATGCAGATGAGAAGAAAAGTGCAAGCCTTTCTCTTTACATGACTCCCATCCCTGCAGTCTCTCAGCACCTTGCAAATATTAATGAATTCTCCTGCACAGACCCATTTTCCAAATGGGGATACTGAGGCACGGGGCTATGACATGACTTGTCTATGGTCACACACAGAGTTTGTGGAAGAAGCAGGGATTCAACCTAGCTGTCCTGCACCCCAGGCTAGTGCTTTGACCACAAAACCAGCCACCCCTGTGCAGTAAAGTTGCTCCTATAACTTGCTGGAACGTTTCTTATTTAATGAGGGAGGGGGAAGATCTGGAGCATTAAATTCTCAGCCATGAGAAATTATATTGAAACCCACAGACCAAGATATAACCTCAGTGACCCCACAGCACTCATGGGAATCACTCTGGATTTGAACTAATATAGCCGAGACTATAATTTGACAATGAAGAAAGGACCAGGGGTTGAACGGACATGGAGGTTAGTCAGCCTTGCAAGGGGCCCCTATGTGTCCTTTGGTAAGAGTGGAAGAAGGTAGGACCACTGCTTACCTTTGGGATAACAAACAGATGACCTCACATCCCCAAGCTCTCAAACACTGTCCTTTTTGCATGCGCTAGCTGTAAATCTGAAGAGAAATGCATATTTCAAAAAGATTTCTGTCTATCTGCACCACTAACCCACCTGTCGCTCGGGCTCTCTGACAACCTTATGCCAGTAAGCTGGTTCTGTGAAAAGTAGAATATAATGTTGCGAGGTGCAATACCTGGGCACCCTCTCTTTTCAGTGGCATTCCCCGCTGTAGCCAGAGTATCCCCTTGTCCTTGGAAATGGTTTAATTAAAAGGTATAAGCCAGCGGCATGACCTCAGAAAGCAGAACAAATTGAAGTCAAAGCGCCTTGGGTCTCTAATTTATACATGAAGCACACGTCTGTCCACTCAACCTGTGTGCTCATTCAGCGTCAGTTGATTTCATAACTCTGTCATTCTGCAATATTTGGCCTACGTTCATTGTTAACGCCCAGTACCTTGGGAATTTTTTGCCCTTGCTGGATGCAGATTAGCTGTTCGTTTCTGGGGAAGAGTTGCGTGGCAGTGGGCAAGAAGAGGCTCCCAAAAAGTTGCACCAACACCTCTCCAAAAAGGTTATTTTTAGCTGTTGATCCAGCTGATTAGCAAGCCAGTGACTTCTGTTAACCCTAGTTAAAATATACAGGCTCCGTGTGTTTGTAGACGCTACAAGGATTGCCACCCAGTTAGAAATCCCTTAATTGGGCATCTAAGTGCCATGAAGACCAGTACCTTGAAGAATAATAAATGCCCTCACTGAAGTGCCCACTGTGTTCTCAACTCTATTGTCAGAAATTGGGGTGGGGAGAGTGTTATTTCTGATGCAGATGGTCCAGCGGGGTTGCAAAAAGTGCATTCGAAGTCTTGGTAATCTTGCTGCTGGGATCAAACACAAGGAGCAACAGCCTCCAGACATTTTGGGTACATTAGAGCTAAATAACGGCACAGAACACTGAGAGCCAGGGCTGGAGGCTGTAAACAAACTTGACGGGACCATGGGAAACGTGGCCACACCCATGCGAAGTGGACATCTGGCGATCTCAACTCATGCCGGACTAGAGAGGTTCAACCCGTAGCGGTTTTGCATGGGGGTGCTTGTCCTGTAGGAGCTGAA
This sequence comes from Rafetus swinhoei, assembly GCA_019425775.1. Classification (NCBI taxonomy): domain Eukaryota; kingdom Metazoa; phylum Chordata; order Testudines; family Trionychidae; genus Rafetus; species Rafetus swinhoei. Next base: position 2,680,026 of record JAFJHL010000175.1, on the reverse strand, counting down.
CTAAGCTCCCCCAGCTTCAAACCTCAGAGCAGTATAATTGGGCTGCGTTGCCATCTGACCGTGTTTCCATTCCACACAACAGTGATGCAGCTGGAGATGGGAGGGGAGTCACACCCGAGATGAACTGTGCGTGCAGAAGTAGGGAGGTGGGAGGTGTGTTCAACATGGCACATCTCACATTAGCCCCTAGGGTCAGTGGCAGGACATGTATTATGGTGATGGCTGGTATGCAGGAATGCTGAACGAGCCTTCGTCCTTGAAGAGTGCTCTTGCTGCTGCCACTGGCTTCCTTTGCGTGCGGGAGGCAGAGATGTGACAGGTGATCTCCAAAGAGAATCTAATGCTTTTGAAATCTGGACCAAGTAACGTGCTCTGTGGCAGGTTGGGAATTTGCTTTATTTTTTATTTCTGGGTGTGTTTGTTCTGTACCTGATCTTTATTTGCAAAAGTGTTGTGTCCTCTCAGTTCACTAGTGCTGGTGACACAAAGGTGTGGTCCCGTGCAGCAGAACATATAGGGACACCAGCAGGATAAATGCTTTTCATCCCCAGTCCCTCCCTTACATCTAAATCAAAGGGATTTATTATGTGTCCTGCGTTGTGCTAGCCCATCTGTGAGCCAGAGACAGTCCCTGTCCAAAAGAGCACGCTGTCTCACCCAGAGACAAGAGATGGTTACCACAAAAAGGCAGAAATACAAGTTAGCAGGGAGAAAATTGTGATTAGCAAAATAATCTTGTCCCTTGTTTCCTGTTCACGAAAAGCCCATGGGATGCCAAAGGGTGGCTCAGTTGAGTGCAAAATGAAGCCCATTATTGGAAAGCAGCATGGCCTGGCCCTTGTAGGCACTGCATGAAATAAGAAAACAATAGTTTGACAATGAGAGCAATTCTATGCGGTGTCGTTTCTCCAGCGCTTTGGGATTCTGTTGGAAGCAAAGGAGAAATAATCCTGCATGATATTATTGTAGCAGTGACTGCAGGGAGTTTCCCTTTGGATGAGACGCATGAGTCAAATGTCTCTCTTCCCCCCTTGAACAGGGATTTGGGGGGCTACCTATGCACTCTGGAATGGGTGACAGAGTTGGCAGACCTGTAGCTGCAGTTCCCACGAAGCAAGGGTAGAGAGAAAGGAGCGATCCTGCATTATGACCCCAATTTAGACTCCAAAAGAGAAAGAATAAGCTGGAATAAATTGCTTAGGGAGGTGGTGGAATGTCCACCATTGGAGAGCAGGTTAGATAGGCATCTATCAGGGATGGTCTCGAATGATGGTGCTTGGTCCTGCCGTGAGGGCAGGGGACTGGACTCGATGACCTCTCGAGGGCCCTTCCAGTTCTAGGATTCTGTGAAATCCTGTCTTTATCGAGGACCACTTATTCCTCTCACTTCCATGGGTGGAATAAGCTCCACTGGGGTGAACAGAGTGACGTCAGTGGGAGAAGGGAATTGAGCCTTCTGCGTATGTATAACTGAATGCATGTGGCCTGTCGAAGGACAGCTCGGGAACTCACTGACTGCAGTCCAGCCCGGGCCAATTGCTTTGATGCTAAGGGAGGTAATCTCCAGTCTGTTCCTGTCATCACCCAGGAAAAATCCTCCTTGAAGTTATAGGGTTGTTTGCTTGAGTAAGGACTACAAGTCAGTGCCAGAACTAGCCACACCCTAAAGAAAAGTTAGAGGTTCTAGCATTGCAGCTCTTCTTTCCCTACAACTCCTGCCCACGCAATGCCAGCAGAACACTCAAAGCCATACACCAAAGTTCTCGCGTCCGCTGCAGGCTGTAAGCGGAGCTGTGAACGCCAAATCCACCGCCTGCACCTCCATCTGGCCAACAGACCACTGTAGTTTGAAATCAAAATTAATTAAACCATGTTTACCATTTTGCATTAGTGAGTTAATGAATATCATACCTCTGAGGCATCCATCTTGGTCAAGTGCATTGTGCCTCACAGCTGTTGTTTCTGTCTGGATTTGGTTTGCTCCAGTTTGTGTGAAGATGTCGGCAAAGTAATAAACCCAACACTTATTTGATTCTAAAAAATTATACAATTTTTATTAGCTTCCACGAAATTGGGTTTTCTACTATTTGCCTTGGCAGTAAAAGTTGATTTGTTCTACAGCTCCCTGCTGAATATTTGGGCCCCAGCTATTTCTTAAATCTAATGACTCTTCCTAAAAGATGTTAAGATTCTCTCCTGAGTACAAATGCAGCAGGTCTTTGAAATTCCATACTGATTACTTAGGTTATAAATGTGGTCACACCTCTCCCATTACATTTTACCTGCATAAACAATTGCACTGTATCTGCATGTTGCTGGGGGTTATTTATGTCCACTTTATTAAGGTTGTTTTCTCAGCAGTAGTGCTGCTTCTAAATCTGCCTGGATTTATTTAGTGCCAAGTAGTGTAGAATTCAGTATGTCATGCAGAAGCATTGCTTTCCCTGTCTGGCTTTATTTAGTGCTGTGAGTGATGACAGAGAGCAGAGAGACACTGGATAGACTTTCCTCTGAGAGAGCTTTCAGCCGCCACTGGCTCTGTTAATATTTTTTCCCCAGCCCACCTTATCTACCTGGGTAAGAAGCAACATAGCCACCTTCCCAGGACATGTCTATTCTTCTGATTGATCTCGCAGTAGTCTGTCCATTTTTAGACCAGCACAGGGCCCCACTTATTATCGTTATTACAGGTTGAACCTCTCTAAGTCAGTGGTCCAGCATGACTTTGGTTAGCCGGATGTCCAGTTTTCATGGGTGTGGCCAAATTTCCCGCAGTCCCATAAAGTTTGTTTGCAGCCACGAGTCCTGGCTCTCAGTATTCTGTGCTGTTATGTAGCTCTAAGTTATCCCTAAATGTCTTCTAAGAGCCCAGAAAGCAGTGGAAGTGTTGGTGATGCTGCTAGACAATATTGACCTCCTGTGGTTCGGCAAATTCTCCGGTTTGGCACCAGTCAAATCCCAAGGGTGCAGGACTAGAGAGGTTCAACCTGTATTATTAGGTGTATTAAGCTAGCACCCTTAGACCATCCCCCTCCCCCCTCAATGGAGATCAGGCCCCATTGAACTAGGCAAGTATATAGTAAGAGACAGTCCCAGTCCTAAAGGCAGAAGAATCCAAACAGACCAGGGCGGTAGGCACAGACATGGTAAGTGACTTGCCCACGGTCACCCAGCAGGTTGATGGCTGACCCAGGAACATAACCTGGGCCTCCAGTCTCCTCCTCCAGTGCTCTATGTACTAGACCAGGCTGCCTCTCTCGGTGCACTAGGTACAATACAAACATCCAGGAAATGATGGTCCCTGCTCCAAAAAGCTTTCAGAATAAGCAGACAAAATACAAAACCAACCAGAGGCCCAGGGCCAGAGGCGGAAGAGGAGAGAATGAGGTTAGTAAAATAACAGGATGCTTTAGCACAGACAAGCTGTGTGCACAAGGGCAGCCAGTCAGGGCATGACTGTACTGCAAAGGCTCGGGCTGTGGAGCTAAAAATAGCAGTGTAGATGTTCCCACTTGGGTTGGAAGCCAGGCTGCAGGCCAGGGAGGAATGACTACCCTGCTATTGCTGTCCAGCTCGAGCCGACTCCATTAACCTAGGCGCGGAGGCTGAGGGATTTTCTTTACAGTGTAGACAGACCCTCCGTAGAAGCAATGACAGCTTGCCTTGCCACCTAGCTGCTACTCTGTTTTCTCTGTGCTTTACAGCAGAGATGGTCCCTGGAAAAGGGTGAGTAGGTGGCTGGGAGCTGAACTCAAAAGGTAAACAGGGTGCTTGAACTTGTGAGCTGAATCAGCTGCAATACTGGTAGCAGGTCTCCATTTTTCCAGTGCAGCAGTATTAGTTAGGCAGGCCTCATTCGCAGCAGTGATGATACCTCGCTCCTATATAGTGCTGTTCAGTCAGTCCCCCGATCTCATAATGTGTTTATCCTCACAGCGCCCTCATGAGGCAGGGCAGGGCTGTTATCCCAGTGTACAGAAGGGGAACTGAGGCACAGAGCAATCCGGTGAGGGAGTTGACCGCAAGTATCCCAAGCCCTAGGCAAGTGCTGTTGTAAAACTGAATTGTTCACATTCCTCTTTCTTACATGCCCAACCGAAGCTGGAATTAAGGGAGTGATGGCATTTGCCGTTTGGTTGGGTGACCCCACATCTTTGCAAAGCAAACACAGTTTGTAACAACTGCTTATGTCACAAAACAATATTCCTGGGCACTAAATCCCACCACGGCAGTGGCAGGGAGTCAGGAATTCCATTTGATGTAAAGCAGGCTGCTTCCCGTTGTCCGGCAGTGTGTTAAGGAAAATATTTACCTTTACTAAAAAGCACCTTCCGTTTCTAGCTAGAAGACTCTCTCAGGTAAAACCGCCTTTGAGGTCAGGTTTCCTGAGTACACGCAGGAGTGGGTCTGCATCCCCAGGTGTTCTCAGAGATGTAGCCAAGTGACACGCCGGTCCACACAAGGGTGATGTCCTCCACCAGCATGCCATGGCAGATAGCGCCGGGGTTTGCTGAGCGTTACAAGAAGCTGCAAAGCGATTGGGTTTTACTAGATCTTTTGGGGAGACGTGTTGCTTGAGGGATAGTTGTTCCAGAGTTGAAGGTGGGGCGTCTTCCTTAATTCTTTTGGTCTAATGGTTGGCTAGCTGTGGCTGAGGTGACGGGATTTGAGCTTGGTTTAGCGACGCTCTGTTGCTCTAAAGGAATGTCAGTGGTACCCAGACATCGAAATACATAAATAAATGCACATTGGGGCAACACGACAAGTTCAGCAGGCCTGCTCATGTCTCATCATAAGACCGGAGAGAGATGTCAGAGCCTAAGATGCTGCTACTTTCCTGTGGCCTCGCTCTCTTGTCCCTATTATGAGCGTTGGGATTGTTGGAATACTGGGAAATATGCCTTTGAGCTCACGATTATCGAGTTTTCAGGGAGATACGCAGAGTTCATCAAGGCAAAAATGCATCTATAATGAGTCTCCTTTTTTCCCTTTCAGCCAGTTTGCATTGTGATCTGACAATTTTGAGGCTTAAGAAAAGTGACGTTGAAGAGCTAATGTGACGGTGCTGTGTGACACTGGGAAAGCAGATGGCTCAGTTGACCAGATCAGGGATCATTTCCTGCTAGCCCAGTGTTTTGCTTCTTTTGAAATAAGAACAACCCAAGAAACTACAGACCAGTCAGTTTAACATCTGTGCCAGGGAAGATAATGGAGCAAGTAATTAAAGAAATCATTTGTAAACACTTGGAAGGTGGCAAGGTGATAGGGAACAGCCAGCATGGATTTGTAAAGAACAAATCATGTCAAGCCAATCTAATAGCTTTCTTTGATAGGATAACGAGTCTTGTGGATAAGGGAGAAGCGGTGGATGTGGTATACCTAGACTTTAGTAAGGCGTTTGATATGGTCTCGCATGATATTCTTATCAATAAACTAGGCAAATACAACTTAGATGGGGCTACTATAAGGTGGGTGCATAACTGGCTGGATAACCGTACTCAGAGAGTAGTTATTAATGGTTCACAATCCTGCTGGAAAGGTATAACAAGTGGGGTTCCGCAGGGGTCTGTTCTGGGACCTCCTCTCTTCAATATCTTCATCAACGATTTAGATATTGGCATAGAAAGTACGCTTATTAAGTTTGCAGATGATACCAAGCTAGGAGGGGTTGCAACTGCTCTGCAGGATAGGGTCATAATTCAAAATGATCTGGACAAATTGGAGAAATGGTCTGAGGTAAACAAGTTGAAGTTTAATAAAGACAAATGCAAAGTGCTCCACTTAGGAAGGAACAATCAGTTTCACACATACAGAATCAGAAGCGACTGTCTAGGAAGGAGTACGGCAGAAAGGGATCTAGGGGTTATAGTGGACCACAAGCTGAATATGAGTCAGCAGTGAGATGCTGTTGCAAAAAAAGCAAACATGATTCTGGGATGCATTAACAGGTGTGTTGTGAGCAAGACATGAGAAGTCATTCTTCCGCTCTACTCTGCGCTGGTTAGGCCTCAGTTGGAGTATTGTGTCCAGTTCTGGGCATCGCATTTCAAGAAAGATGTGGAGAAATTGGAGAGGGTCCAGAAAAGAGCAACAAGAATGATTAAAGGTCTAGAGAACATGACCTATGAAGGAAGGCTGAAAGAACTGGGTTTGTTTAGTTTGGAAAAGAGAAGATTGAGGGGGGACATGATACCCGTTTTCAGGTATCTAAATGGGTGTCATAAGGAGGAGGGAGAAAACTTGTTCATCTTGGCTTCTGAGGATAGAACAAGAAGCAATGGGCTTAAACTGCAGCAAGGGAGGTTTAGGTTGGACATTAGGAAAAAGTTCCTAACTGTCAGGGTAGTCAAACACTGGAATAAATTGCCCAGGGAGGTTGCGGAATCCCCATCTCTGGAGATATTTAAGAGTAGGTTAGATAAATGTCTATCAGGGATGGTCTAGTCAGTACTTGGTCCTGCCATGAGGGCAGGGGCCTGGACTCAATGACCTCTCGAGTTCCCTTCCAGTCCTAGTATTCTATGATTCTAGAAGGGGCCAGCACATGCTATTCCAAAGTACGACATAAAGGCTCAGGAAAAGGCCTTGTCTATACTTATGGGGATCGATCTCCCAGGGATTGATTTAGCAGGTCTAGTAAAGACCCGCAAAATCGATCGCCAATTGCGCTCCCATCGACGTCAGTACTCCACTGGAGTGAGCAGAGTAAGGGGAGTCAACAGGAAAGTTTCTCTTGTCAATTGATTCTTGACTCACCTGAACTAGGTGCAGACAGTGATGGCTGGGCCAGGTGAGGGCAGAGGGAGGTAGACAAACAGTGGTGTGCAACCAGGATAAGTCAAAAGAAGATGCCCCATGCCCAGTGCAGGCCAGGGTAATATGGATAAAGGTGGGATTTATTCCTCAGCACTTCTGGGGATCATATGTCACTGTGAAGGAGCTGGTAGCAGCAGCTGGATAATAGGCGAGCTATTGGAAACCTGCGGTCGCAAATCCACGGGCTGCGGGATGCCAACAGAAAGACGCATTTGCACCAGAGTAAAGCATGTCATCTGTCTGCCATCCTGGCCCCCCGTTTGGGAGGGGGGAATTTGAAGACTTTGCCTTGCTGCTCTGGCATGGAGGGTGTGGTGGAAGGGAGATGCAGACTACCAAACCAGGATGCCTTGTAGTTCATTTTACCTTTTTTAATGAACGCTTCCAGGAAGCCAGTTAAAATGAATACTATCTTTATCCTGCCCTCCGAGGGGGGGGGATGTCCCGTATACAGATTAGCTCTAAACCGAGCAGCTCCTCGCTGGATCAAAGCCATGATTACAAACAGTGTGTTGCTTAGCACTTGTTGCCAAGCGACCGGAGAGCAAAGGTGCCTGGGGCTGAGCAGCAATCTCTCTCTCCTAGCAGGTTACGCAGATGTTGTATTAAGAAAAACGATGCGGCGTTGGACTTGGCAGGGGGCTGGCTAGCATTATGGCAATGATGTATGTTTCTCTTCAGCTAAATCTAAACTGGATTTCTATACTTCCCAGACTACCCAGCATTGGAAGGGGAGGAACCGAGAGCCCTGTGGGGGATCTGAATACAGTGGCTGTGACTTTGCTTGTTTTCATCTTTTCCTTTTGTTCCCCGATAAATGAGACATTTGCCTCTACTTGTGGCTTGTTTGTGACCCCCTTTTCCATGCAATAGGAGTTACGGCCACTCCCCGACTTACGAACACACCGACTTACGGCCATCCGTACTTACGACCAACCTCCCATTAACCCCATTATAATATTTTCGAGTTGAGAATCATGTACGTAAAGTTTTCAAACAGCGCAGGCAGCGCGTTTAAGGGTATTTCCAACTTACAACCAACTCAAGTTACAACCGGGTGTTCAGAACGTAACCCATTTGTAAGTCGGGGACTGCCTGTATTCGTTACTTTATGGACCCTCAAGCCCTCTCCTGCCCAGCCCCCGGAGTGACGTGTCGCTCAGCTGACGTGTCTCCAGACGTAAGGCATGGGGATGTCTTTGCTTCTCGGGGATGGGGAAGCCAGGGAGCAGTCACTGGGCCTCGTGCACTGCCCACCACAAGAAGAGAGACACTAATGGAACAGGCGTTCCGCTGGATCCCGGTGCAAGTGAATTGCGTGCAGACACCTGCAGGAGCTGGCTAGATTGTTCTGCCATTTTGGGCAGAGCGCAGCCCTGTGCAGACAGACAGCACAAGGCCACATACACCACTTACACCCCCCAAGAGCCCTCTGGGCTGGCCTGCCAATGGGGAGGGGCAAAGGGGGCAAGTGCCCCAGGGCCCAGTCAGCAGCTGGAGCCCCAGGCCCATTAAATCCCTGCTGGAGCCTTGCACAGTGTGGTCCTGGCAGGGCTGAAGGGCTGGCAGGGAGAGTGGGGAGAGAGGACGCTAGCCTCCAGCCCCGCCCCTTCCACTCGAGGCCACGCCCCCTCTGGGAGACTGGGCACCTTCCTTGGCCAGGGGCTCTGTCAGTCAGTTGGCCCCCCTGCCTCTGGGTAACATTCACCCTTTCCGCTCAGGCTCTGTAGCGTGTGCACTGCGTGCCACAGGTGGCACGTGGCCAGGATTCTGCACCGAATGTGGTCTGTCCGGTTGATGATCTGGCTCACTAGGACGCGAGCGGGATGCTCTGCACAGCAGAGCCGTAGGGTGGCGTTTTGGACCATTCCGGTGATTGAGCCACCAGGCGTGGAGAGGAAAGAGGAGACTCAGCAGGCTTGGGCCTGGGGAGAGGAACACCACCCTGGCATGTTTTCTGTGCCTCCCTCTGTCTCCAGCATACAGACAAGTTAATATTCAACTGGAGCATTAACAGTGCGGGTGCCACGACACTTACCAACTCTCGATGTTGTGCAATGCAAGACTATTACAAGGTTCAAAAAGAACTAGATAGATTCATAGAGGTTAGGTCCATCAATGGCTATTAGCCAGGATGGGTAGGAATGGTGCCCCTAGCCTCTGTTTGTCAAGGCTGGGAATGTGTGACGGGGAGGGATCACTGCAAGGTTGCCTGTTCTGTTCACTCCCTCTGGGGCACTGTTGCAGACAGGACACTGGGCTAGATGGACCTTTGGTCTGACCCAGTCTGGCCGTTCTTATGTTCTTAACTGCCCTCAGACCAAGTCCCTACTGAGGCTGGCGTAAGGGGGGGTAAGCACTAGGTCTGGAATATCTACACACACTGGACCTGAAGATTTAGGTCCCAGCAGGACTCACTCGACCTTCTGCTGTTGATAAATTGAGTTGGGACAAAATCAGAAAGCAGCCAATGGGAGCAGAGCAATTTTGCTAGCAGGGTGGGGGCAGTGCAGCACGATATTCCCATTAGGTGAGAGAATGGGCACTGCAGGCTTAAGGAGAAGAGCTGCGTGTCCAGGGCTGCCTGTCCGGTGCCTCTCGCTAGCCTTGAGATCCCAGAGACAGACCAAATGCGGGTGAGAGGGGGTGCATCTGCACCTGCCCAGAGCTGGAAATCTTTGCTAGGTGCAAAGACTGCAGAGCCCCAGAGCTGCCTGGTTTTTGGCAGCTGCAACCAGCAGTGCCGGCAGCCTGCTTCGGGTCTGAGGAACACTTTGTGCCGATTTCACCCTCTGCAAGTGAGGGCATGTTTAATCTGCCTCGTGCCTCCAAGCAGAGCCATGACTTGTTGGGGTAGGTTAGAGGCATGTGTGTGTGTTTGCCTGAGCTGCACTGGCTTGGTGCTCCCAAAAGACCGCACCTGGCCTCACAGGTGATGTGCTTTCAGTCCCCGGGTTTGCTGTAAAACCCTGTTTTTAAATAAAAACCCCACGATCCTCTGTCCGATGTCAGGATGGGGCATGACGTGGTATGTCGAGGGGGATCTCAAGCACAGATGCAGCCTTCTCCTATCTAAGAGTGGCTGCAAGGCAAAAGAAAGGCCAAAGATATTCCAAATGGTGGGACCATCATATGTCGTGCACCGCAGCGGGGGAGGGTGGTGTCTGTTTTTTATCATGCAGCTGAGAAATGTATCTACAGATCTATGGGACCAATCAATGAGAACATTGCCAACCAAATCACCATTCAAACACTAATGCACCATTTTTATTATCCTTATTGTTTTTACCTCCCTCCGCTTTTTCTGTGTTCATTTCCATCCAGGATAACGATGGCTGAATTAGCAGAAGGAGATTTAATTGCACGAACTTGAGAAAAGCAGGGAGCCTGATTTTTTTGAATATAGAGCATTAGCAATTCCCTACGTGCTTGTGTTCATCTTAAGAATCAGTAAAGCACAAACATGTCTAATTACCCTAAAATATTTTGCAAATTCTGAAGTCAGATTAGATTTTGCTTAAGCATCAAATAAAACCTTTAATGTCCACCAGAATCAATATGTTACCCATGGGCTCTGAGATTTTCACTTATAATGAAGGTTTGCAATAACATGAAGATCTTCTTGAATACATTACCTCTCTCTTCCCCCCCCGCCCCATACCATAGAGTTGGAAATATAATTAGCTGGAAAAATAATGTGCTGCTGTTTTCCTGGCCACATACTCTGAGTGTATATGCTCTTGAACATCAGCCTCAAATATTTTAATTATTTCATTAAACACACAAAAATATTTTAACTGCAGAGTAATTCTTCTGAAAGGCAGCAGAAAGGGATGGTTTGGGTTCATTAGGAGTGAAGATGAGTTATCTGGCAAATTCCATATGGTGAGTGCAGCTAGGTGGTGGTTGTTGCTGGAAAATATGTTTTTGTGTAGTCTGAACTTTTGGATTCTTGTCAGAAACCGGAAAACCAAACTCCTCCAGCTTTCCCCTGAAACTTTTCGGAGTTTGTTTTTGTCAGCGAACCCCAGAAAAGGCTGCTCGACATGCAGACACGTCTGTTTTGGTGAAAAAACACATTTTTTCTAAAAACAAAGAGGAGAAGTTTGGCTAGCTCCAATGGTGAGGTGGGACCCCATTAACTAGTTTCTCCAGCCCGATGTTGGCTAGGGGCCAGCTCTTCCTCTGGCTCCTTTGGTATGCACAGAAGGTGCAGCCCTGACTCTTCCGAGCGCGTGGGCCCAGGACCGTGCTGTTTCCCACTGGCCTGGGGTCAATTGTTGGTTCCCAGCCTTGCACATGCTGTTTTATTCACAGCTCATTTGAGTGACCAGGCCCTCCATTCACCAGATGTTCCTCGCTGCCTTGTGGTTCCAGAATAGCTAATATGTGAGCAGATGCCAAACCCAGTAGCTGGAATGAGCAGGGAGGGGTGAGGACATTACGAGAGCCATGATTTTTTTTAACAACATGCATAATTGAGTCTCACTCCCCAGGCTGAACCACCAGGCTGTCTATTTTATGCTGTATTTGTGCAGGAAAAGACAGTCATTGCGCTCTAACGAGCTACACAGGGAAATTGTTTAGACCGTCGGTGGCGGTCCCCACTGGCATTCCCCCCATACAATGAATTTAAATCCTAAATTATCCTTTAAGAACTGGAACAAAGACATTGTCATTTTGCTCAGTGACACACAGTTTGATGGGACCGCTCATTGCTTCATCTGTTAAATAGGAGACAGCAACACTAACCAAGCCGCAGCTGAGTGGCACCTTCTAAGTGGATAGGGATGAACATACGCACATGTTCTTATGCACTGAGAGAGCCTCTTCTACTTGCCAGGCTCCGGCGCTGTAAGGAGGCCAATTCTGCTCTGCTTTTCTGCGAGAAAGTCTTTTGAAATGGGTGGGGTCCCTCCAGATGTACCCCCTGGGAAATGGGAGCAAATCTGGCTGCTTGCCTCCAGCTTTTGAAGCCTGCTGCCTCCCGTAAGACATGGAGCTTCATGAAGGTGTCTGACATTCACTCGGTGCTTCCAGAGCAAATGCAGAAAATGGTGGTATGCGCCCAAGGCGTCTTAGGAGTCTAGTTCTCCTGCTGCTGGACTTGCTAGTAAAACATGCACAGATTCTAGACAGCAGTGGGTCACCAAACATATCCTGCTGCGTGGTGCAAGCCAGGGCTGGTCCCAGGAGGGCACAGAGACCGGAGCCATCCCCACCCCCGCCGTGGCAGGACCTGCCCTCACCTCGGCTCCCCTTCCCCCCATGCTCCGCCCCCATTGCACCCCTTGCCTGAAGCCCCCTTCCTCCAGTGACTCGAGCCGGCAGATTACCAGGGTGCCTGACACGGAGCCGCAGCAGGGGTTCCCCCCCCGGCACTCACCATGGCGGGAGGAGCTGGAGAGACCCGGCAGTCTGCTCCGCTCTGCGACCCGTCTCCCAGCCCGCTGCACTCTGCTTTCTGCCACCACAGTGAAGCAAAGCACCCTGGGCTCTGGCTTCCACTGCTGTGGTGAGCACCGGGGGACCCTGAAATCCCCCAGGCCACCCTGAGTCTGTAGGAGTGGTGAGGCAGTCACCATGGGAACCCCCAAAGAGCAAGGGTCTAGGATAGCTGCCTTGAACCACCCTACGGATGACTCCGCTGCCAGCACCCTCCATTCCCAGTGACTCTTGGTCCCTGAGAGGCCACTGCAATTTTGGAGATCAGGCCCATCATGAAGTGAAGTCTGTTACTGACCTAGGCCACTTGGAAAGGAAGGTTTGTCTCAGAGCTAAGGCCCTGGCCTTGGGCTTTGGTGATGTGAGCCAATTCCCAGCCCGGGCAAACCGCTCACCCGCTCTGGGCCCCAGCTCCCCTCTATCAAACCAAGATAAGGAACCTCCCTTTGTCTGTCTGTTTTAACGTGTACGTACTTGGTGGAGCAGGGAACATCTCTTACTGCAGTTGCATAACCCTGGTCTTAGCTGGAGCTTAAATGTCACCTGCACTCGTACTCGTACGTTGCAGGAGAATGTTTATTTTGGAATTCCTCCGGTGGTTTGGAAAATCATCCCCCAGTTGCATTTGCAAGGGACCCAGGCCTCTCTTCCTAAAAACCGTATACAGTGATCCAAAACACGACTTGTTGGGGAGACTGGTCCACCATGGGCTTCATTGAACAGGGAGTTATTAGCAGGAGTTCCTATTACTATTTATTTATTAATTAGTCATTCATTACCTGTTGAGCACTCGGTGTGTGCTCCTCCATGGACAAGAAAGGCGAAAGCCCTTGCGTTCACCTCCTTTCTTAACACAATAATTAGCTAAGGAGTGTAGTTTGCTGGTAGGACAATAGGAAAAAGAATCACAAAAGGGTTTGTTTTTTCCTTTTGCTCAAAATGTTTCTCCCAGCTCTGTCCCCAAGAGAAATCTTACTGCAGATCTACATCCCTGCAATCAGGCCCAGAGCTCCAGTTAGTCCATCTTTATCCTGTTACTGTCCCAGCAACTCGGGGAAGTCTTCTGCATTTCTGCCCACAGGGAGTGCACAGCTAATAAGAAACCCAAGGAAGACCTTTTAAGCGAGGCTGAGAAGCCTGGGAGATGGATTGTAAACAGATTTACTGAAGTTTGCCAACACACTTCACCAACCATTATTCTAATTAGCCCTTGTGCTTTGGATTGTGCAATGGGATTTCTTTTCTCCTCCCTCTGCAGACGAACAATGCAATTAACTCACTGAGCTGGATTCCTGAAAGCTTGGATGCCTTCTTGCCCTCAGCCCGCCCCAGCTGCCATTCAGATCCGCACCCGGTGCTGCTGAGTCCAGAATCGCAAGCCCTGCCAACAGATATGAGAGCTGGCCCTGGAGAGGGTTTGGAAGGAAGCAGCAGCAATTTTCTCACCCGCGCTGCTCCCGAGAGTTTCTCTCTGGCCGATGCAAAAACCATGCCAAGCAAATCAGGGGAAGGTGGAGGGGAGGGGGGCAGAGAAGATGTAAGCTGAGTTGCAGGAGTACAAAGATCAAGCAGGATTAATTTACAACGAGAGAATGTTTTTCTCTTGCAGCGGTGATCGGAGCATTTGGTAATCCTCTGCAGAAACACCCGGCATTATTCTGCAACCCGTTGAAAGGATTCTGGGCCTGCAAGACAAACAGAGGAGAAAAATTAAACTGGGCAAAGAGGCTCAGGCAAACACTGACCACAGCACAGCAGTGAAATCCAGACTCTCTTCCATCCCTTTTGGGACATGGGGTTTGCTGTGGGTAGCGAGAGTCTGCTGCACGTGGGAACTTTTTTCAGCAGGGCCCTGAGAGAGACAATCAGTTCCATTCTCAAAGCAACGGCGGCTGAGGCTGCTGGTCAGCATGCTCTGAAATATTAGCTAGGCCCTAACCACTGCTTTGTGAGACTAGTTCCCGACAGCCAAGGCCTAGTGGTAAATAGCGGCTGCTGTGGTATTGCCAGGGGTTTCATGAGCAGGAAATTCTTGCTCTTTATCACCCAAGACCATAATGCTCTTGGAGGCCTGTTCTTCCCTGGGTATTAACATTGATGTCCATCATCATCATATAATGGTGTTTTTTCCTTTCTTCTCCCCGACAGAGACTCTTTCTGTCTCTTCGATGCCGCCTTGGGAAAGCAATAGATCCCAAATTCTAGCATTGCTAAAAATAACTTTTAAAAAACGACTAGTCCTGTGTCACCTTAGAGACTAACAAATATATCTATATAAGTGTCATGCACTTTCCTGGGTACAGCCCACTTCTTCAGATGAGGTGAAGCCGTTAGCTCTGTCTGTCACATACATGCTCCCACAGAGAAGGCATGCTTCATTTTACAAAGAGAGCGTGCCCATCTTTGACACTTGTGTGCATTGGCTGGTCGGAGACGCAGCAGCCAGAGCTTTCTTCACACGCCATTTCATCCTTCCCATCCCACTGACTTTCCTGGCTCTCTCCCCCTCTGCTTCTCCTGGCTGATAATTCAGAGAGAGATCCACAAGCCTAGTAACCCCAACTGTACGCTTGCAAGAACAAAACTGAAGCAGTCGGATACCGGCAGACCCTTCGCTGTCTTCTGAGACCTGTGTCGACTGTTGGTGGTTTGGCGAGTGTGAACGGTGAGAGGTGTCAGTAAACAGGGAGTTGAGCAGTATGTAAAACAGGATGCAGGGTCTGATTGTTTCTTGGAGACGCCACCTAGTGGGCTGTGGTTTCACCGTGGTGTTGGATTTTTCATTCAGCGTTAGCGGGGCCTGCAGCTTTCCCATTCACGGTTCCTGGCAGCTGCACGGCTTTCCATTCAGCAGTTTCATGGGCTGCAAGTTCCCCATTCAGTCTCAGCAGCAGCTGCCTGTGGGTCTAGCTGGCTTTCTCACCGTGCTATCAGCCAGACAGTGTGGCGGATTCATTCCGACTGCAGCGAGATTCCCTGCAGGCACTGCATCAGGCCTGCGCAACCAGACCCTCCAGAGAAAGACCTCACAGCCTCCCACAAACCCACTGCCTGCTACGGCCACATTCTGCCGTAGGAGCTTGAGAGCAGCAGTGGCATTGGTGGTAGGGGTAGCACTCTGGGGCACATTTTTGTGTTTCCAAAGAATTCACAAGAGGTTGTAGCTGAGGGAGGCATAATTACAGTGCATCTCAGGGGAGGAGAGGCAGATCGTGGGCTGGTCACTTCTGAACAGACCCTGACAGCTTGCATTTACTTATTTATTATCCCTGTTGTTGTGTGTATGTTGTTTTTTCCGGAGTCATGCCCTGGCCTGTATCTTGGCCAAGAAATTTGGATGCTGACATGAAATAACTGACTGCCCCTGCTATCTGTTGCGTTGGAGGGGAGGCTGGTTGTTATTTATCTATGTGTGTAGCCTCCAAGTTGATAGATTTCTGTGCAGCCCAGTGGGCGGGGGCGCTGTGAGTCCTGCTGCAGGGCCAGTTTCTCACCTTATTTCAGTGGAGCAACATCAGTTTACAGCTGTTGAGAATCTGTCCCACAGTCTCAGAGAGGACGGGGGGCCCAGGAGTGAGAGCACTATCCTAGAACATAGATAAGGCAGTTCAGTTCCCTGCTCTGCCACAGATTTCCTGTGTCTCCTTGGGCATGACTCTAGACTTTTGAGCCTCAGTTCCCCAACTGTAAGTTAGGGCTGGGGATAAATATAGAACCGATTCTGAGACTTTCGGATACTAGGTAAGTGGGGTCTCAGTGAAATGGGTGCATTGACATGTCCCGGGGGAGGGCGGCAGCGGTGCGTGGTGAGGTCAGAGCAGTAATGTCGGCACTGTTGGGTTAGCCCCTCGCTGGGAGCCTGCCTCTGCAGACTGGGACTCTGAGAGCCACTGCCGCAGCTTTCCAGAGTGTAGACACGCCAGGGAGAGACGGGAACGAGCTCCGTTCGCAGGAGTCTCTCCTGCTCCGATGCCTCGTAGGAGGCTCTAAAGAACCTGCCTGTCTCATGTGTCTTGGGTTTTGAGGCACTGGACAAGATCCACTGTGTCTGAGGCAAGCAGGGAGCTCCGAGCCAAGAGTGGCTGCTGAGAGGCTAAGGAGGTGCAAGGCGCCGGGCTGACAAGTCCTGACAAATGCTACAATTTGGAAGTCAGAGGAGGAGATGTATTTGGCCATGATCCTCTGGCCAGCTCTCCCCAAAACTGCTGCTGAAGCAGTGCCACAGTGCCAGGCAGCTGCTGTGCAGCTAGGGCCAGCATGGGAATCTGAGAGTCTAGGGTTATTGGAGGTGCCTTGGTTCTTTGCATAGGAGTCGACTTAATGTCACCTGAACTGTCTAGACTCTAAGAACATGGCCCAGGCCTGGCACAGCTCCTTTGGGTCTCCCCGTGACATCTTGTCTTTCATTCATGCTCCTCTGAAAGCATCACAGGATTTGTGTCAACACAGTTTGTGGAGAGTTTTCTCATCCAGAGCTGTGGCCTCTTGTCATTTGTGGCTTTGCATGCCCCTTCCGGCAGGGCTACCCCATGCTCTGTCCCCCTGGGAACTTTTCAATGGCTTCCAATCTTGGAGTGGGGAAGCTGGAAGTGTGCCTGTTTGGGAATAACACACCAAGGAACGCGAGGCGGCGCCAAGCAAAGACACAGGCCCTTAGTTCTAACCGACGTGAAGACTAGGCTCGATTCTGCACTCGATTCTTTTCTTTTCCAGCGGCAGGAATGCAGTCATACAAACAGAAAGTGAATGAATCATTGTTATTACTTCTGTTCCTACCGGGACTTTCTGTAGATTTCTGTAGTACTGGGACTGAATAACGGAACTTATTCAAAGCTGGGGGGGAATGAAATGTGTTTCTTTTGTAGGAGGGCTGATTGAGAAATGTGAAGAAGCCTTATTGAGACTCCAGCACAAAGATATTGGAAATGCAAACCCCTGAGATTTCACGCTTCTGTCCCGCCCATTTGCATTTGTTCTCCAAATTACCCATCTACCAAATCAGAGCAGGATTTCAAGGGGCCATTTTTCTCGTGGATTTCCTTGTCATCATCTGAATAACATTTTTCTATTATTTTGTCTATCGGGAAAATTATCCCAATCTATTTTGGCTGGGATGTGTTACTCCCGTTCCTTCTTTCCCTTCTCTTTTTTAATAATCTAATTGTGGGAAAGTTAGAGGGAAACTAAAGAACATCTAAGCTGAATTAGTCACTTGTATGAGCAGCCAAAGCTGCTCAGAGATTAATCACGTGATGTTGTCTGACTGTAAACTAATAGCTGGGCCATCACAGCCTCAGTGGTAATTTCCAAACCTGCTCAGCAAACCCTTGGAGTCTGTCTCTTTGCTCTCGCTGTAAACCTGCATTCAGGAGTGGGAGAAAGGGAGGTGCAGGTTTCTGAGAGCACCTGTCACCCCAACAGATTCCAAATCACTCCACAAACAGGGGCCCTGGTTCTGCAAAGCGAGAGATTCTCCTTGACATGCATTGGCTATGAACAGGCCCTGTTGAGTGACTTTCACCCCGGCTTCTCGAGGCAGACTCCGCCAACTTTAACCACTGAGCTACAGCTATCACCGGGCCACGCCAAACTGCTGTGAGGTGCTAGTGTCCTGTCCAATGACTTAGTGTGGAAGGTTCGTTTTCTGATCAGGATTTGGACTCTCCAATGTCCTGTCCTGTGCAAGTCTTTCAAATCCCCGTCACAGGGAGCTGCATGGACCAGGGAAGTGCAATCTCCTATGTGCTTATTGATGGTTTGAAATCAGATGCTGGCCGATAGGCGCTGCTGGTTGTTGAGTTATATGGGAACGGAGTTTGGGGGGTTTCTGTTCAGTGGTTTCTTGGAGATATTCCCTCGACTAAGGGGCCTAGAATCACAGAACTCCCCAGTCGTCCCTCTAGGTCTGGCACAGCTGTGCTGTTATAGAGAAAGCTGACCTGATCTCTGTCTGAGCAGCACCCCCTCTGGGGCTCAGCAGAGGGCTCTGAGCATTTGTCAGCCCAGTGCCTGACCGCACTGAAGTAAAATGTCTGGAGTGGCATGTACAGCTGTCAAGGTGCCTGCTACCTTCAGAAAAGGACCAGACCAAGGCAGAGGGCACTCCCTTCCTCCAAAGGGCAGAGCTGTGAAATATGATTGCTCCTAAGTAAGGGCTGTGTTGACTTGGGAAGATTTTTGTTGTCATCTCTGTAACGTTTTCCGACAGACCGGGCTTTTCTATGGACCCCGTAAATCATGGTCCTTTACAGAGAGCGGGGAAATTATTCTTCTCTCTTTCATTTATCTTTATTGGCGAGGAGGGAGGCTTGTAAAGAATCCAGGCCCATTCCTAGGAAACTAAATCCTGAACATGTCACTAGTGGGATTACCATATTATTTGCAGATGGATTGCATCATAAATGTTTACAGACTCTATGATCGTTCACCACAATAAAGGTGGAGGCAAAGGGTTTTAAATTCTGTTCTTTGGGGGAGGGAGGGGGGTTCCCCCTAAGCAAGAAAATCCCTGTCACAGATTTAGATGGTCCTCTTCACTGCATCCAGAAGTGAAGAGTAGTTCAGTGAGCACTATCCAGATTGCTTTGTCTTTTAATAATAGATAAGTTTACACACTTCTTGCTGCTGCTGTGGAATAAATTGCCCAAGGATTTCTAGTTATTCTGAGATGCAAGGGAATAATGAAAAGGTGAGTAGTCCTGTGGCACCTTCGAGACTAATAAATATATCCATAGGATCATGAGCTTTAGTGGGTAAAGCCCACTTCATCAGAAGAGTTGGAGTGGAAATAACAGAATCCAAAATATATATAACAGCAAAAGCATTTACCTGTCAATTGTAGGCCCTATGTTAATAAAGCTAATTAAGAGGGATGGATGTGTCCCTTTCATAGCTTTTGATATGAAAATGTGAATGTCAAAGGCAGGGGAAATTGGCTTTGTAGTGCATTAACCAGTTAATGTCTCTATGCAAGCCCAGGGTTACAGTGTCAAATTTGCAAATGAATTTCAGCTCAGCAGTCTCTCTCTGTAATTGGATAGTGAAATTCCTTTGTAGAAGGATGGCTACTTTTAAATCCATAATTGAGTATGGGAGGTTATAATGGGAGGTTAAAATGTTCCCCTAAATGGTTTATGTGTGTTACCATTTCTGATGTCTATGGGAATAATGAGTCTGTCTCCAGAATAGCCATTCTGCTGCTCGTGTTTAAACATGCACAAGTCCCAAATAAGCATTGATCCAGGAAGGTGATGATCTTTAGCTAGTGCAGAAAATCTGATCCCAGTTCCTTTATCTCTGTCCTTCAGACCACATGCTCACTCTCCAAAATAACGTGAGTGCTAAAACAAAAGGATGCGTCGTTTAGAGGCAAATTGCCAGGTGTTATTCTGTTAGGTTCGCTGCCTGAGGATCACAGTTTGCCACGATGAATAGAGCTGGATGAATAAAGGATTTGTTCAGTTCACATGTACAACCAAAACAAAAAGTTTTTCAGGTAGAACCAGAAGTGACATTTTCTGGCATTGCAGGCTTAGCAAATATTCATCTACTATAGGTTTGAGAGAGTTTGTCTGCCTGTCCATCTGTCTGTCTGTGCATTTGTTCAGGAACTCCTCCTAAGTGGTAACAACTAGGGCCAGCAAATTTGCTATGCAGCTTCCTCTTATCATAACTTAGAGCAAGGGCAGGGGTTGGTTGTGCCAGGACAATGGGATGTGCCTGGAATGGGACTGGTTCTCATACAACTCAGTATAAAAAGAGACAGAATCACCAGACAGGTCAAAGGGGCTGGCTTGGAGACATGCCCCCCCATCTGGGACTCCCCCCCCCCCCAAGTGCTCTTTAGGGAGGGTAGGGGGGCTGAAACTCCCTCCCCATTCATACAGGGACATTGCTGGCTGTTCCCCTTCGTCACGGAGTGAGGGGAAAGTGCACAGTTTGCTGCATTCCTCACTCTGGCTGGGGAGAGCAGGGGGGCAGACGAACCTGGACCTGGGAACATGCCCTCCACCCCCGGCTGTGCCACTGCAGCGACCATGGAGACGCACTTCTCACCTGTCCCCAAGCTGCTGCAGTGAGAGAGGCCTGGGGTTGTCCTCTCTCCGCAGGGCAGCTTGCAGACGGAACCCCTCCTCCCTCGCCCCACCCCAGAGCAATGATTTAAATGAAGCCTGGGCATTTTCATTCAATTTTAAAAACAAAAATGAATTGAGGTAAGGACCTAAGCAACGCCAGGGTCTGTCTTACCCCCACCCGTGCTACAAATGCCTCTTGCTCTGTAGTAGCAGCAGAACCCAGCTTGAGTAGACAGAACCACCAGGCCCCTAGAGATCAATGAACAAAAGCTGGTGTCCTCTGAGGGCCAGGGAGCCAGTCTCAGTTTCATGGATGCAGAGCAAGCTCAGGTAGGTTGCTCAAATCGGCTGGACCCTGATGTAGGCGTGTGTCCCCTGCCCTCCGCAACGCACTCTCTTCTGAATACAGGGAACCTTCCCAAGCCAGTTCCTCCTCCTTCCTTCCCAGGGGTGCTGGTTTCTCCTGAGTCCATTCTGCCCTACCAGGATTGCCGGGAAACTTGCTATTTCAGAGCCCAGCATTAAGGTTGTAATGAGATCGTCGTCCTCTGAGTTGAGTCATCAGCAGGGCTTGACCCTGGGCCCCACAGTGTCTGGCAGACTGGCTAGCTAACAAGGTGCAAGTGTCTTAGGCTGTGTTCTTGGCTCTGTGCCCTTGGGCCAGTCACGTCCTCTCTGCGTTTCCCCTCCAGCCCTTTGTCTGTAGTGTCTACCTTGAGTCTAAGCTCCCCGGGGCCAGGCGCATCTGGGTATGTGTCAGCAGCGAGGGCCTGCAGCAACCCTGCTAACCTAACCCCCAGACACCCTACTAAGCACAGCTGGGCCCCACGTTCAAAGCCTTTGCTGCGATAGCTCCTGCACCGGTTTGTCCCAGCCCTGCTCCTGCCTTTCCTTATTCCACATCCCACATGACCTAGCTCTGAGCGTCAGCGCTGGCCTCAGGCTCCGGTTCTGGTCCTGGCTGCTGACTGAAGCTGTGTGATGCCTGAGCCCTGCTCAGACGACTGCTGCGAGATGCGGCCCCTCGTGCCCAGCCCTTGACAGGACAGACCTAGCACGATGGGCCCCTGTGCCTTGGGGAATTGATGCCATACTACACATTCTGATCCTGGAGCTTCAGTGCTAATGGCAGGGGTCTCTGCTGCTCTACACACCGGCTGCTGTAGTAGACTCTGATCTGTTCCTGGGCCAGCCACTAGACCAGGGATGGGCCATCCGCGGCCCGAGGGCTGCACACAGCCCATGGGGTACAATGGGTGGCCCGTGAGGCATTTTGTTTCCTGTTGCTCATGCGCAGGGTTGGCAGAATCCACTGGTGTCCATCTGTGTAGGGTTTTTTCTCCTACCGGTGTTACTAAAGGGACACACATGGAAAGCCAGGGCATGTGACAGGAGGTGCGTGCTGACTGCACACGAATTGAGAGTTGGGTGTTCCGTCTGCATCCCGTCAAAGTGCAGCCCCAATTCCATCGCACCACCCCCACGTTCTAGGGACGCAAGCACAGGGAACAAACAGCCCTGCCCTGGGAGACCATCTTACACAATCTTGCAGCCCACC
This sequence comes from Rafetus swinhoei, assembly GCA_019425775.1. NCBI lineage: Eukaryota > Metazoa > Chordata > Testudines > Trionychidae > Rafetus > Rafetus swinhoei. The sequence goes on along the minus strand of JAFJHL010000175.1, from coordinate 2,658,132 downwards.
GAGATGGAGGAGGCCACTCCTCCAGCTCACTCGCTAGCCTCGGTTGCCCATCGCTGCCCTGGAGCGAAACAGAGACTCCCCAAAGGCGGGTTACACCAGGCTTCCCCTCCAAGGCCCTTTGCACCTGCGGCGATTGCCCGGGTGCTTTTGCAGCTCGCTGCATGCCTGGGAGTACCCAGCCACGTTGTGCTGCAGCCGTGGCGCTCTCGTATATGGCAAATGCCGTCTAAGGCACACAGGAGATCATGCTGCCTTTGCAGCCTGCCCAATTTCTGCTCTAATGCTTTGTGTGCGCTGGCTCCTCATTATTAATCACAGGACCATATGGCTCTGTCACAGCCTATGATCCCTCCCCTGTCCCTGTTCAGGGCATGCACCATAAAATGCTAATTATTTTAAATTTCAAACTGGTGTTAATGAGGGTCAAGGACTTGAGCTGTGACAGATTTAACCCTTCCTTAGAGACCCTACCTCTAGGAGGCTGACCACATGTAAAAGAGGGCAAAAGATTTTTGTTCCCCATACAGGTTGAACCTCTCTAGTCCAGCACTCTTGGGACCAGACCGGTGCCGAACCTGAGAATTTGCCAGACCACAAGAGATCAATATTGTCTAGCAGCATTACCAACACTTCCACTGCTTGCTAGGCTCATAGAAGACATTTAGGGGTAAATTAGAGCTAAAGAACAGCACAGAACACTGGGAGCCAGGACTGGTGGCTGCAAACAAACTTTATGGGACCGCGGCAAACTTCGCCACACCCGTGATTAGTGGACATCTGGCTACCTAAAATCATGCCGGACCATGGATGTTGCTGGACCAGAATGTGCCAGACTAGAGAGGTGCAGCCTGTATTTGAATTCTTAAAAGGCCAAAGGAGGCGGGGAAGAATAAAAGATAAAGGGATGAAAAAAATCCCTTTACCTTTGAATGACCTTAGTGGTACTAAGTTGATCTCCGCTAGAAAACACACTTCACCAACTTTACAAGGGTAAGTGCAAATTCTCAGTGGTTCATCAAGCAAGCCAATCACTCACCTTCATCTGGAAGAGTAATGCCCTACTAGGGTGGTTCCCAACTCACGCTGCTGACCACTGGGGGGCTGTGGAAAGCTGGCTGGTCCCAGGGGTGCCGGGTTGGCTCTGCTTTTTTGTTTGCAGCTGCTAAACGGCACTAAAAGAGGGCCCCGTATTAAATGCTTTTCTCGTGGCAGCAATTTTTGGAATTGCTGCAGGGTGGTTGTGCTGTCGTGAAGGGGGGGGAGAGGCATCGCTCGGACAAAGAGCCCACCTTCTGATGTCAGCTACTGTGGAGTAAAGCCACTGCAGCCAACGACAGTCTCTGTGTTTGCACTGGCGGGCTGGGGAGCAGAATTTGGCCCACGTTGCTCTATTAAAACGTCACCCGTTCGACAGAAAAGCCAGGGTGCCCCTGACATGACACAGCCTGACCTCAGCTGCCATGAAATCCACAAGGCCAAACATTGTCCCCAATGCTGTTAATCAAAGTGATGTAATCATCTGTTCCGCCCCCTGACCCCGCACTTCTGTGTTCTGCAGGCCTTCAAATTCCAATTAACTGGGACCCTGAGTCACTGCACACTCTGCTTTATCACATCTTTAAACCCTGGTAATGTAGTTTGCTCTCCCCCAAGAGGCTGGGTCATAGCTAACGTTGGCTACGGACCAAATGAGTTAAGATTCCCTTAGCTCACTGGGCAGCCGTCCATGAAACCCATCACACTGTGCCGCTCAGGAAGGATTGTGGCTGGAACGTCACAGAATGATTCCCTGAAAACCTGCCAATGTCTTATGGTTGAGGAAGCTCCTTAATCCATCAGCATTTCAATCTATGAGCAGCACATCCCTCACGGCACTCTCCGGAAACTTATTCTGGAGAAGGGGTCAGATTTAGTGAAGGGGAGCTGGGTTTTTTTATTTATTTTAATCTGTCTCCATCCACCTGTTTGACAGCTCCTCCCCTTCCCCTCCCCATCTAGCAGTCTGTTTCTTTACTAATTTAAACCAAGATTCAGGCAAAGATCATGTCAAAAGCCTCAGCTGGGATCAGAGAGGAGAAAGGAAAATTTAACTTAGAAAATGATCACAAAGAAACAGGGGCCATCGTTAAAAATAAAGTGATTCGATTGCTGGGAATTATGCACATGACACTGATCTCCCGTGCTCTGTGAAGGGAGACTGACGCGAAGCAGGATAAGAGTAGAGTCAGGACCAAATCCACCCAGTGGCAACCTCCAACCTGTGCCCTTGTCCCCACAGATTTAAGCGCAGAAATGTCTCACCTGCGTAAAACCATTGTTGGGGATTTGGGGCTCACAGGTCACGCTGGCCAGCACAAATGAGACCCAAGGAAGCTGCAAGTATGCTGTGTGACATTACATGTCCATGAAAGCTGAAAGGGGTCGAGGCAGCAAAATCCACCGTGATTTGAAACTTGCTGGAAAAAAATGTGCCTGGGTGGGGGGCGTCTTTAGCTAAGAATGACAAATACTGTGAAAAGCCAAATAGCCCAGCATAATGTGAGTCGTGTGTCTGAAAGGTCAACCAGTCGCCTGGCAGGACCGGCAGCCATTTTGCAAGAGAACACATGACTAGCGAGACATGCCGGCAAGCAGCATAGAGGTGCCTTAGCAGAGCTAGAGTGAGGAGGAGGCGGCTTTGGATGGCCATATAGGAACACTGGGGATGATGCAGGTTGTGACTGGACAGAGCCGTGGGGGTACCAAGAACTTGAACAGAAAGGGAAGTGCGCAATACGTTTGAATATACAGCCACAATGGCACTTTGGAGCCAAGGGGGGGCAGGGAAGGGGGGAGGTTGCAGATTAGAATCACATGATATGATGCATGTAGTCAGAACTGAGTTATATTAACAGAGCAGTGGGTGTTATGCTATATGGGACCATGGAATCACCAGTTTTCTTAAACAGAAATTGTTTATTGTATGAAACAACTACAATTCCAGCAACCATAAACTGGCAGAGTTCCACCTAGCTCAAGCTCCAGCTCCATCTAGTTTTATTTACCAGGAACCAGGCCCTGTCTGGAATTCATGTGCAGTGGCATCTAGTAGTATAAAATACTTTTCAAGTGACTATGGGAGTCCTGGATTAGAATTGTAGCAGGGTTAAACTGTTGTTCAAGTTTGGGATGTCTTGGTAGAGTTGTGCCGGAAGTAGCTGGCGCAGCCTCTGCCTAACTTGCACTAGATACCAGTCGCCACGGAGAGACCTTGAATTCTATAAGCATTATTGTCATTTAACATGCAGTGTGGGCTTTCTTACAATCAATTTAAATGAACCATGAAAATCACTAATCTAAGACGAATTTTTCTTACGTGCAAAGAACAGAATGATTAAAAATGCACCAAATGATGCTCTGAATGGAGGCTTCCGGGCAAAGTCGGAATCCTGCAGCTTCATGAATTTATGGGGCAGCTTGATTCGCCACTGAAATTTTTATGAGTCAGAATCTTCTGAAAAGGTAATGGGGAAATGAAGCAGCAATGTCTGAAAACCACATCACTTTCTATTATGCAGTATGCATTAGGCCGTGTTCCTTTACCCGCCAGTCTGTCTGTACTGAAGCTTGAAAATCTGCAGATCCAGCTGGGAAACCTGGTGAAAAAGGAGCGCAAGCGAGGAGGCAAAATTGTCCTGCCCTCACAGTAGCGTGGGCGAGGCTGGGACAGAAGAGGGGAAAAGTTCTTGGGGACGGAAATGACTTAAATAGAGCAAATTTCAAGATGCTTTAATAAAGCTCTTAACTCACCAAAGTTCAGCAAGCCAGTGCTAACCTGGGGCTGTGCAGAGGTTGTGACATGCAGCCTGGGCTGGAGAACTTTAGCTTCATGGAAGGTTTGTGAAGCCCAGTAATTACTTAACCTATTCTAATGAGAGATCCTGACCCACCTGAACCCTAAAATCAAGTTTTGCTGTGCCAGCGCTTTCCATTCATCATCTGCACTCCCCTGCATGTCGTCCAGGGAATAAAAAAAGATCGTTATATTTAATTCCCTGTGCAGATGGAGAGTGGAATTCACCTCTTCGCAGGGAGCCAGCATAAAGCCAGAGCACTCCAGAACACCCACATAACCTTCAGTGTTTGCGAGGTGCCTGAGCATCCTCAGGCCCTCTGCACAGGAGTGAATTTAAGGCTGTTTAAATGCTTTGACATCATTCCTGCTCTCCATCCTTCCGTCCACCCATCTATCCTCTTCCAACCTCTCTCTGATTCTTTTGCCCAGTGATCTGTCAAATCTTTTGCTGCTATGTGCGTAGCAATCTGCACTTTTTCTTGCAAAACCGCAGTGCCTCGTGTGGGTTTTGTATTGCAAATCCATGCAAACCTTAGAAACAACGTTTTCTTCTTTTAAAATTTACATAAATCTCACTTTCCTTCTTAAAATATTGAGTATAAGACCTGTGAAACATCAGGCATAATTATTCAGAATAAATAAACTCAACAGTGGCCAGGGGACCCTTTTGAAAGGGGCATTTTGAGAAATGGCTTCATTAAAACTTCCTAACTTACCAAACTTCTTCCTGCGGCCCTATTAAATGGCCTGTAAGGAGACACACAGAGTCCTCTTGAATTCATAATAAATGCTTTCATTCAAACAACATCGTTTTGGAAAGCTTCCCCTTTCCTCCACGGTTTCAGTCCATGCATCGAGGGCTGGGGGCAATGCGGTTTTGTGGCTAGGGATGGAGAAGGAGGGTAAAGGTGACCTGTACTTTGTCTGCCTCCAGGTTTTATTTTGAACAAGAAAATAAGGGATCTTTCCATCACGGAGCAGCACCAGGAGACTTTCCCATTGATCCAGGGTTAAAATCAGAAGACAATTCAAATGAAGTGAAATTAAATGAAATTTCCTCCCCTCTCCCCCTCGCCCTTTCTGCTTCAGGCCTCAAAATAGTGCTGGACTGGTGCATAAACCTTGTATGACCCTCTGAACAGGGATGTTTTTTCACCCTAAATGTCTCTAATTATCTCAGGAATCTGAGGTCTTCTGCTTATGTACAGAACAGAGCAAAGGCTACAGCTAGGCAGGCTTCTCCTACCGCTCACCTTACCCGCGTGCTGCACCTTGTGACTTTGTCTAGGGTGACAGGCAAGTTCATCCTGGCTTTCCGCATGGAAGCAGGGGAGACAACTCATGCCCGTCGTGTGAGACTCTCTTTGCCGTTTGCACATCTTGGCACAAACCGTTCCCCCAACCGCAGGGTTTATCACCACTCACTGCCGTGCTGTCATGATTGTTCTCTGGAATCAATGGCCTCTTGGCCCCTACCCGCTCTGTGCCAGAGTGCGTCCATCTTCGGGACTCTCCCCCGCTGAAGCTCACTGAATTATCCCATTGCAAACCTTGTGTGTGAGTGTTTCTTTTTACACGGTTTGTTTTCTCCAACCAGGGACACGTTTACACCAGCTGTGGGATCGGGCCCAAGTAGTGCACCTCCACTGGCTGTACTGATTTACACCTGCTGATGGCGTAGCTGGGGATGTTTATTTGTGCAGGGAAGGACAGTTTTTAAGAGTCGCTGTTCTGTGCAGAGTACAGCTCTCTCCCAGATCCTGCACTGCCCACCCCATTTCAGAAAAAAACAGTGCACACCATCCAGCCATAGTTATTTGCAAGAAACAAGGAGAGCTACCTCCCCAGTGCTTCAGATTTCCGAATGTCGGATACCAAAGAGAGGAAAAATCTGCATCTGTTGGGCTGCTCATGCGGAGCCACTTCTTGCTCTGACATTTAGATGCAAAAAAAAAACCAACCCTGAAGCATTTCACCAGCTTTGCTGAGAGCACTACAGTGGGGGAGTTATCCAGCCCCATGCGCCTCAGTCTGTTCTGTTCACCGTACTCGGCAATACGAGCTCCCTTGTCAATATTCTCAGCAGGTCTCACGTGCAGGACACGGCAGTTTATTTATAGCCCGTTCATTTTCATTTTCCTCCTAGCAGGGATGAGATCCTACATAGAGATTTCACCCCTCGGGGAACCTATCTCATTTCCACTGCAGGAGAGCTTGACACCTCCTGCAAATGAATGAATTACCACGACATAAGCACACAGAAACTACACAGGGGACCCTCTTTCCATTGAGAATTCCCATTGCCTCCGCCTCCCTCCCTTTATTAGGCCGTGTACAGAAAGTCCCAGGTGTGGTGTAGAATTCTTGAATGAGAAATCTCCCGGCGATACCCATTCTAGATTTGCCCTTGCTAAAATCCTTGATTACTCACCTGCCAGATATGAACTGGCCAGCAAACCAGTCACTGCAGAGTCTGCATATTCCCCACCACACAAGTCTCTGATTGAACGGCTTGTGTTAAGGTGTTTAAGGGGAAGTGTGCAATTGTCCAGATCAGCTTCAGGCTAGCCAGGCCTCTGGTCTTTGAACATAAGGACAGTAACGCCGGGTCAGACCAAAGGTCTAGCCCAGCGTCCTGTCGTCCGACAGTGGCCAATGCCAGGGGCTTCAGAGAGAATGAAAAGAAGAGGGAATCATCAAGTGACTTCTCCCCGTCATGTCACTTCCTCCCAGCTTCTGGCTTACTGATCCATGAGAGAACCTTCCCTCTTCCCCCACGACGGCTTACTTTGCTTCAGAGCCTTTGGTGAGCGGCCTTGTCAAAGTACTTCCTGCGCTCTCTCTTGTCCGCATGTTTGTTGCTCCCCTCGAGGAATTTGAATAGCTTGGTGAGGCTTGATTTTCGTGTACAAAAGCCATGTAGACTCTTACCCAAGATAAAATAAAAAAACCCACAAGGAGTCCTGTGGCACGGTAGAGACTAACAAACATATAGGTATAGTATCATGAGCCTTCGTGGTCACAACGCACTTCCTCAGATGAGACACAATGTAACATGCTCGTTTGTGTCCTGCAATTCTGTTCTTTACTATAATTTCAATCGATTCACCTGCAACTGAGATTAGATTTACCCAGGCCCACTGATCGGGGGGCGAGGCGGTAAGGGGGAAAATACCCCAGGGCCTAGTGATACAAAAGATCCAGAGCTCCCTGGGCCCTCTAAATTGCTGCTGGAGCTCCATGCTCTAGGCAACACTGAGGGCTGCCTGAGGGAGAGACAGAACTCTCCTGGCGGCGCTGAGGGTTGGCTAGCTCCAGCCCCGCCCCCTTTGTGCCCAAGGCCCCACCCCTTCCGAGGCACAGAACAAGCCCCTCCCCCTGCCTTGCTCAGGGGCCTGGTGAAGCTACTGGCCCCACTGGGCTTACCAGCGTATTTAAGGCTGCTAGTGCATTTCTGGAAGTAGCAGAGCATAGGCCAAAGCCAGCACTCCACTTGTAACAATGCGTCTGCAAAATACTGGCGCCGTGTCTCCAGAAGTGGTCAAGGGGAAGCTCAGTTGCTCACAATGTAGGCACATCGGTTATCACCGTGTAGGTGAGCACAAGGCAGCAGGAGTGACTCACTGAGGCAGTGTGGGAGTCAAAAGCCTGCTGGGTTGAGGGTGTATCATAGAGCCATGGGGAGTGTGTTCAAAGAGCAGGCACTCTTGTTTTAATAATAGAATATTTCTCCACGTGGCTTAAAAAGGCAATTGATTTTCCTAGTGTGCGGGATTGTTCTATTTGTAATGCGTCTCTAGGGCTCCACCCGGAAGACTTGTCTTGGAACAGGTCTAGCAGGGGCAGTACAAGCTTCCTCCTTTTGCCTCACCAAATATTCCTCAACCTTGATGTGAAGGTTGTGAGTAAGGCCGAGTGTGCACTACAAAATGAAGTTGCCCAAACTGTGACGGAGCAGTTAGGTGTGCAGGAGCAAACGCCCAGAGTTTTGGAAGAATTGGATGACTGAGACAATTTTCAAAGGGATAGGGGACTTTCTAAGGGGCCAGTTCTGATCCAATCTCATTAGTTGTCCTCGTCCTAAATAACCGACTTCCTGAGACATTGTCAATGACTTTACCAGCTGAGGATGCTGTTATATTTCCATTTGCTGTTATTGAAATTAAAAACTTAAAAATCAACAAATAGACTAGTAGCACCTTAAAGACTAACAAAACGTAGCTGGTATCATGAGTGTTCGTGGGCTAAACCCACTTCTTTAGATGACCGCTTGAAATTAAAGCCAGTGATAATTACTAGTGGGCAGTGTCAGCTTTGACCACTGAAGCATGGACTTTCACTTACTGCCTAAAGCAGGTAAACAGTCTACATCCGTGGTGGACAACTTACGGCCCAAGGGCTGCAGGTGACCCATAGAGGTTCAGTGCGTGGCCCATGAGACATTTTGTTCCCTGTTGACCATGCACAGGGTTGCCACATTCCACTGGTTTCCATCAACATAGGGGGGTTTTTTCCTACCAGTGTCACTAAAGTGACTCGTGCGTAAAGCCAGGGCACGTGAAGGGAGGTGCGGGCTGATTGTGCACAGCGTGGACTGGGAGAACCATGTGCTCCCTCTGCATCGAATCACAGCGCCGCTACGGTTCCATCGGCACCCCCCGCAAATTCTAGTACGCGAGCGCAGTGAGCAAAACTGCCCTCTCCTGGGAGACCGGCTTGGTTACGAGAATCTTCACTGAGAAGATGGAGGCCACTCACACAGCCCACTCGCTAGTCTAGGCTGGCCGTTGCTGGTGCACAGGGTTTCCTCTTTGCAGTTACTCACATTTCAGAGGGATTTCCTTCTGTCGTCAGCATGTCATAACTTCTGTGTCTGTTCACTGGGACGAATCAGTGTGTAACCTCTAGACCAGCAGTGGGCAGCCCACCCCTACTCTAGCCCATGCCTGGGAATTACAGCCGTGCCACCATATTTTTCTCCCAGAAGGTATCATTTCTGGACTTTCACATTTAAATGTAACTCTGGCTTATCTGTGCACAGGACAAAACTGGAATATAGGACCCCTTTAGTTTATTTTCATGTATAAATGGGCGTATGAAAAACATAAAGCACTTGCACAAACCAAATTTACAAACACACAGAAAAGCATTGATTGAACCCAATGCCTGCAGCAAAACACTCTGGAATTACCTTCTTGCTTTGGATCCAGTGACAGTCCTTCTTTTCCAGGCCCCTTCAGAAAAGCCTGGGGGTACACGGTGCAATATACCCTATGCTCAAGCTCTTTTGGACTAGGGGCAAAAGTTCCAGAGTCAAAAGCCTTCTAGAGAGAAAATTCAGTTCCCTCACCTGCATTAACAAAGCTGACAACTGTCAGCATCCCAGCTAAGCTTAATTGTTCCAGCGGAACACCCAGAGAGGCAGTCTCTAATATACACCTGACCCAAACCATAAAAGACTGTACAGATCAAAAGCAGTGCCTGGAAGTGGACCAGCTGAGCAAGACAGTGACAAATATTTATGGATAGTAGTCAACAAACTTTAACCAATTAGGGTCTGATCTTGTAAACTAATTGTGCATGTCAGCAGTCCCATTGAATGTTAAGAGATTACTCTTGCGGGCATGGTTATCTTACTATATATTTTAGAAACGTGTCTGTCTCTGTCTGTGAGTTCATTTGTTCAAGAACTCCCCTTAAAAGGTAAGAGCTAGGGCCATCAAATTTGGTAGGCAGCTTCCTCTTCTCATAACTTAAAGCAAGGTCAGGGTTTGGTTGTGCCAAGGTAATGGGATGTGTGTGGAATTTGATTGTTTCTCATAAAATGGAAAGGGAGGGAGTTATACTGCAGAATAACTGCAAGTTGCCAGCAATGGGGACCGGAACAGCTATAAACATTGGGCCAGCAGGGCGCAGGGGTGGAGAAAAGGACAGCTATCTACTATATATTTCAGAGAGTTTGTCTGTCTGTGTGTCTGTCTGTCCCCGAGCTGGGGAACATGCACTCCTCTGTCAGCTGTTCCTGCTGCAGCTGCAGCAGCCATGGAGAGGCACTTCTCACCTGGTCCCAAGCTGCTGTGGTGAGAGAGAGCTGGGGCTGTCCTCTCTGCCTGGAGCTACCTGCATCCTGAACCCTCCTCCCCACCCTCACCCCCAGAGCAATGATTTAAAGGAAGCAAACAAAACATATTTGAGTTAAAGACTCAAGCAACACCAGGTAAATCTTCTCGTTTATGTATATATGTGATTTTAGGGTCAGGCTTCTATGGCAGAGAGTAGATTTTATTCAAGAAATCTGATCCTCTAAGTTAGTTTCATTCAACCAGGGAACAGGAACGTGTCATGTGATGAAGGTGGCACCTGTCTAAATAACCAAGAATGAGCAGCTAACACATGGCACGTAAATTGCAAACCAATAATCAGTCTCAGACATTATTTGGCCAAAAAAATTGAAGGACAATCACCATCTACTAGCAAACAATTTGTGAACAGAAAAGCTTTCGAATCAGAGTATTTGTTACCTGTTACTCCCCAAGCTCTGCTGAGTCCTACTGTTTCACTGGAAGGATGTCTGTGATTGTGGGTTTTTTCTTTCTGGTGTGGTGTCTGCGTTTTACAACCCTTTTGCAGAGCAGCTAACGGGAGCATAAAGAGACACGAGGTGCAGAATGATTGATGTAAGAATGATCTAATTTCCCGATCCATTAATCCAAAATGAAAACAATAGCGTTAGAATTCAGGGGTCTGCGTGGTACGAAACTATGCTTAACCCTTCCACCTGCCAAAACTTTCTAATAATGAACTGGCTTCTATTAGCAAGGGAGGCGACTGCAAAGTATCCTTCATTAAGTGGTAACACGACACTTGCTAATGAAGAAAAATGTCTTTGTTAGTACTGAACTGTTCACAGAAAGCAAAGGCCTAGCAAAGGCTCTTGCGCTCTGAAGATGTAAGGCGCACTTGATTGCAAGGCAATCAAGTGTGGCCGCAATGTCCAGAAATTACAGTCCTGGGCTTTAAAATAGCATACAGATGGCTCTCTATAGGGTTTTCTCCACGCGAAGGCTCTGAACTCTACTGCGGTGCATGCCCACACGCTGCAGCGGAAGAGACACGGGTCATGGAGAAAGGCTTTGGGATGTGAACTGAGGTGGTGGGTTAAAGAAGAAGAGGAGATTTACGGGAGGGTTGGCTCAAATCGTAGAAATGTGGGGCTGGGAGGGAGCTTGAGCAGTCAGTTAATCCAGCCACCTGCATTGGGGCAGCCCCTAGTAATCCAGGCCATCCCTGACAGGTTCTTGTCCAACTGTTCTTAAACGTCCCCAGTGATGGAGATTCCACAGTGTCTCTTGGGAGCCTGTTCCAATACTTTACAATCCCTATTTTTGGAAAGTTTTTCCTATAGGTGGGATAGGTGGGATCTCCCTGGTCTGGCACCCTTGGGACCCGAGCGGTCCTGAATCAGGGAGTTTGCCGGACCAGGGGACCTGCCGGACCTGCATTTTTTGACACGTTGTATTACAAATCAGTAGGCTAAATTCCTTGCTGGTGAAATCAGCAGGTGTTGCTCAAGCATGGATCTGACCCACAGAGGGCAGTTTGAACAGGATTTTGACTCAGGTGGCAAGACTGTAAAGTTTTGGGTGGGTGGCATCTCTCTTTGCTTGGGTGGGAAGACAGGCAGCAGAATTATGCACATGATGGGTGCTGTCTAGCTGGGACTTGTAGAGGACGTAGCGATAGAGGCTGCAGTAAACAAGCCTAAGAGCTTAATTCCTAACTAAACTTCTTAGATCAGGAAAAGGAAGACACTGTGTATGACAGTAGCTCTGCATTGATGCATAGACCTCTAGCACTGCAGATGGGAACTTTCAGGGGGGATTTCTTTCCATCTGGATTCATTCTGATGCTCTCAAAAATTGAGACCCAACAATGCACGAACTAGCGACTGGAACAAAGTATTAATTCCGCAGCTTGGCCGTGAACTTCAGCTCTCTGACGTATGACTTTCACAAGGAAAATGCTAAAGCAATAGTAACCTTTTCTAAGTGTCAGTCGTCTCCAGGCATGGCTCTGCTCCCGTTTCCTGCGATCAAAAGGTTCCCCGAGATGGGCCAGCCAGAGAAAATAAAAATTTCACACACCTTCCCAAAGAACCTTCTTTATTACATTCCTCCAGGCAAAAGCTGCCCACGTTCCATTAATCACTTTGTAATCAGCTGCTGTGCTCCATCCTTAGCTAATACTCCAAATAAAGGGCTCCTTTGAGCACTGGATAAGCAAGGCAGAGAGTACATTTATGCAGCCATGTACGCAAAGGTTACTAGAGCAAATGATCAAAAAGGGGCTACAGCAGTGAACAATTGGTCCGGTAATGGCTAATAGGACTCAGAGGTCCTGTGTCCCATGCCTCACTCTGCCACTTACCTCATTCCAGTTAGTTTGCTGCTCTATGCTGTGGGCTCTCCATCAATAAAATGAAGTCCGTGTCCCTTATCTACCTGCTCTCGGGGGCTAATTAATTCTTGTGCGTGAACACTTAGAATGCTAGAATAAAAGGGGTCACAGAAGTGTGAGGAACTTTTGTTCAGCGTGGGAGGTGATGGGAATGAATGACCCAGAGGATCATTTGTGGGGGCTGGGGAGAGGGTGAGTAGCCTAAAAAGCTCTGATACCTTAAAAGGTGCAGTCAAGGCTGCTTCCGCAGAGGCGTGCTTTCTCTGGAGTGCTGGTGGGCTAACGGACCGGGTTGCCCAAAGGTTTCTGCCACGCTGACTAATCCATTTGGCATTAAGTTCTCTCCAGTGAAGCAGCCCCCATAAGAACTCCGGGGCACGTTTGCTCTTCTTTGAGCCTTGCGCCTAACAGACGTCTGCCTGGCCTGGTTCTCTTCTGAGCTGTGGGGAACTACCTGGCTGGTTCTTGGGATGGGGGGAATCTCTATCTTCATCCACGCTCCCGCCAAGCTGGAACATGCGCAGCGAGGGGTGTAAAGGGCAGCAGCAGCCAATCACAGTCCCTTGAAGCCCACAGAGCAGAACCTTTGGAGTCTGGAGACCTGTAGAGTTTGGATGTTAACTGGTTAACTGTCCCTTGCCCGTTAACTCCGGCCATTGCCAGCCACCCTGGGCCAGGACCCCATGTCTGTGGCAGAGCCAGGCGGCAGGCCCGGTTGTGGGACCTAGGTTTAAAACGGTTAACCGCTATCGTTTAACTGATTAACCATTTTAACATCCCTACTGCGGAGTTCTGTTCCAGCTGTGCCTGGTCTTGGGCAGGTGTCTTGGCCTGTCTGTGGCTGTGAGAATAATGCCACTTCCCCGCTGTTGTAACGTGCTTTGAGATCAATGCATGCAATGTACTCTGTGCGCATGTGTGTGCCGTGTTCCCTTTCGGTGTGTTTCTGTTCTGTCTCTCTGGTCTCCGTTGGCTGGGCAAATGGGCAAGATTAGCACAGCTGTAGAATCATAGAAGTGTAGGGTTGGAAGGGACCTCGAGACGTCATCGCAGCCAGCCCCTTGCACCGAGGCAGGACCGTGTAACCCTAGATCATCACTAAGAGGTGGCTGGTCCAACCTGCTCTTAAAATCCTCCAATGATGGGGATTCCAAAACCTCTCAGAACTTAACTACCCTTTGAGTTAGAAAGTTTTTCCTAATACTTAACCTAAATTTTCCTTGCTTCGGAAGCCCATTAGTTCTTGTCCTACTTTAGATAGACATGGAGAACAATTGATCACTATCCTTTTTATAACAGCCCTGAACATATTTGAAGACTTTTATGAGGTCCCTCTCAGTCTTCTCTAAGCTGAACATGCCCAGTTTTCTTAACCTTTCCTCTTAGGTAAGGTTTTCTAAACCTTTCATCATTTTTGTTGTTCTCCTTTGGATTCTCTCCAATTTGTCCACATCTTCCTAAAGAGTGGCTCCCCAAACCGGACACAGCACTTCAACTGAGACCTAACATTCCAGAAAGAAAAGTCCTTTCAATCTAAAAGTCTAGACTTTTCATGTGCAAATTGTTGAAAGAAAAAGTTTTGATGTATTTTGAATTTTAAAGGTGGTTTTACCAAAACAATTAGCCAAGACTAACATGAATTCACAGCTGGTCAAAAACTGCATTTACTTTTTTGAAAGAAATTCACCCTCCTGTACAACAAAAATCTGCCTCTGTTCCCATTTCAACATCAGAATAAGAGACTGAGTTTTGAGACAGATGCATGTGGGGCAGTGTTCCCGTGAATTTTTTTCCATCTATGTGCAGAATACATTTTGTTCTGTGCACCGAGGCATGTGCGGGTGTGCACCACCAGTAGAAACACCTGCTGGCTGCATGTGCTCTGCTAATCAGCTGGGCGGTATTTGAATCTCTCCTGGGCGGCTGCCCAAGTGCTCAGCTCACAGGGAACACTAATGTGGGGTACTGAGCTCTTTGGATAGCTGTTCCCACATGTCTGAAAAATAGCTCAGCCAATGGAGGAAGGGCATGGAGGAGATCCTAGGGTGCTTTCTGGTCCATGAAGAAAACCCCCAGATTAGCACAATATCTTGTGACTGAAATGCTGCTTTGACCCTTTTAATGAAGGGGGGTTTTATAACTCAGGCAGACAGGAAAATGAAAAAACCTGCAGAAGAGCAGAGTGAGGGGGAATTGGATAGCAGCCTTCAACTTCCTGAAGGGAGGTTCCAAAGAGGATGGAGAGAGGCTGTTCTCAGTGGTGACAGATGGCAGAACAAGGAGCAATGGGCTCTAGTTGCGGTGGGAGAGGTCCAGGCTGGATATTAGGAAAAACTATTTCACTAAGAGGGTAGTGAAGCATTGGAATGGGTTACCTAGGGAAGTAGTGGAGTCTCCATCCCTAGACGTGTGTACGAGAGGGGGCCCCCCCTTCTCGTGTTCTTCTCGTCCCGCATAGAGTTTATAACTGTCTGTCGATCCAACCCTGGAGACAGGCATGGGGCGCTTGCGCGATGCCCGACCTGCGGGGTTAGGGGGGTCCAGGCCCACCCTCTCTCCCGGACCCCAGCCCAGGGCCCTAAGGATAGGTCGACCGTGACCTACCCAGCCGGTGGGGTAACGCCCGAAACTCACCAGCTCACCGGCTCCATGCCCCGCCCTGGGCTACTTCCTATCCCCCTTGCTGCTGGCCCCCCCTTGTCTCTGTCCCAGTGGTGCCTCCCCTCTTCTCTCGCCTCCGCTGCCCTTCCTCCTTCCTGGCCTCCCCCTTGGTTCCAGCCCCTGCTGCTCAAAAGCCCTGCGCCGGGGCTCCCGCGGCCTGACGTCCGCCGCCGCGCACACCCTTCCCCCTCCCCCAGCCTATCCCGGGCTGCCACGCCTCTGCGCGCGCCCGCTCCAGCTCCGCCCGCCTCCCAGCTGGCGGCGGCGGCGGTGCAGGGCTGCAAGCCGCCGGCAGCGCTCAGGCCACGCCCAGGAGCGTGAGGCGACCAGCGAGGTTCGGTGCGGGGCGTGCCCGTCTCCGCGGGGTGGAGATGGCCTGCCCCGTCTCACGCCTCCCCCCTCAGGTTCTCCCCTTCCCTTATTTGCATTTCTCGGTCCTCGTCCGCAATTCTTGAAAAAAGTCCGCATTCCCATGGGCTCTCCCGGCACGGTGGCTGACCTCAAAACGGTAGGGCTGTAGTGCCAGGTACCACCTCATGATGCTGGCATTGGAGTCTTTCATGGCTTGAAGCCACCGTAGGGGGGCGTGGTCGGTCATCACCTTGAAGGGGCTGCCTAGGAGATAATATCGTAACATGTCAATGGCCCACTTCACCGCTAACGCCTCTTTTTCTATCGTTGAGTATTTCTGTTCCCGAGGCAGTAGCTTACGGCTAATATACACAATCGGGTGTTCCTCCCCTCCTTCCCCCTGGGAGAGCACCACTCTGAGTCCTAGCTCAGAGGCGTCCGTCTGTAGGACGAACGGTTTGTTGAAGTCGGGCTGGGCCAATACTGGGGCTTGCGTCAACCGCTGTTTTAAGGTCCTGAAGGCCCCTTCGCACCCCAAGTCCCATCGTACCTTCCTTGGGGCCGCGTTTCGTGTTAGGTCCGTCAACGGGGGCGGCTAAGGTTGCGAAGTCCAGGACGAACCGTCGATAATAGCTGGCCAGCCCCAGGAATTGTCAGACCTGCCGTTTCGTAGTTGGTGCCGGATAATCTCGCAGGGCCTCAATCTTACCTATTTGGGGTCGGATCTTACCTCCTCCCACTGTGTACCCCAAGTAGGAAACTTCTCTCTGGCCGAAGTGGCATTTGGCCGGGTTGGCGGTCAGTCCTGCTTCTCGTAGTGAGGATAGCACGGCGTCCACTCGCTGCAGATGCTCGGGCCACGTTGCAATGTAAATGATTATATCGTCGATGTATGCGGCCGCGTACGATTCGTGCGGGCGTAGCACCCGGTCCATCAGCCGCTGGAAGGTAGCAGCCGCCCCGTGGAGTCCAAAGGGCATCCTTACGAACTGGAACAGGCCGAAGGGCGTAGAGAAGGCGGTCTTCTCACGGGACTCATTGGTCAGCGGGATTTGCCAATACCCTTTTGACAAGTCAATCGTAGACAGATACCACGCAGCCCCCAACCTCTCCAATAGCTCATCCACCCGGAGCATGGGGTAGGCATCGAACCGCGAAATCGCGTTGACCTTCCGAAAGTCGATACAAAACCGCACCATACCATCGGCCTTGGGGACCAACACAATGGGGCTCCTCCATGCGCTGTGTGATTCTTCGATCACCCCCCAGTGCAGCATCCTGCTTACCTCCGCTCGTACTGTGTCCCACAGCCTCCGCGGGAGGGGTCTGACCTGGTCACGAATTTTACTCCCGGGTTCAGTCGCGATATGATGGCTGGCTGCATTGGTCCGCCCCGGCGCCTCTGTCAAAACCTGCGGAAACTTGCCCAGGAGGCCCAGAAGCTCCCCGCGCTGTTCAGGCGTTAACTCTAATCCCACCTCCAAACCCGGGGTTACCTCCACCTCTTCTTGCCCCCCGGTGTACCCGGTCAGTCCCTCCCGCGCCCACCAGGCCTTGAGGAGGTTAACATGGTAAATATTTGTGGTCTTCCGCCTCCCAGGCATTCGGATTTCATAATTTACCTCCCCCACCCTGTGGGTTATCTCAAAGGGGCCCTGCCACCGGGCCAGCAGCTTAGAAGATTGCTCCGGTAACAGTAGGAGAACCCTATCCCCTGGCTGGAAGGTACGTATCCGGGCATTTCAGTTATAATATTGGGCTTGGCGTCCCTGCGCCTCTACTAAGTTCTGCTTGGCAAATTCTCCCACCGGCCGCAACTTCTCCCTTAACTAGAGAATGTACGGCACCGACCCCTGTACTCGTGTCGACTGTTCCTCCCAGGATTCTCTAACCACATCCAGGATCCCTTGGGGCTGCCTGCCGTACAACAACTCGAAAGGTGAGAAGCCCGTGGAGGCTTGCGGCACCTCCCGTACTGCGAACATTAAGGCGGGGAGGGCCTGGTCCCAGTCTTTAGGCTCCTCCTCCACGAATTTCCTGAGCATACCTTTGAGCATGCGGTTAAATCTTTCAACGAGACCGTCGGTCTGTGGGTGATAAACCAAGGTTCTTATAGCCCTCACCTGGAGTAGGCGGCACAGCTCTTTCATCAATGCCGATGTAAAGTTTGTCCCCTAGTCCGTGAGGATTTCTTTCGGCAGGCCCACACGCGAGAAGATCTTGATTAGCTCGCTCGCCAGTGTGGGGGCAGTGGTATTTCGCAAGGGTACCGCCTCCGGGTAGCGGGTGGCGTAGTCGATTACTACAAGTATATATTGATACCGATTCCGCGTCTGTTCCAAGGGGCTGACCAGGTCCATCTCTATTCTCTGGAACGGCACATCCACCACCGTCAGCGGGACCAATGGAGCCTTGGGCACCCGCCCGGGTCCCGTCTTTTGGCACTCAGGACAGGAGTTGCAGAAATTCTTCACAGCACGGTAAATACCCGGTCAGTAGAACCTTTGGAGCAGGCGGCGTACGGTTTTCTCGTACCCTAGGTGTCCTGCCCAGGGGTTACTATGGGCTAGTTCCATCAGTTGCCGGTGATACTTGCCCGGCACCAGCAGCTGGGAGGTCACTTCGCCGTCCTCCTTCCCCTCGTTGATTCTATAGAGATGGTCCCCGTGGACCTCAAAATGTGGGCATGGCAAGGCCGCTCTTGGGGTGCCCTCGGCTTCCATATTCGTGGCGGCGCTCTCCCAAGCCTGCTGCAGGAGAGGGTCTTCCCTCTGTTCTCGCACGAAGTCGGTGGACCACTCCCCTTCTCCCATGTCTCCTCCTACCTCCCCTGGCTGGCCCGCCCCCGCTCGCCGGGCTTCCCTAGGGTCTGTGGCCAAGGCGGGCTCCGCCTCCCCTGGCTCTGGTCCTGGCCATTCGCGGAGGGCCTGTGCAAAGCCCCTCCAATCTTGACCGAGGAGAACCGGATACACAAGTCCCGGGACAAGGGCCACGTACACCCATCCCTCTTGGGATCCGTCCCTAAGGCGCACCCACGTCGTGGGGTACGATTCCACCCGTCCGTGCACACACTGGACGAGCACCGGGGGTCCCTGGGGGCCCCCACCTTTCACGAGGTTGGCCCACACCAGCGTCTGCCCACACCCTGAGTCTACTAAGGCGGTGACCGCCCGCCCTTCCACCTCCACTTCCCTCAGTATCTTCCCCTCGCCTCGCGACCCCGGTGCGCATCGCCCGACCATTACCTGGCCATATGAGCAGTCCATATACGGGCAGTCGTGCTTGAAGTGTCCTTCCTGGCCGCATTGGTAACACGCTCCCATCGGGGGTCGCGCCGGGGGTGGGCTCTCCTTCCAGACCTCTCGGGGTGGTTGCCGGAGCGCAGGTTCTTCCCTCACAGGTCTGCTCCAAATGGGAGCCAACCGTCGTGCTCCCCCTCTTCCCGGACTGGGCGGACCTCCTGCTGCCCGTCCCTCCCCCTGACGTAGGGGCGGGCGGACCCCCCTTCCTACTCCGGGCCCCTGCTCCCGACGGCCGACACTCCCGCCCTCGCTCCCCTCGGCCGCTAAGTAGTCCTCCATCAGGGTCACTGCTTCGCTAAGCAAGGAGGGGTGGTGCCGCCGAACCCATCGCTGCCCTTCCCCGGGCAGGATGTGGACAAACTGTTCCAGCACCACTTTCTCTGCCACCTGGGGCCCTGTCTGCTGGTCGGGTTCCAACCAGCGCCACCCGGCCTCTCGTAGCCACTGGGCCACCACGGGCCGCGCCCGGGGATATTTTCCTGCGAAACCGTTGGCGATGCGTCTCCAGGGTGATCCCGAATTGATCTAATATAGCCTCCTTTACTTTGGCATAATGTAGGGCGTCCCGCTGATCTAAGCTCCGATAGGCCAGCTGGGCTGGACCCGTAAGATACGGAGCCAGAAGCGTGGCCCAGTGTTGCTCTGGCCACCTGGCGGCGGTGGCCACCCTTTCAAACCAGCCCCTGCTGCTCAAAAGCCCCGCGCCGGGGCTCCCGCGGCCTGACGTCCACCGCCGCGCACACCCTTCCCCCTCCCCCAGCCTATCCCGGGCTGCCACGCCTGCGCGCACCCCGCTCCAGCTCCGCCCCCGCCTCCCAGCTGAGCGGCGGCGGCGGTGCAGGGGCTGAAAGCCGCAGACGCGCTCCGGGCCACGCCCAGGAGCGTGAGGGCGACCACGGGTTCGGTGCGGGGCGTGCCCGTCTCCACGGGGTGGAGACGGCCTGCCCCGTCACAACGTGTTTAAGTCTCGGCTTGACAAAGCCCTGGCCGGGTTGATTTAGTTGGGATTGGTCCTGCCTAGGGCAGGGGGCTAGACTTGATGGCCTTCTAAGGTCTCTTCCAGCTCTATGATTCTATGATTTCTATGAACCTTTTCTTTCTGTTTCATCTCAGCCAGGGACCACCCCCGGGTTAGCAAATTGGCTTCTTAGCCTGGCCTCTGCTATGATTTTGTGTCTGTGATCTGTGGATTTCTTTTTTGTAGCAGACGGTGTTTAGAAAAAGAGCTCAATCGATAGTCAGCCAGAGAGCCTGAGTCAGAGGCTCCAGTGACTTCGGGTGGGGAGGGGATTGGCATAGGCCTCAGGTGAGCAGCTATCAGACTCCTGCCCCCTGAATGCCATTGGGGTTAACGGGACGCATGGGGCCCCAGGAGAAAAAGAAAGGGAAGGTTTTCAAAGCAGAGTGAACATAAATACAAGCTGTAAAAGAAAGAGAAGAGCCAATGAGATCTTTGAACAAGACGATGGGGCCGGAAAGGGAAGGTGGCAAGTAACCAAGCAAGAATTGGCAGCCCGATGATACAACACAGAAGTGCTGGTGCCATCCAAGAGAGAAAGGATGAGGGGAGGAAAAAGGCAACTGCGTAAAGTTCTATGAATGGCTGTGAAAAAGAAGTTCCTTAGAATTAAATAGCAAGTGAGAATGTTTCTGCCGACTTTGCAAACCAGCCTGAGATACTGCAGAGGGGGCATGAGTCTATTTGATTTTCTTGAATTTTTCAGCATGCTGGGCTGAGTAAAATGGGCCATTTCCCCTTCAGCACACTTGCTTCAGAGCTGGTTTATACCACACGACTAGCCAGACACAGACCCCCATCCTGCATCAGGACCTCCTGGACTCCAGTGGGGTTCTGTGTCTGCATGTTGCAGGCGGCATGCTAGCTGCTGAAAGACTGGGGCCATGAAGAGAAGGTGGGATACATGTCAACAAAGTGCCCATCTCCATTTGCAGACGGGGTTGGTGGCACAAACTAAACTTTTTGGAAAGTGCTTGGGCACCATTGACACATATTGCCACGACACATCTTGCGGAGTCTCTCCTTTTTGTCCCTTGCAGTTTCCATAGGGCTAAGCTATAGCCATTTGATAGAGAAATATGTACTATACATAGCTGCATGCAAGTAGCCTCTGTTGTTCTTACGTTGGCATTGGAAAAGGTTCAGAAAAGGGCAACAAATGATTAGGGGTTTGGAACGGGTGCTATATGAAGAGAGATTAAAAAGACTGGGACTTTTCAGCTGAGAAAAGAGGAGACTAAGGGGGATAGGATAGAGGTCTATAAAATCATGACAGGTGTGGAAAAAGTGATTAAGGAAAAGTTATTAACTTGTTCCCATAACTTAAAACCTAGGGGTCACCAAATGAAATGAATAGGTAGCAGGTTTAAAACAAACAAAAGGAAGTTTTTCTTCACACAACGCACAGTCCACCTGAGGAACTCCTTGCCAGAGGATGTTGTGAAGACCAGGACTTTAACAGGGTTCAAAAAATAACTAGATGAAGTCATGGCTGTTAGGTCCATCGGTACTTATTAGCCACTGTCGGCAGACAGGATACTGGGCTAGATGGACCTTTGACCTGACCCAGTATGGCTGTTCTTATGTTCTCCTTATCACTTTTTAGCAGGGCTTTTGAGTCCTTATCCTGGTTAGTGCATTTCATGCAATTGGTTGAGTCTGGTGTAGTGTATTATTGTCCGTAAATAGGTTCAAGTGAAAGGGATTGCCATGACTTCTGAAGCAGTTCTTTTCATGCCACTTTTACTTAGCAAACTTTGAGAGAAGAGCTACAGCTCTAACCCACCTTGACAGGACATTTTCTAAGCAGTGCTCTCTATAGCCCAACCTCAGCTGCGCGCAGCACAAGCAGGAACAAATCCAGAACCGATGGATTATTGAATTACAGATCCATTGTATTTCACATCCCCACATCGGGCAACACATTTCACTGCAGCTGGATACTAACCAAGGCTGCATGCATAGATGCTTGCATATGTTGTGTATAGTCAAAGAAATTACCTTCCAGTATCAACCCATTATTAACTAGTTGATTTATCTGATGTTTTAATGTCCATCAGAAATGGATGAAATAGCTAGGAAGAGTGATGGGGAAATTATATTATGTTACGTTGTGTTGTTTGTTTGCTGTTTTTGTTTGTTGTTTGCTGAAACACAAAAGCTCACCCTCATGTATTATATTTATACTAAGTAGGAGCAAGTGTTGTTCAGTTAACATAGGGTATCCGTAGCCAGGAATTTATGTTCTGTTCCCAGATTTGCCTCTTTCCCCATTTGTAAGGGGACAGTAAGACTTAACTGATGTTTCCAAACTGCTTTGCAATCCTCAGATGAAAATTGTAATTTCGTAGCATCACGGCATCTAACAATAGCCATTACTTGTGTTTTATAAACTTCTTTCAAGTTGTGGTGTGGTTCTTATTCTAGCTATCGGTTGGTGTAGTGTGGAGTGCGTTTAGCTTGGGAGAAAGCCTTGATAGAGAGTATCCTGACCGTAAAGACCATCTGGCCAACAGAAAGACCCAAACCCTGTTGTTTCCATGATATACAGTGTCTGTAGGCACATGGTTAAAAAGGGCAAGTGAACTCCCTAACTGTCACTTCTTGAAATGTTTATTTAAAGAATCTGCATTAAATGTATGGACAGAACTTTGTTTGGATCAGTGTAGGCTCTATGCATGTGCATAGGGTTTGTAGCCACAGTTTCAAATTCCCGAGAGCGCTAACGGTGTGCATGTAGGATGCGTGCATGGCACTAGCCACTCTTCAGAAGACCCAGCCCTCAGTATCGGCTTTCCGGCCATTGTTCCAATTCTCCCCATTTCAGGCCCACTCAGACATGCACTTGCCTTGCCATTGGTAGGTGCTTCTCTGGCCAGCTGAAGGCAAGCAGTGGAGAGGAACAGAAATAAGGACTGGTTAATCTGAAACCCATACTGATGTTCTGAAGCATGGGGCGCATTCCTGAATGGAATTCAAGCTTGGGTGAGGTTCATCTTCCTATGGGAAATGGCCATGGGAGACCATGGAAGCCACAACATTGTGGCAAATCCAGTTCCCACGATCCTCCTCTCCTCAGCTATGCCTTGTGCACTTGTTTTAGAAGCTGAGTTCTCCAGCATACTAAAATGCTGCCAGTCAATAATCATTAATAGGGAGATTGTGACTGCCCTCCCCTTCCCCTCTGAATCCTTATTAAAACCAATCCAATTACACAGACAGTTGCTTAAAATCATTAAAGATAATCAGTGCACCTGAATGAGCTAGCAAGCCTTCACAAATCCATTGCGTTGTCATGTCTACAAAGTTAAGAGAGATCTGGGGGTCCTTTTTCTGGGAGGGGTTGACCGGTATGTTTCTAGCAAACAGCATGAAATTGTTAATGGTACATCCAATTTCAGATCAGTTGAGACCTTGACTCCAAGGAAGTGGGAGGCACAAGTTAAGACTACCCAGCTGTCTTATCAGAATTTCACTTTTCAAATGGACGTTACTGGCTCTGGACATGGCGAAGGCCAATGAGGTTTTGCACAGAGCAGCTGACCAGTCTGGGACAACAAAATCATGAGACTGACTTTAAAAAATAAGATATTCTGGGATTCTTTAATTGTGGGTTTTGTGCGTTTTAGGGTAAACTTTTCTCTGCTGTAGTAAGATGAGGGCCTGAAACATTAACCCAGATATCACAGGCCTGGTGTGAGGCCTGAGGCCTAGGCCCCAATGGTCAGGACTTTGCTAACGTAAAGCAAAGTGACACTGTGAGCAAGAGGCAGGCCCTGCTCACAGAACTTGGCAAGAACAGGGCTGATATTGCAGAAACACTCAGACCTAAGAGATACTAGGCACAGGCCTTACACACATTCCAGAGGGATGGTAGCAGGATACCTCGTTAGGAGACAGCTTGGTACTAACACACTCCCCATAGATGATGAGTTGACCCAGGTTCGGGATAGGGTCAGGATGATGGATAGCAATGTTGTGTTGGAACCAGCATGTATGGGGTAAATGGTGGTACCTAAATACGCCAGAGAGTGGCACCCAGGTATTCCAGGAGTGATGTGCGACTTGTTTGTATAAAATTGCATCTTAGAGGGGCTATCCTTGCCCAGCCTAGGGGACAGTGACACATCCCTTCACTGACTGAGCTGAGTCCTTTGCATCCTTAGTATCCAGGTGCTATTACAGTTCTTCCTGTACAGTAAACCTGGCCTGGCCCATTTACACCTTATCTGATTGTGTGGCCTTTGGGGGCTCCCTTGGAGTCTGCTGTGCCGGCTACCTGCACAGAGCTAGCACAACACATGGGGGGGAGCACACGCACGCAGCCAAATGGCTATCCGCACTGAATGGAGTAGAATATCTGTCAGGACACTCCACGGGTGACTTCTGACCACATCTGACACCGTGAGGACTTGTCTTTTATTTGTGGGGAAGCTAATAGTCTTACCTATTTACTGGGGTTTAAGAAATATGCCAAATATCACGGGGTCTGTGATAAAACCACAAGCGTTGGCTACGGTGGGAGAAGGCGTTCTACCCCTCCCCACCCGCGGTCAGATTCAGGCAGCCCCTGTCAGTCAGCTTCTCTTGCCTTGTCAAGCCACATCGGCGTTAGCATGGCTAGTTCACAGTGACAGGCCTACAATGGCATCTGTCCTGGGACCAGGCCCAGAGTATTGGATCTCATTAGTTTGTGTGATCAGAACATGCCTGAGGCTTGGCTTGAGTGAAAGCAAGTACATGGGTGTATATTCTGGGTCTCATGTACAGACAGGTGCACACACTACACGGGCTGCCTGTCGTTCACAGGCAAACCGGAACAGCTGCCTTGCTTTTCAAATGGCTACAAAACTGCCATGGCTTGAACCACAAGGACCTTAACAGGTCTTTGTCCCTAATACATCCAGCACTGAGACAGCTCTTTGTTCTGCTAGACCATTCGTTCGTTCGCTGCCTCCTCCCATCTGCCTCCACCCCTTTTGTCAGTTCCTGCCTCATCTCCTCTGACTCCTGGACCACGAGCTCTCTGGAGAAGGCACCGTCTTCTCGCTGTTGTGCCTGCCACAACGTGGCCCTGATTCCTCAGCCACGCTCCCAGGAGCCGCTGCAAGTACTGGTAACAACCATCATTTTGCTGAGCTCTGTCCGTGAGGTGAGCAAGCAGTGTGCTGTGACTCCAGGATTTCGGCCAGTTGAATGGATCTCAGATTCTGCATCAAGATTGTTGTGTTCAATGGGAAAGGGTCTCACACTAGGCCTATGTTAGCTTCCTCATTGCCACCTCATCTTTGTCCAGTCTTCGGAGCTCAGTAGTCTGCTGCAGCCGCCCATTTCCCATTTGCCATGTTTCGCCTCTTGCATGGTAGAGAAATGCGTTCCTTGCCCCTAACCTCCATAAAAAGTTGGTTTTCCTGCTGCGGAGAGAGGGGCTTAGAGGGAGAACGAATTTATTCAGGCAGCAGGTAGGTATGCAAGAGAAAATTCAAATTGATCGGAAAATTAAATATTCATAGGGCATTATTCATTAAGATTCATCTTGCCAAGTGGGTGAAATGAGGCAAGGGAAGAAATTAGCTTGCTTGAGAGTGTCAAAGTGATTATGTGATTAAATTGCAATTTATAATTTCTCCTTCAAAAATGTTACTTCTTGATTTGTGTTTCTGCCCCCTCTCTATTTTTCTTCAAGACTCTCATTATATTGTGTGTGATCAGGAAATGCTTAAGGCTTGGCTTAAGTGAAAGCAAGTTCACGGTTGTATATTCTGGGTGCGTGGGGCCAGGAGGTCCTTGTTTCTCAGGGACGTTGCATGCCCCTGGGTTGTCTATCTACCTTTCCTATGATTTCCTTTTCTTTTAAGCTACTAACAAGTCTTGCAACTGTTCTGTGTGCCATTAACAAACACAGCCCTAAATACAGTCCTGGCTGTCACTTCTTCCTTTCAAAAGTTTATTCTTACAGCAGCTGAAGTGAAGCAAATCTTTAGCATCTTGTATTGTTACAGCAGGTAATCCAGTGTCACACTGAATGCACAAGGAGATTTGGGGCAGAGTAGAAGTATGCCCTAGTGTTTTCTCCTCTAATCCTACTACGCTGGCAGGCAGGCAGCGGCTCATTTCCTGCCGCACGCATGCACTCCAGTGCCCTCGCTGTGTGGCGAGGAAGGAAACCTCGCCAGCCAGGGCAGCACAAGGGAGGAACAGCTTGTTCTAATTTTGCGCCCCGATATCAACGCCTCTTGTTTTCTGTCGTTGCTCCTGACCCAGCAAGGGAAACGATTTTTTTGCTGTCCAGTAAAGATTATGAGGCATGTGCACGTGAAAAAATACAACGCTAATTCATGGCTTGGGTATGAACAACACAAGGCTGGCGCAGGTTAATTAGTTGAGGCAGGCTTTTCTGCGCGTGAATGAGCCAGCATGGTTTGATAGCTCCGTCACCCAGTTTTTGTTCATTTTCTGTTTTATTTGGAAATACATTTATACAACAATAAATAAAACCAACCATGACAGGGCTTATGTCTGCAGCAAGCATTTAAGCCCTGCCAAGGTAGTAATCCGCCGAATATTTGCAGTGATCGGCCTTGGCAAGTTCTGGATATTTTTTCTAACTCCGGGACAGGTGGCTAGGGGAGATAGTGGAATAGGAGCCAAGCGACAATGTACAGAGAAAGTGCAGGCAGCTGGGAGAGGGAAAAACATGAAAAAATGACTGGCCACTATATGCAGTAGAGATAGGAGAATCTCCTGCTACAGAAAAGCCATCACAAGGAAGCTGTCTGTGCTCCAAAAGAAAGAAAAATTCTCAGCTCTGAGCCCTTTTTTTCTAGCATCCAGCTGATGCTATTATATCAAGTAATGCCTTAATCTGTGCTAACATGGGTGGTCAAGGTTAATATTAAATTTACATTGTGTTTCTCCCATCCAACCCTTCAGATTACATCAGACAGCAACAGGATTAGCCTGAGTTTGCAAAACGTATCCTGCTGATCAAACATTATTAGCGCTAGATGGGGCACTTTGCTCCTAGGAGATGCAAAAGAGTTGACCTTGTCCATTAAGCAAGGAGCTAGGCTCGTGCAGAAATCAAACAGAGAGAGCAAACAGGAGAATTAAAGGCGTGGGAGGAGGGAGAGACAGGAGCCTGTGATGCAGACTTGCTGCAGAGGGGAGTTTCACACTTAGAGAAAGCGTGTTGCAGTGCGAGAGGACTTAGCTTTTCTCATCTGAGGGAATGCAAAACCCATAGCATGACTGAGCTGCCAAATCACTCCGGAAGGTCTCCAGAACATGTGTGCTTAAGTTTCCTCAGGCTCTGAGGCGTGGCGGGGCCGTAACAGCAGTTAGTCAAACAAGGACCCCTGAAATTGTTGCCAGATGATGGGAGAGACATCAGCAAAATTGGTGGCAAGGGGGAGACCGAGAGAGACCTGTCTCCTCTGTGGTGGGCAGGGAATGCCGCGCACTTAACCACAGGCTCTGCTCCGAGCACCCCAATGCTACCTTGATGGGCCTGAGGAGAGGGCTCCTTATCCGGTAGTGGCATTTCTTGCGGAGTGTGACAACCCCTTCCTTTTGCAAGGTGAGAACATGGCTGCCCCTACAAGAGGCTCAGCTCTGGGCAAGCTGGTTCCAAAGCTACATTGTGCATAAGCACGCGGTCTGTTCCCCTGTCAGAAACGCAAGGTCCAGATGACCCAGTCTGCAGGAATTTAGCTGAGCACATGTATTAGCCTGCACTAGTGTTCACCTTTCACTCATGCTATCCACCCTCTTGTGGAAATCCCTTGAAATCAGGAGAATGTCAGCATCAGGGCTGTGCACAAATTTCACAGTGGCCCTCCTGGTTCTGAATTTCATCGCCAACTCAACACTCAGAGTAGGTTTTTCAAAAGACCCTAAGGGAAAGATCAGGCTTGAGAGAGGTTAGTCACCTCACTTAATGGAAGGTACCCAAGTACCACAGTGATGGGGGTGGAGTAAGAGCTGGAATGGAGTAGGATAAAAGCGGCAGGGGAGCTCTCTTCTGAACTAACCAGTGAGAAGGTTTATATTGACATACTATGTGGATTTTCCCATGGCTCCGTGGTTGAACTCCGGTTTGGATGAACCTCAGTCTCTGATGCTCAAAAGGCCCACATCCACTTGCCCCAGAATCATAGAATCCTAAAGCCATAGAACTGGAAGGGCCCTCGAGAGGTCTTTGAGTCCAGTCCCCTGCCCTCGTGGCAGGACCATCCCTGGCAGGTGTCTGTCCAACCTGCTCTTAAATATCTCCAGGGATGGAGATTCCACAACCTCCCCTGGGCAATTTATTCCAGTGTTTAACCTGAAAAAATGAGGAAGAACGGCTCTTGCGCAAGAGGGGGTTTTTGTGCAAAAAGGAGCCATCTACACAGCTCCTTTTAGCGCAAAAAGCCTCTTGCGCAGACAGCCCCTAATTAATTATGCAAATAAAGTGTGGCAATATGCTAATCCATGCTTCATTTGCATAAGCCTTTGAGGAAGAAGACTGCAGTATAGACGTAGCCCCAGCGTCTACATGCTGGGACAAAGAGAAAGGAAAAATTGACAGTATTCCAGGTGGTTGGGCCCCATGAGGCTAACTTCCCCTTGCACATTAGCCAAACTAACAGCTATTTATCTGCACCTTGCAAGAAAGGACATTTTAAATACAAAAATATGGTTTGATGTCAGAGTTATAACCCAGCCCCCTTCTACAGTGAGATATTACTGGTGCCGCCTACTCCAGTCCAAGTCTATTATCTGCCAGTATACATGCTAAAGATCTGGTAAAGTCTGAACCCTGGAAAACCTGACCTTGTATGAATCTTGTCTGCAGTAGGGGTTTGCACTGGTAAAGTTAAAACCCAGCATACACAAGGTCTCAGCATTTCCCTTGACAATGCAGTTCCCTTTGTGAGAGCTGGAACATCATAAGGAAAACAGAGATTCTCTTATCTCAACATCCTTTTCACTCCATTTTTTAAAATGGAAATACTATTCAGAGGACAAGGATAAAATGGAGTGATTAATCCTCCATTAAAAACCGCGAGAATCCAAGAGCCACTGTGTTGCTAAGAGAAGAGCTGTGTGCAAGGGCAGAGGGTTTGAAGCGATGACGCAGGCTGCAGACGGGAGATAATAAGGAGAGAAGAAAACACCCTCAGTAATATATAATTAGAGATTCTTAAGCCAGCAGCCAATAATTTTCCAGCAAGGCAGAGCTAGATATAATGATTGTGGTGGGCGCTCACTAAGAGATGTTTCAATTCAGGTGCCCTTTCTGTAGTTTTTCAAAGTACCAAAATAAATCAACGGTGGGTGCTATTTTAGGCAATGAATATGCAGCTTGTGGTGGTGTCAGGTCATAAGAAGAATGCGGAGTAAATTAAGAGCCAGCTGGGTTGTGTTCTCTTCCAACTATGCCTGTGTTCTGAATTACATGGTTGCTTTGTTTTGTTGTTTGATAAAGCTCTGGAAGGGGAGCGCCCAGCTGACCCTGCTGCAGAACTACCTTGCAAAGCTGAGATCAGGGTGCTCGCAAACTTGCTGGCGTGACCCTACAGCTCAGAACTCCAGCCCTGCTGTCAGATAGACAGGAGCTGGAAGAGCATTCTGAGTAAAAGCCTGCAAATGAGAGAGAGGTGTTGGTTAGCCACAGGCCTGTGACCACAGAACTCCTGAGTTTTCGATCTGATTTTGGTATTATCTTCCTTTGATGTTAATTAGTTTTGCTGCTAACATTCTTTATTATTAAGTGGGCACCAAAAACATCCTTCTTTACTTCCAACCTCCCAGGTCCAGCCTTGATGCGAAAAGTAATTTTTCAAACCAAATCTGTGTCTTGTCTTATCTTCTTACGTTGACTCTGCCACGCACTCTCTGTGTGACTTTGGAAAAGCAACTTAGCCTCTCTGTGCCTCAGTTTCCCATCTGTACAATGGACGCAAGAGGACTGCGCTATCTCGGAGGTAGGGGGGAGGATACATTAAAGTTAGTGAAGCGCTCAAATACTCTGCTGATGTGGGCTGTGTAAATAGATAGATTACCGGACCTATAGACTACAAACAAGCTGAAAGGAAGACTTAGCCAAAGAAGGGGCCAGTAATTAAAGGAGGAGGGGGATACGCTACTATATCACAGAGCCTAAAAGGAGAACTCTTCCCAGACGACACAGCAGGAAAATGAGGGTGCCTAATAAAGTATAGCTGTGTTCCTATGAAGTTTAGAGCTAACACATTTGGGCTATTTAGGAAACATGCAGCAAACAAAGAAATTCCCCCCTCATTAAACTGCTCTAAATCAGGTTATTTCCTTGCTTCTGCTTCCCTTGTAAGACACCTTTATAATTACTTGGCATTGGCAAGGCATTACTCAGAGGTTCCGGGCCCGGGCCAGGGGAGCAGAAGACATGATTGTCTCATAAACTTAATGAACCCTATTGATTACCATAGGAAAGGGACTGAGCGATCTCTAGGGCCTTGTTCTTTGTTTAGTTGTCAGGCCTGAATTCGCAGCCCAGGCCTGACGCTGAGTTATGAGAAAGCATGTGCTGTTAGCATATTTCACAAAGAAAGCAAAGATAAGCACATGCACTCGATTCAATTGTAAGCCAGATCAATAAGAGCTGTAAAGTGAATTTAGTCTCTGCTTTTGAAGCAGTTTTCTAATGCTGTCTCCATTTAAGATAATGCTTGGCAGAAAGAATGCCTCTCTGGGTTGATGAGCTAGCGGCAAGGGCCGTTCAGGAGTTATAACACTCATGAGGAGTCTCCGAAATGAAAGATGCACAATTCTTTTACAGAACCTTGTTCTGTCTCCCTTTATGAATGAACAGAGAAAATCTGTGCAGAAAAGGGGTCAGTGCTCCATATCTCAAAATAGGTTGAACCGCTCTAGTCCGGCACTCTTTGGTCCGGCAACACCCATGGTCTGGCGTGATTTTAGTTAGCCAGTTGTCTGCTTATTACGGGTGTGGCCAAGTTTTCCATGATCCCATAAAGTTTGTTTGCAGCCACCAGCCCTGGCGCTCAGTGTTCTGGGCTGCTATTTAGTTCTAATTTACCCCTAAATGTCTTCTAAGAGCCCAGCAAGCAGTGGAAGTGTTGTTGATGCTGCTAGACAATATTGACCTCCCGTGGTCTGGCGAATTCTCTGCTTCGGCACCGGTCAGGTCCCCAGGGTGCCAGACGAGAGAGGTTCAACCTGTATTGAAATTCTAATGTTTCTCTCAAGAACAAAGCTAAATAAGCAGAAAAGCAGGAATTAGTTCACAGATTCGAAGGCCACAAGACACCACTGTGTTGTCATCTATCTGACCTCCATGGCAGAGGCCATGGGATTTCACAAAATGGCTGCTGCATCGAGCCCACAACTTCTGTATGAACTAGAATACAACCTTTAGAAAGCAATCCAATACAGAAGCGACAGAGAATCCCCCATCTCTAAAGCAGGGGTGCCAATGGTTAACAGCCCTCCTTGTTAACATGCCTGCCCTGTTTCTAGGATGAATTTGACTAGCTTTATCTGCCAACTGTCCCAGGTTCAGGAGTGGCCCAAGGTGGGCTGTGGCAGCTGGCACCCCAGGCGAAACACGCAATTGGCGCCCCCGCCTGCATGGCCGTCAATGGAGTGATGTCATCATTGGGCGCCGTTGAAGGTGGCGCCCTAGGCGACGGCCAAGTTGGCCTATAGTCATGGGCCGCCCCTGCCCAGGTTAAACAACAAATGGTCTGGTAGCACTTTATAGACTAACGAAACATGTAGATGGGATCATGAGCTTTCGTGGGCACAGCCCACTTCTTCAGATGACCAGAGTCATCTGGAGTCATCTGAAGAAGTGGGCTGTGCCCACGAAAGCTCATGATCCCATCTACATGTTTCATTAGTCTCTAAAGTGCTATCAGACCATTGGTTGTTTTTTTCTGTACAGACTAACTCGGCTACCCCCTGAAGCTCCAAGTTAAATAACCAGAGGTGTTTGGATCCGCTATCGCAGATGTAAACATTGATCTCGATTGCCACGTGCTGACGTTGCTTTCCAAAAAAGAGCTTCAAGGAGCAACTGGCTACATGGTCCTGATCCCTCTCTTCTAGAGGGGTTGTCACTCAGCACCTCTCTTGGGTGCTAGCTTTGGTTTCCTTAGCTCAGCCTCTGTAGGGCATTATTCCCTCCCTGGACGGCGGCAATTGGAAGCTGTGACTGAAAGCAGGACCCTTCAGTCCAAGCAGATTTTATTCAGGCAGTTCCTCTGCAGAAATGCAATGAATCCGTATCTCTACTCACACGCCAGCGTTTGCTCCCATCAGCCTCTTGCGCATAATTAACATAGCTGGAATTGCATATCTTGATTCAACCTTCCCCTTTAGCCCTGGCCTTATTAACCCTTTCACTAACCCTGCTGTTCTTCTACGGACGCCTGTGCAAGGTGCGAGCAGGATAGCAGGTGAGTTTCTCACTGAACAGCACTGAAACACTGGGCAGGAAGAGAGGAGTTAACATTAGTTTCCCAAGCGGGGGCCAAGTTGCAGAGTGACTTTCATAATCAGACAAAGAACACAACTTACGGCATCCAAGTTATTTTCTCATTGTTTTGCCCTTTTGCTTTTAATTTTCACTCCTCTGATTAATAGGTGAGAGCTTATGAACAATTCACTCCCTCAGAATTCGGCTTTGGGTCTGTTCTCCTTCCACTCCTGTCAGAGACTTTTACAGTGGTCAGACCCTTGGCTGTGTGCATGTGGCAATGCGAAGCCCAGAGATGCCATAGCACTGCTGAGGAGAGACCCAAAAATAACTCTAAGCAAATTCAGGACGGATGCATGTTCATTCTGCACAGAGCAAGTTTCGGTCTCTGCGTTCTAAAGACAGAGCATAAAAATCCATTATGGGGATTTCTTCTTCTTTTTCTTTCTTTGCTAAATCAATGGAAATGGAAAATCCTTCTGCTCTTACTTTCCAAGTCTCTCTGTAGCTATCACAACTGGAGAAGCAAAGCTGTTGCAATAGCACCTTCTTAGATTTCCACTAAGCCACCAAATGTTATTTCCATTAGCTGCAGGAGAGACTACTCTACCTGCTACATTACTGAGCTGTCTGTGAGAGGCCCATACTATAGACCAAGCGTCTTTTGTACTTATTTTATTGGGGGGGTTCAAGGGTACATTAAGGGGAGAATATATCCCTGATCTAGAGATCTCAGCCAGATTTTGCTCCCACATACCCAGTGAGAGAGGAGAATCAGGTCTGTGTTAATTTTGGACTAAATCAGAGCCAAAATATTTCCAAGACAAAGGGTGTCATTCACGTGGATGAATCATGGGGGAGAAGAGAAGGCTTATAATGTATATTTCAGTAGCACCTAGCCCCTTTGTGCTATGCACTCTATAGACACATAACAAGCAAGCCCTGCTTCAAAGCGCTTCCAGAATAGACAGACAAGGCAGGCAAAGAGTGAAAGGGGAAACTGAGGCACAAAGAGGCACCATGACTTGAGCAAGATCATACAGCAAGTGGCAGATCTGGGAAAAGAACCCTTACTCTCTTAGTCCCTGTCTTGTGTCCGATTAACGGGACGTATAAATGCTCATTTGCATGTCTGCCAGGCTGCGGGCCAAGGATGAGGGTGACAGACAGGAGTCGCATTGCTTAATGAACTTCTGGGAAGGGCTTGGATCCTACAGTGGCGAATGTGCTCTAAGAACGATCGAACAGAAAAGACCATGGGCGCAAGGCATGTGCTGCCAAGGAGCAGCCCTCCCTGGCCTAAGGAGAACCCTGGCAGTAGACTGGAGCTGGGAATCAGCAGAGCCAGCCAAGCACAGCTAATGATTGGCTGTGACTGCCAGCTGGAAGAGAGAACCCAGCTCCATCAAGTGGGCAGGTGAGACAGACACTGCTGAGGGATCAGCCCAGACCAGAACTGTCTCCTTTGTTACTTCTCCATGCCTTTTGCATTTGTGAGGAAGGCAAAACCAGAGCTGGGTGTGGGCATGTTGCTGGCTGTTTTCCCACAGCTAGTGGGCAGGCCCACCAGACTATAACCATGTCATTACTTAGCCCTGCCTTGAGTGCAAGGGAATGGACCAGTCGGCCTACTGAGGTCCCTTCCTCTCCTACATGCCTATGATTCTGTGTCCTCTGCTCTTCCATCTACAGATTTCAAAGCACTGAACAGACACTGTTCAGTTACACCTTAAGCCAGCAGGTCGGTACAGGTTGAACCTCTCTAGTCTGGCAACATCCATGGTCCGGATGATTTGAGTTAGCCAGATGTCCACTTATCGTGGGTGTGGCTAAGTTTCCCGCGGTCCCATAAAGTTTGCTTACAGCCGCCAGTCCTGGCTCCCAGTGTTCTGTGCTGTTCTTTAGCTCTAATTTACCTCTAAATGTCTTCTAAGAGCCCAGCAAGCAGTGGAAGTGTTGGTGATGCTGCTAGACAATACTGACCTCCCGTGGTCTGGCAAATTCTCTGGTTCTGCACCGATCAGGTCTCAAGGGTGCCGGACTAGAGAGGTTCAACCTGTATTATCATCCTCATTCAACACATGTGTAAACCGAGGAAGGCAATGACTTGCCCAAGATCATATACAAAGTCAGTCCCACAGCCCAAAAGCCCCGACTCCCCATCCCAATCCACTTGCTCCTAGCACATAGCTCCATTCTGGCCTCCCCTGCGCAATCCCTCTTGCTACATCCTAGCTCTGACTTGGCTTTTAGACAAAAATGGTTTGCTGGAGATGGGGGGGTTCTTGCAATTTTACTCCCTCCTATGCTGGAAAAGCAGATTACCACAAAACCCCCGTCTGGCCACTTTGCAAAACAAAAGGAAAAACACAGCTGAGGAAGGAAGGAAAAAAAGCTTCAAATCTTCTTTGCCTTAATCTGAGGGAACAATTTGCTGAGTGACTCTTTAAGCCCTTATCCAATGACCCAGCTCTGAGATTGGAGAGGTGCTCTCAGCCTCTGTATGCTGGCTTGTGGGGACCCGTCAGCATCCTTTTTCTCATTAGTGCTGCTGCAAAGACACGGGTGGTGTAGCACAGAGACAGAGAACTTGTAGGAATAATATACGGGCAGGTTCTGCCTTTTCCTTCACAGACCCCCACTTCCTCAGAGACAGCGAAAGGGCAAAGTCCCCTTTATCTTTACACAGCAAGACGAGGAACATTCTTTTTCGCTGTATATTGACAGGGCCTGCCTCTCGCCTGCCTCACACCTTCTAGGGTCACTTACACAAGCCCAGAATGCCGCCAAATCACAAGGGCAGAATTTGACATCACTGTCTCAGCGCTGTGGCTAAGATATTTTGTGCTTTGGGGTGTTCTCTGGGCTCAAAAAGCCTCTTCTCTTACCCGCTCCAGCGCTCTGGCCAAAGAGATGTTCTGATAAGACAAAGCATGTGAATTATTGGAGTCTAATGCCAAAGTTGGATTCTTTTGTCACTCTTGGACTCCTGCCCCTATAGCCAGGCCTAATCTGTATTCATTTACACAACTGCCAGCTCTTCTTCGAGTAGAGCGTTTCCGCAGAGCTTCTCTCCGATAATCCACTCAAGTGATATTCATTTTTTTAAAATGAAAGTGGAGCATCTGATGATTTGATGTGGCTTATGTCAGCGCTACATTCTCTGCCTGGCTTTGAGTCTAACCTGCCCCCTGACTTCCCCTGTCTTCAGACAGACTTGGCAATGCTACTGCCTGGCAGGGAATTAGAGTCAGAGGCGTTCGCGGGCATGATCCGGCGCCTGCACTGGAGTTTCCAATAAAGAAGGGAGAGGCTGTCTCTCACCTGCTTTTACTGCATTTTATTTTTAATTAGGAAAGAGCTGGTGTTGCAAAAATTCAGCCCCTGTGCCTGGATTCTGAATGACCTCCAAAGCAGAGATGTTTGGATCTTTTAGCAATTATTTGGATAATTGTCGTGCACCGGGGCAGCATGGTGAGCAGCATGCATATAATGAAAAGATGCTCCTTGCTCCCTGAGAGCTTGCAATTCCATTGTAAGAGGAGCAACCGCCAGTGGATATAACAGAGGGAAGAGCCCAAAGTAACAGTCAGACCATTATAACTTGTGTCATTAGTGGCAGTCACCGCACACCAGCTGCCCAGTCATTGTTGCGTGTGTTGCTGGCATCCCAGAATAGGGGATTTAAGGGGAGATTTGAAGAAGGATAATGTTTTGACCTCACAGAGTTTTACTGGATGTAAGGTTTTGGTTCAGGCCACTAGAGAAATAATGGCCAGCTGCAGAAATTCCAGTCCCTAATCTGGGTTTGCATTCCCCAAGTGCTGGGTGATTTGGCTTTGGAGGTTTTGCTGTTGCTAAGTAAAGTTAATTTTCATTTTGACAAAGGGCTTAGTGGCAAATCCAAAGCAGCGTTGGACCCTTGCCTTTCCTGGCCCTTTGGAATGCTTTCCCAAACCTGGGGCAAACTGTCAGTCCCCAACACGGATCAAGGCAATAAAAAAATGAAGTATGCTTGTTGGTGCTAAAAATAGCACCATTCCTCTTTGGGGAGAGATGAAAAGGCCCCCTGCACAAGAAAAAACACTGGGCCTCTGCCAGGCAACAGATGCAGAAACCCAGGTCCTGCGTTGCTCTGGGAATTGATGGCTCTTGTCTCCCCACCCTGGAGTTCCTATTTTTAGCAACAGATCAATGCTGCCTCTGGAAGAAATGCAGGCTCTGCTTCTCCAGTGGTAGGAACGAAGAAGCCTGTATTAAATATTAATTCGTGTTAGACAAAGAGCCATTTCATCTTTGTCATTCAGGCAATGCAATTGGAAAATCCATGCGCCCCCTTCAGTTTGGTGGCCAGACAAGGTTCTAATTGATGGGGTGGCTCGTGGGAATGCACACTGCTCCTTACTGGAGTGTGAGCAATAAACCACAAGCGTCTCTGTGAAGTGGTCCCTCCACCCCCTCATATGCGCAATAAACTTCAGGCTGAATGTCGTATCGATCCACACGCTATGGATTGGTAAATGGATTAGGTGACAGAAACAGATGGAGATGGCAAATTCGGCGGCACAGCTGTGCACTTCCCGCAGTGCCCTTTAACTCACGCGCTCCGCTCAAAGCGTTTTACAAGTTGACAGGAACAAAGCCTCGCAATGTGCCTTACTCCCCCTCCTCACACGAGAGAGGCTAAAACTGTCATGCCCATCTCTCAGACGGGTAAACTGAGGCACAGAGGGTTGCGGTGTCTTGACCTTGGGCTTCCAGTGAATCAGTGACAGGGCTAGGAATAGTCTCGAGGTCAAATCCCTCCACTCCAATCACTTAATCTATACAGCTGTTCGATTTGTTTTTAATCCTTAAGAAAATCCCAGGAAAGTTCTCCTCTTGCTGAATAGCTACAATATTTATTTCCTTTTGGGCACAGCTTTAAATCCCACTTCTGTCCATATGGGAGAGAAGTAGACTCTGGCACAAATGAACCACCATTGCTTCTCTCCACTCCATGTATCTGAGTGCCCCTGGGGTTGTAGACAGACAGGATTGAACCTGAGGCCTCTGGATCTAAACACCAGCCAGCTTAGCTAAAAGACCCAGCCAAGGCTGTCAAAATCCCATCAACCTCAGCTGAGCCAGCACTAGAGCCGGACAGAGCACCACACTGAGTAAGATACTCTCTCACACTCAGGCTACATCTACACTACAAGTTTTCTCCGCGCAAAAAATATGCTAATGAGGGACTCATTTGCATGAGTCACGATCTCATTTGCATATTTTCTGCTGATCCGTTTTTGCGCTGGGGGTTTTGCACAAAAACAAGCCATGTGGACGTTTTCTTTTTGCGCAAAACCCCCTTTTTCTACAAGATCGGTATACCTCCTTTTGGGGGGGCATAAGGATCTTGCAGAAAAAGGGGGGTTTGCGGCAAAAGAAAACCTCCACACTGCTTGTTTTTACACAAAAATCCCAGTGCAAAAACGGCTCGGCAGAAAATATGCAAATGAGATCGCGACTCATGTAAATGAGTCCCTCATTAGCATATTTTTTGCTGAGAAAACTCGTAGTGTAGACATAGTCTCAGGGTCCTGGGAGCAGGGATGGTGGGATTCCAGTGAACAAAAAAGCCCTAAAACATCCCTGGTTGCAGGAACCTTGACCCTGCAGTCACTAGATACTGCATGCCCACAGTGTTAGCATTTTCAGAGGGCAGGTTACTCCTCTAAACGTCACATGCGGTTCATCAGGAGGTGAAGATATTTGATTGCTCGGGGGGGGGGAATTAAATAGGGGCCCCATGCAAATAAGAAATTATGCAAATCACCATATCTATTCGGCTGACGAAGCTTTTGGGTTGCTATTTCGGCTTTCATTGCCAGCATGCAAATTTCCGGGGTGATCTACTGAATGAGAGAGCGCCTGATATGCATGATGATGTCAGGACTTTTCTCCTGATACGCTGTGCTGGATGTCTTCTCTCTGTGCAAGTGATTGGCGATGGGGGTGGGGAGAGGGCTGAGGTCGCTCACGACTGCTTTTCTCACCCTTCCTCATGGTTCGGAGGATTTTCAGTGCTGCTGAAAGGGGCCAGGAAGGCGGACAGTAGTGAAACTGACACCAGATCACTGCTGCTGGCAGGATGAGCCACCAGGTATAGTCACAGGGATGATCAGCCTCCCACTTTCTCAGGGCCAGTGCTTCAAAAATCGTTTGCTCCGAGTTAGCAACATGGGGCTCGAAGGGGATTCCCGTTTTGTCACATTCCCTGGTGTGAGCCCACTCCAGCTTCCCCACCCCTGCTTTTCAATGAGAAACCTCCAGCCGCTGCTCTCCCCTTTCCCCCAGTTCCCGACGCACACACATGTACCAGTGCAGGACACATTCCCTGAGTCACTTTCCCTGCCTCAGTCTGGCATGATAATGGTGTTTGGGCGGGAGAAGTTTGCACATGGGTCCATCTGCAACAATTGAATAGCTCAGCAAGTAGCCTCAGATTGGCTTGAACCAGTCCTGTGGAAACTTGGCCTCAGAGATTCTGTTTGCGTTGGTGGCTTTCAGGCAACTCCTTAGCCTGAAGTTGTCAGAGTATTTATATATGTGTGCTAGCAAGCCACAGCCTAAGACGATAGACACAGAATTAGCAAATCTCACAATTAACAGAGGTGGCCGCAAAAATGTCCTCTCCTTATTATATGGAATGAGTCTTCTTTTCTTTCTTCCGATGAAGTGTCAGGCGTGCTAGAGAGAGGCTTTCCTGGGTGATAAAATCCCAGCTGTCTTTCTCAGCAAATGCAATAAAATGGGGATCTGACCCAGTTATGGAGCAGCATCAAAGCTGGGACCTGTCTCAGATGTGGACATTCCAGCCTTCCACCCCACAGCTTGGACTCTGACACTCTAATTTTCTCCCATTCTAAGGGACCATTCAAGGTAGAAGAAAAAATTTAAAATGTCATGAATCAATGACAATATATCTGAACCACCATACACTGGGTGTCCTTGATCCGGGAACACCCGTGGTAGAGACCCTGGCAGGAGGAGGAGGAATCAGCTCTTCGTGCTGCCCCAGTTCCCATCTATGTCCTCTTGTTACATCCCCTCCCCCCCCGTGCTCATTATACAGTATAACTGTCCCTGCTACCAGACCCCTCCCTCCCTTTCCATTATAAGAGAAACAATCAAATTCTAGGCACATCCCATTGTCCTGGCACAACCAAACCCTGACCTTGATTTAAGTTTGGATAAGAGGAAGCTGCCTACCAAATTTGGTGGTCCTAGCTCTTACCGTTTAGGGTGAGTTCTTGAATGGACAGACAGAGACAGACAGACAAACTCTCTCAAATATACAGTAGATTATCCAGTGACCAGGAGCCCTAGGCCTGGATCAGTACTCTGTTGTGGTAAGCACTGTAGACAAAGAAAGAGAGAGAAGCTGTGTCTAGACTACATCCCATTTTCGGTAAAGGGATGTAAATTAGGCATGTCGATATTGCAAATGAAGCCGGTATTTAAATATCCTGTGCTTCATTTGCATAATGGTGGCTGCCACTTTTTTCCAAAACAGGGCTTTTTTGGAAAAAAACGGCTGTTCAGACGGGAATCTTTCAAAAATAAAACCCTTTCTCGAAAGATCTTGTAAACCTCATTTTTTGAGTAGAGGATCTTTCAAAAAAGAGTTTTATTTTCGAAAGATTCCCGTCTAAACTGCCAGGTTTTTTTCGAAAAAGTCCTGTTTCTGAAAAAAAGCGGCAGCCGCCATTATGCAAATGAAGCGTGGGATATTTAAATCCCCGCTTCATTTGCAATATCGACGTGCCTAATTTGCATCCCTTTACCGAAAACGGGATGTAGTCTAGACA
Organism: Rafetus swinhoei; assembly: GCA_019425775.1. Classification (NCBI taxonomy): domain Eukaryota; kingdom Metazoa; phylum Chordata; order Testudines; family Trionychidae; genus Rafetus; species Rafetus swinhoei. The sequence goes on along the minus strand of JAFJHL010000175.1, from coordinate 2,618,192 downwards.
TACGAACAACCCGTCCTAAGGCGTTCACAATCGTAAGTGTAAGGCAAGAGACAGACAGACAGGCGTGGGGGAGGGTGCAAGGAAACAATGAGACAGTATGGGTCTATGCACACCGGCAGATCCCATTACAGTCTTGGCACCAAAGGGCTGACAGTCGGAAAGGAAAGCAGAGGAGAAGAACACACGGAGAGAGGCAGGGTAACTCTCACTTCTACTGGCTTGAACCTGAAGTAACTCCAGTGAAGTCAACAGACTCAAACAGAGTGTAAAACCAGAGAGAACGGAGACCTGGGCACTGACCGGGCAAGTCTCCCCCTGCCAAAACTGAAGTGCAGTGGGATTTGTGGTGACAGTCACTGCCGTACAGAATTCAGCCATATAACTCTTCGGAATAATGGCCCCCATTTTACATAGGGCAAAAGGGAGGTGCCCACAATCACCCAGCAAACCAGTGTCCGAAGCAGAAATACAACCTAGGAGTCCGGATGTCCAGTTCTACCAGGCCACGCTGCCCAGCCACGAAACCCCCGGGCCATGCTGCCAATGCTAATGTCACAGCAGGAATGGGCCAGTTGGGGGCATTTTGAAGGAGGTGTCAAGAGCCAGGACACGCATTAAAAAATGGACAGTGTTATCAAAGGGCTTTCCTGCTCTGTTAGGAACATGAGACCATCCTGCCAGCTGTCTCCCCATGAGAGCCATGTAGCATGACGTTGGACCTCAGCTGGTCACTACTGGAGTCAGGAAAAAAAGTTTCTGCCCAGACCCTCCACTGCAGCATTGCACAATTGGACAAGGAGCCCTCTCCATAACCCCGCCCTTTGAAACATCCAGCACTGGTGGATACTGGACTTGGAAGACCCATGGTGAGACCCAGTCTGGCAGCTGTCGTGTTGCTAAGTCCTTACTGGCCATTTCTACTTCGAAAGCTCAGCTGTCTGGCTAAGCTAATTTGCATGTGCCCCTCCTGGGAGAGCAGGACTTGATTAAATGCACAACAGGCTAAATTAAGTGGTGTGCTCTGTGTGCACAGGCAGGAAGAATTGGAGTGCCTGGGAGTAGGTGTGTACATGCACGTGCATGTGTGCGGGGGCAGGCTAAGAGAAAAGCACCCAGCCTATCAGCTTTTTTTAACACATAACTTCTAGAACTTGGCAGCAGGTGAGGTAGCGGCTGACTACCTAAGGTTACGAGGCTGCAATTTTCAAACAGAAAAGTGCTAAGATACTGTTTTTCGGACACTGTGTTTCCACCCCAGCTCACCACTGGGGAAGGTACAGTCTCCAACTACATGGATAAGAGGCCTGAAGGGAACAGCACTGATCTGTGACAAGCAGAGCATAAGACAACACATTAAAAGGCAGTAATATTAGTTCCTGTCTATCCATTATGGACATGGCACCTGAGAGCCCACTCAGAGGGGAGCTATTACTCAAAGGACGTCGGGCTGGGAGTAGGGATATAAGCAACTAGTCGAGTAGCTTATCGGGTAGTTGACCAGTGACTCAACTGGTCTCTTCCCACCCCCTTGCTGCCTGTATCAGAGAGAGGCAGCAAAGGTGGGGAGCAGGAGCCGGTGCTGGGTGGAGTTCCCCCCAGCACCATCTCCGCAAGGTTGGGGTCAGGGAGACATACATTAGAACAGCCAAACTGGGTCAGACCAAAGGTCCATCTAGCCCAGTGTCCTGTCTGCCAACAGTGGCCAATGCCAGGTGCCCCAGAGCCTCCTCTAATCAGCTGGGCAGCATTTGAATCTCTCCTGGGCGGCCACCCAAGTGCTCAGCTTACAGGGAACTCTGATGGTGTCTTGAGTCCAGGATGGACGGAGGGTGATCTCTCTTATTCAGACTCCTCCCCATAGCCTGTGGTTGGGGACTCTCCTGGGCTGTAGGAACGGCAGGTTTAAGTCTATGCTCTGCTTTAGTCAGAGTTCCCTTTCTCTCTCTTTCTCTTGTTTTTTCACCAAAGATTTAAAGGGTCCCAATTTCATTCCGATGTGGAACACAAACAAAATTTCAAAACCTCACGACTTTTCACAAGCAGGAATCCTTGTTCTCCACCCACTGTCACTGTCAGCACCGATGTGCCTGTGTGTGTTAGATGGCCATAAATCATTATTTGAAACAAACCAGTGACCGGTTAGACCCTCTCAATGATTAACTATTTATTAAAATGCCCATTAATCATACACAAATGGAACCCTGCTACCAAGCATGTTACTCGTCCTCCCTCTGACTTACTGCATTGTCTGTCACCTTCACAATGTTCCCCTCGCATCTTCCGCCCGCTTTCTTCCTCCTCTTGTCACCAGCTCAGACGTCATCAAAGGCATCGCAGGAGCAGGGCCTAGTTCCCTGACATTTGCTCCTCGCTGTCAAAGCTATATTAGTGCTGGCTGATGTCTGTCATGCTTCAGAGGGAAACAGGAATTTTCTCCTAAGTCCTCGAGTTGAGAGATTTGCTAGAGGTGAGGATGCGGAAGAGGGGGCTGCTATTTTGCTGTGAGAGCCAGGCAGGATAAAGAACCCTGAAAGGGCTTATCGACTTGTTTTAACCCCTGAGCAGCTGAAGTGTTGGAAATCTAATTACTTTCCCTTGGGGGCGCTTGTAAAAATTCTCTGTGCGTTCACTTTGTTTTCACATGCGATGCTGTGAAACACCCGGAGAATCGCAGGAAGACATGGAGCTCCCCAATTCTCCTTGTTTTACCAGAGCTCCAATATTGTGATTGCCAGTCCAGTTAGGCAGGCAGAGGGCTCAGAGACAGGAAGATAAGATGAGGTGAAATGCTTGGCTGTGAAAACACTGCAATACTTTTCATTAGAGCCTGGCTTCTGTCATGTACTCAAACTACACGGTAATTCAGTAACAGGTTGTAATGGCTCGTGGGCACCGCTCCACCCTATGAGACAGATGCTGAGGAGCTGCTGTTAGCTGTGCCTTGTAGTGGTCAGAGCAAGGGATGAGGAGTCTGGGCTCCTAGTTTTTATTCCCGGCTCTGCTAGTGGCTTGTTCTTTGCCTTGGGTAAGTTGCTTCACCTCTCTGTCCTTCAGTTTCTTCCCCAGGAAATGAGATGAGCAATACTTACCATGCAGTGAGAATTACTAGTTATAAAGAACGATAAGATTGCCAGACTGGAGGTGCAAGAGGAGTGCTAAGTATTATTATAGGAAACCTGCCTTGCTACTTCGGTGATCATATGATAGTTCGACAGGAAGAGCTTTGCTGGGTATCGAAAAATGCTTCTCCAGACATGCAGCCATCCAAGCGGAGATGTAGATTTTGCTACATTAAGGAAATGATATAGGCAATTTTCAGTTGAACTATGTTATGGACGTGCTGAGGCTCATATATCATCCTTCCATATAAATAATGTTTCAGGATGTATTTTAATGCTGTTCTTCAGTCAGCTTACGAATTGGATTAGCAGAGAGCTAATCGTTTGCCCTGATTATTCTGGTCTATGCTGTACAACTTCCAGACACTTCTTCATATGCTGAAATGAGACTGTTGGACTACAGGAAGCACAGCAAACATTCCTGCATGCCACACGAGCTGCAGTCATATACGGGCTTTACACAGCAATGAGAAATGAGGGTGAAACATACCATACCCACTGTCAGGGGTGATTTATTATTAACTTTCTGCAAATGCTGCCGTTGAGAGAGGGGTGGGAGAGGGGCTGCATGCTTTGGCGTGCAGTAGGAATGGATGCTCTGGCAGACGTATGTGAATACATCTTCCTTTCGGTGCACAAAGACTTCCCCAAGCCATCACTGGTGTCCTCGTGGTCGAGCAAGGAGACAAATCAAAGTACTGCTTAGAAAGGGGAACTAGGCCAAGAAGGCATTGTACTCGCCTGTCTGGTAACTGGACACAGTGACTGGCTGGTGAATCAGAGCTGCCACGGTGCCGTGCCAAGCGTGGGCTAGGGGCTGTGACTAATAGCTCGTCTCTTTCCCAAGAAGGGGTTGAGTTCCTCTGCTTTACACAATCCAGATCATCACCTGGTCATTGCAAGGAAATGATGGGGCATGGGGAGGGTGGGCTGTTTGGAAGGGAGATAGGGATCAAGTGAGTTAGAGCCATTAGGGGAGGGTGGCTCTGCCCAGCTCTTCACTGGGGGGGCCAACGTTGATGCCTTTTTAATTTGCTTTGAGATGGTTCTCTGGGAAAGCAGGAGGCTGGCCTGGCAGCCGTCCTCCCCTGCATATTCTGCAGCCACGCAGCTCCATCTGCTGGTATCTCCCTGCATGCAGCTCCTCAGGGTTGGGGGGGCGTCCTGGCATTCTGGGGATGCTCCTGTGCACACACTCACCCCCCTTCGGAATGCAAACCCGGCCCCGCACTGGGTGAGAGTCTTACAGGATGAGCTGCGCCACATGCGGCATGAAAAGCCGACCTCGCAGCATCCGGATGCTCTGTGCACTGGATGGTCTTCACTCCAGGACCATAGGGGCTGGAACTCAGGATGCAGGGGGGGGATGCTGCAGCACCCCCTGGTTTGAAAAGGTTTCCAGGTGGGTTCAAGAACTCCCTGCCCTCCCCCGGCTATAAAAATGGTTCCAGCCCCCCTGCCCAATACTGCACAGGGATCTGCCAGGGCAGACCGTCCCCGTGAACCTTTCTCTCTGTTTTTACCTGCCGTGAGAATTTATTCAGTCGCACGTGTTGGGTCTAATTCTCAGCTCTACAGTAGCCCTCTTCGGCCACAATGGCAGTGCCCAAAACGATACCTTGAAGTGGGCCCCGAATGGTGACCTCACGCAGCAGGCAATCCCAGGGGCAGTCCAGCTAGCAGCAAGACCAGCCCTCAAAGCAGCCCTGAGATGGTCAGAGTGTACCTAGGGCACTGTACTATGGCTGTTCTCTGCTCCTCAGACCATCTGGGGAGCGCAGAGGGTGTTAGACAAATCCAGGGGCTTCTGCCTGGTGTTGAAATGGATCTTTCATGGCCCACAGTGGGGTAGATTGTTCCCGGTACCAGTGAAAATTCAGATTCAATTTGCTCAATGCACAGGAATTTATTTGAGAGAGAATCACCTAAGCAGTGAAAGGTCTTATAATACATCTTCCTAATCAGCCTCAACCATCAGTAACTATGTTGGCCTTGTACAGTATCCTGACTGGCAAACAAAGCAGGTATACAGTCCCGTCCCAGATGGAGCCTTCTCCTCTTCCCTTCTGAAGTACTTGGTCTGTCAAATGCCCCCCTCAGCAGGGTCTTGGTAGCCCCTAGGACCTTTAGTTCAAAAGTCCCTTGAGACCCTCTGTCTCCCAGGCCTCTTCCAATGTTAAATGGGAACGTACGTGACTAACACTGCACGTATGGTAATCTTAGTACTTATATACCCCTTGCTCTCAAAGGACTCACATGGTGTCGTTCCATGACTGGTTTTCTAATTAAGATTTGAGGAGGGGGCTACAACCTGGACAGACCAAAACTCAGTTAATGTTTACTCTCTCATCAGTCATTCACTTGAGCTCTTAGTGTGGTACCAGCTGAAAGGGTCTTTTTGACCCGGGTCATCCTGCACTACGCTCACTGATCCCATGTCTTCTGCGTTTCTTCCCTTCTGTGAGCTGGCCAGCAGCTGACCAAAGTTTTAACTAAAATACCCACACACAGAGAGAGCCTTTGATTAACCATGGAAGTGCAATTTCAGCACGCTCAGTAAATTTCCATACAAATGGCCCAACGCTGGGAGACCCCTGCTCCCAGAAGCCTCTAGCAAATTCAGACATACCAAGCCAAACCAAACTCATGTTTCCCGCATTCATTCATATCAATCCCAGCAATTCACAAGAATACTCTGGCACCTTCCCCACATCTGGCCACCGGACAGTGGGCGATAGCTCTGCACAGGAAGGGGGTTTCAGAGAATAAGGTCCCTTGTTTCCCCCCAGCATCGGAGAATGCTACTGTGGATTGGATTTCTGGAGCTTGGGAAATGCCTTTTCTCAGCCTTGATTTGGAACCACTTCTTCCAGCTGTGGCCCTACAATGGCAGATTTTGCTGCTCAAGGTCAATCGCGAGGTGCTCTTTTGGGTGCAGCCAGGTACAGGAAATCATTGGCATTCAGCACTTCTCCCCTGGTGTTGCAGGCTGGAGACAAATCAGTGGCAGAGGCTGTCTGGATGGCTCCTCTCTCTGCTCCAGCAGAAGCACAGCAGCTTCATTTCAGGGGAAGTTATGAGACTCGCTCCAGCATGTAAAACCGGACTGAAGGGACTCAGCAGTGGCTTGAACATCAAATGCAAACAGCTACACAGGAAGAGCCAATTGGTTCGTATGACAAAAACGACTCTGAACAGAGTGTTTGGTGGCGCCGAGAGTTCTGCTTCGCTGCAAACAAGAGACACCGTCCTGAGACACAGCCAGCGTCACACAAAGTTACCCACGTCCCGCAAACTCCAAGGACTTGTTGCAATCCAAGTTTTGATATGTCTGTTGCTTGTAGCTCATTGGCACCCCTCTGGGCTACCCAGTTTCCTCATTTCTCAGAGTTGGAGGTTTGTCGGTCTTGCGGCGCTAAAGCCATCATTTCTTGTACACCTCCCCCTTCACATCTTTTACAGTCCCATAGTAAATGCTTGTATCTCGTGACACTCATTAAGAGACTCATTACTGGGCCTGAACAAATAGCATGGGGTGGGGGGGTTAGTCATTCACAAAAACAGTCAGTTGCAGGTGAATTATCCACCAGCAGAAAGGGTTGGATTTATCAGCTGAACCATTCACTAGGAGCAGTTACGCAAGGGAAAGACCAAGATTCTGCAGGGAAGTGAGGCAGTACTGTCAGCTCCATGCAGCGGGGGGTCCAAGGGCTTCCCACCTGCCTGCACGGCCTGATACCAAGCACTGTGGAGTGTGCTCCAGCCTCTCCATATCCAGCTCTCGCCTCTGCAAAGTTAAGCTAGGACTGACACCCCCCCCCCACTCCCACACACACACACAGTATTTCCATATTGGGGGCACTAGTTCTGCTGCCCACCTGAATTTGCAGCCCACTTGAATCTGTAGCGAGGGGAAGTGACATGCCCAGGATCACACATCATGTCATTGGCAGAGCCAGGAATAGAATTCAGGTTGTGTGACTCCCAGTTTAATGCCCTGTGTAATAGGCCTCTCTGCCTATCAATTATGCTTTCGTCAATCAATATGTGTTTAAAAAATCTTTTTGGTCCATCTGCAAGGCTCCTGTGCTATCTTCAATTTGTGCCATCTAGCAGATATGATGGATGGGACCACTCCATTGTTAAGGGTTTTGCAATACCCAAGCATGGATGAGGGAGACTTATTTCAGAGAGTCAAATTCATCCCTCATGTAAGGAAGAAAACAGGGTTGCACCAAGTATCAAATGGTTCTCATCTCATCTGAGGTTGACTGCATACACTGGAAGAAAGAAACAGGTGTAGCTTACAGGGGTATCCAAGACAGTGATGACAGTCAGTGCCCATGTGAAGGGCAGTTTGGGGGGTTGCTCTAACAGAACTGCGTTCAGGTGAAGGGAGCTGGGAGAGATGGTGTGGGAAATGATGCCCCTTTCTACTGTCACATTTTGCATCCTTTGACCAGGGACGAGCCATATGACCATGAACTGCAACTTTTGTAGCTGCCCCTTGCAACAGTAGCCACCAAAATGAATGGTACCAGAGTTCATTTGGAAATGTGGGCACGTCGCTGCCCGGGGTTATTAATGTCACGGAAACATAAATGTAACGTTCTGTTCAGCAGTCAAACATCCTCAGATCTTGACAAGAAGGCCAGCGAAGCATTCAAGCTGCTAGCTGCTGTGCTGGCAGGAAAGACAAATTACTTTTGTGTGTTGCACAGCAGTGGTCGCTGTCCCATTTGTGTTCGTGGCAGCCATGCTGAGAACATAGATACAAACAGGAATACTCTTGCTGGAAGGCTGCACTGTCATACTATTTTATTTCTTGGACTTTAGATCCCACAAGAACCCCGAACCAGAGAGAGACAAAGCAGGCTGCTCCCTACACCAGAGAAGCATAACTCACCCAACTGTGGTCTAGACCTCTGCAGGCCGAGTGCTGCTCTCCGAGGTTTCACTGCAGTACCCCAAGAATCCTCCTTTCCCAGTGCCTTCCGCAGAATGATAACTTGCAATTCCAAGAGTCCTAAAAACACCATGCCCAGGAGCAATTTTTATCTCCATGTGTTCAGGTGGGCATGTGTGTATCCCTTCGCTAATATACCTCAAGGTGAACAAGCATTAGCATCTGTGTTGTGCAGATGGGGAACACACAGGCACAGAAAAGATGTTTTGCCCCAGCTCACACAATGAGCCAGTGATGAAGCAGGGAATAGAACCTACAGGTAAGCAAGCCACTGTACCTACTTTAACAACCGTCGCCAGTTTGAAAGGAGTTTTTCTTCTGCTCAAAGATGCTGAAGCGAGAAACTGTTACAAGTATCAGCAACATCTCTTTCCCCTTTCTGCAAGGGTGTGGAACTCAGCAAGGAAGAACTGCTCAGTGCCTCAGGATTTTCTATACCTTGGCAATGTTTGCTTGTAAGAACACTGGTGATGTTTAATAAGAGTCATTGCTTTGCCTGAATGGATGACAGCGCCGGGAAAATGGAAAGGTTATCTTAGGATAGTCCCCATGGTCCACCATCCACCTAAGTTTTGTTACTGTGACTTTAGCCTGAGTGGTGCAGCTGAAACCCTAAATATATTACACAGACAGAAGTTACAGCAAATGAGAGTGTGACTAATGTGAAGCATTCTCCCAGAATTCATTATAAGAGCCTACTTCCCTTGCCTAATGACAGTATGATTAATGAGCACCAACGCTCAATAGTCTAATGTTCCAGTCTGATGGACTCCCTGTGCCTTAAGATCCCAGTTGGTTCTAGGATGGGTCAAGTCTACAGATGTTCCACACAGTTAAGCAAAAGGGTTTTGAATATTAACCTTGAATTTAGTTACAGATTAATTTTTTTTTTTTTTTTTTTTACACTGAAAAGGAAACAATTGTCGCAGCCAAAGTGGAAACTTACTACAGAGAGTTGGCTGGGGTAGGAGCCTCCCCCACCACCCGGGGCTGGCTCCAGGAGCACTAGAATGGCCTTGGTCAACAAGGAAGCATGGTGGAATGTAGGCACTGTGCTAGCACTCTGTGCAGTGGGCACAGAAAAACACCCAACCAGCCATGAAAGGAGTGGCTAGAAGCTCTGCTCCATCCCAACAATAGCATTACCATACACTAATGCAAAAAAATGGATTGTTGTTTATTCGTATGACAGCACCATCGACTGGCCCCGCTCAGACCAATACCCCACCGCGCCGTAGGTGACACCACTTGCAATGACACATAGAGGTAGTCACCATCCTCAGCATGAAGTTCATCATCCTGGTTTGCATTACGTTTTGCAGACTGAAGGATAACTTAGAAAGAAACACATTGTGCCATGGGGATGTGCATTTCACTGTCCTCTCTCCGCTGCTTCGAGGGTCAGTGCCGTCACAAAATGCTGCACCGCCCCGAACTCAAAGCCCAGCAGATGGATGAATGGATTAGTGTATCGCCAATGCTTGATTCTAAATATCATGCAGTCACTGTAATTTCCAGGGCGTGCGTACTTTGGGATCATAAACATTGTTTGTTTCTCCTCTCCCAGAAGTGGTTTGGTAGCCCAGGATCTCTGGCATCTTATTAAGTGTTTTCTTGGGGCTTCAGGACCCAGTGCTGAAATGGGGTCTGCACAGGCAGGGCCTTGCACCCACCTGGAGCCCTAGTGAAGCCAACAAGGGCTCACTGCAAAATCAGGGCCTCATGATCAGCCCATATGTTACTGTCTTCCTCGTATACTTTAGCAGTGCTTCTGCCTGCTTCGCTGGATTAGCGTCACAGCACACAGTTCCTAACTGTGGCATCCTTGATAACCAAATTGCATGCTTCAGAGTTGACTTCCTTGACCTATTTGTAGTTGGGTATTTATGTTTTGGTGGTTTTGTGTTGTCATGTTGTGTTATGATGAATTTTTGGCTAAGCCAGTTCTGTTTGTCCTCTGAGGAAAGGACAAGGAGCAATGGGCTTAAACTGTGGAAAGGGAGGTGTAGGTTGGACATTAGGAAAAACTTCTGGTCAGGGTGGTTAAACACTGGAATAAATTGCCTAGGGAGGTTGTGGAATCTCCATCACTGGAGATATTTAAGAGCAGGTTAGACAGACACCTGTCAGGGATGGTCTAGAAGGTGGTTGGTCCAGCCATAAGGGCCGGGGACTGGACTTGATGACCTCTCAAGGTCACTTCCAGTTCTATTGTTCTATGATTCTTTCCCTGGATTCAGCTCTTTACTTCCTGGTTCCTCTGGTTGTACTCCGCTAGCTGAGCTGCACACTCCTGCAGTTTAGTTTTCTACACTCTTTCCTGCTGTGAGGTGCCTGTTTCAGCCCCTGAGTGTACATGTGCTTTGCTGAGCATCCAGCATGCTTCATCCAAGGTTGATGTTTGCCCCAGAGATCTGCTTTTTCTTGGCTCGCCCTCTGACTTAGCCATGGCCACGTGCATGGGGCCAAGCTCATGAAAGGAATAATGAGGAGGCAGGTTTGGTTCCCAGGATTTTAATGAGTATTGAGCAGTGGCACGGCTGTTCATTGAGGAATGGCACAGCACCCACTTGCCTTTCCCTAACACAGAGCTGTTCTCTGATGGGACAATCCCGAGACCCAGCCTCCAGCTGCACCTGACATTTGTGAGATCCCAAATCCAACCCCAGAGCCGTCTCGGATTTCTGCCCGTGGGCATTTTGATACAAACTAGCCAGAGTTGGGTGACTTTCAGAGCACGCTGCATGGGCTAGTCCTTTGGCCAGGTTTTAAGAGAAGGTTGAGAGTATCTGCCAGGAGATGAAAGCTTCTGTAGCCAGTTTACTAGCCGGCAGAGTTGAGTTAATTAGTTCCTGTTGAATGTCTGGTTTTTTATGCTGTTGGGTGTATAATGCTGTCGTAAGATTAATAAAGCATCAGGGAGCCTGCAGCTTTTGTCGCGGCATCTTTTATTTACTAGCATTTAAATGAATAGCCCTGCTCTGTCGAATGGGTTGAGCCAACTCCTCAGGTCCCAGAGCAGGGTGAGGCTGTGTTTTGCAGCCCAGGACTAGAAGCAGGCTTGGCCCAAGTTGCAGCAGGACTCAGGCTCTGACTCTCCCCCCCCCAGCCCCCCCCATCCCAAGAAGTGTTTGAGGACCCCAATTCTGAGGGCTTGCAGACTCACATCAGATTGATTGGCATGTGGCCAGAAGGGGGCTGGGTCTCCAAGCTGAGCCAGTGCCCAGGCGTCGAGTGCAGAATGGAGATAGCATTGAAGTGACTTGCTGAAGTCACATAGAGTCCAGCCCTGCTGGGAATGGGGCCGTGACCACCTGAATCCCGGGCTGGCCACGGCTCCTCCTCTGAGCTCGGGAACTCGATTCTCCAGGAGAGAAGTAGATGTCCAGGCCTGCGTGGGGCCCGCATGCTGGACTTTTCATTGGTGCTCATCTTACGTTGGACTAAAGAGACATTTGGCCCAACCATCACCTCCTGGAGCTAATGGGAATGGGCTTCCATTGGCACAGGCTCAATCAAAGCTCCCACGACAAAGCAAAGTGACAGGGCAGCTACAGACAAGGATAAAAATAAACACCGATCGGGGCGATACTTTAAAACTAGAGGCCTGCTGGGGTAAGCCAGGTTCAGACTCTGCAGAGTAGTGAGGCAGATTGGACAGCCACAGCATCAAATGAGATTTGGGCAGAGAGCTCTCTAAGCTGGAGTGTGAACTGAGTCACTGATACTTTGGGTTGTGATGCCTATTATCTCAATGTCCTCATTCCATATGAGGCACTCTGGTTAACCCAGGTCTAGAGTATCATAACTTGTGTGGAGAAAGTAAATAAGGAAAAGTTCTTTACTTGTTCCCATAAGAACTAGAGGTCACCAAATGAAATTAATAGGTAGCCGGTTTAAAACAAACAAAAGGAAGTATTTTTTTCACACAACGCAGTCAACCTGTGGAACTCCTTGCCAGAGCATGTTGTGAAGGCCAGGGCTTTAACAGAGCTCAAAAAAGAGCTAGATACATTCAAGAAGGAAAGGTCCATCAATGGCTATAAGGGTGGGCAGGGATGGTGTCTCTAACCTCTGTTTGTAAGAAGCTGGGACTGGGCGACGGGATGGATTACTTGATGATTCCCTGTTCTGTTCATTCCCTCTGCAGTACCTGGCACTGGCCACTGTCAGACAGGATACTGGACTAGATGGGCTTTTGGTCTGACCCAGTCTGGCCGTTCTTATGTTCTTCTTATGAGTTATAAGGAGGGGATTAGTGTTCACAGCTCCATAAAAATGAAAAACTTGTGAAAGATATCAGATGGCTCACCCTGGACACAGAAGGCTTCTGCTTATCCCCGGCCATTCCCTGTCCAGCATGCTTTAGTCCTGAGATGGTGAGAGAGCAATTCCATCTCCAGCGTGCACTGAGACCCTGGCCTTCCAAGGGTAAGGGGGCAGGGCAGGGTGAAGACCAGCTCGCTAGGAACTGGACTGAGACCATGGCATGCTGGGGAGTGCAGGCCAGACCACTGGATAGTGATGCTTTCTAGTCCCTGCGGAGACGGAGCAAAAGAAAGGGAGGGGCCCAAGAGAACTCCGAGCAAGAGGGGGACAGCAGCAACGTCAGTGTGACGGAGGAGGGAAGAGGTGAGGTTTCTGATGTGCCATATTTAGCTGAAGGGCGCAATGGCTGTTCATGAGGGAGTCATCCATGCAAAGATGTGAGCCAGCACAGAGGGGCCGAGAGAGCTGCGAGGGCCAGCAACACGTCTCACGGGAAATGTGGCTGACATGGGTCATAGGCATGTTTCACACAGCGTAGCTTTAAATGTTTAAAGGGGGGGAATAAATCACACAGAGAAACTATGGATGGCCCTGGAAAGAAACCAACATTGATATTCTGAGGCAGCCGTCAATTATGTCAAGGGTACTTGAGTACACTGGGAAGTAAGAAAGAGAAACTTTTTTTCCAGGTTACTAGGCGAAATAATGAAATATACATTTGAATAACCTTCAGGTACAGCATCTCTCCTCCAGGTATTTACTCAAGCTAATAAAATCCCTCATTTTAGGTAACAAGGCGGCAATTGCTGTTCTTCGTGCGAACAGGAGCCACTTGGTTTTGAGTCATTCAGACAAAAATAGCAAGATGGAAAAGCAGGCATCCAATGTATTTCAAGCAGAAAATCAAAATTATAAATCCCACGGCATGTGTGCATGTAATAATATATGCTGCGTATAATTAACTAGCTTAAACTGCAAATCTTAAACTGTCGGTTTTAATCAAGGTGCAGAAGGGAGCCTAACAAAACGCAGATAATGGTAAGACTGGTTATTGAATTTAATTTTTTTAGGGATCAAAATAGCTATAATTTTATCTATAAAGCACCGTTTTCTAGAGGAAACTGGGAAACCATGGATTGTGAAGCTGTGTAATTCTAAACCATGGCATGACTCCTTCCCCGTTCTGCTTTACCTCCCATTCCAAGGCCTCCCCATGAAATTCACCCCGGGCAGAGGGTCAAATTCACAGCTAGGCACCCCTCCTGTCAGGGCTTAGTGCCTGTGGCTGCAGCAGCCAACCAGTTCACTATTGTGGTGTGTTTTTACTTCCCTAATACAGGGTGATTCACAGCCCTGTGTTTCTTCTTCCAACTTTGGAATGTTGGAACCCGGATCCCAGAGACACATTCCAAAATGGGCCTGTGCAAAAAGGCCTTTGGCCCTTGCCAGCACGACAGTACGTGCATTCAAGTGACTGAAAAACTGGCAGAGGCCTTTGGTGCCATCTGTCCTCTCATAAACGGGGGAACTATAGCGTGGCAGCATTTTAGAAAAACAGCAGAATGAGCAGGTGTCCTTACAAAGCGTGTGTGCTCCGCCCAAACGATGCCTTCCTGGAAGGCAAGTGTTCCGCCATTGGCCTGACAAAGGCTGCTCACCAAGAACCGGCCTGGAAATGACCGCCTTGGACACAGTCACACTGCTAACTTCCCACGCTATTTTTTTAATCGTTTGGTGAATGGGGGACAGAGTGGTCTGCCCCTTAAAGAGAAGTATTGTCTCATGGTCAGCCCACCCCACCCACGGCACTTTAAAGCAGAAGGGGGAACCTAAGGCCCAGGGGCCGGATGCAGCCCCTGGCTTGCTTGGATCCGGCCCCCAGGGCTCAGGGCTCCCCCACCCCAGCACAGGGGAGCCCGTGCTGGTGCGTCCACCCCCCACTGCTCCACTGCAGAACTGGAGCACACAAAATCTACTTGGCTGGGCCCCCCAGGCTCTGCTGTGTGAGGGGAATATGGGGAGGGTCTGTCTCCTTCTCAGTCCGGGGCCACATCAGGGAGGGGTCGGGGTTTGGTTTTGTTTTTGCGTCTTACTTGTGTGGCCCCCAACTGATTTTTCTGTAGGTCATCAACCCCCAACCCAAAAAAGATTCCCCGCCCTTGCCTTAAGGCTTGAAAGTCCAACAAATCTACACATAAGGCGCTATAGGGGAAAGGATCAAGAGGATTCGTCCTAGAAATGCGTGGTACATGGGAAGAAATCCCATCCACCGTACCTTTAAGGGCCCAGAGCCGGGAGTTTTGCAGAGAGGGTAAGGAAAGCTTCAAAGCACTTTCCTCTTACGCCTACAGGAAATCTCCAGCCATTATTGCTGCACCAGGGCTTTCACCTGTCCAGCTTGAGCTGCAAAAATTCTCACCGTCACTCCTGATTTGGGTTTGAACAGCATCCACGTTCAGGCAGTGGTTTATGTGGAGTTTGTCTGCGGCTACCAACTGCCTTGCAGAAGCCTTGTGCAAACTTTCTCCTTTCTCTGAGTATCTGCAGGCTTTGTCAGGCTGCGGGGGGGGGCTGCCTAGCAGAAGTCGCAGGGCATTTGTCCAGTTTCCCTGATTGAGTGCGCCTATGCCATCTGGCTTAATTTTGCGTCAGTGGAGCAGCACAAAGAATCAAAGCATACTTAACTCTGGCCTTCGACTTGGACATTTTAATAGCCTACATGACTAGCGAGCAAATGAGACCTGCTGCTGACAGCCAGCAGACGGGCAGCTCTGTCGGAAATATATTTGGGGGAGGGTCATCCTTCCAAATGCTTTGTCTGGGGAGTTGTAGGAAAAGCAGTTACAGGACAGAGCAATTTCTTCCTGGGGCAGTGGCTGCTTGTTGTTTGCCCCTGGAATCCCAGAACAGTTTGCTTCTTTGATGCACTGCTCTAAATAAATGAATATTTCCTTTGTAATTCACCTGGACCTCTTCCCCAGAGTGTTAGCTTATTGAAAAAAAAATCTTGAGTTTGCATGAAAGTTGGGGAACCACTTAGTATACTGATGCCATTTACTGCCCTGAATAGCTCGTGAGCCACACCGACAGGTGTTGTACAAAGGAGAAAGGGAGACGTGGGCAATCACCTCTGTCCGGCATGTACACAGGAAGGAGTGCTGCAGAAAGAGATGTAGGGGTCAGAGTGCACCACAAGCTAAACAGAAGTCACCAGTGTGACCCTGTTGCAAAAAAAGCAAACGTGATTCTGGGTGGCATGAACAGGAGTGTTGTGAGCAAGACACAAGAAGTCATTCTTCCGCTCTACTCTGCGCTGATTAGGCCTCAGTTGGAGTATTGTGTCCAGGTCTGGCACCACATTGCAGGAAAGATGTGGAGAAATTGGAGAGGAGAAGAGTCCAGAGAAGAGCAACAAAAATGATTAAAGGTCATTTAATAGGAATGTTTTCCCTGGCCTCTGTTTCTCTGGAGGTGGGTGACAGGTGAGGAATCATGTGTGGATTACCTGTTATTTTCCCCTCCCTCTGGGGCATCTGGCATTGGCTGCCCAGGATACTGGGCTGGATGGACCGTTGGTCTGACCCAGGATGGCCCTTCTTATGTAAAGGTCTAGAAAACATGAGCTATCAGGGGAGACTAAAAGAATTGGGCTTGTTTAGTTTACAAGAGAGAAGACTGAGAGGGGACATGATAGCAGCTTTCAAGTACCTAAAAGGATGTTACAAGGAGATGGGAGAAAAATTGTTCTCCTTGGCCTCTGCGGATAGGACAATAAGCAATGGGCTTAAACTGCAGCAAGGGAGGTTTAGGTTGGACATTAGGAAAAACTTCCTGTCAGGGTGGTTAAACACGAATAAATTGCCTAGGGAGGTTGTGGAATCTCCGTCTCTGGAGATATTGAAGAGCAGGCTAGACAGACACCTGTCAGGGATGATCTAGACGGTGCTTGGTCCTGCCGTGAGAGCAGGGGACTGGACTCAATGACCTCTCAAGGTCCCTCCCAGTTCTAGTGTTCTATGATTCTATGAAATTTAGGGCAATTTGGTGCCCCAAATGTTGCGGTGCCCTATGCAGCTGCATATTTTGCGTATTGATAGGGCCAGACCTGCTGATATTTGTAATGACAACAACAAATAGATGGGAAGGTCCTAGCGGGAGGGCAGAGGTGCCTGCAGCCCAATATTTGGGAGGGGAGGAGCTTTCAAATAGAGAGGATCTAATTTATGTACTGCTTTTGCCTGTTGCTACCATCTGCGCTACAGAACAGCTCATGTTTCCCTCCTTTCTACTTAAGAGAAACAATTAAAAAACACTTTCAGCAAGCCCACCATATGGGCAGTCGAGAAATGATTTCTTCTCCAGATTCCCTGCCCCCCTTAGCTTTCATGCTTTTCTCTCCTTCTCTTTTCTGATCTTCCAACTGTGGAGGAAAGGAAATCAATCAGAGTCTCAGAATCTTGGCAATTGATTGCCCAGCAGTGAAAGCAATTTCCAGCTGTATTGAGCATGGGGGTAATTCAATGGGTCTGAGGCCATGGGCTGTTATTAGATGGGGGTCATTTCCTAACATATCACTGTGCTCTACCACTCTTTGTGCCCCTGATCTGGTTTAAAGCATGTTATAGAGTTGAAATTAGAGCCCAGTACAGTGAATAAATTGGCAAACAAACTCCACCACCTTATCAAAGCATTCAATCACAATCTGAAATTTGTCCACCATGCTAACAGCTCACAGAGTCCTTTGTCCATTAAATTACCTGAAAGGACCAGGGGAAGGAAAGAGGCAAAGTGACATTTCTTCCTTCTGCCTGTAATTAATACTGTATTTGTAGCAAGAAGGGGTCTGACAAGACTGCTGTCTGCCTCTATGCATGTTTCTCATGCGGGCACTCAGCCAGGAAGGGTTGATGTGGGAAAGAATTCAATTCCAAAGGCTTACAAGTAAAGAAAACACAATCCAATACTGCAGACACATCCATTCCCTTGCCTGTTGCTTCACATTTTCACTTATTCCCCTCTGCTCTGAATAAAGCAGCGCTCAATCCACCTGATACATCGTCTCAACGCCACAGCTCCGAGCCATGGATGTCAGCTGCAAGGCCTTTGTTGTTAATGCGTAACATGAATTAATTGCAGGCTATTGTGGTTTTGGCTGTATCTCCGCAATATTTGTTTAGACATTTATTCTGAGAGAGAAGCTTTAAAAAAAAAAGTGGAGATAAATTCCCAAGGAAAATGATAGCCTGGGCACAGGAACAGAGACATGTGCGCAGACAGCTTAGCTAGCTCATCTCCTGCCTTTCTGCAGGTATAGTTAGAAATATTATGGGTCCCAGGTGTATGCCCATGACTGCATCTTTCCCATTATCGTCTTGAAGCCTGCGCTAAGGTCAGAGTTCCCCATGGTGCAGGATTATTGCACAAACAGGTAGCATTAAACAGCCCTTGTCCCGCAGAGCTTGCAGATTAAACAGTCACAATCAGAGCTGGGTGAAAGACCGCTTTCTTGTTTCACAGGAACACTGAAAACTGGGGAGGAAAAAAAACACGCCCTGTTTGGGGTTGAACGAAATACTTCCTCTTGACAACATTTATAAACTAAACGCCATTTCAAACTGAAAAACTGAAATGTTTGGAAAATGTCAAAACTCTTTCAATTGTTTCCGGTTTTTTAAGGGTTTTTTTTTCTCCTTCCCTAAATTAAAATTTGGTGAAACTGACATGTATTCGTGAAACTTCTCCCTGTTATAAATCTGCATTTTTCATCAAAAACAAAAGTTTTATGCCCCTCTCTCTAGGGGAACCCCAGCCCCCTATACCCACCTTGCCTCAGTGACAAGTCGCCATCTAGCCCCTGCCTCAGGGGCAAACTGCTGTGTGAAATGGCCACTCAACATTGGCAAGCGGGCATGGACTTGCTGCCGTCTCCTGCCCTGGCTGCCTCTGCAGCCCTAGTATCCTGAGGCCTTAAGAGCAAGGCCTCAGCCTGGGAGTTTGCCTGGCCAGAGCTACGGAGCTCTGCCTGCCTTTCCCCAGCCCTGCTCTGTCTCAGGTACCCTCTGTAGCTTCCCTGGCAACCAGGTCCCGCCTGCTCCACCACTGGAACAAAAGTCTCCTCTCGTCCCCTCCTGGAGCCCAAATTTATACTAACTCAGCTGGGTCTTTATTGGCTGCCGCTGCCTCAGCTGTGGGCTCCACAATCTCAGTCCTCTCCCAGGGCTCCTTGCTTCCACCTGGAGCATGATGACCACCCTACAACAGTTGGCTGTATCCCTGAAGCTTTCGTCCCATGACATCTTTAAATCCTGGCATCTCCAGGACAATCCTGGAGGGCTGGCAGCCCTAGGAGATGCTGTCTCTTGGATGAGAGGCAATACCAAGGTTCATGATGCTGGCAGCATCTGTAAGAATAAGGTGATGTTAAATTCTACTGTCCTGGCCCAATTCCAAGTTGGATAATGATGTTGTTTACCTGTGAAATTGAACGAGGAATTAATTGGGTATGGTATTTTCTTTACTGCCTAGCCCTAAACTCCTGCTGCGCTCTTTTAAACAGCGGCAGTGTTTCACCCCAAATATGGCTATATTGGAATGATAGGTGAAATAATTCTTCTATTCTTCTATAGAGAGAGCGATCACCTAGGGTTTGCAATGCTGGACTAAATCCTCAGCTAGCATAGGCTGGCACCAAAATTAATGGCCCTGTGTTGATTGACCCAGCAGTGAAAGTAACTTAATATTTCTTACAAGTACTGTCCTATTGCAACCCAGGTCCCTGCCGGCTTTTGCTGAAGCTCAGCCAGCTCTTGCCAGAGCTGTGCACCAGGGCACACCTACTGTCTGTCATCTCTGGATTGACCCCATATGTGGACTTGGCCCAGTATATGTACTATGCAAACCTGAGGGGGGATGAGCAATTATTGACCATGTGCTAGAAGCAGCTTCTTAGGTTCCTGACTCAAACGCATTATTGTAATGCGCTGAGGGGTATTTAAAGATGAAGAACAATATGGTCTGGGATATGCAAGTATCAAGACACAAAAAGCAAATTCTGGTGTATGTGTGTGTGGGGGGGGGGGGTGGGGGTGTGTGTGTAAAATATACATGCACTTTAGTTTATACTTTTCCTTATCAGAAGTATCCGCTTAGTTCTCTGAAATCTTTCATTTTTTCATATAGAAATATTAGTTATGAGATCAAAGATCCATTATGTCAAAAACAGTCCTATAATAACAACAAAAAGGAATCAATTTCCCAAAGGAGAATGCTCCATTTTTATGTCATAAAAATTACAAATAAAGCACCTTCTATATTACTTCAGAAAATGATGGCTGTTTAATCTTATACAATATAGATAAGCCCCGCTGCAGTGCTGAGAAAGCTAATTCAAACAGAGCGAGGGTGGTAGAGAGTAAAAGAGGAATGCTTAGCAATTGAAGTTGAAAATTGCCAGATTAGAAAAGAGTTTCTCAGAGCATCCTTGCATGGTACCATTTTTAGCTGCCCTAATACAGCAGAGTCCAAGATTATCAAATAATAATGTGTACCTTTCAGCCAGAGATCTCCACGCACTTGGAAAATGTGAATGGGGTTATGCCTCTAAAGGTAGGGGTATTCAGTTTAAGGGAGCCAAGTTACCGGCAGATCAAGTGACTTGTTACCAGTCCCGGGTCTTCTAAGTTCTAATCCTCTGCTGTAATCACGAGGCC
This sequence comes from Rafetus swinhoei, assembly GCA_019425775.1. Lineage (NCBI taxonomy): Eukaryota > Metazoa > Chordata > Testudines > Trionychidae > Rafetus > Rafetus swinhoei. Next base: position 2,598,129 of record JAFJHL010000175.1, on the reverse strand, counting down.
ACTGTAGCAGACACTAGGAGGGGGAAGATGAAGCTGTGTTAGAGATCACATTTGGCCACTTATGGGCATTAGATGATATGAGGCAGGTTGTTGATTAATGAAATTTGCGCTGGAGAAAAGTGCCTGTACCTTGGAGGCAGAAATCCTCTATCAACACAGACACGGGGTGGGCGGCAGCAATTTATCTTCCCCCGACCCCTGTGCTTCAGTCCTGTCCTGGAATAGACTTTGCTCCTTTTGTCCTTTCTGCCCTTGGTATGACTGCTGAGGCTGCCCGCTCATGCTAATTAGGGACACCTGTCCGTTAGCAACCGGACTGAGACTTTGCTGTCGTCCTCTCTCTGACAAACTGCACCAGCTAATTCACCTTGGCTGCTGAACGGCCATTAGATTCAAGCCAATGATCTAAAATGAAAAGCTCCACATCCCATTACCCTTCACACTCAGCTATCCACTAGCCATCCAAAGCCTTTTTTTAATGCAACATACGAAGGAAGGCGTCACAGAGGTAATTTTGGTTCTGTAATGTTCACAGGGGGAGATTTTGTTGAAGAGAGAGTGCCCTAGTTGCACACACAGTTTAGAAAACAAAATTAAAGCCGTGTGTGTTTGCCCTCTATGTTTTTGTATAATGGTCTGTGCTTATTTTCCTCAGCTGCAAATGGACTTTTCTCAATAAGCTGCCAAAAAAAGTGAGGGGGAGAGGTTATGGCCCCTTTTAAATATTGACTTGTTTAAGACCAAACAAAATCACAAACATTAAAATCAAGTATGAATTTTGGAAAGCAAAGTGAAGGTATAACTGCTGGCCTTTAAAAAGCCCTAAAGATTGTATTAAGGCTGTCGATCTTTGTTCCACAGTTTGAAGGGAAAGAAAAAACACGCACAAAATGTTTTCATTGTGGCAAAGGGTCTGGAAAAAGGCTGACGAGTCTGTGCTACTGCAGAGAACTTTCTGAAGTACACCCCTGCCCCATGCCAGAAGAAACAACACACAGTGGCAAGGGTGGTTGTCATCCAATATTTAAGGAGATAAAATACATAATGCTTATGAGGCAGCCCTGGATCTCTTCCCAGCTCGTTTCTTGTTTCAGTGGTGTCACAGCCATGACACATCAGCTCCTTTCTAATTGTTTGTACTCATGTTTTATTCCCTTTTGTTTGTGACACCTTCTCAGAAGCTGCTTTTTTTTACCTATTTTGTCCTCTTGGTGCCTGATATATATTGAGGTGGTTAATTTGTTCAGCGCAACAAAAGCCTAAATGGTTTGTCCCAGTTTCGGGGCATGCTGCCCTGTGATCCTCTCATCTGGTAGCATCTGAGTCCACCCGCTCCAAGTCCTAGACTTTTAGTCTTCCCATCTCTGAGGCTGAATCCTGTCACTCTCCCATTCCTGGACAGGACCTAGAACTGCAGCACCCTGTATGCCAGCTAGTCCAATCAGACTTGGGTCTAGTAGTTCTTCCCTGTGGGAGCTGTGACCAATGATGAATACAGTGACTCAAAACAGCTCTCTTAAAACAAAGAATAGTTTAATCTTAACTGTAGCACCCAGGCTAGGGATAAGAGAAGAGATTTTAAAAACAAATGGTCTACATGCATGCACATCTTACCCCAGATCCCCAGTCTCTGAAGGCCTGATCTTTCTTCTCCCATTTACATCCAGCCAAAATTCTTTGCTGTTTCTTCTGTCTCTAGAGCCTGGTTAAACCAGCCCAAGGTGGACTTCAAAATGAAGGCTCAGCACTTTCTCTTATGCCTTGATGCGTTTGTCAGGAGATGTAAATAGCAGAACCAGGCTATTTACAGCCTGGGCGGAGCAGCCCCTGCCTCTGGGGCACCTGAGCCTGCTGCAAACAGTCAGGATGCTGGAGCAGCCCCTGTCCGCGGCCGGCCCCCCGTGAGGCTGAAGCAGCCACCTGCCCACCAATTGACCTTAACTAGCAAGCCTCACCTGTTAAGTGAGGGTGAGCCTTACCGGTTAAACATTCACATCCCTACTCTGAAGTATGTAAATACTTAATTAAAATATATTCCTGTGCATCCTAAGTCATTCTTCCTCTTAGAAGATTGCAGCCATCCAATATTTTAGAACAAGGGTTCCCAAACTGGGAGGCGTGCCCCCCTGGGGGGGCGTGAAGAAATTCCAGGGGGGGCATGAGGCGACTCAGCCTCCCCCCCCCCACATCAAGTTTTGCTGCCCTGTTCAGTTCCTTTTTTCCTTTTTTTTTTTTTTTTTTTTGCTCAAGAAGTTTTGCTGCTATTTGGGGGGAGTGTGAGGGTTTCTCAAAAATCAAAAAGGGGCGCGTGATGCCAAAAAGTTTGGGAACCACTGTTTTAGAATGTATCTCGTGGTTAGAGTGGGGTGTTAGGGAGCCTGATTGCCAGGGTTCTATGCCTGGTTCTGCCAATGACTCTTACTTCAAGCAAGTCACCTGAATATTCTGCACCATTTGAAGCACCCGGAAAACAGAGAAGATATTTATCTTCCTAAATGACCTTAAACCCCAGGCATTCCTGGGATGAAAAGGACTTTGGAAGAGCACAGAAATAGTTCTCAGAACATTCCACTTAAAGAAAACTCTCTCCTGACCAACTGCTCTTGCTCCAAAACTTTATAACGAGTAGTGTCACAGCCAGTCCTGTCTGCTCATGTGAACCGTTCGGCATGAGCCCCATGCAGCAGAGTCACACAAGGAAAGGCCCTTTTTTCCAGCAGTAATCCTAGTTCATTGAAAAGTTCACACACCAGCAGAATGCAGTTTAAAAGGAAATTTGTGAACATGCCATCAGTCTACAGCCCTTGACTAGTAAGATCTGGACTAGTCTCACACTGAGTCTGTTAAATTCAATACCCACAGTCAGTATGCCAGTAATACCCGCTATTTTGGATTTTTATCTTTTGTAGGTGTGTGTGAATGGGATTTTTATCTTTTGTGGAGTGGCAGAATGACCCAGGCTCCATCTCTAAGAAAGACAGGTTTAAGTTTCTTCAGGCCCAGGCTCAGCGAGAAATCCGCAAAATGCACGATTAGTGGTGGGAGAAGAAAGCTGAAGAGGTGCAACACTGTGCTGACTTAAATAACTCAAGGGAGTTCTTCAGCTCCATCAAGACTGTCTTTGGTCCTTCGAAGTCTGGCTTTGCCCGCTTGTTGTCTGCAGACGGAGCCACATTGATTAGGGATAAGGCTGGCATTAATAACCGATGGAAAGAGTATTTCAGTCAGCTCCTGAATCGTCCATCATCAGTCCATCAGTCAGCACTGGAACAAATTCCTCAGAAGCCAACCCTTGAAGACCTGGGTGATCCTCCATTTATTGACGAAGTTAGAAAGGCCATCAGGCAGATGAGTTGTGGCAAGGCATCCGGCAAGGATGGAATTCCCGCAGAACTGTACAAGGCATTTAATGAGGAGTCACTTAAGGTTTTTCATACTGTCTTGACCAGTATTTGGGAAGAGGAAGAAATGCCATCTGACCTCCGTGATGCCGTGATAGTTGCTCTGTACAACAATAAGGGTGCAAGAGCTGATTGCGGGAACTATAGAGGTATCTCGCTGCTTTCTGTTGCCGGGAAAATCTTCACCCGTATCATCCTAAACAGGCTGATTTTGACAGTTTCAGAAGTGAGTCTCCCTGAGTCACAATGTAGTTTCTGCCCTAATCGCAGTGCTGTCGATATGATCTTCATAATGAGACAGGTGCAAGAGAAGTGCCTTGAGCAGAATATGAACCTCTATTCTGTCTTCACTGATCTGATGAAGGCATTCGACACGGTTAACAGAGATGCATTGTGGATCATCCTCAGGAAGCTGGGTTGCCCACCGAAGTTCATCTCACTCATCAAGCTGTCTCACGACAACATGACAGGAGAGGTACTCTCAGATGGTGTGCCATCTGAGAAATTTAACATCTCTAATGGCGTGAGGCAGTGCTGTGTACTCGCCCCGGTGCTTTTTAACCTGTTCTTTGCTCAAGTCCTCATGCATGCTGTCAGAGACCTAGATCTTGGTATTTACATCAGATACTGTTTGGATGGTTCACTGTTTGATTTAAGACTCCTTACTGCAAAGACCAAGACACTGGAGAGGCTTATCACCGAAGCGCTGTTTGCTGATGACTGCGCCCTTATGGCACACCAAGAGGACCACCTGCAGACCATCATTGACAGATTCTCTGAAGCATCTAAACTATTCGGTCTCACAATTAGCCTCGGAAGGACAGAGGTCCTCTTCCAGCCTGCACCAAATAGTGCTCCTCCACAGCCATGTATCACTTTTGATGGTACACAACTGATGGTAGTGGACAGCTTTAAGTACCTGGGCAGCACAATATCAAGTGATGGATCCCTTGACAAAGAGATTACAGCGAGGATCCAGAAAGCCAGTCAGGCACTTGGGAGATTGCGTATTAAAGTTCTTCAGCACAAAGATATTCGCCTGTAAACTAAACTCAAGGTATATTTCTCTCCTGTATGGCAGTGAAACATGGACCCTGTACCGGAGGCACATCAAGCGGATGGAGCAGTTCCACATGCACTCCCTACAATCAATCATGCGAGTACGCTGGCAGGACTGAATTACTAATCAAGAAGTGCTTGATAGAACTAGTTCCACAAGCATTGAAGCCAAGATCCTCCAGATCCAGCTTCGATGGTCTGGCCATGTTCTCCACATGGATGAAAGCAGGATCCTGAGGCAGCTGTTCTACGGGGAGCTGGTACGTGGTAGTCGCAAACAGGGACGCCCGAGGAAGAGGTATAAGGATAACCTGAAGACCAACTTGCAGTGGACAGGCCTTCAACCTCGACAATTTGAACTAGCTGCTGTTGACAGGACTAATTGGCATTCCCTTATGAGAAAAGCAGTGACAAAGTTTGAGGACGACCGCCGCCAACGCCTCACAGCTGCACGTGAAAGACGACATAGAACTGTGTTCTCTCCTGTCCTGACAACCGGCATCCCATGCCCTATTTGTAGCCGCATGTGTGCTTCGACCTTTGGGCTCCGGAGCCACATGCATCTCCACAAATGAAATGCACAACATGTCTTCCTCGGCTCCCGAGAGACAACCAACAAACAGGTGTGTGTGAGGTATAGCTACAGACACACAGAACAGAATCCCCGTGACATTCCCATGCACGTCTGTGCTTAGTCACTGCATGATCATCCTGCTTGAACCTTTGTCCTTCCTTGCCCCATTTCCTGTATATCACCTTCATTCATTGGGTCACACTTCAAATTATATATGGCACGCTCTCTGGGGCAGGTGTCACATCCTGTTAGGTCACTTGTGAGGTGCCCAGGAGGTCCCAGCTAGGTGATAAACATGCTCGTTAATAATAGCATGGCCAGTACATTCCCTGAACAGCCACAGGTGGGAGAAAGACCATCCATTTCTGCAAGTCCCTCTGCAAACCTGACTCCTCCTGGACTGCAGGTTCCTTTCCCTGAGACTGTGGAGAGCAGTTGAACGGTCTCTCTCCTTCCTGCAAGGCACCTGTTCATGTGGTGCTCTGCCTTCTCAGTGCAGCTCAGCACATGCCCATAGTTTCACCTGGGAAATCATTAACCTCCTACTTCCAAGCTTGCTGTGCAGCTCTCATGAGAGCCTGTCCTTGAAGGGGTACCTCTAGTGTCACCAGCACAGGTCCGCATTGCCTGATTTCTGCACATTAACAACCACACATAGTAAATCTGGAGCAAAACTGACCTCCCTGGTGAGACACCGACGCAGTGCGGGTGCTGGCTTTTTGGCTGCAATACTGTACACGTGTGTGCAGATGGACAGGGCTAGAAAACATTTTTTTTTTTTCTTGCGTGAGTTTTAGTTCACTGGGTTAAATTATTCTGTGCTCCTTCGCTGAGGCCATCTAGCACACTTCATACCTTAGCCCTCTCCAGATGTACTGGCTTCACCAAACCTTTTCAAGAGAAGCCTGTGGAACCAGATGTTTGGTGACATAATTCATGCAGCTATGACCTTATAAGAGCTGACTGTAGCTCGTCGATTTTCAGATGCCCATAAGGCTGTTCCGCACAAATGTTGCTTCTTCATTCTGTTGCTGAGATCTGGATTGGACCATGAGGAGAATGTATTTGCAGCATCAGGAAAAACAACCAACATGGAACCAGCAGGAGCCGCCACCCAGAAAAACATCTGACAGTTTCAAAGTGCAAAGCACCTCCTCCACCTCTATTGGACATTCAGATATAATCAGGTGGTGGCTTTATTTTTTACTGTTTGTCCTATGGTAGCACCTAGTAATTCTGATCAAAGAGCAGTTCTCATTGTGCTGGGCTCCATATAGCCGGGTAACAAGGGAGCCAATCAGAGATTGCTCTGGAATTCCCCTCTTTCCTTCCCTCTGATCTATCTAGTGAGGCCTAGATGTAAGAGCAGGCAGGGAAAGCTTAGAGCAGTACTATAGGAGATATTAGCCCTGAGCCCAATACCCACTCCCTCATCCCTAAGAACTAAGGATGTTGAAGACTAGTCACCTAGTAGACTATCCGATAAGCATTTGCTTATAGGTTAGTTTTTTGACTAGTTGACTAGTCCATAGGCACTTCTGCATTCCTCCTCTGAAATGTACAGGAGCCCTATCAGAAATTCACTAGCAAAAAAGAAAACTAAACCAGTAAAAGGAGGAAGGTTAACAGATTTTCCCAAGCTGTTACAAGCCACTAGAGGGCATGAGATAGGTCAGGTGGTTTGCCCCAAGACACACACAATGAAGCAGAGATAGAGGTGAAATTCGAACCCAGGAGCCCTCGCTCTGTCCCTGCTCAAACTACTCAACCACATTCCCTCTTAACATACAGCACCAACAGTGAACTTACAATAAATGGGGTTACTTCCTGCACATACAACATGCACCAAAATCCTCTCCATCGTAAATACCCTGTAACTATCTAGGTCCCAACAACCATTGTTCCCGTGCAAATTTTTGTGAGGCAGAGCTTTAAGGCCAATGAAAATGGCGCTGCCGTGCCTCAGCTCCATCCAAAAAGAACTAAAAACATGACCAGAAAAGAACAGGTAGGGAACTTAGTTTCTGTTTTATTTGAAACTGACGAGTAGCCTTAGAACACTGCAACAAGGGTGGACGGATGGATGCTATCCATGCAGCAAGCACTCTTCCACTGCCATCCTTCACCATCATAAAAAACAATTTTCTGGGGCTTATAACCTGGGCCGGAGGGCGGGGAGGGGAAATGATCTAATGTGAAAGATGATGGTATTGCAGGACACGGCTCGATTTAAACCCATAATATCAAACCAAGGTGATACTCCACAAGTTCACTTTCCTTCTGGTGTGTTGTTGGTGAGAACAGATGATACATTAATCAGGATAACATCACTGCACACCAAATAAATATGTACAAACTTCTAGGACTAGAAAGCATTGGTGTGGTCACAAGACACTCACTGCCTATCTCATGCCCTCTAGTGGCTTGTAACATCTTGGGAAAATCTGTTAACCTTCCTCCTTTTACTGGGTTAGTTTTCTTTTTTACTTATGATTTTCTGGTGAACATTGTTGGATTGACGGCCCAGGAAAATCTGTGCCTATATTTACCCACCTGGCTTCCCAGAGACATCTAGGCATAAACAGTGGACGGTTCCCCACGCTGCATTGTTAGGGACATTTCAGCATGCACATGTGATGCTGTAAATAAGGTGCAATATAAGCTGTCTGACACAGGAGGGAGCTGTACTCATACAAACAGGGCCACGGTCTCAGAAGCAGCTGGTTGTTTTGTAAGCTGATGAAATACAAACAACCTGCCATGAGGAATCGAGAAGCTGGCTAATCAGGACAACAAAATTAGCTTCATAATGAGCTTTGAAACATCTAAAGGACACCCACTTCTAGCCACATTTACTTCTAGGGATGTTGGCTTCATTATTGTAAAAATGTTGGGAATGCTCTTTAAAGCCACTGATTAATTGCTTAATGCTACCTGACACTGCCTACCTTCTGCACCTCACCACTGGCATCGAGTTAACCTCCCTAATTCATACATATAGCACTGGGCTAACATTAACCATTAAAACAGGGACCTTACTTATTCGCCAGCCATCCCTCCTGCGGCTGCTTGGTTTTTCGGCTGAGATGTAGTGTCACTTTCATAGACGACATCTCCTTTGTCAGGCTCTATCCTGCCCTTACAGGGAGTGGTCTAACAGTCTTCTAGCTCTAACTTCCTTTATTTATATTGCTCCAATACAAAACTTCTCTCTTCCCACTTTTAATCTCTGCCGGGAACTGCAGACTCCCCTCCCCTCACTAGCATAGCCTGCTGGCATCTCACTGATTTCTCTTCTGCAAACCTCTCTCACAACCAATGTTCCTTCTATTTTTTTCCGTTCGTTATGCAAAATAAATGTTATGTGCCTTGAGGCATGTGCGGATGTGCACCACCAGTAGAAGCACTTGCTGCTGGCTATGAGCATTCTGCTAATCAACTGGGCAGCATTTGACTCTCTCCTGGGTGGCTGCCCAAGCGCTCAGCTTACAGGGAACACTGCTCACAACCCACCTGTTTTCCCTGGCCTGTAACTCCTGAACTGTCAGCACTCCCTCCTCATTCCACATGGTTTCAGTCTTTGTTCCCAACTTGAGCACCCTTCCGCCTTCTCTGATGTGTCACAACAGAAGCGGGAAGCTATGTGCTTTTGAGATTCAAGACAGAATTGCCAGGAGGGGGAGACTTGAAACCAAATTCTCAGCTGCTGTATCTGGGTGCAGCTCCATTGCCATCCATGAATCTACCCCTGTGTACACCTGCTGAGGGTCTGTCTCCTGGGTTGTGATCCCAGGCTAGGTACCGACTTGTTCATGTGATCTTGGGCAAGTCACTTAACCCACTCGGTGCCTCAGTTTCACTTAACCCACTTGGTGCCCGGTGCCCTGCCAAGTAGGAATTATTATCATTGTTGTTTATTTGTAATGCAGTAGTGCTGAAAGGCCCCAATGCCACTGTGATAGGCACTGTGCATACACAACAGCAGGATGCTCTCTGCCCCCAGAAGCTGACAATTGAAAGACAAGAGCCAACAGGTGGATACGGACAGACAGACAGCACTAGGTCACTGTGAGATGATTGTGATCAATGTGATGAGCAGTGCTCTTACTACACCTGCTGCCTAACTATTATAATAGTAAAAACAACAAGGAGTCCTGTGGCACCTTAGAATAACAGATACAATAGGTCTTGAGCTTTCGTGGGTAAAACGAAAATTCATACCCACGAAAGCTCATGACCTAATAAATTTGTGAGTCTCTAAGGTGCCTCAGGACTACTCGTTGTTTTTAAAGTTACAGACTGACACGGCTACCCCCCTGACACTATTATAATGGTAGTAGAGCTGCCTGGGTGAATTTTTTTGACAGTTTATTTGCTGAAAAAAATGCAGTTGCAGGACAACTGAAACGGTTGCAAATGCAGGTCAGTGAATCAAAAAAAAAATCAATTACTTGCTCCACTCTAAATAGTAAGCGCCCGGATGCCTATTTCCTGGGAGAGGTTGTGAGGCTTGCGTCGCGGTGTTTCTGAAGGGCTCAGTGATCACTAGCGGTAAGGCACTCTGGAAGTGTGGAGGGTTGTTTTTACTGATGATACCTTTTACCAGACAGTAAATCCTGAGCAGCAGGGCTGCCAGTTTTGGTTGGATGTATTCCAGAGGTTTCGTCACATGACAACGTGTAATTAAAGATTAATGTTTAAGTCCTGAAGACTTCAGGCCAATCCTGGAGGGTTGGCAACCCTGCAACAGTATTCTGCAATACTTTATGTATGAACAACACTCTTGAAAAATAAACAAGTTGTACTTCATGAGGTAGAAGGGAGAGGAGTCTAGAATGGCTGAGGATATATATATGTTATTGCTACCACTATCACTGCACAATTGAGCACTTCTCTGTCACTTGTATCACTGAAGACTGACGGGTTTATTATCCGTCTGAGTGCTGGTTTCATTAGCCTTCCCTATACTCTGTGCCTTCTGTTTTAAGCTGTTGCTGCTGTTTCTTCAGAAATGCCGTGAGGGAATGTAGGTTCATAGGCACCCACAAGCCCCATGGTCTGCTGTCGGCAGGGTAATAGTTAACAGTAAGGATGGCCATTCAGATTTATTCTCTGGCTTCCTGCATGACTTACCAGTTCTTCAGCACATCTTCCTGGGGAGATCAGGGACCATGCAGCACCCTCTGTAGAAGTGGGTTCAGTTCTAATTCGGATTGCTGTGTGGGAATATGGAATGCCCAGCAAGCAGCACGCATGGCAGTAACCCCCATTCCCCAGAGAACAAAGGGCTAGACAATCAACTCATCAATCAAGGAGACCACTGCTCTCAATAAGGAGGCAATGAGGTATATGTGTTAAAATGGCAGTCCAGGAGCACCCATGGGTTCTATTTGCCATGTGGTTCTGGGTAGGAAAACTTCAAACATGCTTGTTTTCCTATTACCCATCTGCAAAATACCTGACTCAACACCTGCGTCATTCAGTGTTTGTACAGCATCGAGAATCATGAGAATTTTGAGTCATCATCAGATTTAGCATCAAGATAAGTCACACTGCACATACAATAAACCCCTTCCAAGTAAACGCTCGGTGCACCAATATCATTAAATGCCGTAGTGTGATTTGCAGGGGAAAATAAGAAACAAACGTAATCCTGAGGTTTTATGTCAGCTTCTTTGTACAACTACAGCATCTTTCTTTTCAGGTGGCTCAATTTCCCGCCCCCCCCCCAAAAAAAAAACCCGCAACTGGTGATAACTGGGTCTTTCTTGGAGGTCTGAGCAAAACCTGCTAATTGGCTGGTGTGGGTTGTTTATTTACTGGCTCCATGGCCACGGAACCTCACAGCTCCCATTGGCTCCAGTTCCCCGTGGCTTCCCTTGGCTGCAAACAGCAAACCAGAGCCAATGGGAGCCACGAGCCTCCATGACAGTGGAGCCGGTAAATAAACACACTACACCGGCCAGTTAGCAGGTTTCTCAAAGTGGTTTCGTGCACCACTTTGAGAAACACTGGTCTTGAGCCTCATTGTTTGAGGAAAGTTGATGCTGCCAAAAAGAATGACCTGTGATGAAAGTGCCAAGCTTGACACCAAGAAAATCCCCATCTCTGCCACAAACTCCCTGTGCAACCTTGGTCAAGACAATTCATCTCTCTGTGCCTCAGTTCTCCATTTGTAAAATGGGGATAATCTTCGTTTCTCCCACCCTTTGTCTCAAAGGGCCTGTAAAGCAGGGCTGGGACTCTGTGGCTATGTCTACGCTGCCCCCCTCTTGCGCAAAAAATATGCAAATGAGGCAATGGGAGGAATATCGCCACGCTTCATTTGCATAATTAATTAGGCTCGGTTTTTACGCAAGAGGCTTTTGCGCAAAAAGGAACAGTCTACATGTCTCGTTTTTGCGCAAAAATCCCCTCTTGTGCAAGAGCTGTTCTTCCTCTTTTTTTTCAGGAAGAACGACTCTTGTGCAAGAGGGGTTTTTTGCGCAAAAGCCTCTTGCGCAAAAATGGAGCCTCATTAATTATGCAAATGCAGCGCAGCGATATTCCTCCCATTGCCTCATTTGCATATTTTTTGCACAAGAGGGGGGGCAGTGTAGATATAGCCTGTGAATGTACAGCATCTAGGACAACAGCATCATAGCTAGGATTTAAGCACTAATGTAATATAAATAAGAATATAGTTATTTACTTCCAAAGTTAATAAAGAGAAGCGAGAGCCCCAGGGTCCTTGAGGAGTTGTAAATAAGCATAGTTCCATCAACTTCAGCCAAGCTATATGTTTAAAACAGCAGAAGATTTATCCCTTTCTCTGTAGGACCTGTTTGCTCGAACACATTTCTCATTAAAAATAAAAGGAAAAAAGGATCAGTCACTGGTTTACTGCAGTTGTTCACTGCAACAAAATTGCTGCTTAAAGCAATTTCTAAATTGTCCTTTTTTAGACAAAAGCTTTGTTTCTCTTGATCTAATTTTGAGGTTTGGGTAGGGATTGTCTCACCATACACTGGAGAGAGTTTGTGCATCTGTCTGTCCATCTGTCCATGAGTCCGTTTGTTCAAGAACTCCTCCTAAACGCTAAGAGCTAGGACCACCAAATTTGCTATGCAACTTCCTCTTATCATAACTTAAAGCAAGGCCAAGGTTTGGTTATGCCAAGACAATGGGATATGCCTGGAATGGGATTGCTCCTCATAAAACCAAACAGAAAAGAGACCGAATCACCAAATCAAGTACCGTCCTCAAAACTGACCGAACTGAGCAAATGTTCAGGGCAGGCTCAGGGAGGACAGGGGCTCAGGGCAGGTGTGCAGAGTGCCACATCTGCCTGCCAGCTCCAGCACAGAGCTGCTGCAGCAACTCCATTCTGGGCTGGGAAGGAGAGGGGTGTCTGTGCCTCCTCCCCAGTTGTGGCAGCTCAGCACTGGAGTCATGGGAGGGAGTACTTCACCTCCCCCCCCCCCATCTGCTCCTTGCTGGGGCTAGTGGAGGAGGGGCCTCCCTGCCCAGTTATAGCAGCCAACCTAGAGCTATCCCAAAACTGCTGCTGCTGCGGGACATGTGGTCCTTCTGTGTCCTCCCCCAGTCTAACCTGGACCTGCCCCAGCGGCAGTGAGAGAGAGCTGGGATAGTCCTCTCTCCCTGGGGCAACCTGCATACTGAATCCCTCATCCCCAGTGCCAGCCCAGGGCAATTATTTCAATGAAGCATGTACATTTTCATAATATTTTCCAAAAAACAAAAATTGAGTTAAGGACCTGATCAACGCCAGGTAAATCTTCTTGTGGTAAATAATACTAATAATCACAACAAGAAATCAGCCCGAGCTGCAAAGCAGCTCATGGAGTGTGTGATTTCATCAGAACAAGTTTCTTATGTCACATGAAAACCATTCTGGAGTAGAAGAATAACAACAACAGCATCCATGTAAACTCTCTCTCTGTCTCTCTGGGGAATCTATTAATGTGATGGAGCAAACCACTCTATCACTGGAGTTTAAGCCTTTTTTTCTAAGGACTAAACAGACAGATCTTACTAACCTTTCATCTCATTTTGCTTTCACTTTGTCATGTGCTCTTCCGATTAGAATTAGGGTTTGTCAAAAATACAGATTTTGCATTCTGCTCTGCACTGCTTTCCTATTAGAGAGGTCATATTTTCATAAGAGATGTTTAAAAAAAACAGGAAAGATGCTGCTGACAATGAAGGCAGTTTTTCTGTTGTCACTGTCATTATTAATTTTCTTCACTTCTGAAATAGTTACATTATTCTGTGTAAACATCAAAACAAAATTTTCTTTCCAGTAATAATGCATTACCATAATAACACATTTAAAGATTTGTGAAATGCTTTAAAGATTAAAAGACCTGGGAATGTGAGTTACTACTTTTTTTTTCCTTATCTTATTTCCATGGCTTGTTTAGGATCTGAAATCACTTTTCAAATATTAATTAAGCCTTACAACATTCGCTGCAGCAGGTATTATTATGCTATGAAAAGCATTATATGGGAGTGAAGTAGAATCATTATTATCATTTTACTGATGAGAAAACAGAGCCATGGAAATTTTGACTTGCCTAGTATCACAAAGTGAACCTGTGGAAGAGGTAGGATTTGAGGGTTGCAAAGTAACAGGATTCTGTCTTGTATTTGTATTAAATAGTACCAAGCAGATATCACAATTGGCAGAGAAGCTATATGGATATAAATACAGAAGCCTCCTTGTTTTGATATATATCAAAGCAAGGGGATTTGTTCCCAAGAAGATGTGCTCAAGTACAGCCTCTCTTAAGAAAGCATGGAAAAAACAGCATTTCAAAATGTGCGCAGGTATGACTGGTGAAATGCATAATTTTTTCTATAATGACTTAGAGATATGAATCATGGTAAATTAATGCTGCTGTTGCTGACAAGAAGAAAACTGAAGCTTTTGGAATATTATGCTGGAAATTACTCTTGCTGTCTCTCGGATAGAAAAAAGATGAATGTCTACATTAGAAATATTTTTGAGAGAAGCAGACCCCGATGTCAGAAAGCAACACCTGAAAACTTATGTATTTTGCTTACAGAGCCGTAGAGATGGAAACTTGCAAAAGTTATTATGGAAGGAATGATAGAGGATCATGCTAGTACGGGACAACTAGCAAGGAGATTGATGAACGGTGTGCAGCAGATCAATGAAGGAACAGCTGCTGCACACTGTAAATTAGTGATGGATCATGAAGGCTTCTGAAAATTCTGCTACAATGTCACCAATATTCAGACCTGAAGAAATGGATTTACTTACTACACAGATGGCCCAACCATGATTGAGATCCTATTTTGCTATGCACCTCAGAAAGCCAAGATGCTCCCTGTGCTAAAAAGCTTAGAGTCTAAAGATGGGCTTGACTACAAAATCTGATAGCACTGAAACTGACAGAAGTAACAAAACCATTTGGAGGTTGGCCGTTAGTTTGAAGTTTCAAGAAAACAACCCCTCAGGAAGAGACAGGCACTATTTTGCATTGGTGTTCCATTCACACCATCTAACACCAATCAGGTTTCTTTCCTTCACTGGCTGGACGGAACCTGGCAAGCACAGCCAGCATAAAGGAACATGCCAGCTCCATTGCTGATATCTGTGGCACAGGGTAAGCAAACATCAGCACCAGGAAAAAACTTAAAAAACAACTAATTGTCTTGCAGCACCTTAAAGACTAACAAAACAGGTAGATGGTATCATGAGCTTAAAGTGGGTTGTGCCCACGGGCTCATGATACCATCTACATGTTCTGTTAGTCTTTAAGGTGCTACTAGACTATTTGTTTTTTCTTAAGTTTTTCCAGTTACTGTCTAACTCTGCTACCCCTATGAAACCAGGACCAGGGACAGCTTTTTAAAAAGTGTGTGTTAGAGGCCTCGTGGCAAGTATTTCACAGTAGCTGTGAAGCAGAAATTGAACTAGATGCAGAAAGAGCTGCAGAGGCCAGACAGCAAGCCAGGTGCGTGAGAAATAGCACCAGGGTTGGAGGGGGTTTTTTTGGGGGGGGGGTGCCCTGCTCCAGACTGGAGGCAAGAGCAGAGATCCACCCACCTCCCACTTTGCCCTATCCTAGGCTGGGGCATGAGGAAGGGGAAGCTCAAGGCCCTGTGCCCTGCCTCCAGCCTGTATGGGAGGAGAAGGGGGAGCTCCCAAGCTCCCCCTTTTCTCCCCCCCCCCAGGCTGTGTGGGAGGAGAAGGGGGAGCTCCCAGACCCCCTTTTCTTGCCCCAAGCTGTGGGGAAAGGAAAAGAGGGTGCTGGACTGCCACCCCCTCTTTGCCCTGCCCCCCAGCTGTGGGGGGGAGGGGAGATCCCAGGAACACCCCAGGCTCTGTGAGAGGGGACAGCCCCCTCATCCACACAGCAAGGTCTGGGAACAGCTCCCCCTAGTGGGCCAGCAGCTCTCTGCACTCGCGCTCAGATTCCACCCCCGGAAGTGACGCATAAATCACGGCTCCTCACTCTCCCTCCAGCACCGCGAACAAAAGGGATTTTCAGCCCCTGCGCCCCGCCCCTCCGTCCCCAGCGCCGCGCCCTGATTGGCTAGCGGCGCCGCCGGCGACCGGCTTACCCGCTCCGCCCCGCCCTTTCGCTCGCTGATTGGCTGCCGGCCCGGGTCGGGGTGATCGGCGATTGGTGGGCGCGAGCGTCGGTCGCCGAGCGGGGCCGGGCCGACGAGCCTGGCCGGGTGGTAGCGCGGCAGGGTGCGGAGCTGGACGGGGCCGGGGCAGGTCAGTGTCGTTGGGGGGCGCTGCTTCTCCCCTCCCCCCGCCTCCCCGAGTCCCGCGCCCGGGGGTCCTGAAAGGGGCGGGGGCTGCTGAGGGATGGGGCGGGTGACCGTTGTGCCGGTTGGGCGCTAACGTCGCGCTCGCGCCCCAAAATGGGGCTCGGGCCGCCTCGCGCGCGCCGTGTTGCGCAGCTCGCGCCAGGTGCCGGGCCCGGGACGGCAGCTCTAGCGCCCCCGCTAGCCCGGGGTCGCCTCGGGCGCGCCCCGGGCTCTGGCAGCGCCTGCGCTCCCCCTGCCCACTCCGGGCCCGGGCCCCGACGTGTCCGTCCACTGGCTGCGAGCTTGAGAAGGGGGCGCAGGGGGCACGGCGGGAAGAAGGAGACCCCCAGGTTGGCGACGCCCGCCGGGCGGGAAGCGCGCCCAGCCGACCGCACAGCGCCCGCGGGAACTGTTTGCTGCCGTTGTGTGGTGCTAATAATAGGGGGCAGCTCGTGCCGCTGGGAAGCACTGGGCGCGCAAAACTAACTCGTGCCAGGTTGTGGTGGCTGAAGTTTGCGGGCGATGTGTAAACACAAACGGGTTTTGAAACGAGAACACGGAATGGAGGAAAGGACTGCCCATCCGTATCTAGGGGTCGGAGGGGAGCCGACTTAGTCTGTGACAGGAAAGCCGTAAAAAACAACACGCAGCCTAGCAGCATCTTAAGGACTAACAAAACGTGTAGGTGGTATCGTGAGCTTTCGTGGGTGCAGCCCACTCCTTCAGGTGACTGGAGTATTAGAAGTCCAGATCCAGATCTCCCCCCCCCCCTTTTTTTTATCTAAAGGGGCGGAAGAGAACTGTGTTTATTCAAAAGGATTTCCCATGGGATGCAATTAACAGAGGAATTCTGCAGACGGAGTTGTGTGCTTCCTACATAAGAATGGCCTTACTGGGTCAGACCAAACATCCATCTAGCCCAGTATTCTGTCTCCCAACAGTGGCAATGGCAGATGCCCCAGAGGAAGTAGAACAGGTAATCATCAACTGATCCTTCTACTGTCATCCACCTTCTCCTTAAGTTCATAACAATGAGATGGACATGGGTAGGCTGAAAACTAGATAATGTAGAGGAAAATATCTCTGATCAAGGCTGGTTATAGTCTTTGAAATCCTGAGTGTTATAAACCAGAATATGCAGTGTTGGTCCCAGGATGATGCAGAAATAAGGAGGGTGAGGTTGAGTAAAAGATATTTTGCCCACATTGTGTCACTAATAACTGGGATAAAAGTTCTTAATGTCTTTAGCAGGAAGTGGGTTCCTACCTGGCAGGTGGAGCAGCAGCTAAGAGTTGAAAATCATCAAAGGTTGCATAATAGTATTCCATGAATAGAAATGAGAAGCAAGCTAGTAAGAAAGCAAACAAAGGCAACAGCTTTTTATCTTGGAAGATATAAGATGCGGAACTGGAACTGTCCTCACCATGGTAAAGGAAAGAGGCAGAGAAAAATTAACATGAAAGTTAAGCTCAACAGCTATTGGTAAAGCAAGACAGGGACACACGGGTGGCATTTTCTTGACCTGTATAGTCACACGTCATTCTGAATAGAGATGCCAAAATGGTCACTGCAAATCTCTCAACTTGCAGTGAAACTATTGACGGGGGGTTAACCCCCCTGTTAATGGCTATCAGGGCTTTAAAACAGTGAAATTGTTCTTTCCTCATGTAAAACAAAATAAAAACATCTAACTTAAAGCTGTTATATTCCAAGCTTTTTCTAAAGAGTCTGTCTTTAATGTATTAGGTAGATATTTAATAGTCTTTAATTAAAAAAACCCTGAAGATGTTTGCCTTTTTTCTTATCTATAATTTGCATTCTGAAGCAAAAGTTAAAAGGTTGATAATTTGTGTGTGTGTTTAAAAAAACTATAATTTTGTGGATTTTCCTGGCAATTCTTTGTTCACATGTTACTGAAACTTGAATTTGGGGAGATAAAGGATAGGTGGACTGTTGCCTATTTATTAAACCTTTTGGGGGGCTGTGGATTTGATGAGCAATCCACAGTCAGCTTTTTTAAATATGTAGATCAGTCATTTTTTATTCTTTTTTAAGTGCCTCCAAGTCTCACAATCTGGTTTGTGTGCACAATATTCATGAACCAGTGTTTGAATTCTTTGAGAACAGACTCTGATTCAGGGGACCCATGGATGTCATGAAATTTTACATCCTTGGTCTGTAATAGATGAAGTGCTGGCTCGCTCAGGCTCTATCTGACACCATTGCTGGCTATTTCACAGAGCAGCACTGAAATTAGCTCTGAAAATCCCCTTTTCTTAGTGGAAGAAAGAGGCATGAAGAGTATCTGTCAGGGAATTGCTGACAGAATAAGGAAGAATAAGGAAAAGAAATGTATCTAATTAGGTCTCAAATTTACTATACACTTATTAGCCTTATAACTAAGCCTTATAGTGAGAGGTTTATACAAAAGGCAAGGGTGGGGAGGCCCTCTCCATGGACCAGTGGGCCAATTCCTGAAGCAATGCTTCTGTGAGAAACCCAGAACTCCCACTAAAAAGGAAGAGGAGCATATTGCTTCAGGATCCTGGCTGCTGCAAGAAAGTGAGGAAATAAAGTAGCCACACTACTCTTGACTAGTCTGCTTTTATACATGGTCCTCTTTTGTGAGGAACACAGGGACTACTTCTGCCTTGTGTAGCAGGTTTTATGCTACAGGTATGACCCTTTACATCCAGTTCAACTTTCCTAAGTAGTAGATTGAAGTTAACTTGAATCTTGAGTTTCTCTGCTGTTACAGGTTGAACCTCTCTAAACCAGCACTCTGGTCCGGCAACATCCGTGGTCTGGTGTGATTTTAGTTAGCCAGATGCCCACTTAGCATAGGTGTGACCAGGTTTCGTGCATCCCATGAAGTTTGTTTGCAGCCACTGGACCTGGTTCTCTGTGTTCTATGCTATTCTTTAGCTCTAATTTACCCCCTAAATGTCTTCTAAGAGCCCAGTAAGCAGTGGAAGTGTTGGTAATGCTGCCCTGGCTTAATGTAAGCTTTTCCGTGGACCACCAGTTGCTAATGGAAACTCACCGTTAGTTACATAATTTTGCTCGAGTCATTTGCTAGTGCTGCTGCTAGGGAAAACTGTTTAATTTAACCAGTAAGAAAGGAAATATTAAATTATTAAACAGATTAAGCTCTTTAACTTTCTCATGTTTATCAAACTTCATTTTAAATAAAGTAAAATATTAATTTATGTCCAACACAAAAAGTTTCAATGTTTTCTTTATTTATGGCATGGGTGGGGAACCTTGGATCGGGGGCCATAGAGCCACAGAAAAATCAGTTGGGAACCACACAAGTGAGAAGCAAAAAACTCCTCCAAAACCCCCCCCAACCGTCACTGATGTGACCCCCAACAACACCTCACTCCTCTGCTGCTCCAGCCCCATGGAGGAACAGGGAGAACTACGATTCAGGGCTTCCCATGGGCTGGATTTACTCTTCAGGGTTAGGGGATTTTATGGACCCTCCCCCCAGGCTCTGGGGTGGGAACAAAAATGAGGGGTTCAGTGTGTGGGACAAAGCTGTCAATGAATGGGATAGGGGTGAGAGTGCAGGATCTGGGTGGGAGGTGGGCTGCAGGAGGGGGTGAGAGTGCGAAGTCTGGGCAGGAGGTGGGGTGCAGGATCAGGCAGGGAGTAGGGTGTGTGTCCACGAGGGAAAGTGCAGGAGCAGCTTGGGGATAAGGAGTTTTGGCAAGGGGCAGTGCAGGAGCAGGGTAGAGGTGCGGGGTCTGGGCATGAAGGGGCAGTGGGGTCACTTACTGGCTTTCCCACCCCACACTGGTCACAGGCATAGTGTCTTGGGCATATCTTCCTGCTGCTCCCATCAGCTGGATTCCAGCCAACAGGATTAGCGGGGAAAGCCTCCAGGCAGCACATCAGTGCGCTGCTGTTTCCCCAACTTCTGGCTCTGCATCGCTCCACTTCTTCCCCATGAGGCAGGTCCAGCGAGGAGGCTGAGTGCTCCCTTTCCTCCTATCCCCCGAGTGAAGCCACTGGTGGTGATCTAACCTTGCCAGAGGAAAAGAGGGGGGGCGAGAGGCTGGAACACCAGCATGGGCTCCCTGCTGTGGTAAGAGAGAGGGTGGAAGCAGGGGGAGCTGAGCTTAAGCGGCAGACCACCTGGGTCTGCAGACTGCAGTTTTAGAACCACTGTGCAAGACAATATTAACCTCCCATGGTTTGGCACTAGAGATGTAAGAATTTAACCAGGTTTCCTGGTTAACCGATAAGTGTTTATTGGTTGCTGGCACTGTTTAAACTCTTCATACCCAGGAGCCATAGTCCCGGCAGCACTGAGATCCTCTGCGAAGCCCTGGGAGCTGCGGCAATCCCCCAGGAGCCATGGTTAACCATGTAACATAGAATTTCTATCAGTTACACGGTTAATAACTTTTAAAATTTTTACATACCTATCTGGTACCGGTCAGGTCCCGAGGATGCCAGATTAGAGAGGTTCAACTTGTATTCAGAATCCTCAGGGCTGCAATGAAAATGACCATGGTCTTATTAAATACTCTCTTATTGCTCAGCAAAGCTTCCAGCAGCAACAGAGTTTACTGGGGCTTTCTATGTACAGACTCAGGAAGACAAAATTTCAACCTTTGAAATGTAAACCACACATTTTTGCAAACGTTAGCACTAGAAACTTGTCCCATAAGTTGCTGAATGCATCTGAATTCAGTTGTTGAAGGTACTTATAACTTAAGTGTCAGGCTGTGTGTGTGTATGTATGTGTGTGTGTGTGTGTATATATATATACACACACACACACACACACGTGCGCATACATACCTACACACACACTCACGGCAGGGGGGGAGGCAAGCAGACATATGGATTGAATAAAGAGCTTGAAAAAACATTCATTTTCAGAAGAGAGTTCTCTAACATGAGATGAGTGACCCCAGAAATGTCTGATCAGTCATTTTTAAATACAAACGTGCTTCTGTTGCACATTTTTAAAACATTTTGGTCTTAACTGGTTGCAAGCCAGAAAAGAATCCTCATGTGTCTGTACAGAGCATCTTAGTTTGAAGGTAGCTTAATTGTAGGTGTGTATTTGGCTTTTAGTCATTAGTCTTCTCCTAGATTTTTAGAACAGCATTGAATAGAGATTATGGGGTAGCAGAAATGGATAGGTTATTTGCTTTTTCTTAAATGAAATAAAGAGTTTTGCCATCCAGAGCTGTAGCTGAAGGATTTTGTACACAAGGGTTAGAGATGATTTTGTTAATACAGTAGTTTAAAGAATATTTTAAGAACTTTTTGTGGGAAATATTTTATTTTGGGGAAAGGGTTGCTTCGTTTAGCTTTTAGGTTGCCTTCCACCTCCCCTTTCCCTCCAATAAAATCCTCAAATACTACTCATTTTAGCTTAATTCTCTGTTGTGGTTTTGGCTTACTGCCTAATAATATGTTTGAGGAAAGACAAGAAGTTAGAGAGAGTAGTATGCCCGTCTTTGAATAATGTAACTGAAAGCACAGATGCAACATTGTATGTATTAGGGATGTTAACGGGTAACCGGTTAACTGGTTACCCTGATGCTTCCTGGGTAACAGTTAACCTATACTCAGAAAACAGCCAGTTTGAGCCAAGGGCTGCTGCAGCCCTGCATGGGGCCATAAGCAGCTGGGCTGGAGCAGGCCCTGCCTGTGAACAGGGGAAGGGGAGATGCTCCAGGCCACTCCCATTTAATCTGTTAACCAATTAAACTTAATGTTTAATCAGTTAACTTGTTAAGCAGAATTTTACATCCCTAGTATGTATACTGCAGCATGTTTTTATTTTGCTGATTTCCATACCATCTTTTTAGATTTTTCTATGGTATCTGAATGCCTATGAACTTCTGAAAATATCAGCCCTTTTTCATCTATGAAGAATTAAAATGAGGCTTGTTCAACAATGCTTCTGTGTCTACAGCTCTGAACAGCCAGCATATTTGTAGCCATAGCATCTGAAAGAACAGGAAGTAGCCCCAGTCATTAAAGGAAAATGCCCACTTCTGTTCTGCTTAAGATGTTGCAAGGAGAAGCACAAGACACATGAGTCAAATCCTTACGTGTACAGAACTCCCATTACGTATTCTGCTATATGTGCTTTTCAGAAGTGGTGTGGTTAGACTCTTTTCTGAGAGGAACACTGATGCCTTTGGAGTCCTCAAGTATGTCATCAAGCTCTATTGGGATCAATGGACTAGATTCTTCTCTTATGCTGAGGACCTCTTTTAACTAGCTTCACATTTACATTCATGGCTACAAGGGGAATATAGCCTAGTGCCTTCAAACTAATCTGTTCAGGTATTGTGCATGATTAAATATAATGAAATATTCATATTATTTGGTAATGTACCCAATCCTTTCCTCCAAGCAGTGCTTGCTCAGGATATTTAAGTCTTAATTTAAAAAAAATTCAGATTCAGCTGCAAGATGGTGTTTAATTATTTATTTTGAAATTTTGTTTTAATATTTTGTGCATATTTCATGTTAAATTCTGTACAGGTTATTTTAAGGGAAACATTGACAGGCTTAGAACAAAATGTACTGTAAGAAATGTTGCTTTCAAGTATAAAAATATGTTTCTGCTGAAAAAAGTATAGCACAGCTAAGAGGAAGTTTACTTTTAGACAAGCAATAAGCAGTTTTGTTTGTTTAAGCTCTGAACTTTTGATTGCTGTCTTAAAAGTGTAGCAGACTTCAGACTTAATAAAAATATTTATTCTGTAAGACTAAATACTGTAGTTTTCATGGTTTGATCTCTGTGTTCACACAAGTTAGCATACTACTCTGGAGGTGAACTATAATGTCCTTATTATTACTATTCCTAAATACTGTTTTTAAGGTTGTTGGAAAAGGAGTTCCTTGTTTAGGAATATAGAGGTAACGGTACTTGTTTCTTGCCAGTTCCCACATGTAAATCTATTTGGAAGAATGTGTGTGTATATGTGTGGTATTAATGGGAGTGGAGGGGAAATTGTGCAGGGATAGAGAGGCAACAGTCCTCTGATGGAAATTAGCATAAAAGACATGCTTAGAGTGACATAGGGTAGGATTCAGACAGAGGAAGGAATGTATTGGTGTAATGGCATCTTTGAGTTATTTTTTGATTCAGAGACATCTGGTGTTCTTGTGAAATTGGGCACTAAAATAAATTGGGTTGATTTTTTTAGTTCTTTCTCCCCCTCCCCAGCATCCCTAAAGACAAAAGGGTTAGAAGGGTTCCTTTTCTGAATGTGCGTGCGTTAAGCAATGTGGGCCCTACCACATGTACTAATGCCTGGTCTACACTGGGCGTTTAGGTCGAACATAGCCAGTTTATGTAGATTTTCTAAACAATGAGTCCACACCACCAAACCTGTTCCATCCATTTCAAGGGCTGTTAAAGTCTATTTCGGTATTCCTGCTTTCACGTGGAGTAACGCTGACTTCAACCTTGCATGGTCGACTTTTTGCCTGAAAACCATTGTAATACAAATGTGGTGTTTTTCAAAATCTTGTTTTAATTATGACTGTCACATGAGATTTTCATTAAGACATATAGTAGCACCGGGTGAACCCTACTCTGAGTACAATTATATATCACTTGTGTGTGACTTTTTGCTGTTAGGTTGTAGTGTGTGTATATGTGTGTGTGTGTGTGTGTGTCCACCATCAAAGTATCTTGAGCTTCATGATGTTGAACATTCAAGTGTAAGCCAGTATACAACTGATTAGTATATATGACTTGTTCTTTTTGTTTCCATAAATAGTCATACAGGAGTGTTATTTAGAATAATTTTTTTTGTAGGCAGGGACTTGATCCTGTAGCACTTTGTAAGCATATGGTGGTATAGAAATAGGACATGCTTAGGTCAAAGCATTACTCTTTTGAGTCATAAAAGTTAGCTCATAACATGCTCCGATAACATGTTGGATAGCCACAGAGAGTGTGGCGGCAAGCAATAGTTGACTGTGGACCCTCCTCCTATGTGTACTTAAGTGCAGTTTGTGAGCTGTACTGGCAAGCAAATGCACCATACTAGAAAACTTTCACAGCTTTGTAGAGGATGTGCTGATTGTAAGCTAATGCAGAAATAATCATAACTCTTCATGTACTACTGATAATGTAAAACCAGCATGTTTTTTCAGTGTGAAACTTGATGTTCAGAATAGTGCTAAATGTACTGGTGCTAGGACAGTTAATTTTACCACCTTTAGGACCTCAAATATTGCTGGGGGAAATTCAGTTTTCTTCATTGATTTAAAAAAAAGTATTTGTCTTTCAATTTAAATCTTCACTGAACTAATACAACTTAATACTGAACATCTCACTAAATATAATTTAATACTGTTTCCTGTAAATACTGATTCAGTCTTACCCTTCATTAATTAGTCTGTGCAAGAACTGAACCACTGTTAAAATTAAGTCATGCATTTCCTGGGCAGACAGTCAGGATGTTGAGATTTAAAATCTGTCCATGGCAGTCATACGGCTTATAAACTTAAAAGTGTCTACTTAAGCATGGTAAATTTTAAAAACTGGAAAGAAAGCCAAACATATTATCTTGGTCCTAACCTGTAAAATGAATTCTAGATAGCAATGGGAGTTGTTTTTTGGTTGTTAAGACTGTTCTCCCCTTCTGTTTATAAATGGGAACACTTGTTAAACTACACATTTTCTTTGTGCTGTACAAAATAGCTCTTACAGTTTACCAGCTACTTCATAAAGCAGAAGTAACATAATTGTCAGCCAAACAATTCCAGGCACAAGAGGTTTCTGGTCTCGCCCAATATAAGAGTATATTGATCAGTGTACAATTCTCCAGCCATTTTCTACATATGGAATAGTTGTTTAGAATGTAATATCCTGTTGAAATTAGCAATGTAATAGTGTAGTCCTGTAAAGCTTATAGGTTAATGCTGTAGACTACACGCATTCTCCCCCAACACCCCCACCCCTCCTCCGGCCAGTATTTTTTTTAGCAGGCTGGCCAGCAGCCTGGCTCACTCTTGGTTCATACTGGATCCGGGACCTACCCCTATTGTGACTCTCTGCATTTAAAGTGTATCAGGAGCCAGGTGTATTAGGAGCTCAGCCCCCCCTCCTCCCCTGGACAGGGGCTGCTGCCATCCTGTGCTTCTGCCTCTGTATCAGAGGTAGCAACACGAGCAACAGGCAGCCAGTCCACGAGGGGGGCTGGTTTTTAAACTGACTTCTCTCGCGGACCAGCTCCCGCCTGGCACAGAGGCAGCAGCGCGAAGAGGCAGGGGGCTCCTCAGGAGCGGGGCTGGAGCACACTGGCTACCAGCCCCACCCCAAGGGAATATAGAATAGTCAAGTAATCGATAAGAATTCATGAGATTAATCAACTAATCAATTAACCGATATTTCTCATCCCTAGTTGAAATGGGACTCTTAATTGAGCTCATAACAAATATGAGTCTCCTAAATTGGAAAAATAGTAGAACTTTTAGGTGTAGATAATGAAGGAAAATTTGTGTAAGAGATTGCATGGTTGGGGATTGAAACAGAAGACAGGGAATGTGGATTTTCAGGTTGCCTTTCTGATTTTTGCCACTGTTTGAAGGGACCTTGGGCAAACACTTTATGCCTTGAATTACCGTACTCATTTGTAAAATGGAGACGAGGCATATCTTGCAGATGAGCTGAAGCTTTCTACGGGCAAGGTTCACTGGGCTTCTTTGAAAGACATGGTAAATATTGACTATATTATGATATATTCATTAGTGATCTAGTGCTAGTGTATTTTTATTTGCTTTAAAAAAAAAAGTTTAACTCCCCTTTTATATGTACTTAAAATTAGATCATCTTTTAGGTTTCTACCAATTCTTCTGTAGTTAAGTTTTGAACTCCATGAACTTTCTATAAATTAAATTATTTAGTCTCTGCAAAATATTGTGTAGAGAAACCTGGATGTGTTATGGACGGTCACACTATAGAGAGAGAACATGTCTACAATAAGTGGTTCCTATTTCAGATTTACAGTTTGGAGTATGCCTCAGACAATAGCACCTGAATATGACCTCCCAGCAAAGTCTGTCTGAAGCTGTTGGAATGAATGTGGTTGAAAAATGCCTTGTATTTTTGAAGCCACTTAATGCAAGATGACAATGCCAAGTAACACTAAGCTTAGAAGGAGACTAGGGGAAAAGTATGTCTCCTAACATGTGCCAAACTTGGTCTCCAGAATGTGCTCAAATGTCTGAAAATGGGCACCTAAGCAGTCTAATTTCATTAGGCGTCCACAGACATTACTGGTTAAGCATTAAAACTGCATGGGAACAGAATAGTTTTTGTAAATGTATATTCAAAATTATTTGAGTAATTTCCTGAAGTTATTTAGAAGTAGTTTTCTATTAGTATTCAGTATTTGAATTTTGGAATGTTTGCACAGCTCAAATGAATGGTGTGGTGTTTCTTGAATGTGTGAGAATAACATTAATTTCAAATTTGCTTCCTTGAAATATTGGCTTAAAATCGAATAATTTGGTGATCATCCTCACAAAGTGATTTAATTTCTTAGAATACTTGTGGAAAATAAATATTCAGGGAAGTAAACTCAAAGCATATTTGTTTAAATATTTACAGAAAACACAACTCTAGTGGAGATTAAGATAGAGCAAATAACATGCTGTTCATTGAAAAATCAGTTTTTCATGACTTTAACCAAGTCCTCTGATTTTTTTTTCTTTGTTCTCAGTATAGCCTTTTTTTTTTTTTTTTTTTTTAAACTTCAAGTTATTGGCTGGGATAATATGCTATACACTGAATGTATTGACTTAAAAACTCTGTTTTAAAATAAAAATGCCAACATAATTCAGATTTTTCATCTTTAAAAAGTTGGCCAAAATTACATTCTTTGTAAGTGTCCATTCTTGTTCAGAAACCCCCCTCCCACATCTTGGCAAGTTTTAACATTTCCTATAAAAATCTTTAATTAAAATTTTGAAAGTCGGGGCTGTGTTCCAGAACCGATGAATGTTAAATATATCTGCTGGTTCAGAAAGCCCTCCTCTGAAATAAAGAGCCCTTGCAGCAGAGATCAAAACATCTAAAGCCAAACTGTGACACTAACATTTTCTGAATCTGATTATTCTCTCAGTGCTTTTAGTTCTGCAAAGATGACCCGATGTAGAAAGGATTTTTGTCTGTCAACAATAGTGAAAATGGCCTCAAATTTTACCCTCCAGGGAAGTAGTCACATGAAAAGAAATGTGTTCACCTTTAGTTTCTTTATCCATTTTATTATTTATATTTGCTTCTCTTAAAGAGAAAAAGGTTTTTTAAATCCAGTTGTGTTCCCTTTGCTGTAAGTGTGGTCTTAAATGTGTATTTCGAAATGTTAATCACTTATCAGCTTTCTCAAATATATAGTAGATTTTCAGAGTTTATGCGTCAGTCTATGAGTCGGTTTGTTCAAGAACTCCTAAGTGGTAGGAGCAAGGGCCACCAAATTTGGTAGGCAGCTTTCTCTTCTCATAACTTAAAGCAAGGTCAGGGTTTGATTGAGCTAGAACATTGGGATGTGCGTGGAATGTGATTGTTTCTCATCAGATGGAAAGGGAGGGCTGTGATAGCAGGGACAGTTATATTCACGAATGGCTACAAGGGGGCAGCAAACATGGGGAACTCAGAATGACCACGGCGGGCAGGAAGCACGTCAGCCCTGCAGAGCAGCCGCTGGTCAGTAGTACAGCCTCCACCGCTCCAGCCTGCCCTGGGGTGCAGTTGCTGGCCGTCCAACGCGACCCCCTGCTGGCTCAAACTGGCCCCACAGAGCAGCCGGTGGGTGGGCTGCGCAGTCCCTTCTTCCACCCCACTCCCAGCCCTGGGGAGCAGCCAGCGGGTGCCTCCACCCCATCCCCTGACTCCTGCACACCCCTATCCCCCTCCCCTGAGCTCTCCTCACCCCAGCCTCATGCCCTGAGCTCACCACATCCCCAAGCCCTTGCCCTGACTCCTGCACACACCACATTCCCAGATCCCTGGCCTAAAGGACCCAAATGACACTGGATAAGTCTTCTAGTGTTTAAATATTTTTAGTTTATGTTTTAATATCAGTGTAGTGCCTGGAAGCAAATAATCCTGGGCACTTCACCAGTTTGCATGTACGAAGCAGGAAGGTGGGATTCTGTTGAAAATTTTCCAGGCACTTATTTGGCAGTTTTAAGACTTCTAGAGCTGTGATTTTTTTTTTTTTTTAAAGCAGCAGGTCATGCCCCTTCTTTTAATGTTTTAGCACGCATAAAACATGAGTTTCAGTGAATCAAACAAAAGCGGGTTTGTTAATCCAAAGCAGTAGAGTTCATATTGATTTGTATACTCAGAACTAAATTAAGAAGTAGTCTCTAACTCACTGTCCAGTGTAGATATTGCACTCAGTCCCTTGTTGGAATTGCGTAGTATCACAGCTTTAAAAGTAGGGTAGCAAATTGTCAAGAAGGAATTCCCGTCCTATAAGAGATAATTTAAAGTTTCTACTGCCTCATGTTGCTGCTACTTGGAGAACCACTTACTAGGTATGTGAATGTTTAACCAGTTAACCTGTGAGGACTCCTGCAAGCAGGCTGTTCAGCCGTCCGGCCAGAGCAGTCTCTAACCGCAGTGGGCCCGGGTGCCCCACAGGCAGGGGCTGCTCTGACTGGGATGCCGGAGCAGCTCCGGCCTGCAGGGCACCCTGGCCGGGGTTGAGTGTGGGCACTTCAGCAGGGCTGGAGTGTGAGCACTTTCCGCCACACACATGCCCCTTTAATCAGTTAACTGGTTAAACAATATGTTTAACCGTTAACTAGTTAAATGGGATTTTATATCCCTACCACATACTTCCTCCTCTGTTTTGAAGGCACCAACTGATGGCTGGCTGTCTTGTTGGAAATCATGAAACCAGACATTTAGGGGTTTACCAAACTGTTTATTATACAGTCACACTTCTTTCCCTCAGACAGTAAATTCATTTATCTGCAGTATTGAACACATGCTATGCTGACAGCTCTTTAATGGCTAGTTACATTGCATTTTACACAACCACAATACCATAAACAGCCATAGCTATGCTTTCATTTAAGAAGAATCTCTAGATTTGCCAGTGTAAGCCTACCCAGAAAAGCTGTATAAAAAGGCTGTTCTGCTCAGCTGAAACTTTGCTACTTTAATGCTTCACACTGGACTTTGAGTGAATCAAGAATATTATTTCGTAGATAGAGTGGCCTCTGATTAATGCTGAGGAGAAGAATAGATCATTACAGGCAGTCCCCGGGTTACATGGATCCGACTTACATCGGATCCCTACTTACAAACGGGGTGAGGCAACCCCGCACTAGCTGCTTCCCCCCAGCAGACCAGGGAGACGCGAAGCTAGCACTCCCAGCAGACCAGGGAGATGCGGAGCGGCTTTTCTCAGCAGACACCTCAGCTTGAGAATAAAGGACTGACGGAACTGAGGTGTGGGAGAATAAAACTGAGCTCTGGAGAAATGTTTGGCTAGAGTTTCCCCTACAATATGTACCAGTTCCAACTTACATACAAATTCAACTTAAGAACAAACCTACAGTCCCTATCTTGTACGTAACTCGGGGACTGCCTGTACTTTAAATTTCTCTTCAAGTGTATAGAAGATACTTAAGCTCATTACTCTTCTGAGTGAGCAAGACAATTTTCCTTTCACAACAAATGGAAACTGCTTCTGCTTAAATAATCTTTCATTTTTGTTTGCAGTGTTGTTGTTGCTGTGTGGTCCCAGGATATTAGAGAGAAAAGAAGAGTGAAGTAATATCTCTTATTGGATCAATTTCTGCTGGTTGGTGAAAGACACAAACTTTCAGCCACACAGAATTCATCTTCTGGTCAGAAGTAGGGATGTGATAGTTTAACCACTTAAATGTGAGCATCTGCTCCTGTCTCTTCTCTCCCCCCATGCTGCTGCCTCTGTATCAGAGGCATAAATGCAAGGCGGGGTGGGAAGCTGCTCCACAGTAGCCTGTGCTCGCAGGGAGGCAGCTTAAAAGCCGGCTTCCACAGAGCCAGCTCCCCACTCTGTGTGAAAACATGTAACCGCTGAAAATGGCATCGGTTACACGTTTACATATATATAAATAAAATATTTAACATCCCTAGTCAGAAGAGCTCTGTATAGCTCAAAAGCTTGTTGCTTTCATCAACAGAAGTCGGTCCAACAAAAGATACTACCTCACCCACCGTGTCTGCTTAAACAAGACTGAACATGGCTTTATTTGCGTGGCTCTACACAAGACAATTATGCAAATTTTCTGCAAAGTAGCAGTGACTTTAGAATAGAAGGTTTCACTGGATTCCATTCTGCTGAATATATTTGTCTAAACAAAGGTTACAAATTAATTATCCGGTGGTAAGTCCATTTTTTGCCTGCACATTTAAGCATCATATCACAAATTGAAATCTATTCAAACTTCCTATGACATTTTTGACTTTGCAAGTGCTAAGAGTGGCAAAAGATTAGAATGAATTTAGTACATTTAGCTGCTCTTTTTGTTGCCTTGCAATGAAGGATAAATGTGCAAGAATGTTTTGGCCTTTTTACAACCTATGCATGTTTAATGCAGAGTATTATAGTTTTTTTTCATTTCCACCATAGAGCCATGGACTTGTTAAAACATATGAAGTGACTGTTGATCTTCATTTAAAGCCAGTATCCAGAAATATTGCATCTGAATTCTAATGTGTACAACTTTAAATTATATTTCACAAGATGCTATTTCTGAAAAATTCCACAGAATAGAAAATGAAGCCAGAATTCTCCATGTGTGTATGCTTCTGTGGTGTTAATCCTGTGGGGTGTGTGTCTGCCACAAGAGATGTCATTAGGGAT
Organism: Rafetus swinhoei; assembly: GCA_019425775.1. Classification (NCBI taxonomy): domain Eukaryota; kingdom Metazoa; phylum Chordata; order Testudines; family Trionychidae; genus Rafetus; species Rafetus swinhoei. The sequence continues at coordinate 2,567,446 of JAFJHL010000175.1, read as the reverse complement.
GGCTCAAAAAGTACAATGTAGCCTTCACATGCTAACTTATAACCTTAAATATTTATTTTATGGGAGATAGACCAATTTGGACTGCAGAGTGGTTCTTAAGCAAGTTATATGCCTGAAGTATGGGTCCATGATTAAGTCCTGAGTGGGACATTTGCAACTATATGGTTCAGATTCATAATCCACCATAGCATTTTTTTTTTAAAGTCCATTCTCTCTCCTGTTAATTTTGGCTGCTGCTCATTGAATATTGAACTGTTACGTTAGCACTTATTTCTGTCTCCACCATCTGGATATGCATATGCTTGTGAACCTCTGGGAAAAAGTGAAAAATCAATCTTCTGCAACTCGTTTTTGAGGTCATAAAGAAAATGCTGGTCTGTGTGTTTTCTCCTTTGACAACACAGATTACAATTTGAAAAACTAAAAGGTCTGAAGTTTCCAGGTTGAAAAAAGGTTGTGCATTCCTGAGTCTTATAATATCACAGTTGGTTTTGTTCTCAGCAACATCAGGTGAACTGATTCTTTTCTGATTATTTTATTTTTCAGGTATTCAGAATGAATCTGGAAAAGCTCAGCAAACCAGAACTATTGACGCTATTTAGTATCCTTGAAGGAGAACTAGAAGCAAGAGATCTTGTCATAGAAGCTTTAAAGGTAAGTTGTAAGTACCTAAAATGCTACCATGCTCCTGAAAGTCCTGCCAAAGGCCTGCATCCCAAGATGGAGTTCAGCAGCAATGATACATTACTGGGTATCAGCAGTGTTAGATAGTCAATGCTATATAATGATCAATATCTTGGAATTCATTATCAAAAGTTGCCTGCAAAAGTAAGCAGTAGAGTGTTTAAGCTAGGGATGTGAATGGTTAACCACTAAGCATCACCCTTATCAGATGATGCTTACCAGTTACGGTTAATGGGCAGGGGCTGGAGCAGCCTCCTGCCTGCCATGGGCGGAAAGGGGGGGAGCTGCTGCTCCATCCCAGCAGGAGCAGCCCTTGTCCATGACAGGTCCAACCTAGTGCGCCACAGTCAGGGGCAATCCACCCTAACCAGAGCAGCGCCAACCCACGATGTGCCCGATCTGGCCATAGCAGTACGCCGTGGGTGGGGGCACTCCAGCCTGTCTGGCGTAGCCCTGACCTAGCCCAGCCCACCCAATCCCATTTAAGCGGTTAACCAGTTAAACATAACATTTAACTGCTTAAACAATTAAGTGATTAAATGGGATTTTACATCCCTAGTTTAAGGGCAGAGAGCAATCTAAATGTCAGTACTTACTTTTTGATAATGAAACTGCTCTTGATTCTGTATCAGGAAGAATTAAAAGGGTTAGTCTTAAACTTCTTAATTAAATGTTTCACGTGTCCCTGTTTCTTCAGTAAGCAGAACAACAGAGAAAATCATCTCTCAAAATCTCTCTGGCAGGATGACTATTCTGTGTCCTAACAAGCTGATGGCAATTCCATGCTAAGAATAACATAGCACCAATGGTATAGTAAGGCTGCGCCTGCACTGCATGTTAGGATTGTGATCCCTTTGCTTGTGCATACGTATTCGCAGTAGTTCTCCTCAAGATAGCAGGAGTTTAAATAGCAGGTTACTCACAGTAGTGGAAGCAGCAGCACAGCTGCTGCTACCATTGTTACCACAGCTACATTGCTATTTATATGCATAGTGGCTCTCTTCAAGAACTCATAATGTAGACATAGCCTAAGCCAGATGCTCTCTAAGACTATATATAGGCATGTTATAGCTATATGAAAGGCATTCTCGTATTTGTTTTTATAATGTTTTGTGTTACCCTCCTTTCATGTAGCATGCATATTAAGCTGATAGAAAAGAAAGAGTACCACAGCCTTCATTGCCTGTGTGAATGATGCACAGTACTGTTTTGTTGGAGCTGGACAGTGTGCTTGAGAGTGAGTAGCTGATATTGGGGCTTATGTCCAGGCTGAGTAGCTGAAACTCAACCCTGAGATGGAATTAATGTTCCTGGAGAGAGGCAAGCAATCAGATGAAGTTGCAAAACTGCATATGTCCTTCAGTGGAGTAATTGATTCATCACTTGTTACTCTGTCACAGACTGAAGACCGGAGATGTCTAACAGCATCTGGATGGCCTTTCTTTCAGATACAGGACCTTGTCATCCTTATTGTGCCTTTGTCCCCTTGCAGTACATCTGCTTCCCTGCACTTAGCATGTGTTGAGGAAGACTACTCAATCCTCAGCTGGCCTTTGTAGGGATCGCACTATGACTGTTCTTTGTTACTTCATTATTTGCATTATTTTCCCGTTTGTCTCTGTGCGGTGGTTGAAAGTGCTGATTTTGATCTGTGGTGTTTGTTTTGTGTATCTGAGAGTGCCTCTCTCTGGCTACGTCTACATTGGCATGATCTTGCGCAAATACTCTTTAATGCAAGAGTTCTTGCGTTAAAGTATTTGCGTAAGAGAGCGTCTGCACTGGCATGTGCCTTTGTGTAAGAGATGTGCTTTTGCGCAAGAGCATCCGTGCCAGTGTAGACGCTCTCTTGCGCAAGAAAGCTCTGATGGCCATTTTAACCAGAGGGCTTTCTTGCGCAAGAAATTCATGTTGCCTGTCTACACTGGCCTCTTGCGCAAGAACAGTTGCGCAAGAGGGCTTATTCCTGAGCGGGAGCATCATAGTTCTTGCGCAAGAAGCACTGATTTCACACATTAGAACGTCAGTGTCCTTGCGCAAGAACTCCCCGCCAGTGTAGACAGGCATCAAGTTTTGGCGCAAAAGCGGTTGCTTTTGCGCAAGATCGCGCCAATGTAGACACAGCCTCTGTGTTGTATCAGGACAGCTACAATTGCCCAAGGCATTCAAGTTAAATGAGAGTGCAGAGAACAGGGTGTTCTCAATGAGGTGTTCTTAGCTATGATGCTGACTCTTCCAGTTTATCAAGCAATCTTGATCTATTATTCCACAGAGAATGTTTTAAAATTAATCTATTCACTAAGGTATTTTGTAAGAAGGAATATTAAATGAGAGAGTGAGGGAGTGGGACTAATGAGGCAAAAATGTTGTGGCGGGAAAAAATTAGAGATGTTTTGTGAGAGTTGATTTATAGTATTTATAGCTAGGTTCATCATTCCTTTCCTAGGCCATGCTGTCATTCCAATTAGTCATTTTACATGGTCTGCTTTGTCTGTTGTAAATCATGCAAGTGGGTCATCTCTTTCTGAGTGGGTGACAAAGATTAAATACATCTATCTCAAATCCTCAAGGTAGGATAGTCATGTGGGCTTGCTGTCTGTATTGAAAAAGGCTCTCTTCCATTGACTAGGTGTAAAAAGCTTCCCTGGTTGCTCCTCTGCATGCTGTACATTCTATGGTAACTGCAACAATTCCATGCAACAATTCTGAAGTGAGGTGTTGTGATATGTGTAGTCTAAAATGAGAATGTCTTCTTTCTATTCTTCCTCTATCAACTTCCACCCTTTTATGCTGCTTCCCCATTCCTCTTCCCTTTTATTTTTTACCATACAGGCTTGTATATATCTATATGTATGTTTAAGGAACTAACCACTATACAGTAGTATCTAGATACTATTATTAAAAGTCAATATGGTTTTGTACTTGCATGGTAGTACTCTTGTATTGCACATTGGTAGGCGGTTTACTGTGGATACCAATGGAATAGTCCTGTAGCCTAGCATGAACTCTGCATTTTGCTGGCAAATAAAAGAAGTTCGGTGTGTAGTACCTTAAATGCTGTACCTTCACTTCCTTCACATTTGATTCATTCTGAACCATCCAAAACTAAATGACTTTTTGAAGGTTATCAATATGCTTTAAAGAGAGAACCCCATGAATGGTTAGTTTTATATCCTGTTCTTGCTGTGCTGTGCATTATAATGCCTTCTGGTTCTACTGGTAACAGATGTTTAGGTAGTTATATCACATGTTTTCATAAAATATTGCTTTTGTGGCACTAGATTAGTTTTATTTACTGCAAACAGCTTTTTTCATCTGTAAAGCTCTTCCCCCAAATAGGGAGAACACCCAGGGAAATCACAGCTATAATTAAAAAAGCATTTTGATAAGAAAGTGCCAGAGGCTATTGAGTGGAAATGTTGTATTTAGTCAGCACGTGTTGTTTTGTTTAGGTAAAAGTTATCTTTCCAAGGCGCCAGCACTGGGCAAAATGAATGAAGTGAAAAGAAGCAATGCAGCATTGCAGTCCACTCTGAATTGCACTAGACAATTGGAAATTGCATTTAAATTTGTATACACGTTGAACCTCTCTAATCCAGCACACTCTGGTCTGGCAACATCCATCATCTGGAATAATTTTAGTTAACGAGATGGCCACTTACCATGGGTGTGGCCAAATTTCCCACGATCCAATAAAGTTTGTTTGCAGCCACCAGTCCTGGTGCTCAGTGGTCTCTGCTGTTATTTAACTTTAATTTACCCCTAAATGTCTTCTAAGAGCCCAGGAAGCAGTAGAACTGTTGGTAATATTGCTAGACGATGTTGACCTCCCACGGATTGGCAAATTCTCTGGTTAGGTACCAATCAGGTCTCAAGGGTGCCAGACTAGAGAGGTTCAACCTGTAAAAAAGAAAGATGCCTGCTATTTTCCATTCACCAGATCGTTTGATTTGAAATGAGATCTGGTTTGGTTCAAATTTAGGGTTTTCCCTTGTATGTCAGGCCATCACCTCATTAGTTCTTCACAATCTGTTCATGCTATCAGTGATGATTATTCTGTTGCTGGCACATCACATGTTTTTAATGGACAGAATGGTTTTTGTCTTTATTATTTTTAGTCTTTTTATTGTCCTCCTACTTTGTGCAGGTGTAAATCTCTGATTTGTTGTAGGAGATTTCTCAGGTACAAAAATATTACTCTCTCTTTGTGAGGGAACTTTTATTTCATCATCCATCGTATTGCCTTGGATTTAATTTTTCATAACAATTTTGTGACCTGAAGCAATTACCAAGTGTACAAATTATCCTTAAACTCATGATTTGGAGCAGACATCTTATTCAAGTCATCTGGCTACATATATCTGAAGAGGGAAAATACCAAGGAAGGAAAGCAGTAATTGTTTGGAAGTAGTACAAGCCCTTAGATGAAATGTGCTTTATTCTGTTCAATAATTTTGAAGTTAGAGGAAACTGAGGTATTTAGAAAGGCAGAAATGGAATTGACAGGTTATTAAAATAAATAGTAAAATGTGACCACGTTCAGTATTAAAGGTTGCTTCAAGTTGGGTCGTCATAACTTGTAATGTTATAACTTCAGAGATTTGAAAACTAGAATAGCCTTCCTGCAGTGTTGACTTTGCTAGCCTTCTTTCAGATGCCTCTCTAGCCTCAATCCAAGTGTGCTGAAAAAAACTTGGATCTTAAGGCCTCCGTTGGACTTTCTTCTTACATCTAGACAGTGTCTTGGCTTCAGGTTACCTGTTAAATTCTCTTTCCAGCTATATTATTCTGCAAATATATTTAGTTTGTACTTTTCTCTAGTTCTGCATTCCTGCAATTTTTTTGATAGGCTGCAACAATAATTAAAACGGATTTTTAACCAGAGGTGAAGTGTTTGTGATCAGCATAAAAACAGCCAACCAAAATTTGACAAGTATATTTCAATAATTAACAAATTAGATGAAAATATGATTTGCTCATGGTGATCACCTAATGTACAGTGGCTACAGTAATCAAATGTATTACTCTCCTAGGTCTAGTAAAGTATCCGTTGTAATGTGATTCACAGCTCTCCCTGTCCCAAAATAAAAGTAAAGAGAAAACTGAATTTAGTCAGAAAAGAGAAGTACAAACTTTTTGGTTCAGAATTAGTTTTCACTGTGGTTCCTCCCAGATACTACTCTTAGGGAAATGAAAATTGCTGTCTTTTCCACTGGCTGCTTAGTGGAGCAGGTGGGTGGAAATCTGTAGGTCTCCCAGCAGTGTTTTGTGCCTTGATCCTAGAAGCTAGAGTTACTACAGTCATAACTAAAGCTGGCCTCCATGTTGGAAGGATACATTTGGTACCCTTATGAACATATTATATATGTTAGAGAGAAAAATCACAAAAGCTACTTAGTCTAGAAGCTGGACAAAATTTGAGCAGCAAAAAATTTACAGCCAAAACCAGTCCAAAACTCTACAGCTCTCTTTAAAAAAAACAAACAAACGGATTTTAACTGTAATAACCATTCTAAAACATTAAATTGAATAAAATAGGTAATGATTTTTAACATATGTAAAATAGCACAATGCCAATTGTATGCTACTCTATATGCTCCTATTTTGACAAGCAGACAATATTACAGGAAAAAGCATTGAGGAACAATGTTAAGATCAGTGTCCAGTAGTTCTGGATTGAAATCCTGATAAGAAAACTTTAGTTAACTGAAATGCATACAGGGATAATAGGACTAATAAATCTGCCAGGAACAAGAGTCAACAATTGAAGGGCTGAAACGAGCATTCATTGGCGGCATCCTCTGCTAAGTCGTCTGATTGATTTTAGGGAGTGTAAAAATGCAGTTAAAAATGTAACCGTGTAACCGTTAAAAATCATAGCAGTTACATGCGCTGCAGGCTCTGCTCTATGAAGTTTAAATAAGCTTTATACTGCAGAGCCCACAGCAAAGCCTTCCCGGGAGCACTCCTGGGGAGCCATTTTGTAATCTGCAGCAGGACTGGCAGGAGGCCAGGCCCACCTGATACAGGGGCTGCTGCAGTGGGCTCCACGGGGCTGTAGCAGCCCCCTGCCCAGCTCCAGCTCCTCCTGGTTAACCAGAACCGGTAAGCCATACTCATTAAGGGTGAGGCTTACTGGTTAACTTTTACATCCCTAATTGATAGTTCTTAGGCTGTTGTTTTCCCTTGTTCAGTGTGTTTCCCCACTGCCACCATGAGATGTCTTTCCAGACTTTATAAATTGATTTTTTTAATGCTAACTATGTATTTGCACTGCAGTAGTAAGCTGAAACAGGCAGAAACCCATTTTGATGAGGGCTTTGACAGTATGTCACTGGTCATGTTACAGTTTCAAATATTCTAATATTCTAAAGACTGTGGCCAAAGCAAGCTAAAAGGAAGGGGGATTTGGCTAGAGAACTTGCATCTTCATTTCCTCTAGAGAGCAGTCTGAAATACGTGTATACCAAACTATAAAGTCAGAAATCAGCATTGTTTTAATATTTGGATAAGGTATAATTTAATAAACAGTGGCATTTTTCTGCAATATTTACATTATTTAATGGATGTTAAGATCTAGCAAAAATTCCTGAGGCTTACTCAATCATGTTTTGGTTATTAAGCAACATGAGAAGGATTGCATGAAACTAGCACATGGAGGGATGTACAAGTTCTACATCTGATTCAATAAACTTTTGAAGTCTCTGGAGTTATTTGGCATACTAAATTTTTGTTTATATTGCAACTCTGAGCACATATCATAAGATGTTTGTGTGCCTTCTGTTAAAACGTCACTGCAGTCTTCCAAGGGGTAACAAAAAGGGAGTACCCAGGCAAATGAATAAAAACAATGCTGCCCTTTGTACTGAAAGAATATACACACACTCCTGTACAAATTGCAGCGACTAAAATAGCCTTCCTTCCCTGTCACTCGTGCCCTTTTTCATTTCTTTGCACTGGCTCTCTGTTTCTCACCATATCAGATTCAAGGTGCTTGCCCTAAGAACAGCCATATTGGGTCACATTAAGGTCCATCTAGTTCAGTATCCTGTGACAGTGGCCAATGTCAGGTGCACCAGAAGTGAATGAACAGAAAAAGTAATCAAGTGATCTATCCCTTGTTGTCCGTTCCCAGCTTTTGGCAGACGGAGGCTAGTGACACCATCCCTGCCCATCCTGGCTAATAACCAGATTGGCCCATCCTACGTGAATTAATCTAGTTCTTTTTTTAACCTTGTTAGAGTCTTGGCCTTCCCAACATCCTCTGGCAAGCAGATCAACAGCTTGACTGTGCATTGTGTGACAATACTTCATTTTGTTTGTTTTAAACTTGCAGCCTATTTCATTTGGTGGCCCATAGTTCTTGTGTTACAAGGAGTAAATAACACTTGCTTGTTTACTTTCTCCACACCAGTTGTGATTTTATAGACTCCTATCACAGTCATCTCTTTTCTAAGCTGAAAAGTTCCAGTCTTATTAATCTCTCATATGGCAGCCATTCCATACCCCTAATAATTTTTGTTGCCCTTTTTCTGAACCATTTCCAATTCTGTTAGCTTTTTTTGAGATGGAGTAACCACATATAGATACAGTGGGCATACTATTGACTTATATAGTGGCAATATATTTTCAATTTTATTAGCTATCCCTTAATAATTCTCAATATTCTGGTCTCTTTTTAGGCTGCCGCTGCACATCAAGTGGATGTTTTTAGAAAATTATCCACAATGTCACCGTCATAGATTGGAGAGGTACTGCCCTTTTTTAGACATCCCAGCCATTTAGTTAATTAAATTGCCTTGTAAAGGGTTAAACCCAGAAACAGTGAGTCTCCAGAAAGTGTGGGCAGGGAGCCAGGAGAGCCAATGGAAAGAGAGCAAGAAATGTGAATGGAAAAACAGGTTCTGCCTGTTTCAATTCTTTGTGGGAATTCAGAGCAAGAGCTGGGAGAGAAATAGACTGAGTCAAGAATAAGGCATGGATTTTCCAGCCATATTCATGTTTAAGACAAAAAAACCCCTAAACTTTGGAACAACACAGATGTATGTAGAACAGGGACTGTTTAGTTTGACGTGATCAGGTTATTTTCTCGTTTGTGAACTCTGTGTTGAACCCAAGTAATTATAACTTTTAAACTGAATCCCAGGGAAGTAGTTCTCTGTGCTTTTAATCTGCCCTTTTCAGTTGCTCTAACACACAGCAAATAAGTATGATTTACTATGTATGTCTTTTTTGTTGTGTTAATAAAATCACCTTTTTAAGGCTATTTTCTGATTCCTATGTCCTAGAAGGCAGGAAGTTCTGTGTGCATGTGCCTGAGACAAAGGCTATTAAGAGTTTGTTTTCAGGCTCTCTCCCAAGGAAGATTAAAGTGTTTGGGGTTACCCCACAGGAAGAAATTCCCAAGTGTGTCTTCTTGGGCTCTCCAGCGGTTTTTGCATTTTGGTGGTAACAGCAGCGTACCACCGAAGACCAGGGAATCTGTGACCTTGGAGAGTTTTTTAGCTGTTAGTGGCAGGGTAGTTTAAAGTCTCTTGCAGGCCCCCATCTTCTGCACTCTAAGTGCCAGAATGGGGAGCAGCCTTGACAAATGCCAAGATCCTTCTTGAGTGATAACAGCTAATTTAGACTCCATCATTTTATATGTATAGTTGGGATTATATTTTCCAATATGCATTACTTTGCATTTATCAACACTGACTTTCATCTTTTCACTTTGTTGCCCTGTCACCCAATTTAGTGAGATCCCTTTAACTCTTCAGTCTGCTTTGGACTTCACTATCTTGATTAGTTTAGTATCATCTGCAAATTTGCCATCTCACTGTTTACCCGTTTTTTCAGATCATTTATGAATATGTTGAATAGGACCAGTACCAGTACAGACTCCTGGGGAAGACCATTGTTTACCTTTGTCCGTTCTGAAAAGTGACCATTTGTTCCTACCCTTTGTTTCCTACCTTTTAACCAGTTATCAATCCCAGGCTACGTCTAGACTGCAAGCCTCTTTCGAAAGAGGCTTTTGCGAAAGTATCTTTCGAAAAAGCCTCTTTCAAAAAAGAGCGTCTAGACAACAGGAAGACTTTTTGAAAAAGTGGCTCGCTTTTTCGAAAGATAGTATAGACTCTCTCTTTCGAAAAAGCTCTGTGTTCATGCAATAGCGCCTTTTTTCGAAAGATGACTTTCGAAAAAAGGCGTTATTCCTCGCAGAATGAAGTTTACCGCCGTTGACAAAACCGCCGCGTTCTTTCGACTTACTGTCTAGACGCAGGTACAGTTTTTTCGAAAAAAGGCCACTTTTTTCGAAACCCTGTAGTCTAGACACACCCTCCAAGAGGACCTTCTCTCTTATTCCATGACAGCTTACTTTGCTTAAGACCCTTTGGTGAGGGACCATGTCAAAGGCTTTCTGAAAATTTACGTACCTTATATCCTTTTGATGTCCCTTGCCCACATATACTTATTGACCCCCTCAAAGGATTCTAGTAGCTTGGTGAGGCATTTCTTTTTACAGAAACCATGTTGACTCTTCCCCCAACAAATTATGTTCATCCATGTGTCTGACAGTTTTTTCCTTTTCTATAATTTCAACCAGTTTGCCCCCTGCTGAACTCAGATTTACCTACCTGTAATTTCCAGGATCACCTCTGAAGCCCTTTTTAAAAATTGGCACCACATTAGCTATTCTCAAATCATGTGGTAGAAAAGCTGATTTAAATGATAGGTTATAAAATAGTTAGCAGTTCTGCAATTTCATGTGTGAGTTCCTTCAGAATTGTTGGGTGAATCTTTTCCATCTATGTGTGGAATACACTTGTATGTGCATGGAGGCATATGCATGCGAAACAAAAACCTAGCTGTGAGCTTCTGCTGATCAGAGGGAGGCATTTGACTTTCTCCTGAGCAGCTGTACAAGCGCTCAGCTTACAGGGAACACTGGTGAATACCATCTGGTCCTGATAACTTATTGCTAGTTAGTTTGTCAGTTTGTTCCAAAACCTCCTCTAATGACACTTCAGTCTGAGACACTTTTTTAGGTGACAAATCTGAAGAACTGTGGTTCTGTTTTGGGAAACACCCTCGTGTCCTCAGCCATAAAGACAGATGCAAACAATTAACTTATTTTTTTCCACAATGGCCCTCATCTGCAAGTTCCTACTTACTTTGTCCCTCGGTGCTTCTTCCAAAAGTGCCTTGTGCACGTTCTTCCATCTTGCTCTCTACGGCTACGTCTAGACTACACGGAAGATTCGAAAGAGGATATGCAAATTCCACAGGAATTTGCATATCCTCTTTCGAATCTTCCACGTAGTCTAGACGAGCCCTACATGTGGAGAACCTCACTGAGCTAATCCAATAAACTACCATTCTCCCTTCTAAAGATCCCCTTCTGCTAGAACAGTTTCAAGAATTCAGCCAGGATTAAATTGAATGCTGATTAGAATGAGCTGATCCGATTTTAACTATGTTCAAAGGAGTTAGAACAGTCAATGTATGCATGCTGGTTAGGTGAGATAGTGTGACTTGATTACCATCACTCTTGTCTTTGTTTTCCCCATCTGCCCTCTCCCTCTTGTTATTCCTTATTCTCGCTTGTTGCAGCATGTTCCAAATTAGACTATAATCTCTTTGTGGCAGGGGCCCTGTCTTCCTTCATCTGTATTTAGTACCATGGGGCCTTGATCCTGACTTATACAGATAATACAACAAATACAGCAGTTTGAAGTTGTCTCCAGTCGGACCATATCCATTATAAAGGGCTGAGCAAACAAATTATTTTTATCCAAATATTCACTGAGGGCTTTGGTGAGACACCCACCACGTGTGGTAGCACCCATCCCAGTTGAAGATCTGTTCCCTTCACCTAAAAATAGCTTCTCTTATTGACTTGACAGACCTCTTCACAAAAATCCTTCTCAAAGTTAATCCATCCAATTTAGACCTTAATTTCATTTCCAGACCTCTCTGCTGCCTCTTCCACCTGATTATATTTAAAGCACACAACAAGGTAGCAGCTATTTTGGCAATGAGATATATTTATATAATCACTTGACAATTTAACATTAAGGGCCCATTTCTGTGGGTCGTCTTTGTACAAGACTGTCATGTAGAAATTACTGCATGAAGGGGCCCCAAATTATCCTTCTCAGATCTAGCACATGATATGTGAGAGAAATCCATTAAAATAAACTAGATCTGTCATTCTTGACATATATAGACCATTTTGTTCCCTTTCCCTTTTTTGAGAACAGACTTCTCCATTCATTAAAACGGAAGTTTTGTTTGCTTTTATATCTGAAAACAGGAAGCAGCTTTTAGGCTTGTTCTTGCTTCAGGGTGAAGCTCTTTCATTGCAGAGTAGAGCCTGGCTAATTAGAATTACTCTGAATTACTGATGTTTGCAAGTGAACAAATAGATGAACAAAGAATTAAGTGAGGCTGTGCTTTCTAAAACAAACTGTTCATTTGCTGATTGAATTATATTTCCTAGTTTTCTAATCAGTACCATAAGGCCTCCTATAGCAGTTACTAAAACTTTAAGAGATGGGGCAAAACTACTGATATTTTTCCTTTTTTGAGAAGATTATAAAATGCTTGGATTTAGCAGGCTTCTGCTGTAATCTGTCCTCTTGCATTACTATGTTTGATACAGCTTTTTCTGTTTACTTGCTCACCAATAAATAGTGATTAAAAAGTGCTGTCACCCACCTATCTAGTAACTGGGCCATTTCTGAAGAACAAATCCAGTTAGATGACTGTTTTCTCCTCTCTGTGTTATTTCATAAGTATATATTTTGTGTGAGTCTCAGCTTCACGTTCTCTTTTCTTTCGTTTAGCCAAAGTGCAGCTTCTTGGCCCAGTTCAGCCTATGAGCACCCCCATCTTCAGTATATGGACTCCAAGCATACTGTGATCATCTTGATTTGTAGTTTGTAGTCTAAATTTCAATTTTACATACAAGAAAGTCTGTTGTCTGTTCCATTTCATGTATATTAGGTTTCTTGCAAAAGCCTGGACTACCTTAACTCACTGGCTTGTTTAATATTGGTTACGGTATTATGTTGGTTCAACAGAGATGTGATTTACTGACTGGCCAAGTACAACAGAAGGAAAAAGCCATATTGTTTGGGTCTCTCTTAAAATATCTATTATTAGTATCCACTTTTTGGTCAAAATCATATTCAGTTTTCAGATACAGAGCTGCTGTGGGACTAGTAATAGGATAGGGAGTAGACTCCTTATGATATTTTTTCCTGGTATCTTAATGCAAAGTCAGTAATCCCCACCCCAATTACTGTGACCTCAGTTTATCTTTATTTTCTAACATCTGTCTCTGGGGAAAGAAGTAATAAGGAAGTTCAAGACTGTAGAGGAGGCTGTTTAAAGAATATGCCATTCACCATAATCTAAAGGAGGAACTTTGGGACAGATAAAATTGCTGAGGAATTCTGGGTTCAAATAAAGATAGCAAAATTAAAATAGTTTAGAAAGCTTATTTCTGTTTTCTCTAAAGTGAAAATAACTAAAATCTAAATATACACATTCCCCATTCTCTGTCCAAACAATAAATAAAGATTGTGTTGGAAATTCCCACTAATTTTATGACTTGTGGTTTACAAAAGGAAATTGAGGATGGTTCAGAGGCCATGATATATAATGCCTTGTCTCAGTCAAATCTTCAGTAAAAAGAAATAAGAAAGGAGCCTGAAGGATACTGTGTAGAAAACACTCTGCCCAGAATAGCCTGGAAATCCCCAGAGAAAATAAAGGCTTTCTGCTAACAGAGTAAAGCCATCAGTTTGTTTATCTGCAAACTAAACATCTCTTAACTATTCCAAATATTGCTTCTGCTCCATAAAACCAGAATTATCCTTTTTCAAAACAGACTAGCAGTGGCCAATTATCCAAATTCAGATTGGACAAAGCCAATTAGTTATTGCAGCACCTGACATGGTTGTAAGCCTCAACGTCTTCATTACCAGAACCTGAAATATTATTTTTGAGTAGCTGAATTTTGTTGTTCTCCGTCAGAGCATCCGCTACTTCAAATGTTTTCTTCTGTTCTGCCTAAGAATCTTGCCATTCCCCTAAGAATAGCTTGGAAAGCCAGCTATGTTATTTTTTGAGTTTGCATATTTATTTAACATAAGTATGCAAACCCCAGTAACAACTTTCGCACTAAAAGGAGGCAGTCATTGTTGGGAAGTGAATACATTATATTCAGTTGTCTGGGTGAATGATTGTGTCCTTTTAAATTAAAAGACCAGATGCACTCAGTGACATAAGCCACCAGATAACACTCAGCTGTGTGTCACATAAGGCACATAGCTTGCGTCGCCATTTCATTGTAGAGGGATTAAGTTGAAAATTTTCAGTGCAAAATTTATCTGTTCAGCTATGCCTCTAGCTGACCAATGGTATCAACTGTGCAGTAGACTGTAAGAAGGAGTTATAATAATCTTTCTATAGACTTTGTATTTGCTAGTGCATGGTGCTGAAGCAGTATGTTGGTTTGTAAACTCATAAATGTATTGAGTGTTTCTTGAGAGTGGATGGGTGTTGTGCCTTTCGGGGGGCAGGTATATTTAGTTACATTTTTTGTGGAGTCCTAACTTATAGTTAAATATTTCTGATTATCTTATGCCTACCTAGCTTGTATTTGTATGACAATAGTAAGACTTAAGAGTTTCATTTTTGGTTATTCCAGTTCAAGGAAATCATTAACTGCTCAAAAATAATGAGGAGGAACATTTTGTTCTTTCCCAGACAGGAAATAAACCACCCTAGCTTGATTCAACAAAACAAACAGCACAATGATGCTTGCAAGCAGGAAAAAAAATGTGGCTTTGTGGATCATTTCAGTCCTTACAAAAATCAGATCTAAAGAACACACTGTGTGTGTATGTGTTTGTTGGTTTGGTAGTTTTGGTTTTTTGTTGTGTTGGTTTCCACTCAGGTGGACTGGGTGTTATGTTACTCTGGCGGAAGGGTGGGACCCTTGCCTTTTGGAGCCAGGTCCAAACTTTCTGTAAAGCTTTTCCTGAGCTATGGGTAAATTATTTCAGAAGTGCTTATAATATAATAAGTGCTAATATCATTTTTAATTGGGAATTTATTTTTGAGTTTCAGTTGTGATAATGTGTAACCACTACAGGGTTGGATTCAGCTTAAAAAGAAAAAACAGCTAAACATCTGAGCCAGCTGGATAATTTATTGAAAAGCTTCCCTCACAACTGTAGTTGGGTTTGGTTAACTCATGTATTGTAGGACTTCAGAAACAATTTAGGATTTTTCCCCTTTATCTATTCAAAAAATCAATCTACTAGTGTTTTCCTGTGATTCATTTAAACCACTGGCGGCCCATTTATTCAAGACAGCACGCCCTTTTCCTTCCTGTTCCTCACAGCGGCCTCTTAAGCTCTGATCAAACATATTTAGACACAAAAAATATATACACTTTGGAAGGTTAATAAACAGGGAAGAGTATTTATTAAGTGTAGGCAGAGGGGGTGGGGAAGAGAGGGATGGGGGTGAACAGGAGCAGATGCTATTGATAGCAGTTCCAAGATAGTATTCGGGGATATCTATCTTTAACTTTTCCTGAAGAGAGAGAGTGTTCTTCTTCAAGAGACATCCCTGGGGGTGCTCCACAGTAGGTGCAGGTGCGTCCCAGCACTGCAGAGCAGATTCTTGATAGCAGTGCATTGGGGGCCGCACATGCATGGCACACGGTTCCCCCCGGCACCATCGTGCATGCACGGCCACCCTCCCTTCAGTTCCTTCATACCGGTCCCAGCTTCAGACAGGCCTCCACAGTGTTCCTCGATCCTCATTCATTCTAGAGATAGATAGATAGATTTGTTTACTCCAAGTTCTTCTCGCTAGTAGTTCTTAGGGAAAAAACAACAACAAAAACACGGCGCTAAATTGGCTTCTCCGGCCGTTTCTAATATCACCGAGAGAGATGGTCTCACCCTGCTTTAAATGCTGCACAGACTGCAATGATGCGATACCGGCCTTTGACGGCCATGATAAATGTGTAAAATGCCTCAGAGACACCCATTCTCAATGGGATTGCCCACACTGCGCCAAACTGAAGGCGCGCCCATGGAAAGATAGAGACCACCTTTTAAAAATGATCCTAATAGAGAAGGGCAAACACCCTTCCTCAGATCCAGACTGCCGGCAGATCGCCAAGGACAAAGGGGACAAACCACTCAAATCCCCAAAGAAACGGGCCACCTCACTTCCTCAAAACCCACGCTCGCCTAAATGGCGCTCCATGGAGAGGCAGTCAGCTAAACCTGACAAGTCACGCCTCAGTACCTATGATAACGGGCACCTCTGGTGCTGACCAGGCTCATTACAGATGCGCCACACAGGGCGCCCATCCAGAGGCTACAGGCCACATAGTGCCTCCCTCACAGAGCTCGTCACCAAGCATGGTGCCGGACCAGCGCTGCACCAACACAACAGCGCCGAAAGCGGTTACCACGGTACCGCAACATCTGACAGGGCAGTCGAGCAGCACCACCTCCCCTTTGCTGCCCATAACAACTCCTCGCACTGCGTGCTCTGCTTCTAGAGTATCACAGGTGCTGGCACCTCTTGTGACAACGGCAGACTCGGCGCCTCTCACTTCTACCATCACCTATCGGAACTGCAGAGACCTTGCGGTCTCAACTTTTAACTCCCCATTTTTAAGTACTGACAAACCATCTTATTCACCATGATCCAAATACACAACATTGCCTACTGTATTATCAACTGATGATGATGAAGATCTGGGGGGTTTCTCACCACAGCTATCCCCACGCACAGAGGCATCGGGACACTCATTTCATTCTGATGTTCCCAACTATACTAGCGCAGCCATGGCCCCCTGGGCCGCATATCTATGGATGCCACCACTCATGCCCTACCCACCCCAATGGCAATTTTGGAGCCCATGGCCTCAACACCACAAGAAGAGACCATATAAGATGAAGCACACTGTGAAAGCACTTTCTCCCCTAACCCAGTCCCTTCCAGTTGAGAGGGCACAAAACGAAATTGACGAACATCATTCTCTGAACTCGTGTCCAGAGGTATTACTTGACACAAGCTAACCATCTGTGATGGACGAAGTTTCATGCCACTGCCCTCGGCAACCACCAAGGACTTCTCCTCTTTTCAGGACCCTTTTAAGCAATATGTAGCTGATTTGAAGATTGACGTGGAGGAAGTGCAGGACATGCAACACGAACTCACAAATATCCTTCAAGCGATGCCTCCTTCAAAAATTGCCTTACTAATTAACTCAGCCATACTGGAACCAGCCAAAACTCTGTGGCACACCCCTACCTCAATTCCCCCCAGCTGTAAAAGGCAGACCACAAGTATTACATCCCACCTAAGGAGTCAGAATTTCTGTTCACTCATCCACCACCGAACTCCCTAGTAGTGGATGCGGCTCAACAAAGAAATCATCAACAACAAAACCGCTCCACACCATCCAACAAGGATAATAAAAGACTTGACACCCTCAGCAAAAAAGTGTACACGTCAGCCAAATGAGAGTGGCCAACCACGCGGCACTCCTCAGCAAATACGACTTTGATAATTATGCAAAGCTAACGCATTTATTGATGATATACCAGACACTAAAACAGTTTAGCGCGATCGTCACAGAGGGTCAGGCAGTATCACGGACAGCCTTTCAGGCTGCCTTAGACACAGCTGACATGCAACAGCTACAGCAATTGTCATGAGACATGCCTCATGGTTTAATTCATCTGCCTTCCCCCGTGAAATCCAACCGTCCATGGAAGACCTACCATTCAAGGGAGAGAAGCTCTTCTCATCGAAAACCGACGAGGTCCTCCACTCAATGAAGGATTCCAGGGCAACTCTATGCTCTCTCAGCATTCAGACACCTGTGACAAGGAGAAGGCAATACAGATACCAACTATACCAGAGACCAGTATACCCACATACCATTACCAAAGGCAAGACCACCCACCATATCAGCAACATGGTCATGGTAGACAACAGCGTTGGCGATCCCTGACTAATATCTCCAACCGCCCGCCCCAGCCTAATAAGCAAATTCGAGCCATCCGTTGAGAGACTGAAAACTGCCTTACCTCCTCCAGAACTCCCAAGTACTAGTAAACCTTTCACTTACCGTATGATGCCATTTTTCAGCAGATGGCACAACATCACATCCGACAAATGGGTGCTACAGACAATTTCTTCCAGATACACCATTGCTTCCTCTCTTACACCCCACCCACCCACCTCGTCCCTCTTTAGGGACCCCTCTCACGAGATTATACCACAACAAGAGGTAGATCGCCTTCTACAATTGGGAACTATAGAGTTTCAGAGGACTGGATTTTACTCCCATTACTTCCTCACGCAGGAAAAAAAAACAGCATCTGATGCTCAATTCTTGACTTGAGGGCCCTGAACAAATTTGTCAAGAGGCAAAAGTTCAAAATGGTTACACTATCCACCATTATCCCCGCTCTAGAGCTCTGGTGTTCGTGTCTTGATCTACAAGACACATACTTTCACGTATCCATACGACCTGCTCATAGACGTTTTCTTCGTTTTACCCGAGGTTCACAGCATTACCAATATACAGTCCTACCCTTCGGACTTTCCACGGTACCAAGGGTTTTCTCCAAGGTGTTAGCATTGGTCATGGCCCACCTCAGGAAATGTGGTGTCACCATTTATCCGTACCTCGACGATTGCCTCGTCAAGGCAAGAACCAGGCACGATTCTTAATGCCGTACCCATCTGGTACAACTGTGTTTCCAATCACTAGGACTTCTGATAAACAAGAGCAAATCAGTCCTTATACCCACTCAGTCCATATAGTTCATCGGGGCCCGTCTCGACTCCACTTCAGCTATCGCCTCCCTATCTCCCGACAGGTTCCTCAGGATCAGCCAATTAGCTCATTCATTCTGCCTAATGACATGTGTCACAGCCCACAACTGTCTACAACTCTTGGGTCACATGGCATCTTGTAACCCTGTGGTCCCCAATGCCAATCTATTCATGAGGTATATTCAGGGATGGCTCAAATTCGCCTACAAACCCGAACTGCAGCCAATAACCAAAATGCTGTCATTCCCCGACATAGTAAAAAAGATTACTACGATGATGGACAAAACCGTAAAAAACCGGGGCATACCCTTTCAAACCCCAGAATCCATAGTGGTTATCACCACAGATGCCTCTCTCATCGGCTAGGGAGCACACATGAGAGAACTCACAACCCAGGGCCTATGGACTTCAACAGGAAGGACACTTCACATCAATGTCCTCAAACTGAGTGCTGTCCAGCTTGCATGCCAATACTTTCTTTCCCACATCACTGGAACCCATGTCAGAATATATATGGACAGAATATACATTTATATAAACAGACAAGGAGGGGCACAATCCCAGGCTCTTTGCAAGGAAGCCATAGCACTCTGCAACTGGTGCCTCACTCGTGGCATCTCCATAAGCTCGTGCAGCCTCCCCAGTGCTTTAAACACAAGAGCGGACGCCCTCAGCAGAGCCCTACCCCAAGACCACAAGTGGCAACAGTTCAGTCCTGACGGACATATTTGCATGCTGGGGACAATCCCACATAGATCTATTCGCCACCAAAGCAAATGAGAAATGCCCACTTTACTGCTCCAGGGCAGGCATGGGGAAACATTCTCTCAGAAATGCTCTCATCCTTAAATGGAATGCTCCCTTGCTCTACGCATTCCCTCCTTTCCCCTCCTCGACAGAACGCTCATCAAGATACGGAGGGACAAAGCAAGAGTTATCCCAATAGCACCTTGCTAGTCCTGACAACCATGGTTTCCCCTCCTGAACAGAACGTCCCTACATCGGCTGATCACCCTCCCACACAGCCCGAGCATACTATCCAACCAGGAACCGAGGTTTCTCATCCTCAATTTCCTTCTCTCGCCTCAAAGCATGGTACCTCGATGGTTCACGGGCGTAGAACTGCTATGTTCACAACAGGTGCGTAACGATCTTACGCAGCAGGGCCCCTACAACAAGAAAGACATATATTAACGAGTGGTCTCGCTTTGCACATTGGGTGGCCTCCTGTGACATATCACCGGAGGATGCCCCCCTGCCTACAGTCCTCGATTACTTACTGCACCTTAAGCAATCACAACATTCCCTGAGCCCAATCAGAGTACATCTTGCAGCAATAACAACCTTCCATATGGCAGTTGATGACACCATAGTTTTTGGGCATCCTGTAACCAAGCGCTTCCTAAAAGGCCTACAGGCCCTATATCCTGACATTAACGCTCCTCGGGAACCATAGGACTTACATCTGGTACTGACGGTGCTCACGGAACCTCCATCCGAACCCATGGCCACATGCCCCCTTCTCCACTTAATGATAAAAACGGCATTCCTAGTAGCAATAATGTCAGCATATAGAGTAGGCAAGATGGCTGCCCTAATGGCGGACCCACCGTTTACCATTGTTTTTAAGAACCAAGTTTCTTTATGGAGGCACCCCAAGTTCTTACCAAAGGTGCACTCCTTCTTTCACCTCTACCAAATGTTACACTTAACTGTATTCTTCCCAAAGCCTCATGCCAACGCCTTCGAAGCACAGATGCATACCCTCAATGTACGAAGGGCACTTTCCTTCTACATCCACAGAACAAAAACCTTTAGATCGTCTCCACGACTCTTCATCTCCTTGCAGAACGCAACACGGGGAGCCACATATCATCCCAAAGACTATCACATTAGATCTCTGACTGCATCACCGTGTGCTATTCGCTCAATCGTCTACCACCACCTACCTCAGTCTGGGCACTCAACAAGAGCGATCGCCACCTCAGTCGCTTACCTGAGGAAGGTTCCCATTGACGATATACATGCTGCTGCTACCTGGGCATCAGAACAAACTTTCTCTAAGCACAATTCATGTTCCTCCGGCCCTCTTCACTGCACAAGAGTAGCAAAGGCCATACTGCAGATAGTTTACTGCCTGATCCAAAGTCCCTACTTCCATAACACAAATTGCTTTGTATCACCTACTGTGGGGCACCCCCAGGCACGTCTCTCAAAGAGGAGGAGGAGGAGGAGGTTACTCACCTTGCTGTGACTGACATTCTTTGAGTTAAACATCCTTGAGGGTGCTCCACTACCCTCCCTTCCTCCCCTCTACTTTGGAGCAAGACAAAACAGAAAAAAAGCTTTTCTGCTACGCCAGGTTCTGGAGAAGGAACTGAGGGGAGGGTGGCCACGCAAGCACGATGGTGCCAGAGGGACCCATGCGCCGCGCATGCACAGCCCCCAATGCACTGCTATCAGGAATCCACTCTGGGGCACTGGGATGCATCTGCACCTACTGTGAAGCACCCCCAGGAACACTCATCTCGAAGAACATCAGTTACAGCCAGGTGAGTAACCTCCTCTTTTCTTTTGCAGAGAGGTTGGGTATTATTGGGTCCCCATCATTGTAAACTAATACACAGTCCACTTTTCTGGAAACAGACTTTGCTTCTGATTCTATGCTAGTCAGGAGTCATGTGATTAGAGGAGTATAGACAAGACTGTAAAATTGATTCCCAGCCATTCTTACTACCAGGTAATTCTGCACTCCATCTTTACTGGACAGAGGTTGTGATTTGGAAACCTCGGTTTGTTGGCTCTATAGTATCTTTCTCTGAGGGCATGTCTACATA
The DNA here is from genome assembly GCA_019425775.1 of Rafetus swinhoei. Taxonomy (NCBI): domain Eukaryota; kingdom Metazoa; phylum Chordata; order Testudines; family Trionychidae; genus Rafetus; species Rafetus swinhoei. The sequence goes on along the minus strand of JAFJHL010000175.1, from coordinate 2,546,051 downwards.
GCAGGGCTAAAGCCAAAATAAGCTACGCAACTTGAGCTATGTCAGTTGCGTAGCTTAAGTCAAAATAGCTTATTTTGGCTTTTGGCATTGTATACACAGCAGGAAGTCCAAGGTAGAGCACTTTTCCTCCGACTTCCCTTACTCCGCGTACAGTGAGGGTTACAGGAGTCGGAGTAAGAAGTCCTCCAGCTCGACAATATTTCAACATTACGTTAAAATAACTGCTTGTAGTGTAGACGTGGACTATGTAATTTCGGAATAACGTTAGTTATTCTGAAATAACACTGCTGTGTAGATATAGCCTAATTCTTTTAAAGAATCTGCTGCTATAATACAGGGATATTGTCAAGAAAGAAAATGTACAGTAATTTCTCGTTTAACCGTGCCCACTTAACACGTTTTCGCGATAGCACGATTTTTTTATTTTAGGGAATGTTTTTTGAATAACACGACCGTCCCCGAAATAACACAGAAGTGCTCCGGTCAGCCACTCTCTCAGCCGGACTGCTGTGAGCTGCATGTGTGCTTGCGGCTCCAGCCTGCACTTGCTAGCAGCTAGCCGCTGAGCACAGGCAGCTGCCTTGAGATCGGGACATAAGGTTGGGGGAGAAAGGGGATTGGGTTACAGCAGGGAGGGGAGGTGTATGGCTCTGGGAGAGGAGAGGGGAGGGGGATTGGGTTGGGAGTATGCCCCTGTGTCGGGTCTGCCGGGACCCGCACCATGTCCAGCGAGGGGGGGTCGGCGGGGAACGGCACGGTGAGCGGCGAACGCTCTGCCACTTTGCAGGGAGGCAGGGGAAGCCCCACGCAGCCGTCCAGGTGCCTCGCCCCCTCTCCTCCACCCCCGCTTGCAGGCTGGCAGCTGAGTTTCCCCAGCCGGCCTGTCGCCGGTGGCTGTGCAGGGCTTCCCCCGCCTCCCTGCAAAGCGGTGGAGGGTTCGCCACTCACCGCGCAGTTCCCCGCCGATCCCCCCCCTCGCCGGACGCAGTGCAGGTCCCGGCAGACCCGTCACAGGGGCATAGTCCTAACCCAATCCCCCTCTCTTCTCCTCACCTTCCCTTCCCCAGAGCCAAACACCTCCCCTCCCTGCTGTAACCCAGTCCCCTTTCTCCCCCAACCTTATGTCCCGGTCCCAAGGCAGCTGCCTGTGCTCAGCGGCCGGCTGCTAGCAAGTGCAGGCTGGAGACGACTCAGCACCAACAGAAAACTGACTTCAACAGCATCGCTTGAAACGCAACCCCCACCTTTTCCATTATTTTCAATGGGAAAATTGACCCCGCATAACATGTTTTCGCTTAGCACAATCACTTTCTGAAACGTATCTACCGTGTTAAATGAGGAATTACTGTATTAGTAAAACTTTGGGGTGGGAGACTTTCAAAGGCACAAAAGGGAGTTTTAAGTGTCCAATTTGTGCCTCTGAAACAATCCCTCTTAAATTATTACAACCTAAGTAATTTTAAAATTCCAAGTTAGGGCCATTCTTGCTGTTTGCTTTTTCAAACTGTTAGTTTACACGACATAGCCACTTCTCATGTTTGCTCCTAGAGAATATCACTCTTGTTCTCGTGCATGGGCCCAAATCTGTACTGTTGAGGTTTCCAGCTGTGCAGGGGGATGCTCATGTTTTAAGTTGTGTTTATTGGAAAGTTAAGGAAACACTCATATAAAGGTTATTCATATTGAGTTTTGCTCATATGCTCCCTTTAGTTTTAACCAAACCTAACTTTTCTGCCTAAAATATGTCCAGAAAACAGTTGTTTTATGCCACTTACTAGTCATGATTATCTTCTCCATAGTAAGGGGAAAGGGCTGAAAGAAGAAATTGTTAGGATGATGTTTCATTTTGTATTCAGTGTAGATACCTAGTTTTTTCCTATCCTACAACAGCTGAATGGCATTTAATGTGGTCAACAGAGTCATTGCTGTGTGGAACCAGTGTGGAGAACTCTTTATGAATTCTGAAAAGGCTACTGTATTTAATGTGGTATGGCTTACTGATGTATTTGTGTTCATACAGATACCCAGATGCATGCCTTCTTATGTATAAACTCTATAACACATTAATAATACACAGAAGGCAGGTTAGGGCTGCATCTCTCAAGTGGCAACACCATATGTTATGCATGCTCTCCCTGAGTTCAGAAAACTGCAACCATCGTCTTTTTATGTAGAGATTTCTCTCTCTGAGTCCAAGAGTGCTTTCCAAACAATGTACAGTACAGCACCAGTGAAATTCAGCCATTTCTGGGATGGTGAGCAGCAACCAACTAGACCTCTGAAGAGTGAAAATTTTGGCCCAGAGCATTGGGGCTGACTTCTATTCTTAAAATGGCTCATATAATCTTTTTACTGTATGCCAGAAACAGGCAAGATTTTTTGTTTAAAGCTCTTGCTTAAAAGCCTGACACCCAGGAAAAATCATGATACTCTAATAATCTCAGAAGTATGACAGACTGAATTACCCATGAGTTAGGGTTAATACTGTAGTTCTAGGGAATTTAGACCAGTGTATCTCAAGCTTTTTGATACAAGGGGACTGCCTTGTTTCCTTCTTGAACTGTGTCAGGGAGATCTTCTGGTGCCAGTCATTGAGAAACATTGGTCTAAATGTATCAAATCAGAAACTGATACCTCTAAGGCAGTGGTCCCCAACCTTTTGGGGCTGCCAGGCACCCGGGGGGCGGGGCCACGCATGTGCCCGGGGGCGGGGCCGCCCACACGCCCAGATCCGGCACCGCACGTGTGCCGCGCGCCCGGGGCATGGGCCACCCACGCGCCCTGCGCCCGGGGCCAGCACCGCACATGTGCCACGCGTCCACGACAGGGGCCGTCCATGCGCCCGGGGCTGGCACCGCGCATGTGCCGCATGCCGGGGGCAGGGCCGGCCCAGATGATTCGGCGGGCGCATATAAATGCCCCCGGCAGGCGCCATGGCGCCCACGGGCACCGCGTTGGGGACCACTGCTCTAAGGCATCTACTCTGGATGGTATGTTTGCTACACTGAATGCCAGGTTTGTGTTTTAATCATTCACATCATAGCATTGTATCATGAGATGGGAAAATTTTGGGTGACATTTTCTGAAGAGCTTGGCATTGGCTTGCTTTCCATTTAAGTTAGGCCAATGAGTGTATTTGAAAATCTCATCCCTGAGCATTCTTCCCCTCACCGACACACACACATACACACACCCCTTTTCCTTTATGCCTGCAATTGCTCATTATTCTGCAATTGAAACCATGTGCCCTTGATTATAATTCTTACCAGAGGAGGAAGGTGTTTGTGTTTATGTAACTGTTTTAAGATTTTTTTTTTAAACTCATTCCTTGTATGTTCCATATTTTCTTTTAAACTATTTTAGTAATTGTTCAAAGCAGTGAGGAGAGGCAAGATTGAATGACAGGAGCCCTTCTAGAATACCAAGTGTGCTGGGCTTTTTAATTCTTGTCTGTCATTGAAAGAAATGAGTGAGAGGATGATTAGGCTATTTATAATGCTTTGTTTCATTTAGTCTGTATCTGGGTGAGAATTTTAAGGATTCTTGCTTGCTGACTAGTTATAGATTTATAGGTTAGTGTGCAAGTGAAATGTTGTAATTGCCTAGTGTGAATGTCATTATAACATTACAGGAGGCTGCACAAAATTGATCTTCCAGTGAAACATCACTAAATTATTAAATCTCTCAGGGAATACTGAGTGTTTATCTCTCCTTTTAAGAGGTTATGGGACACCCGAATCCTGGGATTTGCAGGCTCTGTTCATCTCAGTAGTTGGTGAGTGATTACTGTAATGCGCTGAATGTATTATGTGGTGGCTCTGATACTTTTTTGTGGTGTTTGGCTAACTTGCTTGTTCTATCACAGTGCAGACTAGGGATGTTAAATTGCGTTTAATCAGCTAATCTAGTAGTCAATGGAATTTAGACAGCTGACAATACCTGTGATATATCCCTATGAGGACTGATGTGTGTAGAAACATTAAACAACTTCTTTAGAGACAAAAGTTACCTCATAAAAGGAGTTAGCAAGCATCATTATTTTACTGTTTATGGCTTAAAAGCATCTGATCTTAAGCACTGACAACAAAAGTCCAATAGATCTTCTACAGTCTCTCAGGTTCTAACTTGATTAGATTTTTTCACTAGTTCCTAAAACTAAAAGAAGGCTCTTAACTCAGTAATGTCTTCACAAGCATTACTCGATTAGTCGATAAAGGGGGAAACTGCAGAGCCACAGTGTGGTTAGCTCCCAGCCCTGGGAACTAACCACGCTGCAGCTCTGCTTTTTAAATGTATTAAGAGCCAACAGGTGATTCCCAGCTTGTGCCCATAGCCCCCCCTCCCCCCCCCGGCTCGCCTGTTGGCTCTTAATACATTTAAAAAGCAGAGGCACAGCGTCTGGGCCTGGGTGTGAGCCGGGAATCAACTGATTCCTGGCTCACGCCCAGTCCCACGCTACGCCACTGCCTTCCCTATCCTCCTGTGGAGACGGTGCTGGGGGATACCTGCTTTTAAGTCAGCTCCCCCCAGCTCCTGCTCCCTCCCCCCCTTGTTGCCTCTCTCTGATAGAGGCAGCAAGGGTGGGGGGGAGAAGCGACTGTTCGAGTAGTGACTTGTCTACCCGATAAGCATATGCTTATTGGGTAGTTGACTACTCAACTCGTCGCTTACATCCTCATTGCAGACAGCAGCTGCAAAAGGTATTAGTGGTTTGTGTGTAGGAGGTTGGGGTTTAAACAAAAAACAGAAGGTGAGTTCAGAGCAGTGTACCAACTTGCTAGTTAGTCCCATTGAACAACCTCTTCTAGTCCTTGCCTGTGATTGAGGTAATGCTTGTGAAGACATTACTGAGTTAAGAGCCTCCTTTTAGATTTAAGAACTAGTGAAAAAATCTAATCAAGTTAGAAACTGAGAGACTGTAGAAGATCTATTGGACCTTTGTTGTTGTCAGTGCTTAAGATCAGATGCTTTTAAGCCATAAATAGTAACATAATGATGCTTACTAACTCCTTTCATGAGGTAACTTTTGTCTCTAAAGAAGTTGTCATCTTGGGTTTAATGTTTCTACACATGTCAGTCCTCACAGGGATATATCATAGGGTATGTCAGCTGTCTAAATTCTGTCTAACATTCAACTTTTCCAAACTGGTGCTTGAACTTTAGTAGTTACGCAAATGCATGGCCACCTGTTTGTAACAAAGTTGAAAGAAATATTTCCTTCCTTTGTCCTCCAATGCACAAACTGTTCATAAAAGGGCTCCTTGTTTGCATTTGTTCCACTGAGCTCTGACTTTCTTGGAATAGTGATTCTTTCAGTATCTTTGCCCCAGAGTGAAGAAATGGTGTTGATTAGGGATCAAAAACATGATGTAATTGGTGAAGTGAACATGATGTAATTGGTGAAGTGGAATATCCTCTGTCTAGTGAGCTGTTGAGTCCTCTGTCTCTGCTTGGATTTGCTTCACTTTTTTCCATGCATATAACAAATTGTAGGGACAGAACAACATTAGAGGAGTGAAGTTCTGGAACAGCCTTCCAAGGGAAGTAGTGGGGGCAAAAGACCTATCTGGCTTTAAGATTAAGGTAGATGGGTTTATGAAGGGGATGGTTTGATGGGATAACATGATCTTGGCAACTCATTGACCTTTCACTATCGGTGGTAAATAGGCCAATGGTGGGATGGTAGGAGTTACTATAGAGAACTTTTCCTGGGTGTCTGGCTGGTGAGTCTTTCCCACATGCTCAGGGTTCAGCTGATCGCCATATTTGGGGTCAGGAAGGAATTTTCCTCCAGGGTAGATTGGCAGAGGCCCTGGAGGTTTTTCGCCTTCCTCTGTAGCATGGGGCATGGATCACTTTCTGGAGGATTCTCTACATCTAGGGGTCTTTAAACCATCATTTGAGGACTCCAATATCTGAGATATAGGTGAGAGGATTATTCCAGGAGTGGGTGGGTGAGGTTCTGTGGCCTGCATTGTGCAGGGGGTCAGACTAAATGGTCATAATGGTCCCTTCTGACCTTAAAGTCTATGAGTCTATGACCATTTGTTGAAACTCCAGTTATGAGTTGGAGTTGTTGAAACTCCAGTTTTTGCATCCTTTCCCAGTGGAGCAGGAGAAGGGTCGGGAGTATCTGTTTGGTACGTGATATTATAAAAGAGCATATCTTCCCTTGCCAGTGGTTTCACTCTGGAGGTGGTAAAACAGTAGTGTCTTTTCAGCACCACCGAAAACTTGCATTCAAGGAGACTCGTAATGCCAGGGAAAACTTGCCCCTGAGAGGCAGAGGCTTTTTGTCAGAGTAGGCTCCAGTTGTACCACATTTTGGTCACTGGTGGGACACACTCCCGCTTAGATAAACTTAGGAAATAAGCTCTTTTTTTATACACGCGGGGATGCTGAGACACTGATGTGAAGAGACTTGGTCTAAGCTTTATAGTATTTCCATGCCAGAGCCAGGAATGGACCAGATTCCTGATCCCCTGTTCCAGCCACTAAGCCACATGCATGTGGAGGGGGGATACAGTTCACAGAATTGGAGAAAACAAGCAGCTTTGACCGTGATCTGGTTTCAGCTAATATGAGCAAACTTTTGGGGTCATTATGGGGAAAGGAGGTCCTTGGTTCTTCATTGAAAAGAATCCTTTTAATGATGATCTTCTTGGGTTTTTTTGGCATTTTAATTACAATCAAAACACATGGGCATTGGAGCTGGATTTATTTATTTTTTTTGCATGTGGCTTCCTGCTGGGGAAAGCAAAAATGGAAATCAGTAGATTCGACTGAAATAATTCTAGCGGGAAAGAGCACAGAGCTGGAAATGTCATGCTTTTGGGTATGCACTTTGGCTCACTTGTGGTTTGCCACATGAGACAGGGTTTGTACTTTCAGTCCCTGTCCCCATGCAGCCCCTGCTATCCCTCAAACCACATTGCCATGTATATTGGGAAACTAGCTTCTCTTCCAGTATCTTGTGGTAGAGGCCAGTTTTGATCTTTTTAAATGATTTGCTGTGCAGGGTAATTGATAAAATAAACATATTCGGAAATCTAAAGTTCATGTAAGCCATGCAGCACTCAAAAAAAAATTCCTAAAACACACCTCACCCCATTCCTGTTCTGTATTAACCTCAAGCTGTGCCATGGTGGATGTCATATTCTGGTCCTCACCACAAGTGAAGAGGTGCAAGTGCTCCCTTCGTATGTGACATTCCTGTTCAAGGATTGATAGCTCCTCATTCCGCTAGAAGATCATTAGTTGGAGGACTGGATAGTTGTGGGATTAATGGTGGGACACTGGGGCCGCTTCTAAATAGCTGATGAAACTTTCAGTCTGTTCTAGAACCTGGGTTAGATTTACACCTTTTTGACAAATTTGTGTTTTGATGGTGGGGGAAGCTAAACAACAATATATTGTGCTGTGTGTTGGGGTTGGTTAAAATGTTTTGATTGTGGAAAAAGTTCTGATGCAATTTCAAGCAACAACTAAAACAAAAACCTTGTGAAATGTGACTGATTTGGAATAGGATTTTTTGACCCCGGTCTACCAGATTCATAAGGATGGAAAGTTGTTTAAGCATTGATGATGTGTGCTGTGGCCATTTGATTGCTTTTCATGAGCTATGAAATAAGTTGTTTGGACTATGTCCCTCTCTCAAAGGACCAGTGTATTCACCACAAAAACCAGGACCCTTATGGGCCCTCTTGTTAGCAGCATCAGTGGAGATGGCAAAGTCTAAATAGGTCATGGAGGTTGCACTAATTGACAATTTAAATGTCAGTGTGCTGTCACTGTTGTATTCATTCCTACACCAGCTTCTAGTCTGTTCTATGGATTAGTAGAGCGTTTTAGTCTCTGGGACTGTTAACCCAGCACTTTTCATCGGGGAAAGTGCAGTGCTATATACTTTTATCCCTTGAGCAGATAACTATGTCTGTATCACATCAAGCAGCTGTGATTTTTACATCTCAAGAGATGAAATATCATGGATAATTTGTTCTATCTATAAATGATTTGTCAGTTTACATACAATTCTTCAGTTACCACCTTTTAATAAATTGAAATACATATTTATATGTTTCAGGCCCAACACAGAAACACTTTCATTGAAGAACGCTATGGAAAGTACAACATCAGTGATCCACTAATGGCTCTGCAGAGAGATTTTGAGATGCTGAAGGTGGGAAATCATGGTGAAAAACAACCAGTTTGCTCCAATCCTTTGTCTATCCTAAAAGTAGTGATGAAACATTGCAAGAATATGCAGGAAAGAATGCTCTCTCAACTAGCTGCTGCCGAAAGCAGGCACAGAAAGGTAGGATTTAATTTCTATAGAACTCACTAAAAAATAATGTAGTTTTAAAAGTATGTTGTTGACTAGTATGGTGAAGAGTGAAAGTTAAATGCAAAAGACATTCCTGTAGTTGCTAAGCAGTTGTACTTTGTAGCTTTAAAAAGCTTTAATTAATATTGTGCAGTTAGTAAAGATGGTGTATTGTGAATACAAACATACATGTGCTGCTGTTCTGTTAATGGGAGATCTGTGGAAAATATACTGAGGAAATAATTTCGTCAGGATGGGGAAGTATAGTATGAAAAAAATCCTTTCATTTCCATGTCATCACACAGAAGGCTCAGCCAGTGCACAGCAGTATGCAGCTCGGAGCAAACATGGCATTAAACTGTGGATTAACTGTCTGGTCTATATCTTATTTAAAAAAGAAAAAGAATTAGTGGAAATGAAGTTTCTCCATACAGACTTTTATAATACATGTATATTTATTTTTCCTCCAAAATATTGAACAAGGGTTTTTCTTGATGCCCATTAATACCACCTCATATTGCTTTCACTGTCTCCCAAGCTGGCATGAATGCATAGTCAAGGCACACTCAGTAAAAGCTCTGGCCACACCGTTTGGAGGCCCCACCACCCTGGAGCAGTGCTTATCTGATATATCTGCCTCTCTTGAGTGGAAATCTGCACATAAGTATGAAGACAAACAAGAGCTTCCACTGACCTGGACTCATAGGAATCTCATGACTATTTAATTTATTTGCCCTTCAGGGTACTTAGTTTGCAGAGTTCAGCTTTTGCAGGGTGTGTTTCTTTGCTTGCTTGCTTGCTTGTTTCTCTCCAAGCAAAGTCAAACCAATATTTGCTAGCAATGTAGACACTGCAAACTTAGTCTAGTGAAGCTGCTACAAAATTAATAGATATGAATTTTGTTGTCTGATGGCTCATATGAACTAAAAGACATTATCCAAAAATGGCTGCTTCTTAACAATGTCACTTCTTGCTATGGCCTGATTCTGGAAACCTTGGTCATAGCACTCATGCAAATAGGTCTGTTCTTGCTGAAAGAGAGAGAGAGAGAGCGAGCGCCTATGGGTCCATTATGTCTAGTTAATGTTCATCTGTAAGACTTAAAGTAAGGTTTTACTCCTGTATAGGCTATAAGACAGTGAACTGGATTCTGTTCTGCCTTTTACATTAATGCCACCACTATCTGAAGCAGTTCGGTTTGCAGAATGTTTACTACATCAGTGTTAAGAGCAGAAAGCAGCTTGAGTTTTAGATCTCAGGCAGCATGTGTACAGATGATATTTGGAAGTAATCTTTGCTCCATTTACAACGTAATTTGAAATGTAAATTATTGAAAGAATAATAGGAAACACATTACTTCAATTTTCAGCCACTTTATTTAGCTATAATCACTTTTTATGATCAAATTAACCCTTCCTCTTAAGTCACACTATTATGTTTGTGCAAGATGTTTAAGAAACTAACTTTGTCAGAAGGATTGAGCTCTTGGTGAATGTTTTTGGGATCATTGGAATTTTGGTCATGACATACTGCAGAGTTGCAGTGTCCCACTGGAAAGTCTGTGTGTTGACTTTTCTGCTGAGTTAATGGAATCTCAGTTATCCTTGTAATTCAGTGTAGGAATTGAAGGAGCTGCTTGACTCTCATTACAAGCAGTTTTGTTACAAGTTTTCATGTTGTTTTCAAGTGGGGGAGCAGAGATATTTAAAATAAACTTTGTTTTGTCAAATCAAACTGAAAAATTGTGTCACAAGCTTCAAATCTCTCCCAACAATGCAAAGAGAAATGCATATCCTAATGCAAATTGCCCTTGAACCAATCTCTAAGGCATATCAATGATATCATGATTAGGAACCATGAAGATTGGCATTCTCTGAGGCTGTCTGTATGCTACTGGGTTTGTATTAATGATCTCGTCAGGAAATCCCATCTCAAGCACCAGCCAACCAATAATGCATAAAATAGAAATTGCGTGAGGAAATTACTTCCTTTCAAACTTTTTAGAGCTGCACTGCAAACAGAAAACAAACATACAAATTATCTATTGAAGACACATGGAGAGTGGGTTTCAAATGTATATTCTTACACATAACACTTAGTTAGCAGATCTGTGCAAGGCAGTGGCTATGACATTATGTAGAATATGCCTGCCCCATACACAATTTTGGAGTGGGTTTTTGTGTGCATGTATTTGAATTTTGACACATTCTGTCACGCTTGTCAAAATTTGACCTTAGTGATACCAAGAGGCCTCACTGAGTATCTGGACCATGTTTGTAAAAGTTTTTCAATAAAAAAGATGGCTGAAATGTCAGTGTTTCTGTGCCTGGAAGGTGATCCTGGATCTTGAGGAAGAAAGGCAGCGGCATGCCCAAGACACGGCTGAAGGAGATGACGTCACCTACATGTTGGAGAAGGAGCGGGAAGCTGACTCAGCAGGTGCATCCTGGGAGTTAGTTATTAGCCCTCCCCACAGAAAGCTGAATGCCCTCAGAACACATAGTTATTACTAAGTCTTAGTGATGAAGCAGTACTTGTGTCTAATTGTGCCTGAATAAGAACGGCCATACTGGGTCAGACCAAAGGTCCATCTAGATAGGATATGTCTTCCGACAATGGCCAATGCCAGGTGCCTCAGAGGGAATAAACGGAACAGGCAGTCATCAAGTGATCCCACCCCTGTTGCCCATTTCCAGTTTCCGACAAACAAAAGCTAGGGACATCATTCCTGCCCATAGCCATTGATGGACTTATCCTCCATGAATTTATCTAGCTCTTCTTTGAACCTTGTTAAAGTCCTGGCCTTCACACTATCCTCTGGCAAGGAGTTCTATAGGTTGATTGTGCGTTGTGTAAAGAAATACTTCCCTTTGTTTTAAACCTGCTACCTATTAATTTCATTTAGCAACCCCTAGTTCTTGTGTTATGGGTAAGGAATAAATAACTCTTTATTCACCTTTTCTACACCAGTTGTGATTTTGTAGATCTCTGTCATATCCCCGCTTAGTCTTCTCTTTTCTGAGTTGAAAAGTCCCAGTCTTATTAATTTCTACTCATATGGCAGCCGTTCTAAACCCCTAACTATTTTTGTTATCCTTTTCTGAACTTTTTTCAATGCCAAGATACCCTTTTTTGAAATGAGGCTACCACATCTGCATGCAGTATTCAAGATGTGGGCGTCTCATGGATTTATATAGAAGATTTAGATATTCTCTCTTATTCTCTGCTCCTTTATTAATGATTCCTAACATTCTGTTTGCTTTTTTGATTCCTGCTGCATATTGAGTATCAAATAAATATTAAGGATATGACTTTCTACATTTCCTGGTTTTGTCAACCATATGTAAAATACCAGCTTTGGCCTGCTTTTCCATATGCGAAATGGGTTAAAATATTCACAGGTTAAAAAAGCTTGTTTCAGCCATAAAGGGAAAAAGAATTCAGGAAGCAAGCTGAATTTGAAGGCAGAACAACCTTGTTGCTCTCTGATACTTTGCAAGACTGATGCAGAACTCCCAAACTGGAAGGGGAAAGATTTGGTACGCTTCTGTTCAGAGAGCCACAGTAATGCAGATTGGTGGTGGTTTTTCATCTGTAACACAAGAACAGTAGAAAGGGATAGCATTAGAGTTTAGACTTCCCTAAACATTTCTAAATGGCATTGCAAAGCAGATTAAGAGGGGAGGGAGGAACCACTAAGAAAGAACTTTAAAGGAAGCTTCAATATGATAGGTAGACCATTGGTATATGTTACACTAAATATAAACAACTGAAAATTTCCCACCAGTGATTATACGAAGTGGTAGAAACCAATCTGCACTGTTTGCCATGCGACAGTTGGTGACCTCTCAGACATCTGAAATGGAACAAGGAACCTTCTTTGTGTTTGGAGTTAGTGAGGCCCTCTGTTGTTGGAAATACAGGATTGTGAGCTGAGGCAAATGAGAAACTCATCCAATCTGCAGCTTTACCACATTAGGTTTTTTGGGGTATAGACAGTTGCCTCATTTGCATAAGGGAGGCTTTTTCGTTCCCTCTGAGAACTCTTTTGTCTTCTTTTTCCAGTTGGAATTTGAAAGGACCCAAGTGAAAAAAATTGAAAAAGAGCAGAAGAAGCTGTCAAGCCAGTTGGAAGAAGAGAGGGCACGCCACAAACAGCTGTCCTCCATGCTTGTACTGGAGTGCAAGAAAGCCACAGCCAAGGTAGTTGAAGAGGGACAGAAGGCAGGGGAGCTGAGCTTGAAACTGGAGAAAGAAAGAAGCAAAGTGAGTAAGCTGGAGGAGGAGCTGGCCTCCAAGAAGAAGCGGGGCTTGCAGATGGAGGCACAGGTAGAAAAGCAGCTCTCTGAGTTTGACATCGAAAGAGAACAGTTGAGAGCCAAGCTGAACCGAGAAGAGAACCGGACAAAGGCACTCAAGGAAGAGGTGGAGAGCCTGAAAAAAGCCCTGAAAGAACTGGAGGTTGCTTGCCAGGGCAGCAACCCTGCTGAACATTCACAGCAAAACCCCTCAGTGATATCCAGAGATGTAGCAACAGACAGGCCCCTGGTGAGGTCTCTGTCTTGCCAGACAGAAAGTTTTCAGACAGACAGCACCAGTCTGGGCAGTGCAGGCAAAGCTGCACACATGACCCTTCCCAACCCGGCCACACCTACCCAGCCCTATGCTAAAGCGAATGGGCACTGTGAGACAGAGATGCAGCCAAGTGGGGAGCTAGTGCAGACAAACGTAGCAGAGAACCAGGCACCACTGAGAGAGAAGCCCGTTGGGCCAGTCCCAGAAAGTGCAGTTGAGAATGGAAGTTCCCCTGTAAGAACAGAATCTCCTGTTTATATGATCTCCCAGCTCCCTTCTGGTGGGACGTCTGTCTCTCCCAGCAACACAGCTGCCTCATCTCTGTCATCTTCTCCATGCTCATCCCCAGTTCTGACTAAACGCCTGGTGGGAACTTCAGCAAACAGCCCTGGTTACCAGTCGTCCTACCAGGTGGGGATCAACCAGCGTTTCCATGCTGCCAGACACAAATTTCAGTCCCAAGCTGATCAGGACCATCAGTCGAGCGGCCTGCAGAGCCCTCCATCGCGGGATTTGTCTCCTACCCTTGCAGACAACTCCGCTGCCAAACAGTTAGCCCGCAATACAGTCACTCAGGTTCTTTCCCGATTCACCAGTCAGCAGGGACCTATAAAGCCAGTCTCGCCAAATAGCTCGCCCTTTGGCACAGACTACCGGAATCTGGCAAATGCGGTGAGCCCAAAAAGTGAGTCCAGCCCAGGCAAAGTTTCTAGTCCACTGAGCCCATTGTCTCCTGGAATTAAATCGCCAACAATTCCCAGAGCAGAAAGAGGGAACCCTCCACCTATTCCTCCGAAGAAACCTGGCCTGGCTCAGTCCCCGGCAACTCCTGGCCCACTAACCAAAACACCTTCCCAGGCATCCTCTGTTGGTGCCCCCGTGGACTTGGCAAGTAGCTGCTCTAACAATGCTGTAGTAGCAAATGGTAAAGACATTGAGATACTGTTGCCAACTAATAGCTAGTTTTTAGAAAATGTGACTATAGCATTCCATGGCTTAGCATCCTAGAGCTAAGACACTGTTTTATCCACTCCATGTTATTTATTTGGGCAGTAGCAGAATGCCTCTGTGTAATACATGCAGTGTATTATCTTTTTAAAAATAGTTAGGAAATTATTTTTATGTTGATGTATAAACCTTAACTATAGCGCTGTAAGGTAGCTTTTAACGGAGTCTCATGTCAGCAGTCAAATGAGAAGGTAGAAAATTTTGTGCTGGGAGCTGATTAGCAAACTATAATGGGACTGAAGCATTCATTGTAAATTATGCAGAAAGAACTTGTGCAGATTTTTATTCCAGATGAACACTGTATAAAAAGTGCCTGAACTAAGCTTGTGATATGAATGTGGTTCTCTGTCCAAAACAAAAAAAGGGACCATCTAACCACAGAAATAACAGCTCTTCTATGAATCATGAATGTTTAAATCAACACTGTTTTTAATCCTTTCCAGTTGTTCTTAAATCAGGTTTGCCAACAATGTACCACAAATACAGAATGAAAATCTTTCAAAGGTGACCACCGCAGTGGCCCCAGTTTTGCCCTGTAGCTCCTGTTTGCTGTCAGAGGCAGGAGACGCACATGAATGTGTGTGTTAGGGTAGAATTTGGACCTACTGTTCAGCTCTGTGTAACCCAGTCCCTTTTCTTTTCCACTGGAGTTGTCCAAAACCAGTGGCAGCATTAAACATAAACAATCAGGGTGCCAGTTTTCCTGCAGTTCATTCATTTCCTAAGTAGATGTCTCACTGTAGATTAAATGGCTAAAGATTAATTCCTGGTGCTTCACCTTTGATTTTTTTTAAATTCTTCAAGCAATCTACTGTTGTGTATATGTGTGCGTAGAACTTTTGAGATAAGGATCTTGCTATTACTTGAAAAGAGAAATTGCTAGTCATTCTATACAGTAAGATGGGATCTTTACTAAAATGAAAAGCAATAACTTAAGTTGCTCACTTTGTAACAATACTGTATGTCAGACTGACAGATTTTACTGATGAGTTTGCTAGCCTATTTGGCTGCAGCTGTGGAACCAAATGTTAACTCTTTCACATATATATTTGTGTGTGTGTGTGTGTGTGTGTGTATATATAGATGCACCCATGTACATGTTACACACAATACATATATAAATCTTAGTCTGTGTATGTTATTGAAGTTCTCCATAATTCATAAAGAAAAGGTAGACATACATTTTTAAGATTATAAAACGAGAACAGGGTTGTTTGTTTTTTAATTAAAAACAGATATTTCAGTTTTGCTGCTTGATGTCAGTCCATTTTTAACCATTCTGCCAACGGCAATATGGAACCTACATCTGGAGAAGTGTTTACTACTGTTGGGTGCTTGCTCCTATGTTTTAGTTATTTAGCACTCGACTAAACAAAGCACTTGATACCTTATTGTAGGAAAGATTCCTGCAGTGGGTGGGACGATGCATTCCTATACATGATATATATATAAGGTCTCTTCCAGCTCTAATTTATAGGACCTCAGAGTTCTTGACTTGTTCTAGTAGATGCTGTGCTAGCCAACCTCTTTCTACGCCTAACCCATATGATAAAACTTTGGCATAACACAATAGAAATGGTTAGGTATGTTTTTATGGACTTCTAAATAATAAATATGTGCATCATTGATTCTATTTAATTGTAATGGCCCATATACACCAAGAGTAGAAAAATAGGAGAATGCTATAGCTAAATACGTAGTGACTCTTGGGAAAGCACATTGAAAATTTGATTTTACCACAGCAATTTTTTCTTCTGATAATCAGAAAAACAGCTGAAAACTGATTCTGAATGGATTTTAGCTAGAGTATCATTCTAATCCAAAATTGAGTGTTCCAGCAACTTCTTTAACCAGTTTTCTTGCTTTACACTAATCTTAAGTGGTGATGTACCATTTCTTTATGATATAACTCTATAGATATATATACTATAGTGAAGTTTATTTCTTAGGAAATGCACTGAATACTGTATTTCTTCTGCAATGTAATATGGGGAGGGACAATGCAAGAGAAAATGTGTATTTTTGGTAGTGGCCTATCTTCTGAGATAAAATAAGCACAAATATTAAAATGCATTCAGCTAATCCAATAAGAAAGGTAGGATTAGTATTTAAATTTTTGAAGTAGATTCTGTGTGTGGAAGCAACTAAAACTTTCTTCTATGATTTACATCCTAGTTATAAGCAGACATTGCTGCAGAGCTTTGTCACTGGCTGTTGGGGTTATAATGAAGTGCAAAATGCATACACTAGTATTCATAACATTTGTAAATTTGTAAAGCCAAATGTACCAAGCAGAAGTCTTGAATCATTTTTATAGCTGACAGCATTAAACGTGTTAAACGTTCATACTATCAATAAAGTGTTTTATTTTTAAGATCTGACTGTCGTGCAAGAAAATGTTAAATTTTTTGCTCTGAGTGCTCCTGGCCTGATGTGGATCTGTAAAAGCTTGATTGTCTCCAAGTGGCAGTCTCTTGCATCATTCATGCCTCTCTTTGACATGTTACACAGTCACAAAAGGAAGCTGTCCTGGAGCCTCCAGCTTGTGCAGCAGGGACACTTGGAAGATAATAGCTTCTCAAAGAAAGGTATCTTGTTCTAAAGTACACACACACTACTGTGAGGTTAGGTCTCCTGAAGATACAGCGTGTCACCTTTGCATCACTTAGGGTGGCTTGAGCTAGATGAGTTTCATTTCTGTTGAATGTTATTCAATATACTGGTCATTTGTTATTTCCATGCCTGCTTTACATATGAAAGTTACAGTCATCTGAAGCAGTGGGCTGTGCCTATGAAAGCTCACGATCCCATCTACATGTTTTGTTAGTCTATACAGTGCTACCAGGCCATTGGTTGGTTTTAAGTCTATCCTGTTACAGACTAACTCGGCTACCCCCTGCAGCTTGTGCACAATGATAATTCATTAGGCGTAGGCCCGACACACATGGTTTTTCTTAGGTTGTTTAGGACATTTAAACCTGGGGAAAATTGCCCTTCTCTATTCGTAACGCTGCTTCTGCAGGGTTCGGATGCTTTGGAGCCCAGTTGAGTTGCAAGTGCCTTTTGAACTGGCAGTCTGTAAATATGATTTTATTTAAGAGGCTGGAGAGGTGCCAGGCATGATTTAATAATGGGCTCTTGCATCATTATAAACACTGACTGCTGACTTGGAGGGCAATCTCTTTTGGAGGTTTGGGCTTAAAATGAAGAGCCTAGTCAGCTGTTCAGTGTTGTCCAAACAAGCACATTGTTAAAAATCCAGGCCACAATAACCCCTCTGCTCCAGGTTGGTTGGGAATTGAACCCAGAAGCCTCTCCGATGGAGGGTGAGAGCTGTACACTGACCTATCCATGCCTCTCCGCAGTCCTTTTTGTCACTGCTTTTTCTAGGATGGCTTATGAAGACCAGCGTTTGCCATCGCTTGCCTAGTGATTAAAGTCTCGCACAGGCTGTTGGTTCATAGCTATTTCTGCCCTGACTAACACCCAGGGTGCAGACATTTTAAAGAAACACAGCTGTATATGTTCTCTTGAGACAGTGTCTTCTGGGTGGGTTCCTTAGTATTTGCATTATATTAGAGGTAGGGACCCAGCTGCACAGGCAAACTGCCACAGGCAAACCCCGTATTACAGAGGCAGTATGTCAGGGCAGAGACAGCCTGTGAGTGACCCAGGTCACACAGCAAGTCAGTGGCAGAGCTGAGATGGCGTGCCAGGCCAGGGCCCTGTCCACTGGGCAGCGCTGTCCAAAGATGCTCTGCCTGGGGCCAGTATTGCTCTTTCAAAGTGTACCCTCCTGGACGACGGACAGGGTCCAGGGCTGGGTGCTGGAATCTCCAGTCACTAATGTCTCGCCTGGGCAAGCTGGTCAGAGGAGCATTATCGCCAGGTACCAGCTCTGCTTTGTGATCCCATTAGTTCAGCAGCCTCTGGCCTAGGACTAGTTGGGGAATGAGCCAGGTGACTGGACAATCACAAACCCAGCTGGGAAGCTGCAGGAATTCTGCAGGCAGCCCTTCTCCCCCTGTCCTGAGCCAGCATGTTATATTAGACACGCTTGGCTCCTGCAGGTGAGATGTAAAAGTAAATCCATCCTACCTGTGCCTTTCCATAGTCCTCTAGCATATGTCCACATTTTCCAGGCACCCCGCTGTCCAAGTGCTCCAGCATTAACGCTCCTGCATCTTGTTGCACGGGGGGTGGTAACCCAGCATCCTGGGGAGGTTCCAAATCGAGTATTTGCATTCTGTTGATCTAAATTCCCTCCGCAGCTCCCACTGGCTGAAAGATTCTTTGATGCCCTGAAACACAGCCCCCTTCAAGGCCCCCCGCTGAAGTGCTACAGCAGCTCTCCACACCTTACCTGTGTGAATGTGAAGCACTTTGCTCTACCTTGGAATGAAAGCTGCCATTCTTAGGAACATTGCCACTGATATTTACCGGGCACAGGTGCTAAGGAGAAGGGCTTCTCACGGTGCAAGTCATTTGGATGCTGTACTGAGCAAACTCGGCCCTAATACTCCATCAAAGCTGCTGTGCAAACTCATCTCTTCCCCTCTCACCCCTCCACAAAAGCTGGTGTCTACTCCAAAGCGCTTGTCTTGGGGCCTTTCCCCTAGCCAGGCCTGCAGAAGTGTTCTAGACTAGAGCCACGCCGCATGTTTGCCACGTTTTGCTTAAGTTGCTTGTTACCTACCTTTGCGCCAGGCCCCAGGGTGAGCAGGTTTTGCAGCCTGTTTTGCAGCAGCTTGGGAAGCGGTTCTGCGCTGGGCCGCCCCCGCAATGAGCTTGGGAAAGAGTTGTTCCTAAGGAGTGTCCCCCACGTTGGCCCTGCCCCAGCACGATTAGGATAGCAACCATTCAACCAGTGCTGCTTCCTCCCCCGACCTCCTTGGTGCCAGGGGGCGGGGGGAGCCCTGCCCAAGCATCAGCTGGAGCTGCTAAAGGAGTGTGCTTTTGACACTCTCCTTTGTGGGGGGTGGAGGTGGGGCTGGCATGTTCAGAGCCCTTGCCCCAGCCTGGAATGCCCACAAAACCTCAAAAGCAGGCCGAGTTTCACCCGCCTCCTGCTTTAACCCTAACTGTGGAAATCTACTTAACCCGACCTACCTCTGGCGCTGCACTGCTGTGTGACGCTGGAGATCCCGGCCCAGCCCTTGGGTCCTGCTTGCAGCTGTTTTCTGCCGGAGAGAAGGAGTGAGTCAGTTTCTCTGGCGCACAAGGCTCCTATTCACCAGCCTGGCCACCGAGTGTTCAGAGAGCGGGCCCTGTTCAGCTTTGCTCCAGCGTACCAAGAAAGGAGTGTTCTGCTGCTGGCACATGCTACACGCACTGACTACACGGCAGGGGCAGGGGTGGCTGGGTTTCGCTCTGCTCCCCTTAAGCAAGTGGGCATCCTGCACAATGAAAGACTTTGTAGTGTCCACGCCTCAGGAGGGGTCACAGCAGCCTGAACTGAGGGAGCTCGGCCCCAGCGGGGCCACCTCCCAGGGACCAGAGTGCGGAATTCAGACCCATTGGTGAACTGGAATGAACCTCCTGCCTGTGCCGGCAGAAGGGCCCCAAATTTGGGGGGGTGGGCAATGAGGGGGGTGGGGAGGACAGAAGGGATGGGGCAACTTCCTCCCCCCCAACTGGCCTGGAGGGGGGAAGGAACCATTGGCCAGAAGGCCCAGGGATGCACTTGGACAGTGGGGTCTGTTCTGCCTGCCCAGTGCCCCAGCCTAGGCGCGGCATTCCAGTGCAGGGTCTAGCCGTGCTGTCCCATGCCCCAGATGAAACGCTGGCTGGGTTGGTGGAGCTGGGACAAACCATAGGGCACGAGCAGAGCCACAGAGGGCTGCTGGGGTGGGACTGGATGCAAAGTGGGTGGCCCACACCCATGGCTACACCCCTGACCTGCGCTGTACCTGCTGTGTGGCGCCAGCAAAGCTAATCTGGCACCCTGAGTGCTGAGATGCAGGTAAAGCTGGTGACCTCGGGGTGGCACGTGAAATTGGGCTTTCTAGATAGTTCGGAAAACATGGGTGACTGCCCAGCAGGGAGTTTTGCTGGCAAACGCCTCCCTTAACTATGTGAGACTAACTTAGCCCACAGGGCCCCCCCGCCGCCTGAAACCTTCTGGCTTGTATCTACTTTAAAATCTCTCCATAGGCACTGGCAACTTGTTGCCTGTTTGTGCAAATCGTGTCACAAGAACTTTTTTCTTCCCTCTCTAGAAGGAATGAGCTAGTGCTGGCAGGAGAGGAGCAACTCGCTTGCACCACCTCGTGGTGAAAAGAGGTAGGTTCATGCGAGCAAGCAGCAGCACTACATGGGATAGAGGTTTTCTTGACACAGGAAAGGCAGGGGGTACCTTTGAAGGGGTGTTGTCCTCTCTCTTGTTGATCCGCTTCCGGTTACACCAGTCACATGTTTACCAGGCACGTGGCCTTCCACTTCAGCACAGGTCTGGAACGCCAGATCTGGAATCAGTGTTTGATTCTGCCACTGACTCCGTGGGGGACTCTGGTCTGTCACTTAGTCTCTCTCTGCTGCAGCTCCCCCATCTGAAAAATTACAATGTGTGCTTCTCTCGTTAGGCTGCTGAGGATGGGAGCCTTTGTAGGAGCAGTGCAGCGCCCTGCTGTTGTAACCCTGTTGTAACCCAGCAGCTGCTACCAAAGGCAAGTCTACGTCCATGCTTCCCAGTTGCAAAGCTTTCCATCCTCCTGGCGGCCAGCCCCCAGCACGACCTGGACTGGGAAAGTGGGATGAGGTGAGACACGAAGCGGGCTCCTTTCTGGGGCTTACGGGGGTTTTTTAAGTTGTGTTGCACTGTGTCGGTTGGCTCGTGTGTGCGTACATCTCACAGGGAGAGTGGGGCTGCTCCCGCCTGCCATTGTGTGACTGGCAATTGGAGGGCGAGGTGGGTTGCCGGCATCGGCCCATTGGGGATGGCGGCGGCGTGCCGGGTGTGGGGGTGACAAGGCGTGGCGGGCAGGCAGTGAGTGAGGTGTGCAAAGGGCCGGTGGCGGGGAGAGGCCTGGCATGCAGGTACGGACTGTAACCGGCAGAGGAGATGAACGTTTTGGAGGGGAAGGGGTAGAAGACAAAGATTTGCTCCTCTGGCTCTCGCTGCATTTCCTTAGGCACTTCCCCCCGCAGTGGAGGTGGCAGTGCGCTCAAGGCAGGCAGCGGCCCCCGGAAACCACAGGCGGGACTCAGCGAGGCAAATGCAGCCACTCTGCAGTGGTTGGCCGGAGCAGAGCGTGTGTAACCACTGAGGAACCCACAAGGCTGTTGGCAAACGGTGTCGCTTTCTCGGAGCAGCTGCCTGTGGGCTCCCAGCTGACGCCCCAGAGCACTGACTTACGCCTGCGGTGGGCATTCATTTGGTGGCCCTCTGCCACGCGCCTCTTCCCTCGGGACTGGCCAGGAGTGGTGCTGCTTAGCGTCTCTCAGCTGATGTGCCCATGGAGACGTGCTTCTAGTTGTATTCATGCTGCAGCCTCATATACCATGGCTGGGGAGGAAAACGGGTTATTCCCTAGCTAGCAGATTTAAAGGGCATTGCCTGGGGCAGGTCTGGGCATGTAAGTCTCCCATTGGCTTCTCCCCAGGGACAGTCCAGAGCGGTGGGGGTTGTGCAGCACGGGGGGTGGCTGCTCCCTGGGGGTGGTCCGAGGTGGCCAGCGGCTGCTCCCCATGGTGGGGGCACTTGCTGCCTCCCCGTGGCCATTTGTGAGTCTAATTGTCCTAAAGCTGTCACACCCGCCCTTTCCGCGTGCTGAGAAACAATCCCATTCCAGTTACATCCCATTGTCCTGGCACAGCTAAACCGGACCTGGCTTTAAGTTAGGAGAAGAGGAAGCTGCCTAGCAAATTTGGTGACCCTGGCTCCTACTGTTTAGGAGGAGTTTGTGAACAAAGAGACTCACGGACACACAGGCAGACACACAAACTCTCTACATTAAATATATAGTAAATAGCGCTTGTTTTGTGCCAAGATATTCCCTACAGCTTCCACTAGAGGGCAGCCTTTCCATGGAGAACAGGGCTCCGTCTAGACCGCAGGCTTCTTGCGCAAGAAGCTTTTTTCGGAAGAGATCTTCCGCAAAAACTTCTTGCAAGAGAGCGTCTGCACTGCCTGGACGCGCTCTCGCATGTCAGCTGTGATTGCTATGGGCGGAGTGGCCACCAGGGCACCTGTGCTTTTTCCTCTTCCCTCTTCTTCCGAAAGAACTCCCTCTTCCCCGGCCACACGCCTTTTTGCAAAGAGCTGGTTCGCAAAAAGCTTCTTCCTTCTATAACGAGGATTACCTATTGCACAAAAAGCCCTCTGTTCTTTCGATTTACTGTCGAAAGAACGCGATGCAGTGTGGATGTAACTCAAGTTTTGTCTGAAAAATGGCCGTTTTTCCGACAAAACTCTATAGTCTAGACATAGCCTAACAGTCCTGAGGCTAATGGTCTGTCTTCCTAGTCGGGATGGAATCCTGTCATCCCGAGACATGAACATACTGCGCTCTTCTGGGGACAAAAAGGCCCCAGTGACTGCTGAGCCTCCGCTTTCAAAGAAAATCTTGTTCCATCCAGCCTGGCTCCTAGGCTGGGTTCAGACCATTTGGTCCTAGGCTAGGTTCTGCTGCTGCTGTGGTGTTGAGTACCAACTGGTGCACAGAGCACTGGTCCCAGCCTGCGCATCCCCAAGGCTGGCGTCTGAAATACTGGCCCAGCAGATGGATCTACCCTGGAGCAAACTGCTTCCTCTCCCCTCTCTAGTACTGCTAATGCCATAGTGGGAGCCAGGCCCCTAGCCAGGCAGGTGTCCTGCTTCCTCCCCCAGTGCGAGACTGGGCCCTAATGGCTGCTTATCGGATTTTCTCCTCCTCCGCTGTCCTGCAGCTTCCCCCTTCTAACACCAAACCCTGGCTAGACACCCTGGTTGTGCCCTGGTAAATCTCCTAGAGGAGACTCGCTGGACTTTCTTCTCCTCGTTGGCCTCCCCTTGAAGCTGCAGGGGCTGCTTTGTGCCCCACAGACTCGTTTTTGGAAAGGGGATGCACTGAAATGGGGAGCCAAGTGACAAAGCTCAAGGTGGCCACAGCTGTGGGGAGAGAAACCCAAACCACGCGAGAACGTAGCAGAGAGAGACCCTTCCCCTCCTGCAAAGTGCCCACCAACCCCTCGCTCCGGGTCAGCCTCCATGAGAGCGAAAGCAGAGGGCCCTTCCTTCATGCTATGCGTGCCCATCTCCAAACACACCTGGACAAGCACGCTAGCTAACTACCAGCATGGAGACACAGAAATGGGCTCCTTGCTTCACTTCCCACAAGACACCAGACCGAACTGTCCCTTTTAGCTCAGTGATTCTCACCCAGGGACATGTCTACCTCTGGGAGTTCGCAGAGGTCTTCTGGGGATACCCCATCCCCTCGAGATATCTGCCTAGTTTGGCAACAAGCAAAATAAAAAGCCCTCGCCAAGCCAGTACAAAGTAACATTTCATACAAGGCCTTGTGTATACTGCTCTGCGTACCATACGCAGAAGTGCAAGCACAATATTTATATCCCCCGGGAGTTTAATCCTTACACTGTACAAATGAGAAAGTCAGCAGTGTTTCCGTACGAGTTTGCTGGGACACGTTTATGGTTTTGTGAGCAAGTACAGTTGGCACCTCCAAAAACCGGCACTCTCTGGTCCGGTAACATCCATGGCCTGGCAGGACCATAGATGCTCCTGGACCAGAGAGCCCCAGAGCCTATGGGCAGGAGGGCCAGCCGGAGGCAACAGCCTAGCTGGGGATAGCATGAGGCCAGGGCCAGAGCCCTGTGGCAGCCCCCAGGCCTGCAGGGCTAGGGCCGGAGTCCCACAGCAGCCCAGGGCTGGAGTCCCATGGCAGCCCCCGGGAGTGCGGGGCCAGGGCCAGAGCCCTGTGGCAGCACCTGGGCGTGCGGGCCTGGAGCAAAGCCTGGGGCACCCAGGGAGCCAGCAGCAGCTGGGCAAGAGCCCTGCCAGGTTGGGGGGGAGGCAGTGTGCCTGCTGGGGGGCTGGCTGGTGGGCTTGGGGGCCGGTGGCACAAGTCCTCTCCTGGGGTGGCAAATGCTCTCATGAGGGACTGGTCAGAGAAGCCCGATCCATAGTTTGTACACACGGTGAAACCTGGGGGTACGCAGGAGCAATCAGACTCCTGAAAGGGGTGCAGGAAAGGCTTAGCTCACCCTACAGTGGGCACCACTCATACAGGAGTCACTACTATTCCAGCCAGAAGAATACGAGGGCGCGTGTGCAAAATATTCAGGCCAGCAGAGGGCAAGCTTGCACAGCCGCACACATCTGCTTGTGTCTGGTCCCCAAGCCGTGTGGCAGGGATCACTGCGGTCGTGTTGGTGGGGACGCTAAACCGCCACAGAGCCCGCTTTCTCTGCAAGCGTTAGATGCTGTGTGATGGGTCAGGGGGAGCGAGGGGACAGCCGGGGCTCTGGCAGAGATGGGTCTATTCAAACTAGAGCAATGGTCTGAGGTCAATAGGATGAAGTTGAATAAGGACAAATGCAAAGTGCTCCACTTAGGAAGGAACAATCCGTTTCATACACACAGAATGGGGAGTGACTGTCTAGGAAGGAGTACGGCAGAAAGGGATAGAGGGGTCAGAGTGCACCACAAGCTAAATATGAGTCAAAGGTGTGACGCTGTTGCAAAAAAAGCAACCAGGATTCTGGGATGCATGAACACGTGTGTTGTGAGCAAGACACGAGAAGTCATTCTTCCGCTCTACTCTGCGCTGGTTAGGCCTCAGCTGGAGTCTTGTGTCCAGTTCTGGGCACCGCATTTCAAGAAAGATATGGAGAAATTGGAGAAGCTCCTGAGAAGAGTAACAGAAATGATTAAAGGTCTAGACAACATGAGCTAGGAGGGAAGACTGAAAGAATTGGGCTTGTTTAGTTTGGAAAGGAGAAGACTGAGGGGGGACATGAGAGTGGTTTTCAGGTATCTAAAAGGGTGTCACAAGGAGGAGGGAGAAAAATTGTTCTCCTTGGCCTCCTAGGACAGGACAAGAAGCAAAGGGCTTAAATTGCAGCAAGGGAGGTTTAGGTTGGACATTAGGAAAAACTTCCTAATTGTCAGGGTGGTAAAACACTGGAATAAATTGCCCAGGGAGGTTGTGGAATCTGTATCTCTGGAGATATTTAAGAGCCGTTTGGACAGACACCTGTCAGGGATGATCTAGACGGTGCTTGGTCCTGCCATGAGGGCAGGGGACTGGACTCGATGACCTCTCGAGGTCCCTTCCAATTCTAGAGTTCTATGATTACCGTATAAAAAGTGTAACACACAAATGACACAGCAGTAACTATCTTGCCGGGCTCTTCCTTCCTGCTTTGGTACTTTGTGTCCCAGTTCAGATCCCAGGGGAGGCACCCTTTCCAGAGAGAAATGTGCTGGTTTCTCTCCATTTCTTCTCACTACCAGGGCATCAATCCCTCCAAGGCCCTGCTTTGTGATCTGTGGCTTCAGCCCCTCTCTCTCTCGCATGCACATGCCTGTGCACATGCCCCGATGGAATCCTCCCCACTGCTCCATGTGAGGGCCAGAGACCACTAACATTTCAACACCTTTTGTGTATTTAGAGCAGTAGTTTTGGCTTTGATTGCAAGTGCAAATGACGCCACATTTACTGCCTTTCCGGCCAGTTAACGACTTCCTAGTCTGGGCGCCATGGAGACCCCTGTCCCACCCCAGCCTGACTCTCGTTATCCTGTCTTTGCAGACCTCTGTCAAGCTCTTCTTGGTTTGGAAAGCGATCCGGCCTCTCCGCTCCGACTAATCCCCATCCTTCCTCCGACCCTCTCCAGCAGTGACCTTGACTTGGTCAGAAGCATTTAAACCCTTGGGAGCAGGAAGGCGGGCGTCAGTGGCTTGATCCGCACGTCGGGGACAGCCCTAGGGGGACAGCTGTGATTTCACCCCATAACTCCTTTCTTTTCCCCCTATTCCTGGAGGCAGCTCCAGAACGGAGGGCTCCCAGGATGCACTCCAAGTCCCAGGCTCCTGGGTGCAAGTGTGTCCCCTGAGTATGGATCAGGGTGTTTGGAACCGGTGTGGTTTCCCCAGGGCACTTTTTTGCGTGAGTAGGATCCCAGGGGCCGGATTGTCATCTTCCTCTGGGTACCACGCCTGTGACTTCTCCTTAGGGCTGGGACGTGCCGCTTCTCTTGTTCCAGGCAGGGCTCTTTTCCTCCAGCCGAGAGGGAATTGTCTCCTCAGCAGCTGCAGTCGGCTCTAGTGTCAGCAAATAATCACTGCCATTCTCACCGCAACTGTAACCAAATCAGCAGAATCCCGTCTTGCCCAGCCCGGCCCTGCTCCTGAATGCCAGCGGCCTTTGTCTGGTAATTCAATTTTCCAATGAATTGCATGGCCCCCGGCGCACTCTCACTGTAATATTTGCAAATGCGGCTGGGGACCAGGGACTTTCTCCCAGCAGGCTGGAGACGGAGGCAGGCAAATTAGGGGCTGATTTCCCTGCTGTGGCAATGAATAGGGAGCGGATTCGCGTTCAGGTCCCACGGCGAGGTGCTCCAGGCAGCTAGGGTTTCAGGCCCCTCGGCCCCAGTGCGGGAGGGGAGTGCCCAAGGAACATTCCCGGGCTGTCTTGCACTCCAGGCTCCCGGAATCGGGGAAGAGAGGCTGGGGAAAGGGACGGTCAGTGCGGTGGGGAGGCAAACACCACCCAGGCTGGCACAAAGGCCCTTCTGCGCCGCCGGCCCGCTGCGCCTGCCTCGCTCCGTCCAGCTCAAGGCTGAAGGAGGGGCGCCCTGTGTCACGCGGCCCTGCAGCTAGCTGGCCGTACAGATGAGCGTTCTGCCATCCTCTGACTCCAGCGCCATGGTTGGGAAAAGGGCTTCCACTTACTGTGCAAACCTCTCCAACCTCCGCACGCCAACTCGGCCTGGCTGGGAAAGACGGCTGCCCCCACGGCCCCGCTTGGCCATCGGGGTGCCCATCGGAGCCATTTGGGCAAGGGTGTCCCCTCAAAATGGCCCACTGCGCCCGGGAGCCTCCCTCCCAAGGGTGGGTCCCTGTCGCACACGTTCCTGTGCCCAGGAGCTGAGCTGGAGCCAAGCGTGGACCAGACGTTGTTTTCCGTGGGGTGGGGTCTCAGTGTCTATAGCAAACAGGGCGCTGGAGGGAATCTAATCCTCCCGTTTCAGGGCTCAAACTTGCCCCGAACAAAAGGGGACAGGTTCTCCCCTAGCTGCCTCTTGCAGGGTTCTTGCGTCTCCGTCGGGAGCCGGTGCTGCGGCCTGGGGGCAGACAGCCCTGTTCACGGGCGGCAGCTGCACATGGGGCCTGGATGAGCAGGAAAGACGCCAGAGCGGCTCCTGCCGGGCGTGGCACCGTGCTGGGCACGCAGCCTTGCTGAGAGGCCTGCTTAGGAGACACCACAGTGCCCTCAGGGGAACCGGCAGGGGGCTAGCAGCCCTCAGACAGCCCCTTTGTCTTAGAGCTCCTGGGGCCCGCCAGAGACAGTGGTCAAGGGGCGCAGCTTCCCCCTACTCTGTAGCATCCAGCTCTCGCCCAACAGGGCTTGGTGCCCGCAGAGGAGGCTTGTTCATACAGCCCTCCCTTCCCCAAGGCCTGGATCGCTCCACCACAAATACCTTGGCCCTGGCAGGCTGCAAACACCGACGGGTGCAGAACCTTTCCCAAGCAAACCTGCCACAAGGCTGAGCTTTGCTTCAATCCCTCCCCGCGCTCCGGTCTCGCCAGGTGGCACGCCACACGCTCGCCCCCTGCCAGGGAACAGGAGCCTGCCCTGGGGGGATCAGTGCAGGAGAGCGGCCAGCAAATCCGCGCTGTCGCTTTGGTGGAGAAGGGGTTGGGGGGAACTGTGTGCAAGGAGGATGGAACAGGTTGTGTTGAGTCCATCATGATTCAGGGCCCCCGTTTGCACCAGACCTCTCTCTCTTGCAGGGCAGGTGCCTTGGAAATAGCCACATGCCGCCTCTCTGGCCGAAGAGGAGAGAGCAAGGACTGCACTCGAAAGCCGACCTCCATCCTTTCGGTCACCGGGGGCCCTGTTCATGGTAATGGAGACTGCTCCTGAGTTTGGAGTTTGAGAGCAGCTGCAAGAGCCAGGGGCAGCCAGGAGCTGCGGCCGGGAGCCCCTGTTCAGCAGTGCTTTGGAGGAGGAAGCAGGTGCCTGAATCAACCCTGTCTGACAGGGCGTAAGAAGTGTCCCATGAGCATCTCTACTCGCTTGCACGGGGCCGGTGTGAACACCGCCCTCCTGCATCTGGAATATAACAGGCGGGGAGCCCTGCAGGTTCTCTGCCTCCTCTCGCGCCTCCCACTAAGAAGATACTGAGAGAGCTGGAGGACCATGAAGGTGCCATGCTGAGCTGGTGGTTTAGTTGGAGTTAAAGCTGCTTTGGATGGATTGGCCAGCCCCAGGCAGGTTCGCTGGACTGACGGCTGGTGAAAGACACACTCTGGACCAAGCAGAGACATGGGGGGTTGCCGCAGGAATTCTCTGGGCTGAGTCACTCTGGAAGGTTCTTGTGGTCCCTTCTGGATCTCTGTAACTGATCCCAGCTGCATCTTCCCTGCCAGACCAAGAGGCCTCTTCGCTCCCTGGCAGGATGCAACAGGGACGCAGCTCTCAGCTTTGGCTCCGTTCCCCCACGTTCTCTCCAAGAGGCACGGTGTGGCTGAGCGCCCACGCTTCCAGCTGCGTCTCACGGTGCCCCATTCAAGCACTTGGTTCCCAGCCTCCTTTTGGATGCGTCCCCCTGGAGTTAGCAAAGGGCCCCTCCTACCATGACTTGCCACCTCAGTTGCTGCAACAGAGAGGGACCAGCACTGGCCATAAAGCCTCGGGGTCAGCTCTAAGTGGAAGGCTTTCCTGGAGGCAGCCCACATTTGTTCCCCTAGGCCCATGGTGGGCACTCGCGTGTCCCCGTCAGCTAGAAGAATTTCATTGCCACCACTTGTTAGACGCACACTGGGTGTCAACGCCAGGGCGGATGGAGATGGCGGAAGTGGTGTATTTCTCTGATTTGTGTAATGTTTGTTTTTTTACTAGATACTGGATAACATTTCAATCAGAATATCACAGGTAGGGCCATGACTCAAAGAAAGAGCGTTTGTTTGACCAAATTTGGCAAAAAGCTTCTAAATCCAATTAGTCGTGCCACTGTGTGTACTCCAGATAGTACTGCTTTGGAAAGTTTGGGAAATATTTAGCCCCAGGTGTTCTGTTTTATGGGGTTTCCAGGGGGGATTTGTTTTTTGTTTGGGGTTTTTTTGCCTTTTGCTAAAGCAGAAATCTGTAGGTGCATGACTGTACTTGCTTGTTTGTCCCATCGAATACAGCAAAATATTTGTCACTAGTTATAGAATGAATTGATGTGAGAAGTTTTGTCTCTTTTTATGACTTTATGCAGATAAGACTCTATCCCCAACTATAAAATAGATCGTTTGGATGTTATTTGCTTGGCCAGAGATGTCAGTCTAAAGCACACATACTACAACCCTGTTCCCTCTCATTTTTTCCATCCATGTGTGGAATAAAAGTTATATGCACTAAGGTATGTGCAGATGTGCACCACCACTAAGACACATGTGGGCACTCCACTAATCAGCTGGGCAGCATTTGATTCGCTGCTGCATGGCTGCCCAAGTGTGCGGCTTATAGGGAACACTGACGACAACGGCAATTGTCTGACTAGCACAATACCAGTCAACTACTTGGAACGGTAAGGACTCTGAGTGGGGGGGATAACAGAGTCTAACCCAGTGCTCTGATGTAATTGCTCTCTGAAACTAGGGGCTACTGAGACTCTGATACGATGCCCCCTTAGTCACAAAAAATAACCCTGTTGGTCTGCAGATGGTTGAAACATTGGAATCTGGCTGAGGTGCTCCACATGCTGTGGCCACAGTCAGCCTGCGGGCACCCCAAATCTTCCCTGTGCTATACACAGCCTGCTCCTTGCTGGACCGTATCCTCAGACCTCTAGTTTCTGGGCAGGAGCCAGCCCGGCCTGTCCCACGCTCTCCAGCCTTTGACTGCAGGGGACACCTGAAGTTACTGATAATTTGCACGGTTCTGAGGCGGCCAGTGGTGGCAGCCACTTCGCACCTGTTTGGTTGCTCCTAGCAAACCATGTGCAGTGTGTGGCCCAGAGAGATTTGCTTTGTAACCACTGTACAAAGAGACTAGGAAGCCAGAGGCTGCTGCCCCTGAAACAGCTGCACGTGCGACCATCTGATCTTTCTAGAACACCACAGCAAGGCCTCAGTCAGCTAGTGCTTGGGTTTCCATTACCCTGGATGTCGGGCCGGTGCCTCCAGGCCAGCAATGCAGAGCCCCAGGGTCAGCTGTGCTGTGCGACCAGGCCTGAGCGTTCCTGGTCTTCTCCCTTGGTCTCGCATGTTGTGCGGGCAGTAGGAACAGGCTCACAAATCACCGCTTGCAGGGAGCTAGGGGCTATGCCCCAGCTGATAATTGTTAATTAAAATTTAGCCTTGAATTAATTAGACAGAAGCCCTCTCTGGGCCTGAGCTATGCTGTGGTGGGGCCCTGGCTGGTCGGGTGATGTGGATTGACTTAGCGGGTAAGGGGGCTCTTGCCTTGTGACACAATTCCACTTTAGCTACATATTAATGGGGCAAGAGCTAGTGCCAGGCACCTACTCTGGCCCAGTGGTTTGGGCTGTTACCTGAGCTGCTGAGGCCCTGGTTTCAAGCCCGGTGCCGCAGGTGACCTGTCAATTGTGGCTTTTTTGAAGTAGTTCACTTAGACTGAAAGAGTCATTGGGCCCAAAGCAACAGGTATCATCTAGGTGCCTTCTCTAGTCCAGTGGTTTGGGCTGTAGCCTGAGATGTTGGTGACCTGGGTTCAATTCTCTCCTCTTCTGTAGCAAGAAGCTATTTGACAGCACATCTTGCTACCCCAGCTTTCCTCCTCATGACTTTTAAAAAGGATCTCTCTTTTGCCCCCCTGTGGTCCCTGGCCTGCCCAGGAGGCAGGAGATCCCAGTTCCAGTCCTGCCTCTGCCAAGGGACTGGAGCAGGGATCTCCTGCCTCCCAGGACTGCCCCCCACCACCCTCTAACCCCACCACCCCACCCCTCCTCCAACCCCCTCCCACCTAACCCCACCCCCCTGAGAGGTGAGAGCTGCCAGTCCAAGTCCCTGTCTTTTCTCCTAAGACAAATGGCTCCTCCTGGAGCAGGGACCTAAACAGGAATCTGCCACCTCCCCAGTCACCTGGGAAAGAGGATTTCCCCAGTCAAACCCCTTCTAAAGGGGCAGAGGTAGGATTTGAACTAGGAAATCCAAGGATCTCCCACCTCCTAGGCAAGCACACAACCACCAGGCTACAGAGTGATCCGAAGTCCAGGGCTGCCCCAGGCCACTCTTAAGTAAAGGGGACCAGCGCCAACAGGAAAAGCACACAGAAGACTTGAACTCAGGTCTCCACCACCCTGGGTAAGCCGTCAACCCACCAGACTACGAAGCAGGTGGCTGAGAAGCACTCCTTGCTTTGGCCCACTTAAGAGTGAACTATAGCAGGCCTGCTTCCAAAGACAAGCCAAGAAGCCCCTTCTCACACGATCTCCTCGCCAGCCCTTAGGCCGGTGCCTTGAGCAGTAGCAGATCCCTGTCCCATCCCTTCCTAGCAGACAGGCGGGGGTTGCATCCCACCTCCCCCCGGGCTTGTGAACACCCAATTAACTGGGCTCTGGTAGAACCCAGTTGCTGCCTTTGGCTCAACTGCAATGCGACATAAAGCACAACCCACCTCAGGCTGCTCCTTTGTGCCGTCAGTGCCGGCACCCACTGGAAAGAGCCATGCCAGCGTCTCGGCAGCTGCAACTGGGCAGCGCACACTGGAGAATGCTCCTGCCCGGCCCTGCCCCCACCCCAGGGAAAGAAGCCCTGCTGTGTTAAGCACTGTTCCCTTCAGAGGCCCTCTTGTTCAGACAGACATCTATCAGGGGTGGTCTAGACGGTGCTGGGTCCTGCCGCGAGGGCAGGGGACTGGACTCGATGACCTCTGGAGGTCCCTCCCAGTTCTAGGGTTTTATGAACATGCTCCTCAGCCAACATGCTGAAAATCTGGCTCCCAGTAGAGGCGCTAGGCCCTCATGACCAATATGACCCTGAGATCCGATCTTGGCCTCTCCTCGGAGCCCTGACAGGGCTTCCCACCACTGTGTTTAATGGCTGGGGTACAGCCAACCCACCAGCCGCGGGAAGACAGCAAGCCCTGCGCCCACACCAGCCCCGTAAAGTTGCTCTCCTCACAGCTGTCTCTCCTCCGCAGGAGCCTCGCGAGCCACACGATTAATCCTTTGTCGCACAAGCACAGGGTAAAGCCGCACTTCATAACCCCCCCAGCTTCAGCAGTAACGCCGCTCTCCCAGGCCTGCTGGTAAACACTGTCCTTTTACTAACTGTGACTTGGGATGTTCGGACTGCTGGGGCACGGGGCTCAGCACAAATGTTATTGTAAAGGCTGTCTCAGCGAGAGGCCCCAGGGCCTGGTGCCGATGAGATGGGCTGGCTGTGGGGGACCTGGGGTCAGGCGTGTGTGACGGGAAGGATCACTGTCCAGGCGACGTTTGTTTGTGTAGCAGCTGGATGTGTGTCGGGGAGGGATGGGAACGTCTGCCGTCACATGGGGGGTGGAGGGAGGGCTGCCAACAAAGGGATAAAGCGCCTGACAAGTTTGGACTGGCGAGCAAGTTGATTAGCTGAGAGATGAAAATTCACAGCTCTGCTCTTGAAGGGGCCGTGAGCTGCTGGAGAAGTGTTTATGTGAGAGGAAAACACACACACACAGAGCCATCAGACAGCTATCCTCCTCACTTTCCCTTAACTGCACTCTGCCCCCAGCCAATACACCCGCTGCTAGAAACAGTGCACCGGGGACGGCGGGCAGGCGTAGCCACCTTTCACTTCAGTATGGGCCCCAAAGCGCCTTGCAACGTAAGCACACACAAAGCTCACCTAATTCTGCCACCACTGCAGAGCAGCTACCTCTTGGGTGGAGCTCCTCCTCTCAGGGACAGCAGAAACAGCCAATGTCCAGGCCCGGGCAACGAGCGGCTGCGGAGAAAGCCTCCCCTAGGAAGAGAGACAAGGGAGATGTGGGACTGTGCGGTTTAGGGCTGAGTTGGTAAGAGGTGCCATGACAGAGGTCAATCGACAGTACATGTTGCAGAAGGAAATCACACTTGGATTTCACCTTCCTACAACGAGAGAAAGAAAAGAAAAAGAAAAGTCCCTAAGCAAAGGCTAACACTGAAACACTATGGTACACTACATAAAGTGTGATGCTACCCAGAGACAATGCAGGCTAGAAGTCTTATTCACCCTTTTCCAACAAGGGGCCAGCCAAATATTTAAAATGTGGCAACTTTAAAATGGAGAAAATCCTATACTGTTTTCACCATGTATAATTAACCTATGGCATTCCCTGCTACAAGATAACATTGAGGGCAAAAGTTTAGTATGATTCCAAAAAGGGTTGGCCGTTTACGTGCCTAATAAGAATACCTGGAGCTGGGCTAAGTAGAACGGAAAGGTACAAAGCAGGATCAGTGCTCATGCTTCAGACCATAAACCAACCACAGACTCCCTAGGATTAGGAAGAAAAGGGGCAGCTTTGCCTAGTGGTTAAAGCCCAGCATTGGATGCCAGAAGAGTTTTGCTTGTTCACTCTAGCCTGGACTCACTCCATGCTCCCTCTCCTGGGCTCAGGTTTCAGAGCAAGCCTCTCTCTCCCTGCCTGCCAGGATCTGAGCATGAGAACTGAATCCTATTGCACAAGCTTGTACCTGGAGCAGTGATGTGGATTAACAATTGAGGGGGAAAGAAATTGGCAAAGGCAGTTTAAAGCCCTTGTGGCCTGATACCCCATATTCATTGCTCCCTTTGATGGTGCAGATTAGCTGGTGATGGACAGAGATAAATGCCTACAGCTGGAGGCAGAATTAATTGATGCAATAAGTTATGTAATTGCCTTGAAACTAAGGGACTGATTTGGCTCTGGGAATGCTTTGATCTGATCAGAAAGGCAAGGAATACACTAAGAGCTTTAATTAGATCTTTAGGGTGAAATGAATTCAGTTTCCTGGGTGAGAGCTTTCAGGCAATTGGCTGCTGGTTGCAGACAGTGATTCTTTAATCAGAGCTAATCTTTTTTAATACCCACAGAGTTGTGTGTTTGTTTGCACACGCTTTCCATGCAAACACATGCACGTGTAGCATTTGGGTGTGTAGTCTACCCCCAGCTAAGGAAGACTCAAGTAACCCCAGAGCAGTGCTGCCAGGGGTTTGTCCAACCTGTTCTCAAAAGCCACCAATGATGAGGATTCTACAACCTCCTTTGGAAGCTTTTTCGAGGACTTACTTACCCACCCTTCTAGTTACTAAGTTTTTCCTAATATCTCCCCTGTGGCAGTTTAAGCTGATAACTTCTTGTCTCACCTTCAGTGGTCGTAGAGAACAACTGATCACCATCCTCTTTAGAACAGCCCTCAACAAAGCTGGAAACTTGCTACCAAACTCCCCTCTCTCTCCAATGCACCTGGCTTAGCTAAACATCCTTGTTCTGTCCTTGCCCTGGCTTGTGTTTCTCCCCCTTGTGGAGCACCTGGTCACAATGAACCTTTTAGTGACAGCTGAAGGCATTCAACACCTCAGCCAACTCCATGTCATTCCTAGGCTGCATTGGGACAGCTGGCACATGCTGACATGCAGTGGGTGGCTACCAAATGTCAGAGCCCTTACACTGCTCCTGGTACTTGCAATATGAGGAAGAGTGTTTTGGTCCAAGCGCAGTTTGGCTCATTGCACTGGTCAAGGTTTTCAGCAGTGACTTGTGATTTGCAGGGCTCAGTGGGAGACACTCTGGCCTGGTTTCCAGAAAAGACGGGCCCCTCCAATCACTAATCACTATTGGAAAGCCTGTCCGTTATCTAGAATTCCCAGCAAGGTCTGCGCGGCTCGACTACTTCTCAGCCCCTGTTGAGTGTGGGTCCCTGTTAAACACTTCACTACTGTGTAGTGTTAGGAAGAGTGATCTCCATTCATAGCCCTCTGGGTAATTCCCCCACCCTGTTTATATTGGCGGAGCAGGCATTGTGTGCTCCTCTGGGTTTGTCCAGCCCCTAGCACAACAGGGCCCTGGCTTTAGTTGGTTCTTAGGCACTACCCTAATAAAGACGAATAAGATTAATGATTAGCCCATTTACCCGTGCTTTTGGCTCCTCCCTCATGAAAGGTGTTATGTACATAACTAGAAGTCCTACCCAGTGTTGTCTAGGTTCAGCCTCGGCTGATGTGGGATCGTGCACCCCGGCCACTGGCTTTGGCCCAGGGCCAGCTGGGGAGAAGGGGGCGCACAGGCCACCTGCAGCCCTGCCTGCAGCTCCAGGAAATCGTGTTAGCCCTTGGTCTAGGGGCACCAGACTAGAGAGCCCAGCTCAGAGGGAGAGCGATGATCAGCAGCAAGGAAGCACCAGCTTTGCTCACACCCTGCCTTTGTCCCGCTCCTTAGTGCCTGCTGGTCTGTCACGGGGCAAGGGCCATCTCGCTACAGGGAAAGCCTCTGTCCTTTCTCACCCAGGTGGCATTCTGTCCTCGCCTTCCAAAGAGACCCTGGAGCTAATGACCGGATACTCTTCCTTCCTTCAGCTTCCCCAGTGGCAGAGCGGGGAGGCCTGAGATGGTTCTGTCTGCAGTGCATGGGAGGGATTCAGCGTGAAAGCTCCTTCCCCTCTGTGGAAAGAGCCAACCCACTCCCTATGCACAATGTACATCCCAACGCAGTGGACAGGCCTCCTGCTGGCTCTCTGGCAATTTCTTTCTGCAGAACGGAGAAGCTGATGATAATGCAGGAAAGAAAAGAAGTGAATCCGCTCTATTGTACTCGTGTGTCTACATCAGTGGTCACCAACCAGTCGATCGGGATCTACCGGTCGATCTTGGAGCCTCTGACAGGTGATCCTGACTGGTTTAGCCAGGAAGCTATCAAGCGCTGGCACTTCAGTTGCCCCTCCACCCACTGCCCTGCCCTGCTGCTCCTGCCCTCTGCCTTGGAGCTGCCCCTGGGAGCCTCCTGCTTGTTGTGCAGGGTGTGGGAAGGAGAAGGGGGGAACTGATGTCAGGGTGTCCCTCCCCCCCACTCCTGTACCCCATCTCCACACAGAGAGAAGGGGATGGAGGGAACTTGGCAATGCAAATCTGTCACTTTCACACCCTGTGTGTGTGTCTCATTCTCACAAACACACACTGTCTTTCACTCTCCTCTCCTGACCCAACACATCCATGGGGGGTTGTTGTTGTTACTTCTTTTAGTTCTAAAATGCCCAACTTGTCATGGCGGGAGTCATTATCCCTGTGGTACTTGCTCCTCTGAAAGTGGCTGGCATGTCCCTGCAGCCCCTGAGAGAGGCAGAGCAGGGGGGTTCCACATACTGTCCTAGCCTGCAGCTCCCATTGATCAATAACAGGGAACCGTGGCTAGTGGAAGCTGTGGGCTTAGTGCCTGTAGATTCCGGGGAGCACATGGTGCCATTGCTGTACATGTCAGCTGCTTTCAGGAGTGGTGCAGGGCCAGGGCAGGAGTAAGCCGCCTTAACCCCACTGCTCCACCACCCAGAACCCATCTCAGTTGAACGGTGCCCAGCCAGAGCCTACATCCTGAACCCTTGTTCCAGCCCTGAACCGCCTCCTGCCCCAGATGTGAGTCCCCCTGCACCCAAACTCCTTCCCAGAGCTTGCACCCTGAAACCTCTCCTGGACCCCAATCCCCCACCCTGGGCTAAGCCTGGAGCCCCTCCCACACTCCAAACCCCTTAGCCCAAGACCAGAGCCTGCTCCCCAACCCCGTACCCCAGCCTGGTGAAAGTGAGTGAGGATGGGGGAGGAAGGGGGATGGAGTGAGCAGGGTGAGGCCTCGGAGAAGGGGCGGGAAGGAAGTGGGGCAAGGGTATTTGGGTTTGTGGTAGATCTTATATTGCACTTACATTGAAAAGGTGATCTTGTGGTTAAAAAGGCTGGAGACCCCTGGCCTACATCATGTGGTCAAAGTCTCAGAGGGCTTGTCGTGTTAGTCTTTAAAAAAAAAAAAGGGCAGTCCTGTGGCACATTAAAGACTAACAAATATGTAGGGTCATGAGCTTTCACAGGTAAAGCCCACCTCCTCAGATGAAACGGAGCGGAAATAACAGATACCAAGGTTTATATAACAGCAAAAGCCCTTACCTGTCAATGGTAGGACCCATGTTAATGAAGCTAATTAAGTGGGCTAGATGTGTTCCATGCACAGCTTTTGATGTGATTTCATATGGTGTTTAGTGTGGACACTATGCCCATTCTGTATGTGTGTATACTAGGAGAGCAACTGCCAAGGCATATTTATATTAATCCCCCCGCCGACGCTATGCAATACAGTGGCAGTTTTGCTAGGCATTCCTAGCAGTTCCGAGAGTGCATCGGTGCACTTTCTTTCCCTATCATCCCACTGCAACAGCCAATCCGTTTCCTTTGACGACATGGGTTCTTGACAGATCACTTGTGTGTGTATTGAAAGTGCCTTCCCA
Organism: Rafetus swinhoei; assembly: GCA_019425775.1. Classification (NCBI taxonomy): domain Eukaryota; kingdom Metazoa; phylum Chordata; order Testudines; family Trionychidae; genus Rafetus; species Rafetus swinhoei. The sequence continues at coordinate 2,508,538 of JAFJHL010000175.1, read as the reverse complement.
AGAAACACAGACATACACCTCAGTAACATAATCGCTTAAAAGCAAAATCCCCCAAATTACTTTTTCTTTTGGAAAAAGATGCCTGAAGGAGAAATGAAGGATGAAACCTTAATCCTTGAAGTAGAACAGGACTTCACAGGAGGGGAAATGTATAAACATGGCAAGTTGTTGCTTAGTGTATTGACCAAAAAAAAAAAAGTCTCTGTGGAAGAACTGAGAAGGTAATTTGCAGGGTTACATTTTAAAGTGATTTAATGGTACTTTCATTGCTGAAAAATTCCAAACTTATAATTTAAACATTCATTGTTGCAAGCCACAGGGCAAAAATGAATGCAGTGTGTTCTTGGCAAATCTAGCCCTACACAGGTAACTCCTGGTGGGTTTTGATACATGACATGTTAGGGAAAATAACGGAAGTTCGGTATCTCTGTAATTCAGCAGAAGGCTACACATTTAGGTTCTGAGATGTTCCCATAAGCAACGTTGGATATGTTGCAACCTAAAGTTGGGCTCATATTTTGGCCATTTAAAACATAAAATACCTGTGTCTTTACTCCCTTCCCCCCCCCCCCACCGGTCTCCTGTCTCTCATACTTACGGGCAGTTTCGTAACATATCATGGTGGGAGCTCAATGCTAGGGTGCAGTGTCTGGCAGATAAGCAGAAATGTGCAGACGTCCCTCTCAGCAGACCTGCCTCAAAGTCCCCCAGAGTGGAACAAACCCTGAACAGAAGTGGGGAGAGCAGGTATCTCTGAGAGGACATGGGGAGGGGAGAAAAGAATTTGGGGCCTTTCAAACGCACTAGGTCAGGCTGTGTTCAGCCTTGTGAGTTCACTTGGTGAGGAAATCCAGAAACACTTCTTTTGGCAGGAATTCTTGTGGAAACAACACATTTTAAAGGGAATGGTGGGGCATAGGTGCTGAAGGGGTTTGAGAGGAGACATGATAGCAGTTTCAAGTATCTAAAAGAGTGTTGCAAGGAGGAGGGAGAAAAATTATTCTCCTTAACTTCTGAGGATAGAACAAGAAGCAATGGGCTTAAACTGCAGCAGGGAAGGTTTAGGTTGGACATTAAGAAAAACTTCCCAACTGTCAGGATGGTTAAACACTGGAATAAATTGCCTAGGGAGGCTGTGGAATCTGGAGACATTTCAGAGCAGGTTAGACAGACCCGTCAGGGATGATCTAGACGGTGCTTGTCCTACCATGAGGGTGGGGGACTGGACTTGATGACCTCTCGAGGTCCCTTCCAGTTCTAGTATTCTATGATTTTATAGAACTTAACAAGGGTATGGGCCTGTGCGGGCATCCCTCACAGGAGTGAATTTCACCCACACTGAACTCTGACATAATCAACATGAGCATTTGTACTGGAAACCTAAGCCCCAGGATCACCAGCCAAGACAGAGGAACAATTCCACATTAACTTGTGCCTCCCATTGAAATTAGCCAACACCTCTCAAATGCTGGATACTAAGTGCACAACTTGTAGCCCCAGAACTACTCTCAGGAATTAGCCAGTGAGTGATACGAAAGACCAACTAAAAATGCCTAATGGACAGTTAATGCCTTTGCAGGTTTGTTTCTGCAGATCACGTTTCACATCAAGCACTTCATGTCAAAAGCACATTTCCTGGGTCAGCTCTTTGCCCTCCCATGACATGCCAGGTACAGTACAACACAGACACGAGCATCTATTGTTTCCTCGGAGCATGGGCTGAGTCACAGAGCTGGCAAGGCCCTCGGAGACACAAGGATATAGGGGAGCTTCTGAAAAGCTAGAGTGCGGAAACAATGCAGAGCTAAGAGCTGCTGAACAAAAGTGGGGAAAGGAGCAGACATAACTCCAGTCCCGGAGGAGAAGACAGTGGGGACATATCCTGACCTCCAGACATGAGTAGGAGGAACATGACTGTTCACTGTCACTCAAAGGCATTGCACTTTGGTGATGGAGGTGGGGTGTGGGGGGCGGGGAGTCCTTAGCGCTCACCTTAGAGGATAGGTAACGCCAGCTAACAACCCGTTTCTTTAGACTCAGATGAAGCACAAAGATCCGCTGAGCCGTGGAGACAGAACTCCCTCGCCAGTGGTCCCACCAGGGCAGGGCTGATCAGGAAGAGTGCTCCGCGGCTGCCCGTATTGGACCTGTTTTCAAACTCCAGGCCACCACCCAGCACTGGGGCGTGGAATGTTGGTCACTGGGTCTCGTTGCTGCAGGGGGATCCCGTCCTGGCACCGCAGCCTGCGCTGCACCCCAGAAGCGGCCAGCAGCAGCCTGGCCCCTAGGTGGGGCGTGGGGGGAGAGCGCACAGGGCTCCATGCACTGCCCCTGCCCTGAGCACTTGCTTTGCACTCCCACTGGCTGGGAACCTGCTGCTGGCTGCTTCTGGGGGCAGCATGGTCTGCGGGTCCAGGAGAGGCAGGAAGCTGCCTCAGCCCCCCCGCTGCACCGCTGACCGGGAGCCGCTCGAGGTAAGCCCCTCCTGCCGGAGCCTCTCCTACCACCCAAAGCTCTCAGCCCCACACCGGAGCCCACACTCCAGTCAAATTATGTTGGGTCATGGCCTCAACAATTTTCTTCCACTGGGTCATGGGAAAAAAAGGTTGAAAGCCCCTGCTGTACCTGACGTAATCCTCTTTGAAGTCCCTGGGAATCTTTCCATTGCCTGCAGTGGGCTTTTGGCTTGAGCCCTGGACAGCTAGTCCCCAGGTCCAAATTCAAACAATTTCTGTGAGCGCTAAAAATTCATTTCAGATGGAAAGAGAGAGGAAGGGAGGGAGAGAAGGAGAGAGGCCCAGAAAAAGAAAAAGGGTGGAGGGAGGTTCAAAAAGGCCGATGACGAAAGAAACAAGGTAAAAAATTCTGCTGAAGAAAGCAGCTTCTTGCCCCTCCTGCCATGTTCTCAGGATCGCTGCTCAAGCCATTCTTCAAAGCCAGCAAGCGCCTGTTTAAATCAAACCTCAGCCACACAGCGGCCCCCGCCCAATGAAACAGCAGGCGGACCGCGTAGCTTTCGGCAGCGCCGCGATCAGACAAGCGGCAGGAGCAGCGGAGGAAAAGATCAGAACACAAAGAGGCAGCCAAGTGTCTTTTCTGTGCCAGAGACATTCTGGCCGGGGATAAGGGCTTCAGAAAATCTCCCAATGGCTAGCCCAGGAACAGGCTGCAATGCCCTGCAGTGGAAGGAGGCAGACAGAGCCACTGCATTCTTCCAAATTGGAGCCCAAACCGGGCAAAGGTTGGAAGATCAGCTCTGCCTCGGAGACAAGTCCTGGGCTCAGGGCAGGAGCCTCTGGGGTGTGTTATGCAGGACGTCAGACTAGAGCAGGGACGGCCAAACTTACTCACCTATGGGAGAACCTTGACACTTGAGAGCCGGGCGCACCTGCCAGGGCTCAGGGCTCCAGCCAGAGAAGGGCTGAAGCCCCGAGTCCTAGCCAGTGCCTCGTGCAAGGCTGAAGAAGGGCCAAGATTCCCCAACCCCGCAGGGCAGAAGCCTCTAACCCCATCGCTCACGCCAGGGCAGAAGCCCTGAGTTCTCCCCACCCCAATCTGGTAGGTGGAGAAGGGGGCGACTCAAGAGCCACGGTTTAATTGTAAAATAGACCCGTGAGGCTCCCAAGCTGCGTCCGGCCAGCCCTGGGCTAGAGGATCACAAGCCTTAGCAGCCCTGTTCAGGCTTCTGTCAAATACCACAACCCCACTTGGGCTGAAGAGGAGTAACCACAGTCAAGGTCATGACCCGTGGGGACTCACCAGGCCCAGACGCGGTGCCTCCGGAAGGGGCAGCCAGGGTGACTGTTTTGCTCCTTTCATTTGCTGCCGCTTCTTGCCCCTGGCGTCCATGCAGACACTCTGGATTTACACCGGGAGACGTGACCCAGGAGCAGGCCCTGTTCGGTGACTTCTCCCAACCCCCCGCTCCAACCCCCATGAAACAAATCAACTACAATCAAAATGCGGCTTTGGATTAAAGACCAGACAGAGTCTGATACGGCCCACAGAGCCGACTTGGCGCACAGAGCCCGAGGGCTTGTCGACAATACTACACACATTGCAACACAACACAATGCTTGGAGCTAGAGCTAGGCAGGAACCGGGTTCTTCACGTCACTGGAAAATGACGACTTATTTCCCCCATTCTGAAACCGATTAAAATCTTCAGCTTTTTGTTGCCATCAAACAAAATTCTTGGGGAAGGGGGGAAATGTTCTGAGTGGTCAAAAGATTCAGTTGTAAAATCAAAATGTTTTGTTCCAATCTGGATGTTTTAAAATGTTTATTATAATATAAAAATTGGTAAAATTAACACAAATAGTCACTTTGAAATGAAAACACCAAAAGGTTCCAAAAAAGATCAGAACAGAACATTTGGAATGTATCCAAGGGCGCTTTTTTTTTTTTTTTTTCAATTTTCTGAAACAAAATTTGGCTGAAATTAACACATTTCCATGAAAAATTGCTGTTTTCTGTGGGGAAACCATTATGTTGGGAGACTTCCACGCAGCTTTCCTGGTAGCACACTGCCTGTACAACAATGGCTAGAGTGCTCAGATCAGAACATTATATAATGAGCTAAAAATCAGGTAGGAAAATGCACTTTTGAACCTCCATCAATGTCCAGACTGCCCCCCAGTCAGGAGATTTGCTCCCAGGGCTCTGGCCCTATATCCACAGAGATGCATTAAGCTCCATCCCGTTTCTCTGAAGGAAAATCGCGGGTTGTTCTCTGCAGCACAGTTTAACTGAGTCTGATCCAAACTTCCCCCAAATTTGGGGGCTTGCAGATCCAGGGTTCTGATTTGGTCCCACCCTTCAAACCAACTCCCCAACCCTTTGACCAAGAGTGGAAGGGTTTAAACGCGGCTTCTTTTGACCCTTCACCCATTCACTGGCGTTTGGCTAGAGCTGCCTCTTTGAGGTGAGTGGAATTTCACGTGGGTGGCTGACAACGTGACCCTCGTACCATCTCCCCGGCCTCGCTCAGGATCAGCTCCCACAAGGCTGATGCAGTCAGAAAGGCAGAAATGGGGCTCGAGAAGGAGGCCGGTAATTTGATACGTTACAGGTGTTCCGCCCGACACGCTGATTGACTTTGACATAAGAAGCCCGTCCTTTCTCTTAACCACTTTCCAAATGCCACCCGCCGATAATCTGCACAGCAATTCTGGGAGGGAGTTAACTCTTGCAAGGCAGGGACGGAAACCTCGGTGCGTGACCAGCAGCCAGATCCCACCTGGGTTCTTAGTTTGCCGGCCACCATGTACAAGCCCCAGCCTATGCACTCCTGCTACAGCGTGGAAAGTGATGCTCCATGGCGTGGGGGCAGGCCCTCGGAGTGTACTTTGCAGCCTTTCTGTTCGCTTCCCAGGCGGTGAGGTGCAAGCCAGGTGTTTCCAACGATGCTCTACCTCTCTAATCTAGTGGCAGACGCTTCTCTTGCTCCTGGGTTGTAGGCTGGGTCCATGGCAGCTCCATGTACCCCAGGCCTGCAAAGGGCTGTTTAGTTTCCCAGCTTGGCTCCTGTGGCGCTCGCTCTGCAGTGCTTGTTCTCTCGGTGAGGCCTGCGCCTCATCAGAGGGACGACGTGCTCCCGACCCAGGATCTCCAGTAATAACCGGGGACTTTGGTCACAGAACCTCTGGCACTGCGCTCGCTAGTGGGAGGGCCAGGCCTACAGGGTGGTGGGGTGCCAAATACGTCCTCCTTAGACTCTGTTCGGTAGCGAACTGGACTCCATCTTTTCTGCCATTCAGGGCTCCGGCCCTTTGCCTCCTACACCACTCCCTGTACCAGGAATCGCCTTCCTTTCCTGGGACCTCCTGTGTTGCCCTCTCCAGCCCTCACTCACATCCCCCTGCTGATCTCTGCTCCCGGGGGAGCCACTCCTGGCCGTTCCAAACGAAGTACAGTCCCTAGCGGATCCAACGAGATGCCAATCTCCCTCGGCTTCCCCCTCCCTGGGATAAAGACATTTGCATGGGGGGGGGGAGGTACCCAAGCAGCAAAAGTACCAACCACAGCCACCTACGTGCTCAGAGCTTGGATTTAACGCACCATCAGCCTTTACCAGTCCAAAGCTTTTCAAACAGTGCAGCCGAGACGTCCCCACCCTACAATGTCCCCTGAATCTTCTGGTTCTGGGATAGACATGCTCTTCGAACATATGGTCCAAAACGTCCAGAGCCCTCAGCATCTGGTCAAACAAGGACAGGCAAGCTCTCGTCGCTTTCATTCCCTTTTCAAGCCTTTGACGCTCTCCAGAACACAACCTGCTCCGCATTTGCTCGCCGGGCTCAGAACCGGTGTTTACGGCTTCAGATTCCAAGGCTCCCCTCTCGAAATGTCTTTAAGATGTATGGCCTCGCGTGCCATTTCTCCCCTGGCAGCTGTCTCTCCCCAGGTGGCTCTGGTATATGTCAAAGCAGGAAATAAAGCTGTTCGTGAAAACAAGGCCTGGGGTTCGACTCAGTGTCAGGAAAGGAACTGACAGAGAGCGTCAGCGGGTCTCGGCACAGGGATAGGAATCGGTCTGCACACGTGCAGAAGTGACATCTGCTCCCGAGCCTCTCGCGCCTCCGTGCTGTGTCTTCGGTCAAGGCACTTCCAGCCACTTGTCCCCTAAACAGGCTGCTCATTTTGGCTGCTTCAACATAGGAGTGCCCGACATTAGACAGCTCAGACTGGATTTCCGGAGGCAGGCCTGCCGATGTCGGGGGGGGCAACTGCCCCAGGGCTCAGTGATACAAAAGGGACTGGAGCTGCTGGCCACCACTACAACTAGGGTTGCCAGATACCTTCCCAAAAAAATCCCGAATATGGCAGGGAAAAAAATTGGTTGAGCAAAACAAAAAAAAGTTGCTGCACCTTTAAATTCCTGCACTCCCCACTCCCTCCGCCCCCGCCAGATGCAGCAGGGGAAGAATGTCCCCGCCGGCCTTCCATCCAAGAAAAACAGAAAATACCGGACATTTTATATGTCCGGTATTTTCTGGGTTTTTTACTGGACAGAAGATGCAATTACTGGACTGTCCGGGCGAAAACCGGACACCTTACATCCCTAACTGCAACGGGGCCCTTTAAATCGCTGCTGGAGCTGTGTGCAGCATGCTCTGGGAAGCACCAAGGGCTGTCTAGCCCCAGCCCGCCCCTTCCAGGCAACAGCCCAGATTCAAGGCTGCTTCTGAAAGCCAAGTTGTAGCCGCTCCTCAGTGGCCCTGTCTGAACAGCAACAGCACAGCAGGGCCAAGGGCCAGAGGCCCAGTTCCCTGAGCAGCAAGAAGAGGGACCTAAAACTCTCCTCCCTCTGCTGCTGAATAATGAAAGCTGCACCTGGCAGCCATCATCGGGGTGAGCCAAGGACATTCCCCTTCAGCTCTGTCCTCCTGCCATCCCCTCTCGCCTCTGCGGGGCCTGCCAATGCCACCCCAGGAGCCAGAAGCATTGGGCGGAGCCAGGGAATTATACCGGGTGACTGGCAGTCAAAGGATATGGGGCTTCCCCACCATTCGTGCTGGTGCCTGAGCCAGCTGGCCCATGGAGAGCCGCATGGATGCTCTTGGTTATTTGCATCCTATAGGCTGCCTATGTGCCCACTTTCCTGCCCTGCAGGTCTCGCAGGTCTCGGGGGATGGAAAAAGCCCTGACGGCAGAGAGCCTGGGGCCTATTCCATTGGGAGCAGTTAAACCTGAGGGATCCGGGCGTGGGAGGGGAAGGGGATGAGCGCAGACACACCTGCCCTTAATGAGAGTGGCAAGGATCCATCGTGCCGGATCCATGCTGCAGACCCCTCCATTCCAGACAAGGGCTGCACTGGATGTCTGGGAGAGGTTAATGGCTTCCAGGGCAGGGCGAGACCTTGCCAGGCCCGTCCAAGACAACTGAAACCTCATGTTTTGTTTTTGTCCAGTGACGTGGGTGGAAATGGGATCATGGCACATGCCTGAGATATGAAGTATCCGGAGGACTTTGGCTCCGCATCACCACGACCACATGCCCTTGGCAGCCAGAGCCTCCGCACTGTCAGAAAAGGCCTCGGGGTACGTTGTGAGGACAAAGATTTTCCCATTTGGTTGTTGCTCAGAAGAGATACTCCCAGTCTAGGGCACAAGAGGCAGATTCCTTGTCAGCACCTCACATGGGTGTCCTGTCTGGGTTAAGAAAATCCATTTGGAAACATTTGCCTAATTATTAATCATGCCAGTAAAGTCAACTGGCAACAGAAGGAGCCGCGCTTCACTGCTTCTCTTTCTCCCTCGTGTAGGGATAAGCTAGCAATGACACCCACACTATCCTCCCTCCCTTCCTGGTGTTTGCCAGAGGGTAGCGTAAGCTCTCGCTGTGCGCCGCTTTGCCTTTGCTAATCTCCACAGCCCTCAGACAGATGAATGTATTTATCTGCAGTGACTAATGGGCGAACGCATTCCTGGCTGTACTGTCATCTAGTGCTGGGGTATCAGTCATGATGAGCTCTAGCATACCATAGTGTTTGGGGGCTGGTTTGGATGGCAGCATGGTGGAGGCTAACATGGCATTTGTTCTCCAGAAAGTGGGCGTTTAAAAGGGCACCATTTTGCAGACTCTGAACCAATCTGGGTTATTTCCTTCTAGCAACAAGCCGTTCAGCACAGAGATGTCAGAGCTCGTTTGCCGGGGCTTGTAACTCATCTGCATCAACCCAGAGCAAGTATTCCAGCAATAGGTATGATGAAGATTTACCCAGCACTGCTTGGGTCCTTCGCTCAATTAAGTTTTGGTTTTTTCTTCATTTGAATTGTTGCTCTGGGGTGGGGCTGGGGAGGAGGGGTGCAGTGTGCAGGCTGCCCCAGGGAGAGAGGACGGCCCCAACTCTCTCCCACCACAGCAGCTTGGGGCAAGCTGAGAAGCACCTCTCCATAGCCACTGCAGCTCCAGTGGGCAAAGCCGAGGGAGGGGTGCATGTCCCCCAGCGGGGGCAGGTCCGGATTTGTCTAACCCTACACACTATAGCCAGAGTGAGGAATGGAGCAAACTGTGCACTTTCTTCACACTACCTGATGAAGGGGAACAGCCAACAATGCTCCCATATGAATCGGGGAAGCTTCATCCCCCTCCCACCCTCTCTGAAAGGAGTCTGGGGAGAAGGCAGCTCGGGACCGGGGCAGTCCCAAACGGGTGGGGGCACCCCCAGCCTGCCCCTTTCACCTGCCTGCTGAGTGTTTCTTTTCTGTATGGTTTGCATGAGAACCAGTCCCATTCCAGGCATGTCCCATTGTCCTGGCACATCCAACCCCAACCTTGCTCTAAATTGAGAGAAGAGGAAGCTGCCTAGCAACTTTGGTGGCCCTGGCTCTTACCATTTAGGGGGAGTTCTTGAACAGACAGACAGATGCACACAGACAGACAAATGCTCTCAAATATATAGTAGATTTGGGAAGACACGGAAGGGGCATGCAGCAGGAAGAACTGGATGTTGGAAGAGGTATAAATTAATCATTAAAACCTGATGGGGTGGAGGAGGAGACCTGGGCTTAGAAACAGACGTCCAGCTAAAGCAGTGGTCACCAACCAGTAGATCAGGATCTACTGGTAGATCTTGGTGCCTCTGATCCTGACTGGTTTGGCCAAGAAACTATCATCAAGTACTGGCACTTCAACTGCCCCTCATTACACTGCTGAGCATCTCTTTTGCCTTGGAGCTACCCCTCAGGAGCTTTCTGTGCAGGGCAGGAGAGGGAAAGGAGGGTGCTGATGTCAAGGTGCCTCCTCCCCCACTTTGTATCCTATCTCCACAAAGCAGAGGGGGCACAACAGGACTTGGGATGGAGTTTGCTGGCAGCTTTAGGGAGTGGTGCAGGGCCAGGGCCAGGGCAGGGGCAAGCCTGCCTTAGCCCCACTGCACCACCATCCAGGAGCAACCTGAGGTAAGCAGTGCCCAGTCAGAGCCCACATCCTGAAACCCCACCCCAGTCATGAACCCCTCCTGCACTCCAACTACCTGCCCCAAGCTCAGCTCAGAGCCCCTCTCACACTGTAGATCCCTTAATCCAGGGGTTCTCAAACTTTGTGATACCGTGACCCCCTAAAACGCTAAATGAATTTGTGTGACCCCACCCTCACTGCTCCACAAGTAAAGATAATCATTTTATTGAGATTAGGATTGGACAAGAAATAAATATACCAATAACTTTTGATAACTAAATTTTTATTGGAAATGGACAAAAAAATCAAATTTGGAATCATATTGTTTAATGTGAAGGATGAGCTTGTTTATTGTTGCATAATATTTGTATCAGCAATATCGGTAGATTTGTCATCAGCTTTTTGCTTACCACCCAAAAAAAACCTTTCCATGTTGTAAGGCTAAAAATTTAAAACAACAGATAAAAGTTTTTATAAATTTATAATAATTGATAAAAGAATGGAACTCTCATAGGGTATGTCTACACTAGCCCCCTAGTTCGAACTAGGGAGGCTAATGTAGGCATTCGAAATTGCAAATCAAGCTCGGGATTTAAATATCCCGCGCTTGATTTGCATGTTCCCAGCCAGTTGCCATTTTTGAAATGTACAAGCCGGACTAACTGCGGCGTCTGCGGCGAAACGGCGTTGAAATAAAGCCCTAAATCGAACTACCTGTTAAACCTCATTGCAGGAGGAATAACAGGTAGTTTGATTTAGAGCTTTATTTCGACGCCCGCTTCCTGCGGCGTGTAACGTTAGTCCGGCTTGTACATTTCAAAAATGGTGACCGACGGGAACATGCAAATCAAGCGCGGGATATTTAAATCCCAGGCTTGATTTGCAATTCCGAATGCCTACATTAGCCTCCCTAGTTCGAACTAGGGGGCTAGTGTAGACATACCCTTACACTCCAAGGACTACTAAAGACGTTGTACGAGTAAACACTACGCCGCCTCAGCAGAGACACCGGAGACACACAAATATTTGCGAAAAGCCGAACCCAACCGTCTGAGATCACAGGATCAGCATTTAGATCGTCAGTGGAGACATCGGAGACATGCAAACATTTGCGAGAGAAGCTGAGCCTGACTATCGGTAATCACATGATCAGTGTTAACGGATTGCCAGTTGAGATGCCGGAGACACACAAATTTTTGCAAGAGAAAAACCAAATCCAGCTGCGACTCCCCTCTAAGTTACTCACAACCCCCCGGGGGGTCAGGACCCACAGTTTGAGAAACGCAGCCTTAATCCAAGGCCAGAGCCTGCACCCCAGCCCTCTGCCCCAGCCTGGTGAAGTGAGGGAGGAGGGGGGATGGAGTGAGCAGGGGCAGGACCTCAGAGAAGGGGCACAAGGGAGGCAAGGCAAGGCTGTTTAGGTTTCAGATAGATCCTGGATCGCACTTCCATTCAAAAAGTGATCTCACGCATAAAAAGGTTGGCGACCACCGAGCTAAAGTGACTGTTTCAGGGTCATTTAACATAAGAATGCCTGTTCTCTGTGCCTCCCTTAGTCTTTTTCAAACAGCAAAACTGAGGAGTTGAACTGCACGCTCAGACTCCACTAGCATTCCCTGTTATTTCCAACAGCCCTGGTGGGAAGTTTTCAGTCTACAATTTTTTTAACCCAAAAATATGGTTATCGACAAACAGAATGTGCAAGAAAAGTGTCTGTTTTCCATGGACAACTTCAACATTTTTTATTTTTTGTCAAAAAACAAAACACCTGACACCCAACATTTTTATTCGGCAATCCCATTGCAAGGCCTTTGTGAGACTGGTAGTTCAACAACCTCATTCCTCCTTCTCAATGGGCCAGAGTCTCTAGCCAGACTACATCTCCCATGATGCACCACAGTGGCTCAGCAAGAGGAGAGACCATGATGCATCATAGGAGATGTAGTCCAGCCATAGTCTGGTGCACAGAGAAGGGAGAAAAAACATCTAAACTGCAATTTGGAGGAAGCACTGTGACTAAAAAATTTTGGGGAATTTCAGAGGAATTTTTTTAATCTGGGATTTTTCACAAAAATTTCAAATTTTTCCATTCAAATAAACCCAATTCCAGTCAGCTTTACTCCCGAGGTCCAAGATCCTGCTGTGTTGAAGTCAAATGAAGTTTTGCCACTGAATTCAACACAGGCAGGATGAAGGATGATTTGATGGCTGGAGAGGTGAAGGGAAAGAAAGCAGTGCGAGAGAAGGAAGTAGGTGAGGAAAATCTGGCACTGGCTGGTAGGTGACTCAAAGGAAACTAACTTGCTACCGGAGGAAGCAAAATGTAGTAACCCCCCTGCACAGGACACTTCTAGCGCTATGTGCCACTTATAGCCTGTTTGTTGCACTTCAGTGATGCATAGACACTGTACAGAGGTGCATTTCACCCATAGAAAGCAGAATAGCTACATCTTCTTCTACCTATTTATTTTAGAAATGTGCATCTATCTGTGAGTCCCTTTGTTCAAAAACTCCTCCTAAATGGTAAGAGCTAGGGCCACCAAATTTGGTAGGCAGCTTCCTCTTATCCTAACTTAAAGCCAGGTCAGGGTTTGGTTGTGCCAGGACAATGGGATGTGCCTGGAATGGGATTGGTTCTCAGAAAATGGAAAGGGAAGGGTCTGGTAGGAGTGACAGTTATACTGTAGTGTAGAATGATCTTGGAGGAGCTGCAAGGGGCCAGAGATGGGGACAACTATAACTCCATTGGGCCAGCAGGGGGTGGGGTGGAGAAAGGGACAGCTATCTACTATATATTTCAGAGAGTTTGTGTGTGTGTCTGTGAGTCTGTCTGTCCCGCAGTTGGGGGACATGCACCCCTTCCCCGGCAGTGCCCGCTGCAGCTGCAATGGCCATGCTTCTCATCTGGCCCCAAGCTGCTGCAGTGAGAGGGGACTGGGGATGTCCTCTCTCCCCAGGGCAGCCTGTAGACTGCACCCCTCCTCCTCACCCCCACCTCCACCCTTAGAGCAATGATTCAAATGAAGAAAAACAAAACTTATTCAAGAACCCGAGCAACGCCAGGTAAATCTTCTAGTGTCAAATAATTAAAGTGTGGCATTCGGGCTTTCTCCGTCATTGTCTCCATCACAATCTGTGACAGCACACCGCCAGTCCTCTTAGACTCCGCTGAGGAAAGGGTGTACGCAGCGTATGACACGCTCCGTCAGAAACAGAGCATGGGGCGAGGGGAATATTTTCATTAGAAGCAGCTCAGGGTTTTTAAGACTTCATGGTCAATATCAGTAGCAAATGCCTAATGGAACCTAACTCCCCGCAGGGCGTGCAAAAGATTTTCTCATATGGTGAAAAAGATTCGGATTATCCCCATTTTACCGCCCTTTTACACTGCCAGAATGGAGCCAAGTGACCTTAGGGGAAATGTGACTCAGCTCCTGGATATCTTTCTAAATGATCCACGGTGTGAAATCCTGGCTCCGCTCTAGTCCATGGGAGCGTTGCTATTGATCTCACGGAGGCCAAGATTCCACTCCAATTTTAAGCCCAGGAACAGCTTGTTATGTTCATGTCCTCTGATCTCCTGTCTGACACTGGCTGCAGAATGTCAGTCAACGGACTCTGGCACTGCAGTATGTCTAGGATCAAGAACAGAATCTTTTTAAAGGCCTCCTGTCTTGATTTAAAAGCTTCAAACAAGGAAGAATTCAAGGTGAGCTGTTCCACAGGAAATACTGTACCAGATTTTAACAATGTGAATTTGTCTAGCTTCTGCTTCCAGCCCCTCACCAGGTGACAAACCAATTAAAATTAGACACGTGTGCACTCTGAACTAAAGGGTACTATCATCTTTATTTCCCCAGCCTACCTGGAAAGCAGGCTCCCAGGGAGCATATGTGGTTTCATTTACCCAGTGGGACTGTTAAGCACAACACATGTTTTCGAGTAAACAGTCAGAAAATAAATAAGAACAGGCCCAGGCGCAGAGGCTATAGGTTAGAAAATGAAAACCCAAACAAGATTTCTGAACAGGATATTTTTCCAGTCATGAGGACGTGAAGGAAACCAGTATTTGCCTTTAAAAACAATAAAAGAAAAAAACCAAACCAACATTTTTTTTTACCATTGTTAAAATTTGTCCAAATTTGGTTAAAATATCTGTGATTAAACACAGTAAGTTATGTAACTATTAGAACAATGGAATGAACCCATGTTTTGCTCTCTGTTTATTTAAAGTAACCACTCCTTTTAAGTGGAATCTCTCTTTTTCTTTTCTTTTTTTTAAATTTTATTGACTTGCAAAACTGTCTCTTGTCACCGCTGTGCATGTGTATATCATAAATACCAGGCCAGAACATAGGACATATTATTAGGTTTTAAAGACCCTTCTTACCCTATCCCTCTTTCAAGGGAGATTTTATGGTTTGAGTTTGATTTGGCAGCTCTTTCTATTAGAACCTGCTTAAACAAGAGGAGCTCCAAATTCCTTGACTCCAGGCCAAATGTCCAGATTCCTGGTTCCCATGCTCTTCGCCTTCGCTCTGTGGGAGTTCCTAATCTGTCAGTCACGTACTGGGCTTATAAATCTCCTGGCAGCATATGTAATAGAGTGAAAGGGTATGTCATGCATGCTCCATCTGTCAGGGAAAGAACGGGAAAGGCCCAATAATTCAGTTATCATCTGCTTCCAGCAGGCTCAGACCTTCAGCATAAAGCAATTTTATGCCCTGTACAAAAGGCCTGTTAGGAAGCAGAATCGTCCATTTCCTCATGGAGTATGAATGAAGTTGGGAAGACAATGTTCAGTACTTGGGCCATGAGACAAAAAGTCAGGACTCCTGGGTTCTGCCGCTGAGTCATGGGGTCACCTGGAGAATATAACTTTAAACCACTTAACGCTCATCAAATGGCTTCAACAAGCTCAAACTCAGCTCCCCTTTACACCAATTTAACAGTAAATATTCCACAGGTTAATAGGTGATCTAACAATAGATATTCCACAGGTTAATAATGATTTTATATGCTGGGTATTGGATATTTATGAATTTATCTGTGAGGTAGAGAAAGTAGCATTATCAGCATTTTTAATAAATACTTATACAGATGGGAAACTGAGGCACGGAGTGGTTAAGCCAGATCCACAAAGGTATTTAGGATTGGTTCCATGGGAGTTAGGCCCTTAAAGGCTTTTGCCCATCTGGGTCTAAGTGACCTGACCAAGGTTACAGAGTGTGACTGTGGCAGAGTCAGAGACTAAACCCAGCTCTCCTGTGCCCCAGTCCAGTGAATCATTCATAGGGATGTGTTTGTGGCTATGAGGGTCTAAAAGCCAGAATCTGGCCTATTGTGACAAGGTTCTGTGGTGTGGCGAATGACTTCATCCCGAGAACACAACTGGGGCTGTTCTGGGAGCCATGAACATACACCACAAGTCAGTGACGATGAAAGAGCAGCAATTTGTAAACACATGTTTTCTCTAACCCTCTATTTTTATTTTGCTAACCATTTCTTGGCTTGCCTGCACCAAGCCAGGCCGGGGGGCCTAGGAATTGATTTACAGACCATCACGGGAAGGAGCTAGAACCAGAGAAAGTGCTGCTCTAGAAGAAAATGAGGAACAGATTAGAGGGAGAAAGTTGATTTGCTGGCTGCTATTCCATGGAGAATTCCAAGCTGCAATAAATTAGCCAGTCCTCGCTAAGGTGGCATGCACTGAAAACGCTGCTAAACGGGGATGTCACGTGTAGATTCAGTTCTTTCTGTTGTATCCCGCCCAACAGGGCAACGGATGAGTTTATAGCACTCGGAACCTGGCTGTAAGAGTCTGGTGACATTTCAATTCAGATTTTAACCACCCTGGAAAAAATCCTGATAAGAAAGGTTCCCAGATGCACTTTCCTGAATCCAGGGCTCCCATCAAGCTGTTACAGCTTGTTACAAAATCCAGCAAATGCAAATACAGCCAAGCTCAGCTTCCTTTGTGTTCAACAAGCAGCACCAAATGTGTAGCGCATTGTGTTTGACTCCAACAGGCCAGCATTGGGTCAGCTCCTACATCCAGTCACTTTGGCATAAATGTAGCATAGTGCAGGTGAGGTTACGTAGGATAGCATTAATAGGCTCTCTCTGTGCATTAACAAGTGCTTTGGCTCACAAGATTGCTCATTTTAATTTTTAAATATAAAAGGGGGGTTATTTTTGGAAGGAGCCATGCTACATCTAAGCCATCCTCAGCCTTGGGAATGCCTTAGGCCTCTGGGACACAGAATCTAGCTTTTATCTCTAGGTCGCTTGATCAACTCTGCCCACCAAAGCTTCCTCAGTGACCTCTGTAAAATTAGGCCGTGGCCTAACCAGCCACGACTCTCCTCTCAGCTCTAAAAGGGGCTTGAGCAGCTGAGAACGGAGGCACATTAGGTGAGAAGGAATGCTCCAGAAATGGGGGGTCAGGTAGTTGCATCGCGAAGGGAAACTCTACGTACAGAGTGTGAATTCTGGCTGATGTTATAAAGTTGTTATTATAGTATTATTGTTCCAGGAAATGCCTCTCGAGGGATGTGGAATCCAGTTGCAAATGGGAACTGTTGCATGTATTCATCAGCCCACGGCCAAGGAAAAGCCATTAACCTTAAAAACTGTGCTCTGCCTGAACGGGTAGGCTGCAGAGGTTGCCGGAGTGGGGGAAATCAAGTTTCCCTGTGCGTGGCAGGTGAAGTGGAGTGTGGAAAATCACCAGCCATAGAACAAAGAAGCCAGGTGCTGGTGAATGGGACACAAACTCCAGGGACCCGGACAGTGGGTCACAGGAAGCTTTGGGCAGGACAGCACAAGAAATGGGCATGCGTTCATAGAGAAAACCAGTTCAATTGTGGAACCATTCAAGGTCAGAGAAAGCAAGATGAGCAGAAAAGTCTCCGTGAAGGGAAGCCACAAGCTGCTACAGAAGCCAGAGGCCTCTAGCCAAGCCCAAAGAAACTTGCAGAGCCAGGAGAAGCCCATGGCAAGGAAATGCAGAGACAGACAGACAGACAGGTGTGTATTTCTGGCCGAGATCTAAGTAAAGAGCAGTGTGCAAAGTCTGGGTGTTGGCTTTTACTATCACGTGCCTTGGAAGAGTGAACCTGCAAGCCTGGGGCACCCCCTTAGCTGGAGTTCTGTGTGGTTAAGTGATGGGAAGTCTGGGGGGTTGGCAGCAGTTCCCAGACCGCAGGTTCCCCTCTCTCTGAAAGGGGTGCTACACAGATCTGTACCTCGAAAGCATGCCTCCAGCCCCATGCCGGACACATGGCCTGGACTCTGTTCAGACTCAAGCCATTTAAATAGTACAAGTGGGCCAGGGAGGGAGGGACCAAACACAAACAGGCATGGAAGGAACCAGCTGGAAGGGAGCTCTACCAGGGCCTGAGGCGTGACAGAGTAGGCACAAGCCACATAAACCACAAGGTGAAATTTTAACTTTCTGGCAACACTCCTTTTTCCTCACGCTCCATGGTCACTTTAAAACAAACACACACAAACACACACATCCCTGGCAGCTAACAGCTTTAACTAACTGTGTGTGTTGAGATCCCTCCTCCATATATCAGCCTGGGTAAGTAGGACCCACGTCCAGGAGAGGCTGAGCACAGAGAGGAAAGCCATGGGACGAGACGCCAAGCTGTGGCTTGTAAGACTGCACCCACCCTAGGTCTAGAAGATTAGCTCACGGTTCCCAAACGGCTAGCAACAGCCTGCTACAGAAGATGGTCAGTAAAAGTGTACGCTCCAGTTTGGGATTAGTTAAAACAGACAGACTGCAAAAACCGATGCACAGGCCCAAAACACTGACAGCCGAGCAAAATCCCCCCAGCCTTGCTCCACAGTCTCGATGCAGTGGGAGAATCTGTCAGTCGAGGTGGAGAAGCCCTTCTGAATATAGCAAAGCTCTCTGGCAGGTCATCACCTCTGGTTTCATAACTGGCTGATGAGAAGAATCTGCTTCGCACAGGCCGGGTGTACGAGCCACAAACCATCTCTTGAGTCTTATAAACCGAAACAACTGTTTATCATATTCTGGAGTGCTGTTGCGTGATCATAATTCTCCTATGGGGGAAACTGACTTGCTTTGTTTTTAAAGTAGGACAGAGTTACAAAATAGCAAGTTCTAGAAAAAAGAGTTTTCCCTCGTTAGCGTGGTGACCTCTCTCCAGCCCATTTATTAATAAGTGGCCTGTTGTTCCCAGAGTGCTGTATGCAGAGACTGGACACGGGTAAGATATTAAACCCACCCCAAGAACAAAACCCCCTACACTAGGCAGCTTACAGTGGTCAGGCAGCTCATGGACTGACAGCGCTGCTGATCATCAGCAGGACTTTGGCCTCCCAGGGGCCATCAGTTTGGTGCAACTCCCCCACCACCCCCGCCTCCACCACCACCTTAACTTATACTTAGACCTGGTCTATATTTAACCCGCAGATTGACGCTCTGCAGCTCAATCATCCAGGGTTCGATTCAAAGGGTCTGGTAAGGACCCATTCAATCAAATGCTGATGGCACCCCATTGACCCAGTGTGCCACAGGGTTGCGAGGAGTAAGGGATGTCAATCGGAGAGTTTCTCCCATCAACCTCCCGCAGTAGGACCACCCCAGAAATTCAACTTAAGGTTCGTCGACTCCCACTGGGCTATTCTCATAGCTGGAGTTGCATATCTCAGGTCAAATTTCTTCCCCACTGTCGAGACTGTAGGATTTCAGGCCAGACACCATTTTTGTACGTGTTTGTGTTGCACCTACCACCAGGGGTTGGGTACTTGTGAGCTACCACCATATATAAAATAGCACAAAGGGAAACATGGTGAAGTTAAAGGGGAAATGGGAGAGCCTGGGTCAGGCCGGTGTTCAGAAGGGAGGTCCTTGATGCACAGTGCCCAGGCTTCTTCTAGCAAACTGGAGAGGTAACTTGCGTAGAGCGATGAAGTTAGAAAACAGAGAGGTAAGCCAGGCGATGAGCTTGGATGAAATACAGGGAGTAGGAGAAGAGAGGGGATAGTTTTGCATTATAAATGGGAAGAGATTTACGGGTTTCAAAAACACAAGGAAGTCCTATGGAACATAATCAAATTTCAAGGGTTCTAAACAATTACTTGACTACCTTTACATGGGTGTTTGGAACCTGCCTACAGAAAGGGTACCACTTCCCATTACATTCCAGAGGACTTTTCATTACAGGCCAACAAGTGAGATAGCAGAACTTTGGAGAAGAGCTGCTGTACCGTTCATTTCTTCTCTCTGCCTTACCTTCTCATGCTGCTCACAAGAAGAGTCACATTTGAAGTCAGTATATTCTCCCCGGCCCCCTACGGGCTGTGAGATGGTGCAATTCAGAGGAGTTAGGCAATCACTTTCAGACTCTTGTTTTGATGCATTAGACATGAAGCTCCCTACAGGAATGTGGGTACAAAACTACAGCCCATTTTCTCCCCTGTACAATAACATCACTGCCCTGTTATTCATTTCTCTTTCACCTGCCCCAGAGAACCTTTCTGCCAAATGTTGCATTTAAAAGGAAAAAATGCATTTTCATTGAAAATATCACAAAGGGCCTTACACAGAGCCCCATGGAGACCCAGTTTGTCTTAGCCAAGGGCCCTGTACATTTAGGCTGGGTTGGCAAAAAATGAATTGACTAATGTCTCATGCGCAATAGTTTATTGTCTAGCCACAGTAAACTCCCTTCTAAAAGCTGGATCTCAGTGGAGGCTTTAATGGTTCTCAACTGACAAAAAAGCACTGAACTTTCTGGGAAAGTTAAAAGTTGTTGACCTTCTGGATAAAAATCACTCCTCTGTGTACATTTCAGCCTGCTGGGTGGGGCGGGAGAGAATCTTCCACTGAAAACAACCTACACACACAGAGCTAGCACTTCACTGATGACTTAGTGGTCATGGAGTTGCTTATATCAAGTAAAAACAAAACAACACAACAGATACAGAGCAAGGAAACAATGGCTAGATATTAACATCATGTAACAAAAATGTGGGAAGAGCTTGTTGCTGTCAGGGACTTTTGACACTGAGTTTTTGGATGCCTCTGGTGAAGTTACTCCAGACTTTACTCCCAGGATCGTGAGCTTTGCTCAGTACCTTTAGGGTCTGGAGTGTGAGGCTAGTCACTGGGGGTTAAGCATGGGGCTTTTTTGGCACCAACATTTCCCTCCCTTCCACCAGAGAAAAGGAAAAAAAACCTGTTCCACAGCAGGATGGGAGACTCGCAGTGTTCCCCGGAAGCTAAGCGCTTGGGCGGCTACCCAGGAGAAATTCAGGTGCCGCCCAGCTAATTAGCAGAGCACCCACAACCAGCAGCATGTGTTGCTACCGGTGGTGCACATCCACACCTGCTTCGGAGCACTTACCAAAATTATTCCACACATGGATGGAAAAAATTAGAGGGAACATTGGAGACTTGCTGGGCAGTCCACAAGGGATCTTGTTGGGATGGGTCAGGAGGACTGATACCTGAGGTGCTGTGATCCCGCTGAGCCAGTTTTCCCTGCTCACTCGGGCCCCCAGAACCCTGTTTTGTAGTGTCAGACACACTAGCCTGAAGCAACACGGACACACATCCCCAAAGCTGCAGACCTTAACTGAAAAACAGCCCAGCGAGATGCTTGTCTCCAGCACTCAGATAACCAACCCCTCTGTGAGCTGAACCCTAGATAAATCTGAGTTCTGCTGTAGAGAGATCTGCACAGTATCACCTCATGAAATTCACCCTCTTTCTCAAGTAAAGAGAGAGATGCCCAGATCCCTTCCCCTCCCATGGTAACAGTTATTTACACTGGGTTTATTAGTAAACAAAAGTGATTTTATGAAGTGTAAAAGGCAGGATTTAAGTGGTCGTAAGAGCTAGCAGGCAGAACAATGGGGTTACTAAACACAATAAACCAGAACATGCAAGCTGATCTTAATACACTAAAGAAACTAGTTACACGTCATATCTCACCATCAAAATTGTTCTAATACACTTCACTCACAGACTGGAAGGTGTTCCTGCCTGGGCCCAATCCTTCCCCTGGGTCAGTCTTATGTATCTCCAGCAGTCATCTTGGGTAGGGTTCCAGGGGAGAACTGATGACCTAGATTACCTCACTCCCCTTACATAGGTTTTGTAAAAGGCGGGAATCCTTTGTGTTCATTCTAAACTTTCCCTCTGTGCTTGTGCGAAAATACACCATCCGAGATGGAGCCCAGCATCAGGTGACACGGTCAGTGTCTTGGTAGGACCCACCATAACCCCTCCTCCCAGGTTTACAGGAAAAACAAATCTATTCACAGATCTCTGTCCTGAGTATTGGGCCATTAAGTTCCCTGAGTATTACTAATGGCCCTCACGTAGCAGGGCTACATTAGCAACACAGACTTATAGTTCATATTTCTAACTTCAAACACTGGAATGGTACATGCATACAAATGGGATAATCACACTCAGTAGATTGCAAGCTTTCCAGTAATAGCTCACTGGGAACATTTTGCATAAAGCATAGTCCAGTTATGTCATATTCATAAGCATATTTTCATAAAGCCTACAATTGCTCTGTCACGTGTTAGACCAACCTGTGAACACAAAAGCCGCGGACGGATGGATGGAGTTTGGGACTGGATTCAAGTGAAACCAGTGCCAAGAAATGGCCTACCATCTTCGCTGCAGCCCCTGAACAGGTGTAACATGAGCAAAGTACTTCTGGTTTCTCCCACTAGGATGCCAGCAGTAATCCTCAGGCTGAACAAGACCAGTCACCCCTCAGAGTGAGTGGACCAGTTGTGAAGATTCCCTGTTTTATGACCCAGTTCTTTGGAGACAGGTCTGAGACTCTCCCATACACACTCTCACACTCTTAATGCATCAGTAAAGAGCTGTTCGGTCACAAGTGTTTGGTTGCTATCACTGGAAACAACAACCCTGGAGCTGAAAAATCTCTATAGTCCAATCCCCTCTTGCATGGAATCTAGCAGCATCCCATTCAATTGTTATAGGACCCGATCAAAATCACACTAAAAGCAGCATTTAATAGAGAACAATGTTCTTTATGTAAGTTCTTTGAAAACCAACCTCTAGAATTCTACAACAGGAATAAAATTCTGCATTTTGTTATGAAGAACTGACCAAAAAACCCTCGAGAAAGGTTATTAAATTCGGTAGGACTTGTCCTTAAGAACTCAGGCGCAAAGTTACAATCTCTGAGTCAGTTTTCACCCAATAAAAACTTGGAAGCTTTTTTTTTTTTTTCTTCCTGCTAATGACCTACCAGGCCCTAAGTCACCTGACATGCCCTAGGTGTATACCTTATACTCCCCCTTTAGAGTAACCTCTCAACTCCCTTGGTTGTTCTCAGTCCAACAGTTTGCTGTAACTTGGAGGTATTTCATCTGTTCTGGTTCTTCAGAAGATGGCAGTTGGCAGAGGATGTTACAGTTTGCGCAAGTGACCAAAGTCCCATTCCGCCTGTCCTACCTAAACAGGACCCCTGCCGGCTTTCCGGTGGAGCTGAGAAGAACATGGTGAATGGCCCAGGGACTGGCCCACTCCTCAGGCTCTCCGAGTCACTCTTCTGGGACTCTCGCTGAGAGAATTAGGCAAAGTTGATAAACATGCCACAGATGGTTTCTGGAATGAAGTGATGGAAAACCATTAAATGTTCTATAAAACATCCTCATTGCATTGCTCAGCCATTGGGTAATTCAGTTCATAAATGAGGAACGAGCTTGAGCAAGAGGACAGAAAGGAGACAGAGGCGGCTCAGGAGAAGTGGGAGAGTGGTTACTGGGCACAGCTATTTTCCCCAGTGCATTTGGGCTCTAAGGCCACATCTCCACTTGGTGGAGAATCAACACTCTGGCAATCAATCCTCCGGGATTTGATTTAGCGGGTCTAGTAGAGACCCACTAAATCGAACACTGAGGGTGGCCCCCTTGGCGCTGGTACTCCTCACTGTTGTGAGGAATAAGGAAAGTCAACGGGAGCATTTCTCCTGTCAACCAAGCACCGTGGGCCTCCCCCAGAAAAATCGAGACAGGGTACGTCGACTCCAGCTATGCAATTCAAATAGCTGGAGTAGAGTATCTTGCATCGGTTTTCTTCGCCAGTGTAGACCTGGCCTGAGGCCGTTTTCTAGACCAGAAACTCTCGACTCAGAGGTCTCAAAATCTGTACCTTAAAACACAGACTATGAGCCTTCGCTCCCATATTCCCCCTGCACTACGATGCACTCAAATCTATCTTTTGCGGCTGCATTGGGGCTGAAAAAACATTGACTGCAAGAAGGCCAGACCCAGCTGTGCTCCAGAAAAGACACCCGCCAGCGGCCGCTGGGCTTGCTTGTAAATCAAGCCATTTCCAGAACATGGCTCAGATATTTAGTTCCCTAGTTCTGTGCTCTACCTAACCTTGCCTGGGCTGTTTAATGCTTCACAGGGGTGGATTATATGCATATTGTGTGGGGAGGAAAACAAGGGAGAAGGAAGGCATTGTGCTCTTTTAACCCACCCGGCATCTGTGTTATGCCACCTCACTAAGACTCACCCAGCTCTGGGCACCTCTGCAGCAGCAGGCAAAGCCAGGGAGGCTACAAAAGCCATAAGAGTTCTTTAACCCCCAAGCTTTCATCGGCCTTGTGGGATACTAGGGATAGATGCCATGGAATCTTGTGGGATACTAGGGGTAGATGCCATGGTTGCTTGCAGCCAACCTCTGGTAGGGGACAAATGAGGAAGCCCGGTCACCTATCCCTCAGGGAGTCGCAGGGCAGAGGGGAATGTTGGCCAGAGAAGAGAAGCAACCATCGGGGAAACAAATGAAACCACACTTGCTTTCACGGTTTATGGATGGATTTTAAGAGTGCAGAACCCTCCCTCACAAGAGTTAACCAAGCTGCTGGGAAGAGGCAGCCACGTTTACCGAGGACCCAGCACATCAGCCTACATGGCAAACCGAGAGCTAAGCACCAAACTCTGAAATGGGCCGGGTCAGAAGCAGAGGGATGCTGAGCCACAGACCCCCCAGGATTTCCTTTCATGTCAGCCCCTGAACATTCAACTCTGATCCCAGCTAGGAAACGATAGCTCCGCAGCAGCCAAACCCAGCCCCTGCCTCAGGAACTTGGCGTTTGAGTGAGGAAGTGCCTATCTGGGGGAGTCAGTAGTGACACCCAGCTCACTCGTGGCCCTATACAAGGGCCTCACTAGGACGTCAACTCTAGGTTCTGCGCTACCACTGGGGTTTGACAAGGAAAAGAGAGGAGAGGAGGCATGGTGGACAGAGCTCCACAAAACAGGCACACATTTCATGCCAAGTATTGGTCTCCCAGTCACATATTCATCATAGGCATGAGCAGGCAAAATTCCAGGCAGGTCACAGTTCCTCGACAGCTGTAACAGGAAAGTGGTTGTTCGCACGAGAGTCCTGGCAGATTCTATACGTCACCCCACAGGGGGCTGCAGCATTTCCCGAAGTGGGAAAAACAAATCCGCTCTCCCGCAATCTGGACCATCAGCTCAGAGCAGCACTTTAGGGTCCACAGGGATGAAAAAGTGCCGCTGGGTGCTACGCAACTATCCCAGACACAGAGGCACACGTGGGAGGATCCATGCAAAAACCAGCCACCTCACCACGCTCATTTGCCACACTCCTAAATCACTTGACACCTATGTGGGAAAACAGAGCTCAGGTAAAGTTGCCAAGGGAGATTGGGGGCCCATAGTATCCAGCATGTAGGAAGGGACAGCATCTGCCTCAAACAGTTTACAGCCAAAACAGAAAAGTCAAACCAAGGATGGGAGGGGAAACAGCCCAGAATAGGCAAATCTTGCCCAAAGTCACACAACAGGCCACCTGCAGAACAGACTCCCAGTCCAGTACCTATTCGAATAAAGCCCTGAACTCAGAGCCTCCAGAGGCTACCAGACTATGAACGAGAATCATCAATAAGAGTAAATGAGTGCGCCAGTCCCAGCTGGTGTCCTGTCCCCCCTACCCCCAACCTGATTCTCAGGCCCACATTACACGCTGTGAATCACATCTGCAGCCAGGGCTTGCGAGCACTGGGAGAAATCTACCGCAGGGACAAAGCCGAGCTAGAGGAAGGGTTGAGGGTTCGTCCCCAGCCTGTAAAACTCCGGTAAGTAAATACCAAAGGCACAGCCCAAGAATCATGTGTCTGACATTTGGCTTTTTAGCCATATGATGCTGGTCTAACAGCTCCTAGGTCAAAGGTTAAGCGCTCCAGTTCCTCTTTCTGATCCGTGGCTATCCCATTATTTCCACGTTGTCAGACACAAACCAAAAAGCCTCTCTGCATTGTCAGGGTGGGGCGGCTGGACGTGGCTTTCCCAGCTACGCCCTGGGTCAGCTTGGAATGGAATGGCAGGCGGTTTGCTCAGCCCGAGAGTTCAAAAGGGTAAGATGGGACTTCGGTTCCCAGGGCTGATGTCCTGAGACGTGTGTGTGAAAGCGGGAATACAAGTGCTCTTGGTAGGTCCAAGCTGGGGCAATCAACTTGCTAAAAAACATGGCTCCCTTACAGCCACTGGCTGCACATGCAAGAGACAGCAGAACGACTGCACAGGGGTGACACCCACAGCCCCGGACTCTCAGCACACCGACAATAGATCTTTGCCACCCCAGCTAAGGGGTGACATCACTAGCTAAGAGCAGTGGTAGCCTCTGGGTAAGGCGCTAACAACAGACGCAGCTCGCGCTTTACCAATACACTATCTGCCACCAGACGGGCCTGTGCAGACCTTAGCTGCACGAGGGATGTGAATAGGGACCCGGTTACGCGGTAAACATCGCCCTTACCAAGTGATACGCATTGGTAACCGGTTAACTGGCAGCCTCGCCAGGACAGGAACCGAGAGGCCTGCAGGCTGACGCCACAGCTGGGGCTGCAGCTGTGGCCATGCCCACAGGTGGGGGGGCCGCTCCAAACCCCTGCCCATGGAATCCCGCTTAATCGGTTAACCGGTTAAACGTAACTGGCTAACTGATTACACAGGATTTTACATCCCTAACCTCCATCTTGCCCCCTTTCTGCCCCATAG
The DNA here is from genome assembly GCA_019425775.1 of Rafetus swinhoei. Taxonomy (NCBI): domain Eukaryota; kingdom Metazoa; phylum Chordata; order Testudines; family Trionychidae; genus Rafetus; species Rafetus swinhoei. The sequence goes on along the minus strand of JAFJHL010000175.1, from coordinate 2,482,563 downwards.
CTCAAGAGGAGATGAACAAGCTATGTCCAGCCCACAGACCCCGAGGGGAGTAACTGAGTGGGCTGTGCCCACGAAAGCTCGTGACCCTATACATATTTTGTGAGTCTCTACGGTGCCACAGGACTACTCGTTTTTAAAGTCACAGACTAACCCGGCTCCCCCTCTGAGGCTTTTTATGCATGAAAAAGAATCCGAGGTCAGTGGTCTGGGTTCTTGTAACAAACATCTCCCACATCACACTCCACATCCCTCCAAAGTGACCGCTGTCCTCCTGGAGCAATCCTTCCCCTTACAGGGGAAAATACGCTCAGCTGCCAAGACGCTGAGCCCGCTGGAAAGCCTTGCCCCCTAGCGCCACTCTTTCTGCTACAGGCACACATGAATCGCCTTCCTGAAAACTCCACCTGGGATGCCCGGTCCTCTACCTGTGCAGAGGCTTGCACCTCAGTGAGTTTCTCTCTGAAAAGAGCAAGGAGGAGCTCTGGGAGCATCTGTCTTGTTGAGCTTGTCTTATGCTGCGGGGGGGGGGAGGGGTGGGTTGGGAAAAGAACCGGCAGTTCCACTTCAGCGGGGATTAGCAGAGATGCTTAAAAAAAATTAAAAGTTTCAACATGTATAATTTTGACCTAATTTTTCATCAAAATGTCTAGTTTCAACAGAAAAAGGGGATCAAAATTATTCTGTTTCTCAAAGAGCTATAGAGCAGTGCTCCCTATAACTTGTGTGACCACTCAGGAGAGATTCAAATGCTGCTCAGTTGATTAGCAGAGTGCCCACAGCCAGGATTCGTTTCTATGGGGTGTGCACATTCATACATGCCTGGATTCACATAAAATTATTCTGCACATGGGTAGAAAAGATTAGAGGGAACGTTGCTATTGAGCTCCTTAAACACTTGGGAATTTCAACAAAGTTCACCATAAAAATCTCAAAATGTGGACAAAGAAAGGATGAAATTTTCATGCAGCTGATGTTCCTTTCTGCGAAATTAGTTCTGTGTTGTTTCAGAAGGGCTGTTGAGTAGATTAATAGACTTTATGTCCAGAAGATTTATCCTTGTCTGATCTCCTGCATAAAACACAGGCTATAGAATTTCAGCCTGTAATGAGCCTGATCTTTTGTGCTTGGTAATAAAGAAAAGAGGCTGCAGCGAAGCCAAAGGCCTGAAACAGACAGACAGCTTGGTGTAAGAGACACCCCTGTGCCACATGCCTGAAGAAGTGAATTGGCTGCTAGAGTTCACACAGCAAAGGAGGGCTTACCCTGCATCAGACAGCTCTCTCCTTTTGACACATCTTTCCATTGCAAACTCCACCACACTTTTTTGCCTGGTATGTTTAGGCCCTCCAAGCCCACAAAAAACATCTCTTTTCTCTGAGCTTCTCCAGGAGGGTGTGGAGAGCAAAGAGGGCATCGGCTATACTCCTCTCCTGCAAAAATCCACCATTCCACACAGGCGCTTTTCAGTCACCTTCGCCTGTCCTTTCATAGCCCGGGACACCGGTGTAATTCAGCAACTGCATGCAGCGTGGCAGCTCCTTTGGTTCAAAATGAGCACCACCCCAAAGCTCCCACGTCATTCATCTCCATAGTCTCTATCCTAAGAGTATTGTTGGCCAGACTTGTAAAGGATGTGACTTCTTCCCTTCCCGGTGACTTTCATGCACCCATCAGTACCCCATGATCTATTGTTAAAGAGAAATGAGTCTGGGATGCGTCCTCTCTGCTGTCATCAGCTAGGAGGTGGCTTTCCTCCTTCTCAAAGTGTTTGCAATCGCCATGTCCAGTGCCAGCCACGGCTGTGGGACTCTTTCCCTTGCAGAGTTTCTGGTTCCAACACCATGTCATCCACGGACTGTTTCAGACCCAGCCTTTGTAATTCCCCCACCCCTTTATTCACATCTGGTTATTCCAGGAGTCCCTATCCCTTTTCACACCAGGATCCAGCCCCCCCCGCTATTTTCATCTTTCCAGTCCCAGAGTTACAGATGCCTGAGGCCTGTCTAAGTCTTGGAACAACAGCCAAAACTTTGAGGCGTATTAAAGAAGCACTGAGGTAGATTTTGCCCGCTCCACACACAGCAGCCTCAGCCTTAGGAAGCTGTCCTTGCTAAAGTGTCAGTGGAGTGACAGCGTCTCCCCTCCGTGTTCAGTCACACAGAAGTCACTCAGAGCTGTGAATTGTCAACTGGCATTAGCACTGAACCAAAGTCTCCTGGCATCTGCTAACTTTCTGCACCATCCACGAGAGGCAGGTGGCCAGTGGCACCGCTCACATCCGTGCTCTGCTAAAGAGCAACAACGGAAGCACGTGTGGTGGTTCTCCATCTGCCAGCTGATGTGTGTACGCACAGGGCCACTTGGCAACTGGATTTATATCCATTACCAACTAATGAAACGTAAGTGGCTGACAACAAGCTCAACCGCTGCCAAAATCCAACATGAGGCCTGCAGATGTCCCGGAGAACAGCTAACCCTTTTGGAAGGTTAGTGCAGTAGAAAAGGTTACCCTTAAATTTGGTACAGATGCTACTCTTGCCATTTGAAAACCACATTCTCTGTGGATTTTCTTTCTCCCCCAACCCCCACCCCCGAGAGAAAAACATAAATTCAGTTTCAAATCCTGGCCATTAACATCTTCTTCTGGTTCAAATTACATGACTAGGGGGTTCCCCCCCCCACCGTATGTTGCAATTTGTCTCTTACCCGAGGGCATTTGAGGGAAAAAAGGGGAATCTAGCATGAACTCAAGGAACAAACTCAAATTGTAACATACAGTTAGTTGAACTGCTATCAGATTCTCCTTGTAAGCTTAAATCTAGGATCAAATGCAGCTAGAGTCTGCTCATTTTTTACCAATGTTAAATTATGGCCAAGGCATTTCCACAAGCGGTAACATGTTAGGTGCTAGGGGAGCAGAGAGGAACTGAGCCTCAAAACAAAAGGACTTGATCCTGATCCTAATCCTAATGAAGTCAGTGAAAACACTGCCATTAGCAACAATAGGGCAGGATTAGACACTGAGGGTAGGTCTACACGGCAACATTATTTCAAAGTAACTTCGTCCACGTCTACACAGCAGGAAGTTATTTTGAAATAGTGTCAAAATAACGTCAAGCTGGAGGACTTCTTACTCCGACTCCTGTAACCCTCATTGGACGAGGAGTAAGGGAAGTCGGAGGAAGAGTGCTCTATTTCGAAATAAGTGCTGTGTAGACACTCCCAATTTAAGCTACGCAATTGATGTAGCTCAATTTGCACAGCTTATTTCAAGTTCAGCCCTGCAGTGTAGACGCACCCTGAGCGAGCTTTATTGCAGCCACTTGCAAACTTTCCCCTTTCTTCTGAGAGCAGCAGAGACGCAGCAGTTGCCTATAGAGGAAAGCTAATGAATTTCCCCCCCGACAGCAATTAGAGAGAATTTGTGAGGAAAGACTTGTGGCAAGCACGTAACAGCCTCAGTTCCTGCTAACATGTTATGTTGGGTGATCCAATTGTACAACGTGACAAAAGAACGGCTGATTAAAGTGTGTGTTATTTCCAGCGCCAGCGGGCAAAGGGGTGCCTGCGCTGTTTCTCAATGCGGGTCCACTTCAGAGGAGATGCTTTTAGTTAAAAAAAAAAAAAAAAAAAACGGTTTCTCTAAATACTTCTCAACATAATAGCTAATGAAACAGCAAATTAATGTTGAAAACTTCAGACCACTCATTTATTAGCCACTTTAGTCAAAGAGGAGAAAGAACGTGGGGAACATCGACACAGGAAGTCACACAGCAGGCTATTTCTGTATCTTTTCACGTAACGCTGCCCAAGTTAACATCGAACTCAAAACTAGAAATTGGTAACAGTCAGTGTATTCTTGCTGCAGGGAGCAGGATGGCTCCCCACCGGTGCTCAATAGAAGCTGGATGCTTGTGCGGCTGTGCAGGAGAAATTGCTGATCAGCTAATAAGTGGAGTGCTCTCAGCTAGGCTGTGTGTTTCTATGGGTGGTGCACATTTGCCCTTGCCTCGATGCACATAAAAATTATTCCGCACTTGGATGGAAAAGATTAGAGGGAACATTGCTCCCCACTGTACATTCTCTATCCTGGCTGTTAAGTACAAACAGCGGATCTTCCACCACTGCCCTTGGGAAGCTATTCTGGAATCTGAACAAAAGGAAGGACGGGTATTAGCCTAAGATTTGGGTGATCCGGGTTCAATGGAGACGCTTACACTGCAGCTGGGAGAGTGCACCCTAGCTCGTGCTGAGAATGGCAGCAGAGGCAGCCAGTGGGCTTAGTCACTGGAGCACAAACCCTGCCGCCCAGCCCCTGGCTACGTACGCAGGCGACTAGCCAGAGCTGCTGCCTGCCTTACCGCGGTTTCGAGCGGAGGTCGTGGGCGTCCGTCTGCCAGAGCTGGACAGACACTCCCAGCTGCGTTCCTGTGTCACTTGGGGCCTGATGGGAATCCGGAATGTAAATTGGGTTTTAAAAGCTGGACCTTTGTTCCCCATCGGAATGACAAGGAGGGCAAAGACAGGAATGACTCGGACGTGTTCTGATGCTGCGGCAGTGGGAGCTAAGTGCCTTCGATGGCCAGAGCTTACTATTTAGCAGCTGTTCCTCTGTGGCTGGGGGGCTGGGCCTGCCACAGACACGGACTGCTCCGGCTGAGACGCCAGCGGATGCGGCAGGTGGAATGCAGCTCCAGCCCCTACCAGTTAATTGGAACCGATAAGCCTCACCCATTAACCATTCCCATCCCTAATATGGATGCAGACGTGGACACAAATTTGCATCTAGAGCCCTGCGAATTTGCAGATATCCGCTTTATAGCCACGGTCTCCGCAGCCGCAGGTGTCAACATGGATAGCCGTGGCTCATTTTGGCAGACGTGGATACAAAGTTTGTACCCGCGCAGGGCTCTAGAGCCGGGTTCCAGTGCTCAGTGACATCAGGAGATAGACACATGGCTGCAGCATCCTCGTTTTGCTCCGCGATAAGAATCGCCAAAGCTTTTCTACAGCCACAGTTTGAGAGAGGGGAGTAGCCCCACCTCGTGAGATGCATCTGATTTTTTCCTAGCTTGCTAGCCAGGCGGCTCATCAGCATCGCCATGTCCTTAGAACAAGTGGCTATTTGTATTCGGAAGTGGGCATTGCCTCCCACGCGGCTATCCGTGCAACACCATTGCCATCAGCGCAGACGAGGTCAGAAATTGCCCCGAGATGTTAGTGCGCTGACTGATGAACCTCAAAAAGGTCAGAGGCTTGGCCTGGGGCAGGCAAACCATGCTCCCCTCCCCTCCAGCACTGGAACATCTGCAGACAGGAGGGTTCCTCGTGTTCCCGCTGAAGCCACCGGAGCTGGGGTGACATCAGCAGGCGCAGAGGGCTGGCAGACTCCAGGACACAGGCTCTGACAGAATTTCTGGGGCTGGCCTACTAGAGGAAAATGCAAGTCACGGCATTGGGGCTTTGCAGGTTCCAACCGTGGGAGCCAGGAGGTGCAGAGTCCGCCACTAAACAACTAATAATGGAGGAAGTGTGGGGCCAGGTGGTATCAAAACTTGCCACCGCCTGCCGCCCTGCCCTCGGCGTACCCTGGCCCCCCTGCGTGCGCCCCCACCCGTCCATGCCTGCTGCCCCAGGGTCATTTAAAATGGCCCAGGGACCCCACCAGCAGCGCGTCAGGGTTACAGCGGCTTCCGGCCACTCGCTCACCCTGGCTGCCCCTGTGTCTCTGTGGCTGGGGGGAGGAGGCTGTGGTCTCCATGCACCGCTCCAGCCCCCAGGGCCTGTGCTTTGGGCACCCCCACAGCAGCTGCTTCAACTGTCCTACAGATGGGTCTCAGAGCGGCCCAGGGACTTCCCTGGGGGGGCCTGGTGCAGGGCGGCCATAGGTGCTGGAATTAGCAGAGAAGCCAAGCACAGTGGGCAGGGAGAGGGCGGCAGGGCAGAGCAGGGGGTGCCACTCCAGCTCCCACCACCATGGGGACCGGCCCCTGATGCTGCCCCACACCAGGCCTCCCGGCAATCCCCTGGCTCGTGTCGCTCGGGGGCGAGTCTGGGGAGGGGTGGGGCTTGGGAAAAGGGATGGAATAGAGGTCGGTGGGCCCTGCAGTGAGAGGGGTTGCCCTGGGCACCAGAGGGGGGTTCCTGAGGCCCCCCCCCAGGGGATGGCCCTGTCCACACCCTTCCCCCCCCCAAACTCCCTCTCTGAGCCTTAGGAATAATGGGGGGGGGAAGAGTTTGATTGCGGGGAGGGGTGTGGGCCCTGGGCCTTCTGGGCCCCACCACCATTTTTGCCAACCTGCTGCCCCTGCCACTGACTATTTTCCTTGTAGCCTAAGCAAAATTCACAAGCCGGGGGGTGCCTGCCAGGACGCCACGCCCCCCAGGAACAATCAGGGAATCTTGCCATTTGTTTCTCCCCCCTTGAAAACAAACACACTGCCTTGTAACTAGAGAGCAAACATCACAAAGGAGGCAACACCACTCCACAAAGAAACCCACCAGTGCACTCGGCTGAAAATGCTTATTCCAGAGACCTACCCCGAGAGAGCGGCCCTTGTGTAATCCACAGGGGGTCTGTTCAAGAGGCGGGTCTGGGGAGGTGTCTTTTGTTGGGAAACCTCTTTGGGAAAAAAACCCTGATTTTTTGCAGTCTGCCCCATCGCGAAAGGTAAAACAATTTGGGCTGGGAGGGATTTTACGAGCCTTGGGGAAGAAGCCAGCCCTGCGGGGGATGACTCTTAAATCCTCCTTTTGGGCAGCCGAATGTTAATAAGCAGCATCCCAAACGAAGGCACAGGCTTTCTGGGAGGCGGCGTGGAGCAAGCACTGCTGGAAAGGAGAATCCTGGGGGAACTGGACTCCAGGGTGAGAGGGGAAAGTTGAGGTAACCGGTTCCTTGCAGTCTTCCCAATCTCTGTAACATTCTTAGCATGGTTTGTATCTTCCTTCCAAATGAGTATCAGATGTGATTGGAAGAAATTCACATTGTATTGGCTCTCCATTTGTCAACGTCCATTCCTCGAAACAAACAACAGGCAGGGATTAAGTCAAGGGAGATTTATTTCTTCTGACGAGCTCTGTGCACGCCGCTATTTTTCTTCATTAGTTTTGACACTTCTGTAATACTTGTGAACTTCAGGAAGGGTGGACTGAACTGGTGTCATTTCGGGGGAAGGGAGAAAACAATCTGTGAGCTGGTTTCATTTGTTTGATAAAAATAACACCCCAAAATCCCAGTCTGTACAGAGGGGAAACCAAAGATTATGCTGTATTCTTTTTGGATTAGTTCAGAAGTGTATCTAAATGTGTTCTAATCTCTTGATAGCGGACTCACAAATCACCTAATGCAGCTTAATACTAACACCATCTGTGTCCACTATGTCCAAAATATTATGGCCAAAATTTTAAATTGGGCTCTGAACCTCGTATTTAAATAGCGAGCTGATTTTCACCAGTGAACTGCCGTTGAAGTCAGTGGGTGTTTCACAAGATGTGTCTGAACTGAAGATAGCTAGGGAAAATTGAGGGTTTTTCCTACAGAAAGTTTTTTTTTTTTGGGGAGGGAAATCTATTTTCCTATTTCATGAAAAAAATTTAGATGTTTCAGCAGAAATTTGAATATAGAAGCATTTTGTCCAACAGCTGTTATACCTCATCAGAGAACTCTTCCCAGGTGAAAAATTTCCGTTTTCAGGTGGCTTGGGGCTTGTGTGTGTTTAGATAGATACATAGATAGATAAATAAAGATGTTTCCTGTGACAAGCAGACACTTCTCATGGGAAAATGTCATTTAGTCAAAACACCCAAGCATCTATCAAAAAAGTAGTTAATAGGTTTGAGCAGCCATATGTGCAGCCTCCAGAGTCAATGACACAGTATGATCGAGGCAAGCCTCAGAATCCAGTGCTGACTTATTTGCATTTGCTTTTGGTTTTTTAAATGCACAGTGGTTCATTTTTGACCTGAGAATGGGGAAGGAATCCACCTTCAGCTTAGGTAAAAAAATAAAATAAAAAAATCCCACTCTTTCCATACAACATAATACATTTATTTCCCTGGCATATTAGAAAATGTTTTAAGGCAAGACTTTTGGAGTGAGCATCAATCACTTCTGACTTGCTTATAATTCTGTAGGAGCATCGTCACCTCTGAAGTGTCTTCAGAGGACAGTGTCTTCTATTTATTCTGTGTCTCCTTTGGAAAATGTAAACCTTAGTCGACCCAGAGGCCTTCCTGTCTCCATGGCCTGTCAATCTAGCCCCTTTCACCACCACTAAATTCACCATAAAAAAAAATGAAGGGATTACACAAACAAACAGAGCTCCCCCTGAAGCAGTGGCTACAGGTTGTCAGATAAGCCCTTTGGCCTGCAAAAATCACGTATCACACACACACACGCCCTGTGTTCTTTCCCACCAACACCCTGAGCATACAAGCCCCTCAGCTGAGGAAGCCCATCCTGTTCTAACACCTTCAGCTGCCTTTGCTGCAGAAAAGCTAGACCCGTAAGTAACAGAGCAGCAAAGATGCTACTGCTGCCCAAGGAAAAGGAGAAAGGGGGTACACACCCATTTTCCACAGTGCTGTTTTGAAATCCTGATTCTCTTAAAAACGAGTAATCCTATAACACGTTAGAGACTAACAAATATATATATATGTAGTATCATGGACTCTTGCAGGCACAACCCACTTCTTCAGATGATCTTGGATGGGGAAAAAAAGAGGGAGGACCGAGAAATCATAACAGAAAAAGAAGGGGGGGGGGGGGAGAACTTGTCAACTGTAGTGCCGGTGCTAATGAGGCTGAGTGGGCTGGAAGTGTCCCATGCTTAGCTTTTGATATCAATGAGGTGTTGAATGTAAGGAAGGCTGGTTTTATAATGGGACATCATGTATATAGTGACAAGGCAAACATGGGTGAATAGGTTACCTGGAAGGAAAGCATCAACTCCAAATCAAATAATTCAAAACCACTCTTCTCCAAATGGGGATAACTCCAAGGGCCAAATGACAAGAGGCTGCTGAATTTAGTGCTGCAGGCTGGCATTTTTTAAAGCATCTTCAAGCTGTCAGAGCAGTGTATAGAACAAGGAGTGGTTCTGAATGATTTGTTTCAGGGCTTTTCCGTTTGCATGATTTATTTCCTATTTTCTTCCTTTGTCGAAAGTGGAATAATTTCATAGAAAGCTTCTCGCACAAGTGAGAGCACGCACATTGCAAGTTACTCTCGCTCTCCCCCCCAGATGTCAGGCTACCAGTCAGAAAAATAGTTAAGGTTCAGTGCAGTATAAACAAACGTTGCCGTTTATGAAGGGCTCTGACGAGATCATGCAAAGGACACCGCACTGACAGGGATGAAATGGGGTGTGGGAGAACAATCCCAGCTGGGAAGCATGTGCAGAGAACTGAGATGGAAATGGGTTTTGTTCTCACTTACATGTTGTCTAAAGTTTAATGGAAAATGTTCTTGGAAGGTTCTCTTTTTTACAAAACCCTACAATTCAAAGGGAAACTGGTATTTCCCCATGATCGCTATCTTGGTGGGGAAGGGGGAAAAGCAATTTTTCACTGAAAAAAGTTTCAGATAAAAAAGGTGCCTCCGTCTTTCTGAACGGATTCATCTGAGGGGCAGAACACAACCTAGGAACCTAGCACGGACCTGTCACATATTGGGGCTGACAATTATTTCCCTTCGGCTCCGATGGAGTGGGTGGTTGAGAGGAAGGCAAAAGCATCTCTTTAGGGAGTGAAATTCATTATGCAACAAGACCTGGGTACCAGTGGTCCCTGTAAGCGGTGTCTTTGTGCAGCCGCTCAGGACAGATTCAAATGCTGCCCAGCTGATTAACAGAGCACCCACTGCCAGGTTTTTTGTTTCTACTGGTGGTGCACATTCATACATGCCTCATTGCACATTAAATTTATTCTGCGCATAGAAAAGATTAGAGGGAACATTGCTGGATACCACTTCTGCTCTATGGCCTTTGCAAAGAAATGAATTCCACCCCACAGAGATGCACAGGTGTCTGACCAGTCAAATCGCGTCGGGACTAAATTGCAGACGCAGCAACGCCATGCCAGAAGCACAAGCATGCTTCACTACTGCGTCATTAGCAACGCATGATGTGGCTGGCGAGCGGTAGGGAGGGGAGTTTTACTAAGCACGCAGAGAGGCCAGACTCACATGCTGAGAAGCCCTTGCTATTCTGGTAGACCGAACTCCCAAACTAGGGCTGAAGAAAGATGACCTGGTATCGGGAGCAACCTACCCATCAGGGTGTCACTCACTACTGACCCAGAGAAAGGACAGTTTGCCCCAGACTTGCCTCCACTGCCATCCAAGGTACTAATTCAGGATACTGAGCTCCTCCCGAACTGCGCCCATAGCCAGAGAAGCTGCTCCCTGCGTGCAAGGTTGTGAAAAATAGACCTCCCGGTCACAGCAGATCCAGCTGGATAGTCAGCACTTACCATGACAGAGCAATAACCCAAGATCCCGATAACCTTGCCACCTTTCCCGAGAGCCTCTCTCACGAGCGCCCGGGCGCTGGGTTCTGCCAACGCTAGTAATGCTCCCAGGGGAAATTCAAAGCAGACCCCAGTTATTGTGAACTGTAGATTAAGGGTCCTGGGGTTTCCCCAGAAGCTTTTAACATCACTCAGGAAGTTAAGCTCCTAAGTAGGAAACGAGAAACGAAATGTGTCTTTGAAGAAACACAGGACAAGGGAGTAATTGCTGGCAAGTCTATAAAACTCCCCCAAAGCCTTCACAGGCCCTATACATTTCCGTTCCCAATTTCCTAGGGAAGCCAATGGCTTTCTCCACGTGAGACTCTGCAAAGACCTAAGCACCCAGAAAACAGAGAAAAGGGGTATTGCTCACTCAGTGAGTCTGCTTGAGTCTGGCTGCATGGGACCTCCGGCTGGCGAGCCCAGCGTATGTGTGAGACACATGCCAGCGGTTTTCCAACCTCATTAGCATAGGCAAATGAGTAACACAAGAGCTGGCTATTATTAGTTATCACTATTGTTAATTGCCCCTTTTTTCTAATGGACTTCCTAATTATTGACTTCTAGAAGACTGACCTAGCATTGCCTAGGTCTGGGAACAGCCTGGGGCGGGGAGCACACCCTACCTGCCGGCACTCCCCGGGGCAGAGGGGACCACACAGGCCACCCACTGGTGCTTCCCGGCACCAGTGGCCACACAGTGGCCAGCAGGTGTTCCTCTGGGCAGGCCAGGGCCGTGCTGCTGACCAGGGAGTGCTGCCCCCCTGTGATCATGCATGAATATAACTGTCCCTGCTCACACACCCCTCCCTTTCCATCTGATACAAAATAATCTCATTCCAGGCACATCCCATTTTCCTGGCACAACCTAACCCTGACTGTGCTTTAAGGTTAGGGTAAGAGGAAGCTGCCTACCGAATTTGGTGGTCCTGGCTCTTACCGTTAAGGGGGAGTTCTTGAACAGACTCACAGACGGACGGACAGACAGACGCACAGAAAAGATAGTGGCTATTCCCAGGCTGATTGGTGCTTCTGGTTTCCCAACCGCTTTGCCAGTAGGGAGCACTTTAAGTCCATCCCTCACTGTTCTTCTGCTGACTGTACCATCAACATGCTGCTAAATAACGTCACTGTATCTCCATGCTCACTGTATCTCCCTCCACTGAAACCCAGCCAATGTAGACATGAAGTGCTGACCCCTACTTACAGAATTAGCTTGTTTTGTTATTTGCCCCCAGTAGGAATTGTAATTCTTTACAAGGGAAAAGCTAGGGTGACAGCTTATGTTCCTAGTGCACACCCACACAGGCAGGCAAGCCACACACCTCCTTTGCTGCAGACCATCCAGTCTGCACGACCAAACTCCTATCCGGAGCTTTGGTATCTTTCAATCCTGGGGAATGGTCCAGCCCTCAGCCTGTGTCAGGCACAGACCTAAAAGGTACTTTGCAAGAGTTCGTTTCACTGATCTCGCCCCCTCGTGCGGTGCATCTCTGAAAGTACTGGCTTCGGCCACGATTCACGATGGGGGCCGCTCCCAGGGACAGAAATTAGGATGCATCAGTGCTCAGTTTGGTACATGTCAGAGGCACTCTCGACACTAACGTGACTAACCATGAGCAATCGCTAGCAGATTATTTCCCTGCCTACATTCTAGAGCAGAGCATAGGAATTTGGAGTGACACTCCAGAGAGTTTAGAACCCAACCCCTCCAGCCGGTAAGACGTGTGAGCATCGTTTAAATGCAGTCCCCAATGCTACCTCACCAAAGTCAGTGGGAGCAGCGGCTTTCCTCTAATAAGGACAAAACCAGGCACTGGTTACCTGGGCAAGCAAAGATATTTAATGCTCAAGGCATTAGGCAAAATATTCAACCCCTAGCTCCATCACAGATTCCCTGGGTGACCATGGATAGACATCTGTGCCTCAGTTCCCTACTTATGAACTGGAGAGCAGGTTAATTCTCTTTCTACACTTAGGCCAGGTCTACACTAAAGGGGAAGGTCAAATCAAGATACGCAACTCCAGCTATGTTAATTACGGAGCTGGAGTCGACGTACCTCGTTTTGAGTTTCCCCACTGTCCCCGCAGCAGAAGGGCCATGGGAGCAAACACTCCCATCGGTTTCCCTTACTCCTGGCAAGAACAGGAGTACCTGCCATCGAGAGGGGTGCCTTCTGAGTAGTGAGTCTTAACCAGACTCGCTAAATCGAACTCCGGAAGATGGATTGCGGTAGCGTCGATCTTCCGTTTAATGAAGACGTGGCCTTCCTCCTCATGAGGAGTAAGGGAAGTCAACAGGAGCATTTCTCCCATCAACCTCCCTCTGTGAGGACAGCATCGAAGCTCAACTTAAGGTACGTTGACTCTTGCTACGTTTTTACGTGGCTGGAATTGTGTGCCTTCAGCCGACCTTCAGCTGTAGTGTGGCCCTGGCCCCAGTGTGAGGATCACCTCTGTTGTGCACTGTTCATGAAATGAATGCTGCATGGAGCTGCCGGGGGTGGTTCTGGGCACACTCCAAGAATGTGCTCCTGGCTGAAATGCAGAGTAAATGCCTGGCGCTTCCCGGGAGAAAGCTCCGATGCGCCAGGTGGACTGTGAAAACAATCTGTTGTGCAATTCTGTAGCACGCCCATAGCATTTCAAGAGCAATCTTCCGCTGGTGGCAGGATCCAGCTCATTTTAATGAACAGGCTTGATTTTCATGAGCCACGAAGGAAGAGGGGGAAAAGACACACACACAGAGAGCAGTGCTGTCAATTCCAATCACGCCTACCAGACCAGGCGTTACCTGGAAAGGGTTAACTGCAAATTTCAACACAGTCCAATCTAGTTTCTGTCAGCCAGGAGGATATCAAATGGCCTGGAGATTAACGGAGCCTCGGGCAAGGAGAGATGCCATAATGCAGTGTTTATATTTGAGACAGAGCCAAAAATACGTTCACTTTGAATTCTAATTACAGCATCTTGTTCTGCCGCACTCTGCCGAGACGTAAGGCACAGAGGGGGTCGTGAAGGGGCACGCACACAAAATCCTATCAGCTGGGAGTCGTGCTGTGGTAAAAGGAAACACCACAGCCAGCTCTCCACCCGGCACAGCCTCTGCGTCAGAAAGTACTCGTGCACTTGCACCGGGAGTGAATTCGGCTGGCCGGCTGTCACTCTGCCGGAGGGCTGGCAGCAGGCAGCGGCAGCGCAAGCAGCAATACCCCCACAAAAGGTCCCAAGGAAGCGGTGTGGGAACAGCAGGGCAATGGGACAGACCAGCAAGGGAGGCACCTTCGCAGGGGGGTTTCCAAAGGAGGCTGGACAGCCCTCTGCCTCGGACGGTTCAGACCAGGGGCTCTCAAACGTCACTGCACTGGGGCCCCCTGCTGACAACAGCAATGACTGTAAGACCCCAGGAGCAGGGACTGAAGCCTGAGCCTGCCCAAGCCCGGCTGCCCCAGAGTGGGTGGGGGGAGCCAAGGTGAAAGCCCAAGACCAATGTTCCCTCTAATCTTTTCCACCCATGTGTGGAATACATTTTGCTATGTGCACCCAGACGTGTGAATGTGCACCACCAGTAGAAAAACAAACTAGCTCTGCTAATCAGCTGGTGACATTGGATCTCTCCTGAGCTGCCGCACAAGCGCCCGGCTTCCAGGGAACACTGCCTGCAACCCGACTCCTGCCACCCGGGACTGAAGCCCTCAGGTTTTGGCTACAGCCCCAGACAGCAGGGCTTGGGTTTCAGGCAGTGCCAGCCCTGGTGATTCCGTTAAAATGGGGTCCCAACCCACAATTTGAGAGCCACCAGCTTAGACACAAGAAACCCCCACCTCTTGGCAGGAGGCAGACCAAATGTCCCTTGGAGCCCCTTTTACCCCTACCCACAAGCTTGGGTAGGCAAAGTACACGACCCACAATCGCTGCAGAAATATCCTCAGGGCTCGAACAAGAATCAGGAGCCCTGTCCCTTCACCCTGCCCTCCCAGCCCTGCCCCAACAACCCCACAGCCTCACCATCCTCATGCCTCGGGCCACGCCCGTCTGCCACACAGACTCGCACTGGAGCCAAGCCGAGCTGCTCCCTGACATCCAGACTGAACCTTATCACCTGGCTAAAGTGCATCCTCCAGGCCAGGGTGACATTGTGACGGGTGAGGCTTACCGGTTAAACAGTCACGTCCCCAGTGGCAGTTCCGTAGCAGTACAGACTACTGGGTAGCCAGCAGTAGGGATGTAGAATCCCGGTTAGAAAGTTTAACCGGTTAACTGTGATCCCACAGTGAGGGGCTGCTGGGCCCGGCCACAGAAGCCCCCCACTGGCTAACTGCTTAGCCTGATAAGCATACCAGGAAGGGGCATGCTTACCAGGTAACCAGTTAACCTTTTACATCCTTAGCCAGAAGCGTGACATGCCCAATTGGTTGGGAGGTCAGACTCATTCACTTCTAGATCAGCTCTCGACTCAGCTGCCACACAGAACGCCCCCTCCCTAGCCAGCTGGACACCTGTGTCCATGGAGCATCACCTGGTACCTACAGCATCAGCACTAACCAACTGCCTGATGGAAGCAGCCTCTGTCCATACCTGGCTCACAGGAATACACAGCCTGCCCACGCGCCCACCGTCGAGTTCCTTCTCAGCGTGCTCCGGGCCTCTCCGTCTCCCCCGGTGCGCATGCTGCCTCCCGGCTGTGCTCCAAGCAGCTGATCCATGTAAGATCACACCAGCAGCTTTTCCCATGGACTAGCTCACGCTGTTCCCCTGTGCCAGCACGCTGGCCTGGCCCCACCAACTTTCCACAGGCCATTTGTTTTTGCTGAAGCGCTGCTGTGGCAAAAGTGCAATCCCAGCAAAAGCTGGCAGGGAAGCAGGGGGCTGAGTGACAGCCCTGATAATACAATGTTTACACCGGGAATTTATTGGGTGTGCAAATCCAGGGAGGAAAACAACAGACGGGACCTGGCTGGATACACTCAGAAGGAACAATCACAGAGACAGGCTGGCATCATGCCTGCTGGAAGTGACATGGTCACAGACCTCTGCTTGGAGAGCCATGGGCTTTGTGACAGCCGCCTTCCCCCGGGAGAGAAATTCAGTGGCACCAAATTCTGCTGTTGGTGCGAACCCCCCAGCACGAGCCAAGCGGCACAGGCATAAGCACAAGCTGAATTTGGCCCAGGGGGCGTAATTCTGGAAGAGAGAATTGCTAGGAGCTTTTTATTGCTGGCTGGGCCAGGGGCGGCAGGAAAGCTTGTAAGCTCAGCTGTTTGGGGCTGACCTCATGCCGCCCCTTTTCTGCAGCCTTATTTGCACCTTTGTTGGCAGCACCAGCCTGAACAAGACAAGGAGACTGAATTCCCCTCGTATCCCTAGAGGCAAATCGGTGGGTCACACTAGGGCAAAGGCAACAGAGATGGGGGAAGTGCACGGCCATTCCCCCTCCATCTCCAACAACCCGTCTCCAGCATCCACCTCTGCAAGGAGAGGGCAGGAGAGGCAGAGCCTGGTTTCACAGCACCCAGACTGCAGCAATCCTAGCAGACTCGATAAATAAAGGCTAGTTCCAGCGTGAGACAAGAGCGGGCATCCTCGCAACTGCTGATGCCGGCATCCTCCCTGTTCCCTGCCACGAAGGTGGCGCAACGCTCTGCAGCAAACTACGCTGCTTCTGCCACATGCAGCCTGTCAGGGTTTGGCATGTCAGCCACCGGGGAGCTGTGTGCCAGATGCTGGCATGCACTGCACTTTATAGCCCATCCATTAAGATCCTGAATCCCTCCCCCAGGGGTTTTTCCCACTGCCAGTCCCTCGGGCATATCCCACCCACACCTATCCCATGCTGAGACAACATTCAGCTGGGTTTATTTGCATGGCCACCTAGAGTCCCCATTGTCCAAAGCGTGCACAGACAGCCCACACTCTGACAGAGCCTACAATCTAAACAGGCTGGGGCAGGAACAGAGCCATAGAAAGCAAGAAGAAACAAACCTTGCACTGACGGCAGCAAGACGTCTTTAGCAAGGGGAGGTTGCTGTTAATTCCATTCCTATTTTGATGGAAACAGATTTGCATTTTCCCCAATTATTCTACATGTTTGGTTAGTCTTTAAAGTGCTACCAGACTATTTGTTGTTGTTGAAGTTTTTTCAGTGACTAAAGTTAGCTGTGTGCCATACTTGCTCTTGATAAGAAATAGGTGAGGTCTCAGAAGTCACTTGGCATTACCCATTCAACTGCTGCCTTACTTAGAAAGTTTATTCCACTGAATTATGAATTAGATTCATCGGCTAAGAGCATTTTCACTTTAAGAGGGAAAGCGAGAAAGTTTTCTCGGGAACCTGTGCGTATTTGGGAAGGAAGAGGTGCTTGTTTGTTTGAAATTAGTTGTATGAAGTGGTCCCTTGATTCTCATAATCTCATTCAATAATGTTGTACACGTTCCAACCTGGCACAATCTGTGATGGAGCCAATTGCGGGGAAGGGAGGCTTGTTCTGAGGTTGTTTTTTAAAAAACTGGCAGCGCAGTTTGCCGAGGAAGCACCATTTCCAATGTTGTTCAATTCTTTTAACACATTCAAAGAAAGGGACTTCAGACAAAGTCTCCAGTGTCCAAGTGCTGTGAATTGGAAGGGGAGCCAGCCCATTCCGTGTTCAGCAATTTCTGAGTTTGCACTGGGCTCCCTCTGAGACACGCCCGGCTCTGCTGCCAGCTGTCTCCAGGACAGATTTTATTTTTAAAACAAACTAGAAAAAAATGGAAAAGATTTTCCAATATTAAAAAATGGGGCTGCAGATGGGCTCTTGATTGGGCTGCAACACCTGCCCAATAGGCATCTGAGAAATCACAATTTGTACGACATGCAACCCAAGCCGAAGAAGTTCACAAACCAGCCCAGTGTGTGAATGCAGCCCCCTAGCTGCTAAGTGTTACAAAGAAGGAGCCAGTGTGCTCCTGGGGCTCAAAGAGGCTGTCCTGTAAGCTCTGTACAGAGTGCTGTGGGCAGCACAATGAGCCAGTGGATCATTACTCATTTAAGGACATTTGATTCAGCACCATAGGAACTTTCCTACTTGAGCTCAGGTCCTGAAGCTGTAACAAGCTACCTAAGCACTGGTGCCTTCTGCAAAGCTTTGGCCGTGAGAACCACTTCCGCTAACACAGCCTGGGCGGTTTCCAACCTTCCTCATCCTCATTGCATGCCTGATCCTGAAACTTCTGAGCACTTGTAGCTCCCAAGACTCGCACTTCCATCTGCAGCTCTCAAAGCACGTCATTATACCCATTTCAGAGCTGGGGAAACTGAGGCACAAAGAAAGGCTGTGGCTTGCCTACAATCAGCCAGCTACAGAGCTAGGCATACAGCCCAAGTGTCCCGAGTCCCAGCCCAGCACCCTAGAAACTGGACAGCACAACGCCCGCGTAGTCAGGTGTTGAGACGCAGGCCTTCTCTTTCCTCCCACAGAAACAGCCTCTGTTCCTTACAACTCTCGTCTGCTTCTGCTGCTGGCTCCCCATCTGGGGTCTGAAGCCTGGATTTGTGGTACCACAAGCCCGTTGATGTGGCTTACTTGGGTAATAATTGGGCTGGTTTGTTTGCCCAAGCTGGGGCACTTCCAGGATATGTCGTCAATAGGCTCATGCCAGAGTCACCCACCCAAAGGACCGGCCCTCCCTCGAAACACTGCAACTCCCGGCTTGCTTCAACCCACAGCCACACGGCACAGCGACATTCTCAGCCGCTGAACACTCACCTCACTAGCCAAACCGGTACAGGATTCACGGGGCCCTACGCACTACTGTTCAACATGGCAGCCCGGGGGAGACGGGGCAAATGATTTTTGAGAGAGGGGATTTTATAGTCTTCAGCAACACACGCATGAAATATTTGAAAGCGCATTTTAAACTCAGGCCCTGTCAACTACCACAGTAAGTGCTGATACTGAGGGCATGTACCTGGGGCTGGCGAATGCCTGTTCAATGGCTCTCTCACAGGTTCAGCGTTCTGCGCATAGGTCTAGCCGGCTGTTTCAATTCGGAGCTAACCAGATCCTCTCTGGAGGGAGCAGAACCACACAGCAGGGACGGGGAAGAGGCTGGAGGATGGACAGTAAGACGCAGTGGTGCCCCAACTGTTTGGCGCCCTGCGCAGCTGTGTATTCTGCGTATAGGTAAGGACAGCCTCAGATACACGCATCAGAAGAACGGCCACGCTGGGTCACACCCAAGGTCCGTCTAGCCCAGTGTCCAGTCTTCCGACAGTGGCCGATGCCAGTGCTCCAGGGGGAATGAACAGACCAAGGCAGTTGCTGGGTGAGCCATCCCCTGCCAGGCAGTCCCAGCTGCCGGCAATCCGCAGTTTTGGGACACTCAGAGCATGGGGTTGTGTTTCTGATCATCCTGGCTGATAGCCATTGAGGGGCTTGCCCTCCGGGAATTTATCCCATTTTTTTTAATCTAGTTATGCTTTTGGCCTTTTCCACATCCCAGGGCAACAAGTCTCTCAGGCTGCCTGTGTATTGCATGAAGCAGTTGCTCCCTAACATTGGTGTACAACCTGCTATCTAGCAATTTCATTAGAGGCCCCCTGATTCAGGTCTTATGTGAGGGGGGGGGAAGTAACATTTCCTTATGCACTTGCTCCATAGCACTCATTATTTTAATTACCTGTCTTTTCCCCTCTTTGCGATCGATTTTCCAAGGTGAACAGAGTCCTCCAGCTGCTGGCAGGCATGCACGAAGGAAGGCGTTTGAGGGGGCGCACAGTCTGGAATCGGGGTGCCTCCGGAGGGGCTGAGGGTCCCATGCCTGTAGAACCACAGCCGTTTCAGTATATTGCTATGATCAGACTTTCCCAGGCAGACGAGCCCTGCCTACTGCATTCCCATAACTCTTTGCACACAGCATGCGTGAATATTAATGATCAGGGAGCTGTTGGTTTTCCAATGGCCTATTGCATGCCACCTTTGCGGCACACACCACAACAACAATGTATGAGGTGTAGGGAGCTGCCAACAGAGGAGCAGGTCTCTCTGTCGGGCTTCCCCACCATCACCTGCAAATAATGACGTCACCTGTTCAGTCGCATGGCCCACAGCTATCATCCAGACAGATCCCACAAGCTGCACCCCTGCAACACCGCCACATCAGTAGAGGCAGCAGGCACCACACACCAACCCCAAGAGGTAGGAATTTGCAAAGCACCCAGGTGACAAGGAAACCAGCCCCAGGGACAGGCAGTACCTCTGGGCGCATTCTACCCCTCTAGGCTGGTAAGACGCACTCTGGAATCTTTGCAGACCTCTGTTCTGCTGCCTGAGCCAACAGACCCATGCCCGGGACCTGGGGCTGCATCCTGCCTCTCTACTAAGAAGCCGCCAGAGGCTTAGCTGGTGTCCATCAGCGTAGCTCCTCTGTGCTCAGTGGAGCCAAGCTGCTTTACAGTCGCTGAGACTCTGGTCTAAACTGCTGCTAATGCACCAGGTAACAAGTCCAAATTCAGAAATGAGCTTCAGCCAAAGACCCTGGACTCAAATACTCCCTGCCCCTGTCACTGAGGGGGCGGGCAGTCACCGGACTCTGCACTCCCATCCGCAGCTGAAAACACTATCCAGAAACAAAGCTTTGGTATTCCTGCCAGTCTAATGGCTCTGGCTCTCTTCCTCACACACGACAAGCTGCACACAGCTCCAGGACAGCTCAGCGGCAGGGCTCGAAGGAAAGAGACGAACTAGCAGGAATAAACCACTCATCCCTGGTGCTCTAATAGTTTTCCCGCACGAGCCTGCCACGCCGTGGCACATTGCTCAGCGTGCCGGCCCCTGTGAATCATGCACCATTAACATTCCCAGAGTGACATCTCCAACACACTTCAGGGATAAGTGGGTTGCTAGCCAATTTGCCAAATGTTTGGGATAAATTACTGAGGTGAACTGGCAAGGGGCCAAGATCTGACTCACGGTGACCAGGCACTCTCCTCTGGGCTGTTCAGGGCCCTCATCCAGCCCCAATCCCAGACAGCGTCACCATTAGGAACCAAACAGAAAACTTCTCAGCCTCAGTAAGGTTGTATACTTTCTGGAGCTGTAAGACACACGGAACTGTGCGGCATGCACAAAGCTGCTTGGCAAACGTCTGTCTATGAAGACTGACTTGCTCTCTGCTAAGAGAGCGCTGAGCCTGGGGTGGAGGTGAGGAAACCTGGGCATGTTATGAGCCCATTGTGCTCTTTATCCCTTTGCAATCTGCAATGTCACCGCAAAGAATATTAAAAACCTCACCCATGCGAGGGCCTGCAGCCAGCTGGGAGGCACAGGCCCCCCAAAGAGAGAGGCCAGCGGTTTATACCGACGACTATTTCCCCCCGTTAGCATTTCTCCTGGTTCGTATTAGAAAAGCCACACAGTCAGGGAGGCAGGTGGGAGCCGTCCCATCCCTTGCTCGAGATGGGAAAGGTTTTCTTGCATCGTAAACCCCAACAATAACCACGGAAAAGAAAAATGGGCTCTCGTCTAGAAGAGCCTAGCCAGATGTCACCACCTCAGCATTAAGACCTTCTCTTCCCTTGGCTGGCAGATTGAGCAATGCGAGATTTTCCCTGTGGATGTACTCCTGAGAGTGATTTGCAGATTGCAGCGGGCTGAGCCTCACTGTCTCCTTACATCCTGAGAACAGCTTCATTGAGGTTTCCAGCGGTCCAGGCACCGCGGTTATGTCAGCATTGAGCAAAAGCAGGAGACTGAAAAGGCATCATTTCCTTAAATAGAAACTCCCTGCTCATCCCCACAGCGCCTATGCTGGAATGCACAGCATGATGCTGAATATTAACCCTTCGGGTGCTGCAGGTTTACTTGTTAATGGAGCTGGCAATCCTGGAAGTGCCACTGATTTGAGCAAATCAATCTCTTACACCACAGGGATCAGAGAGTCTTAAGTTATTTCTATTACAGTAGCAACGAGAGGCCCAGGGGGGATTGTGTTCCCATTGTGCAGGGCACCACATACACCCGTAGCAGAGTCAGACCCTGCCCTGAACTGCTTAACTGCCTTGTTTTTCAAAAGGGATTAGCGATTTCAGGTGGGACACTTCCGAGGCCAGATTTTCAGGAAGTGCTGAGCTTCCAATCCCCGGATGTGAGTTCGGGGCAGATTCAGGAACAGAACCAAGTCTGTCCATGACACCATCTGGCATGCATCACAGCGCTCCGAATGTAACCACACATGTAACAAACTCATCCCGTGCTGTATTTGCCGTGCCGCTCACTGTAATTGTGGCGCACTGCTGGCGTTCTTACTCCCCCTGCGCCTGGCATTGCCGAGTGGAAACAGAATGAAAGGTCAGATTCCATTTCTCCATCACAATCAACCCACTCCACAATGTTAAAATCAAAGCAACAGGCCCCATGGCAACTTATCTCCTCTTCATTAAAGCTACAGTCTTGACATGAAATGACAGCGTGGGACATCTGTCATTGCCCGGTCACGCAACCCAATATGACTGCTTCAGATTTCAGTGAATAGGGAAAACAATTAGAAAGAGAGAAATTGGGCCAGCTATATAAATACTACAATTTCCATTTATGAAGCCCAGAACTAACTGGAAGAAGCCCAAAGCTGTGGTTCTTAAAAAGCAATAAACCGGTGGGGAAACTAAAACAATCACATGGTGGAGAACAGACTGCAAAGCAAGGTAAGAGGCAAAAAGGAACCACAAACAACGGTCCCTTTCCCCGACAACTGACATTTCTGAAGTGTTTTCCTCCTGGCACATCCATTAACATGCATCCTGGGGCAGCAAAGAAACACATGCCGGATACGTAACAGGCCAAAATAAAACTTCGCATTGTGCGTTATCAATGCAAGTTGCTTTTGCATTAGGGACGGGCGAAGCAGCATGGATAATGAAATAGCAAAGGACCTGAACCTCCACTCTGAACCAAACCAAACCAAACCCCCGCGTGCTTATTCAGTGACATTGGACATTATCACAGTCGGGTGGAACTCGGCCTTTGAAAGGGTTCCAAACTGCAAACAGTGCACAAGGACAGTCCATTGCATGGGTTCTATAAAGCCCAGGCACTCTGCTACATATTCTTGAACACCACTTATGGTAGGGCTACTCAACTTTGGAAGCCCTGGAGGCCACAATGATACTCACAGCTCATGCCAAGTGCTGTTGCATGTACATGCAAATATATATGCAAATAGCTTATTTTACGCTGACGGGCATGAATACCTAAGCCTTAAGCAGCAGTGCCAGACCCAAACATGGCCAGTGTAAGCCAATCAGCACCTCTCAGGCTCTGCCCACTAGGCTAAGCAGCCAGCCCTTCCCACAATGTCCTGGTGCTCCTGGCACTTCCTCCCTGGGGGCTAGAAATGCCAACACCCTGTACCCGTCTGTTCCAGCCAGCCCGTCCGCTTGCATCTTTCAATGCTCACCCCGCCTGGGAGACACCTCGCCGTTGTGCAGCGTGCTCCCAGAGGCCATGTTCAAAGGATCCCGCCCGCGGGCCGCGTGTTGAGCCCTGCATAAACCCAAACCGCAAACAAACGCGCCGCGGGCCACATGTTGAGTAGCCCTGACTTCTGGCATCATCTCCCTTAACTCTTTACACGTCTACAACAGCCAACACAGTCTGCACCGGGGCAAAGTGAGTCATGACGCCCTCTGTGCACACAAGGGGTGGGAGGGGATTTTGAATGGACATCTCAAGATAACCTGCCCCATTGGCACTTTCCATCCATCGGTCACTGGTCCAGTGTGGTTAGCATCATTGGTACTGTCCTATGTTCCATACCCTTTTCTCTCACATTTTCCTGTTCTACTCCTGCTCTGGTCTAAAATCTTGTCACTGGCATAGCTAGATGCAAACAATGAGCCTCCAATAACCATCTCTTGGAGCATGTAAAAAGCCCTGCCACCCACTCACAGATCCATGGTCCAACAGGCTGCTGATCTCCTCCCTTTGCTCGTTTAACCCCGCAGGACAGCTTTCCTCAGGCTCTCCATGTGATAATTAAGTTGGGGCAGGAACTGAGAAGGATTGGGGTGCTATGGGGTTTGAGACTCTGAAAGTGGGTGGAAATAACTCCACCCCCACTGCAACCAGCCAGCATTCCGGAGATCCAAACTGAAACTGACAAGGAGAAACAAACCTCAATCAGAGCTAGGCTCAGGATTTCATTCCTGGACAGCCGTGGGCTTATAAGTCTGTGCTAAAGTTAGCTATGGGATTTCTTTCAGAGGCACCTGTAAAGTTCTGCATGTCAGTCCATCAACCCCAGGTGAGGCCCAGGAAAAGGGGTCGTGTTTTTATTTAGCCAGCTAACCCCCCAAAAGCCCTTCGCAAGACGCTAGCTCCCATAACTCTTCGCCGATAATGTGAAGTTCTGAGATTTTAGTATGCAGCCGCTGCTGCGAAATGTTAGTTAAAAAGAGAAAATGTCACTGGGAATTTATTGCATTTACTTTCTCCAGTATGTTCACAATTTTCACATTTGAAATAGGTTACGTTACCTACATCAGCCGCGCTTCGGTCTTTTTAACTCCAGATTTGCTGCCTCGGGCTCTGTCGGGGGGTTTGAAACATGTATTCCTCGTGATTAACTCTGGCATCTGATGATTAGGCAGGAAATCCCGCCCCCTGTGTGGAGATGACTATTTTCAGAAGTGAGAAGGGGAGGCTAAAGAGATGGAGTTAAGAATGAATACTTAGGAAGATTTTTCTTACAGTCAGCCTACCAGTGATGATTTATTAGCTATGGGACAGTCTCCCTTCGGACGACGGAGAGGCCTCAGCCCCTGGACATTTAAAGTAACACCGGACAAAGCAATAGACAACGTGCCATAGAGCGCCTACTACATTAACAGGCTGATGAAGTGGGCCTTCCCCATTTCTAACTGGATTTCACAGTTGCAAGGGGACGCAAGTCAGGCAGAACAAGTTACTACTCTTCCCTTTGATCTATTCATTACAGCTGGACAACAGGGTTGGTGGCTGGGGACAGAACATTTTTATCAATGGAAAGGGGCTTTGCAACCAAAAATCTCCCCTCAGAGAAAAGCTGCATTTTGGTCACAATGTTATGGCTGGCTCTTAAGGTTCCATTTCTTTTCATGACAAACGGACAACAGAAAAATATTGGGCCCCTGTTTTGCTTTTCCAGCATGATTAAGGAAGCCTTTGGGGAACGACTGCACAGCTATCTCCCATGTTCCCAGCTGCCACCTCTCTCCACACCAACCTGCGGACTAAAATCGCCTTCGCAGAATGAATTCCTAGCGTGCGGTCTGAGAACCTCCTCCACAAAACGCAGTGCTCAGCCTATGAAATAACTCCACCCACTTTCTTCTTCCGAGAGGCCCCCTCTGTCTGCACGGAGGAGGGTGTGAAATTCTTAGAGGGAAGGGGGAAAAGTCACAGAAGCGAAGCTAAGGATCAAGGTAAATAGCACTTAAAGCCTAGGAAACCCACAGCTGGGAAGAAGGAAGACATAGCCTGTCTGGGAAGCTATTAAACACTGCAGGCCAAATAGCAGAATCAGTATGCACCAGTTCTCTGTGCTGCATATAAAACACTGCACCGTCACAGCATATCCACGTCCAGCTGCAGCACCCAGCGATCTGGCGGATTAGCTCTCTTGGAAAGATGAGAAAGCCCCACATGTTATAGGGACACTGACTGCTTCCAGGGTCCTTAGGAGCTTGCTTCACATTTCATGACAAGAGAGGTGGGGGCCTTCGGCTCTTGACTCATGGGGGTGAAAGGTGACCGAGACCAAGAACAATACGTTCCATGTATGAGTCTGTGCCTGGAGGGATCCAGGGAACTTGCCCATGGAAACAGGAGAATGCACACCGCTGCTGGCAGGATTAGCCCTACTGCCGGACAGATGAATCAGATGCTCAGCCTCCAGTAGGATTACTCCCTTGGAAACTCCGATAAAATATCAGCTAGCTAGGCAGGCTTAGCTCCGCACTCCCGCCCTGCCTGCAGAGGGTCCCTGCCACATCTTCAGGCCATGAGACACACTCAGGTTATGTTTAAAACACAGGGGTTTGCTGAACTCTGGGCACTGGTGTGGGCGGGGGAGCTGCATGGATTCCCATTATCTACAGAGGGCTTAACAGTCTGATCACCCGACACACGACTCACCCCCCCAGACATCTCCTAAGCGGGATATTGGGGTTTCCACACTCCCATTAGTTCTGGGCTTCACAGGTGCTGAGCACCTCGACTCCAGCGGGGACTGCAAGTGCGCAGCGCCTCTGACCCACTGACCTGAAAAGTTTAGGGTGCTCTCAGAGGGGTCTAGTCCCCTTGTATTTCTCTCTGCTGACTGCCAGGGGCCAGATTCTGAGCTCAGCTGCTCGCTGGTGCGTATGCGTGCACGGCCAGATACAGCCCACTCCCGAGGCAGTCTCTGGAAGTTTTGCAAGTGATTTCAGCAACACCAGGCGTGGACACTGTCAACTCCCTCTACCTCTGCTTCTCTGCTGACCTACTCTTATGTCGGGATGCTCAGCTGCATGGTCCCACAGCCGGACTCACCCACAGCAGTGGAGAATCCATCCCCAGGCTTTTAAAATAAGCCTAGCATGGAAGGAGGCAAAGAGCAACGAACCGTCAGCCAGAAATGGCCCGTGGGGACAGTGATGAGCCTCGTCCCTGGGACTGTCCCTCTCACAAGAGAGGGAGAGAACATCACCAAACCCCAGAGGTCGGACAGGGACAGGCCTGCAAGGTGAGGCCAGGCCTCCATGGAGCCCCTGCGAAATTTTGGAACATGTTAACACACACAAACACAAACGGCTCCCTCCTCCCACCAGGGAAATGACTCAAACTGCCCGGGACCCTAAAGAGAGGCCTTCATACCGCCGGGATGATCTAAAGGAAGAGAACAGGTTTCAGAGGGGTCGCCAGCAAAAACAAGGAGTCTGGTGGCACCTTAGAGACTAACACATTTATTAGGGCATACGTTTTTGTGAGACACAACTCACCTCCTCAGGTGCCTGAAGTGAAAGAAAGGCCGGGAGACAGCGATGGGACCTAAAGAAAAGTAGAAGTGAAATGTCTTCCATTCTAAAGCTGCAACAGTTCATGGTTTGGATTTTTTTTTTTTTTCCCCAAGCCAGGTACCCTTTCCCCAATTCAACATTCATTAGGCATCTGCTGATGCCGTGAGCAGAGAGATGAGAAGAGAGGACGGGGGGGATGTGTACATCTCTTATTTTATACCCTCCTCCTGTCTCTTAGGACTCCTCTTCCCCACCAAGGTGTAGACCAGCAGTGGGCAATAACCAGCCTGCAGGCTGGTCACAGTTCACCAGGGTCAGCCCCTGGTGGGCTGCTGCCACTTTATTTACCTGCACCACCACAGGTACAGGTGCTTGCAGCTCCTGTTGGCAGCGGATTGCCGTTCTTGGCCAACGGGAGCTGCAGGAAATGGTATCCTGGTCAGTGTCGCTTCCTGCGGCTCCCATTGGCTGGAAACAGCAATCCGCAGGCAATGGGAGCTGCAAGTGCCCGTAGCTCCAGGTAAACAAAGCAACAGTGGCCCACCAGGGGCCAATTCTCGTAAACCGCCTCTGGCTTATTGCCCAGCCCCGGTATAGACAGACAGACGGACAGTCCCCTGCGGATGGGTGATTTGACACATTCCTGCGATGCAATGTCAATTTCCTGTGTACATACTAATGTCAATAAGAAATGTATTGTTGAAATGAATGATTGATGAAGAATGGCTGGGGAAGCAGGGAATGACCCACTTGGCTTTACTGATCTGCCTGGGGGTGCCAGGCTCTCTGGGTCTCCGACAAATAGGTTTGTGCGCATCACCCAGAACGACAACATATTTCAGTGACTGTCATTTAGCCAGATCTCATTTTCCATGCAGCGTTGTTACCCATGCTGCATCCTGACAATATTCAGCAAATGATACGTGGGTTGTGCTATATTTTGTAAGTGAACTAGGGATGTAAAGGGTTTAGCCAGTTACCCGGCGAGCATTTTACATCCCTAAAGTGGACATGGGGTGTCGGGTGTCACAACGTATACTGGCTTCCTAGGGTGCCTGCCTCGTAGTGGAGTTTCCCTTTGAGGGAAGTAAGGTTGCTGATAAGTTTATAGAAGTATTTTGTGAGGGGGAACCAAGTCACCCCTCCGTCAGAACTGTGTTAGGTTTTTAAATGCCACGGTTCCATTCTTCCTCCCCCTACACCTGCAAACGCTGCCTCAGCCATTCAGTTTCCTACATGGTTTAGATTCCAGGAGCCGTATGTGAGGTGTAGCTTTATCGGCCTCTGCTCTGACGGAAGACACAATGGCTTAGACCCGAGTAAGAATGGCCAGTTCGGCTCCCAGGGAGATTATTCTCTTTTCCACCTTACAAGCCCGTAATGTCAAGCACAAACCCAAGACATTAGACAAGACATTTTTAAAGCATCATTGAGCAACAAGCAAAATGGCACAGTACGCTTTCCAGATAACACTAATTTGCACCAGCCACGCCCTGGAATTGCTGCAGTAACTAATGTTATCTAATGCTCTGCCTCTTCACACATCAGCACCAGCGTTTATCAGAGTAAATAGTTAAGTTCTTGGCATACTGGGGCTGAAAGTATAAACACATGTTGCCCTGACTCCCTGTCAGATTTCAGAGTGATTGCCAACTGAAAAGCTGATCCAATTTAGCGGGGGTTCGTTATCCAGCATAACATGACATCAGGAGGCTGGAAGACATAATCCAGATTCCTCCAGTCCTCACAAGATGCCTAAGCTAAAGGCAAAAGGAAACAGACCATTCCCTGCTATCTGCTGCACAGGTGAATGTAAGCAGCTTGGATTAGACACGGTGGGCTGGTCTCTGATATCTGTAACACAAGGTTAAATCCAAATTAACTGCAGACTCCCCGATTTACATTAGCGACACTGAGATCAGAATCCGGCCTCTTTTCTATTTTGTCAGGTGTTTTTTTTTTTAATGCCAACTTCCTGCTTCTGCTGCTCCAAGTTGAACTTGGTAACGGTCAATAATTCATTCAACTCCCGAGCATCCTTCATGTAAACCAGACGCAAACTTTCTGGAGACCGGCGTGCAGGGGAAATGGTGCGAAGGCATCACATGGGTAAAGCACGTGGTCTGAAAGCCAGCAAGGAATCAAGAGTCGAGAGAGAGGATTTGGGAAAAGACACAAAAAGGAAAACCCTTAAACTCACCAAACTCAGCCAGAAGGCTCATCACCCTGAGCACAAACTCAATTATTCATGAACTGATAGATAACCTTCGTGCTTAGCAGTAGCACCAAGCTCAGCCGTCCCAACACCAGGAGTCAGGCAGGTGTCAAAACCATGAAATAACAAGGTGGTGTGGGGGTCGTTTTTCATGTGCCTAAGAAGTAAAACCAGCGCCATGGGCAGCAGGTGTAAGAGGCAGGGGAAGGCACTGACTTTCCAAACTGCCAAGCGTAGCCCCGCCCACACTCCGCCCCCTGCTTCAGCATGGTTCCTGGGCTTCAGTCACACAGAGGCTGGGGCCATGCGCCACCCGCCCTCCCCATGCCCCGGGGCAGAGGATGCTCACGGGGGAGGGAGGGACTGGAGACCTGCCCCTGAGGGAGTGGGCTTCGCTCCTGAAGGGGGCAGGGCCTTGGGTGGAAGAGGCGGGGCTGAGGCGTTGCCTCCCCCAGTCCTAGGTTCACCCACCACCCATGCTGGGAGATTAGTCCACCACCCACTGGCTCTTGGGGATGGGGCTGCAAGGACCACACCAAACAGCAGGCCATTCACAGCCAACTCTCAGGCTAGATTAGACACCTTTGGGCAACAAAATGGCAAATGAAATTTAATGTGGATAAGTGTAAAGTAATGCACATCGGGAAAAATAACCCCAACTATACGTACAGTATGATGGGGGCTAATTTGGCTACGACAAATCAGGAAAGAGATCTTGGAGTTATCGTGGACAGTTCTCTGAAAACTTCCACACATGTGCAGCGGCGGTCAAAAAGGCAAATAGGATGCTAGGTATTATTAAGAAAGGGATAGAAAATAAGACCCAGAATATCTTACTGCCCCTGTATAAACTATGGTACGCCCACATCTTGAATACTGTGTACAGATGTGGTCTCCTCACCTCAAAAAGATATTTTGGCCTTGGAAAGGGTTCAGAAAAGGGCAACTAAAATGATTAGGGGTTTGGAACGGGTCCCATATGAGGAGAGGTTAAAGCGACTGGGACTTTTCAGTCTAGAAAAGAGGAGACTGAGGGGATATGATAGAGGTGTATAAAATCATGAGTGGTGTGAGAGGGCGGATAAAGAAAAGTTATTTATTAGTTCCTAAATAGAAGAACTAGAGGACACCAAATGAAATTAATGGGTAGCAGGTTTAAAACTAATAAAAGAAAGTTCTTCTTCACACAGCGTAGTCAGCATGTGGAACTCCTTGCCAGAGGAGGCTGTGAAGGCTAGGAATATAACAGAGTTTAAAGAGAAGCTAGATAATTTCATGGAGGTTAGGTCCATAAAGGCTATTAGCCAGGGATAAAATGGTGTCCTTGGCCTCTGTTTGACAGAGGCTGGAGAGGGATGGCAGGAGACAAATCGCTTGATCATTGTCTTCGGTCCACCCCCTCTGGGGCACCTGGTGCTGGCCACTGTCGGCAGACAGGATACTGGGCTAGATGGACCTTTGGTCTGACCCGGTACGGCCGTTCTTATGTTCTTATGATCTTGGCTCTCTCCTTGGGGGATAAATCAGGAGCAGTGAAGAGAGCAGCTGCAAAGGAGCGGTATCCTCTCCTACTGAGCCTGCCGGAGGAGACAATGACATAACTCCTGCCACACCCGATGCCTCTCTCCCCACCCCACTTCCCCAAGAGATGTTAACAATCGCACATTACAGCTGGGCTGCACTAGCCCCCAGCACACCGGCACCCCTCCACCCCATTTTGCCCACTAAGAATGTAAAACCCCATTTAACGTTATGTTTAACCGGTTACACAGGGGTGGGCAGGGGCTGCTCCGGCCCTGCTGGGCCACCGGTTAACCATCATCAGTAAGAAACACCCGGTAAGGGTGACGCTTACTGGTTAACCAATTAACCAGTCACATCATAATGCACAGTGCACTTTGATACCCACTCTGGGTCTTCTGAAAAAGTTCATCCCCCATCCCAGCCTCCATGCAACCCCCACTCGCATGACCCCACCTGTCTCCAGGCTCAGAGAGGAATGCATTATGTGAAACCCTGTGTTCCCAGGTTAGATGCAGCATGGCAAGCTGGCCAGGCAAACCCCTGACTGGAAAAAGCACTACGTATAGAGCAAAGAGGGTAGGTCACACTCCATGGCCCAGCGGCCCTCTCTGTTGACACTACAGTGCAGCCAACGCCAGGGTCATTAGTCAGTCCCCTGCGCGCGCGCACACACACGCGCACACACACACCATGACATTTACAAAATACAGCTCACAGGCTGTTTGCCCTCTGGCGTTGGAGAGTTTGGGAGCCACATTCTCTGGCTTCTCACTGCAACCCCAAGGCTAGAAACATACCTTTTACTCGAAATGAAACCCAAGAGGCTCTGGCAATCACCTGACTCCAGCTACTGGGGACTGAACCAACACTCGACATCGTGAGAGCTGACAATGCTATGAGTGTGGGCGAGTGCAGGTTGCGGGGGGCTCATGCTGGAGTCAGCAGGGGAGCCTGTCCCCGGCTCTGCATGCTGCTGACAATTCTTTTTTAAAAGCAAACAACTCCCGCAACCACTTCTCAGCCAACCTTAGCTCATAGACTGAGGCCCAACCCTGGATCCCTGATGAGTTTTTATTGAGTTTTTTATTTCAATAGCCTCTCTAATCTCCCCTTGCATTTCACAGTCACTATCACTGTCCTGGTCAGCTGGTGGGTAATAGATCCCTACTGCTATATTCTTATTATTAGAGCATGGACTTGCTACCCATGGAGATTCTATGGAACAGTTTGGTTCATTTAAGATTTTTGCTGCATTTGAATCTACGTTTTCTTTCACATGCTCTTATGTTCTTACTCCAGGTATCTGAACTGGGGAGGAAATCGCTCACTCACTTGAGTGTCTTCTCAAACGATGCTTGACTGAGCAATTCAAACATTGTGCGAACAACTTGTTCCAAGTGTGACACTGTAGAAATCCAATTCAACCACTTGCCTGGTTATAAATAAGGCAGCCACTGACCTTGGAGATTAATCAGTGGACTTGTGTACCTGGGGGACTCCCCGCCAGTTGGCTCTGCCGATGACAGACAGAGCCTGTGCCTGGCTGATAGCCAGAGGGGACAGGGTTGCAGGATTTATAGCCAATTCTCTCCTCATGGTCTCTCATCAGAATACCCGCTCTCCCTATCCACCACACTGCATGAGACACACCGACTGCCTCTGGATGATGAAGGCCAAGCCACACAAAACAGGGGCTACTCTGTCTAGCAGTGCTCCCTGTAAGTGGGTGCTTGCGCGGCCACTCGGGAGCGATTCAAATGCCGCCCAGCTGATTAGCAGAGCGCGCCACAGCTAGATTGTTTCTATTAGTGGTGCACATTCGCACATGCCTCGGTGCACCTAGATTGTTTATTCCGCACATGGATGGAAAAAAGTCTGCACACGGATGGAAAAGATTAGAAGGAACATTGCTGCCTAGCCTGCATATTTTTACTGCTGGTGCACTGTCCCTGACCGTGGGAGGGAGTATGATTAACGCAGCCTGATTGGCCACAATTAAACTGCATTGGGTCAGTCCTGCACACGGAGCCCAGCATCCGCCTTATGGAAACCACAAAGAAGAGCCTGCTGGGGCTCGGCTCCAAAGGGAGACCTTTGCTCAGGCCAGGCAGGGATCAAGCTTGGGCCGGTTTAGTTTTAGGTTGACCACCCACAAGCAGGGCCACCAGTTAGGGTGGTGCAAGAGAAGCGAGTCCAGGCTGCAGACATGACACGTGCAGCTTTGGGAGCCGGGGGGCAATTCCCTGGGACAGAAAACCAGGCATTTCTCTGCCTCTGCAGTCACAGCCAGCTGGGCCTGGCAGGCATCCCACAGATAAATGCACATCCCAGTGGGAACTGGAGGCTGGCTAGCCGCTTGTGGAGCAGACATTGGCACATGAAGCAGCTTGGCTCATTCCCCCAGTTAGACCCTGGCTGAAAAGCAGGGCAGCAGCCTGGATGCTGCTCTGAGGCTTTTATTTAAAGCAAGAGGCTTGCTTGCTGCGTCTCCTCCTGCCATGCTGTGCTGCAGGGACGGTGCTATTCATAACCCCAGCGCAGCGCCCTGATCCCTGGCCTGTCGCAAGCCAGTGGCTGGTCTTTGAGAGCTGTGGCAGGCTGGGAACACGGGCCTAGCCGGCCTGGTCAATGTTCTGGAACAACATCAGGGTCACAGCGGTACGGTTTCATTCTGGGGATTAACCTTCTGTGTCCCTGGGACACAATGGGGCTCCCGGGCCGGGCTGTTCTCTCCGGGCCACTCCTCTATTCCTGTGCGTTAGCCAAGGGGGGACTTCAGCCCATGCAGAGACCCAGGATTACAGAGCAGGCCTGCGTGCCATCCAAGCCAAGCGGGGTGTGTCTGCACATGCTGCAGCACAACTCTGCCCCCCCGCGTGGAGGTACCCACAGCATCAAGCACACCTGGGACACCAGGGACAAAGACCCAGCTCTGTCCCCTGCACTGGAGAAGCCCCAGCGGCTAAGGGCTAGCTTTTCAGATATTCAGGCATTTAAAAGGTGCAGACCATAGGCCCCTAGGCGCTGCTGAAAATCCACCAGGCACCTATCTGCATATAGTATCCTAGAATTGGAAGGGACCTCAAGAGGGCATCAACTCCACCCCCCTGCCCTCACGGCAGGACCAAGCACCGTCTAGATCATCCCTGGTGTTTATCCAACCTACTCCCCAATATCTCCAATGATGGAGACTCTACATATGGGGGGAAAGGTTTTTGGGATCTAAACACATGGGTGTCTGGTATAATAGGTAGCGGAAGGCTCTGCCTTCTCAAACCACCAGCCTGCCCCCCACCACACACACACACTCCGTCCCCAGAATGCCTACTGTAATCCTTATGGGGGTGGACTGTTGCTGCCCCAGCGCCCGCCCTCCCCATGCTCTTGGGTCGGGGAGGCTGGAACCACGCACCTCCTGCCCTCCCCGTGCACCGAGCCAGGGAGGCTGGGGACGCACACCCACCCACCCACCCACCCTCATCTGTGGCGCTGGCAGGGCACGCACTGATCCGCCTCCCCGTGGTGGAAGAGGCAGGGAGGCAGCTTGGCTCCTGTGTGGGGTGGGGCCTCAGCAGAAGGGGCGGGGGTGGGGGTTTGCCTCCCCCCCAGCCCTACCTTCACTGACTGCCCATGTCTAAACACTTAGGTGCAGCGACTGTCTCTTACCATCCGCAGGCAAAGCACAGCAGAGCGAGGGCCATCCACATAACAAACCTGGCTAAATCTGAAATGCCTCCTTTCAGAGACCATTGTCATCCTTTCCCCAGGGACTGGGTTTCATCCATTACCAGGACACCAGTATGAAACCAAGCGCTTGGCCAACAGCAGGGACCTGTCCGGTGGCTGCTGTGACATTGAACCTCCAGCCACAGAAGTCAGGAACCTGATGTCCGAATGGGGACAAGCACTGGGTGAGACGTCTGTGGGATACAGCCTGTTTCACACCCCCACCCCGCCCCTTAGCAATGAGAAACAGGGACAGGCTTACTTGGAAGTCACAAACTAGAGCAACAAGTTGCTGTTGCTTAGAAAACTGTAGCAATTGCAATTCCCTATCACAGGAACAAGCCCGGGGGGTTCAGACACTGAAGAAATCTAATTTCTGCCGTCTACGTCCCAGGAGCAACCTTACCTGTCCTTGGATCCGCAGGCAAAAGGGACCATAGTTCTCTATTATTACAAAGATTGGAGGGGCAGTGGGGGAAGCATGCCAGGACAGAATTACAAAGATTGCAGCACCCCTAGGACACCAATGATGCTAGTCCAAAGCTGCCTTGCGCCCTTTCGGGTGCTTGGCATGTGGCAGCAGGGCAAAACAGCCCCTTGCAGCCCCATTCCAAAAGCTTTTGGAAAATGCCAAGCACTTTTCTATTTAGAGTCCAATGGCCTGGGAAGCTGCAGGAGCACTGTTAGCTGACACCATGGCAAACCCACCTCTGCCCAGCCTATGCTGGTGTGCCCATCGTGGCTAGTGCTGGCAGGACACCTGACACTTCTCCACACTGACAAGCCATGCTGCATGGGCCTACATATAACAAAGGGAACCCAAACCCGCATCACCACCCGACCACTGCAAATCAGGGGACCACAGTCTCCCACCACCCTCCCTCCTGGGGCAATTGCATAAGCAGTTTATGAGGGAACAAAATAATTAGCCTCTGAGTTAAGCTAATTAGGGGGAGACACTAATGAAGCACATGCATGTAACTCTTTAGAGTATCACTAATTTCTGCTTGTTTGGCTCCTGTTTCCATAGCAGGGGGATGGTTTTAAATGTGGCCATGTTTTTTCCTAGCCATCTGATGTTATTAGCACATCAGACCTACATGTGATACCAAATTGTTCAATTAAAATGCCTCTCGCTTTGTGACACTGAATTCCTCTCCCAGCAAGAGGAAAACTTTCTTAAAATTATGCAGGGGGGCTCAGTACACTGATAGGCAGTGATTCAGCATTAACGACTCTGGGCCACGATGTATTAGACCATAAAGTCACAGTTCCCAAGCAGCAGCCCAGGTCTGGGGTGCAGTGAAACCGGTGTGGCTGCTTACAGAGGACACTTTGCAGTGTGAATAGGGGGTATCATGGTGCGTAATACTCACCACAGCTCCGGCGCCTCCCTTGGTGACTCCTCCAGCCGCAGTCCACACACCACCGCGGTCTCTCACACACAGGTCTGCAGGAACTCCAGCATCCTCGTTGTTATCCAGGCCTCTAGCCGAGTAACCCAGTGTCCCCCACTTCCGGGGTAGCAAAGTCCCTTCTTCCTAGCAGTCCTCACCAGCCTTCCTTCTCACCGCCCCATGGTCGGGTCACTCCCTCCGGGCCCTCTTCTCCGGTTCCGCTCCAGGGACTCTCCCCTCAGTTGTTCTGGGCTTGGCTCTCCTAGCC
This sequence comes from Rafetus swinhoei, assembly GCA_019425775.1. NCBI lineage: Eukaryota > Metazoa > Chordata > Testudines > Trionychidae > Rafetus > Rafetus swinhoei. The sequence continues at coordinate 2,446,909 of JAFJHL010000175.1, read as the reverse complement.
CTCCCTAGGCTCATTCCTGCCATGCCTGGGTCCCCTTCTCTCTCTGGAGGGTACCAGCTCCAAACCCAAGGAGCAACGGGTTCCTGCAGCCTTCTGCCCTGGGCCCCACTTGCTCCTGCACAGCTGAACCTGCTTTCAGTTAATTCCCTGCTCCCTGGCTCTGCCCCCAGGTGCAGCCCGTGCAGTTAATTGGCCTGCCCAGGGAGGGCAGAATGGGACCCTGGAGCGGCCCCACTATGGCTGCCCGGGGGGCCCCGGCTGGGCTCGAGTTCAAAGGGAGAGCCCCACTGCAAACAGGGCGCTTTTACTTTTCCAGAAGGGTGGGCTTTTCTCAGCTAGTGTGATCGACAGAAGCCCCACACATACAGCACGGACCCAGGTCACAGGCACACGCCCCTATGAGGGAGGCTGCCAGATGCTACGGTGGGCGAGGGCTGCATAGAAACCAGAAGGGGGTTATCAAATGGGCTACAGGCATTCACCCGGGCGGGGGGAATATGGTCTAGGGGAAAGCAGCATCTCCACCGATAGGCCCCAGTCCTGCTGTCCGCACCACAAGGAGCCGGTTGCTAGGAAACCACTGGCCTGGGTCTGAGAGCAGAATTGGGGCCGTAGGATTGTCAGGCAGGGGGCTGCTGTGACCCATCACGGTACCACAAACTGCTGTCACCACCCTGCCCCTCCCCTAGGACAGGGGTGAGTCTGGCTAGGGCCCGTGTAGAAGGCGGAGAGGTCCTAGCATGGGAAAGACGGAGGCCCAGTCCCTCATTGCCATAATACAACAAAGGGCAACTTGCTGGCATCCCGTCTAACCCCAAACAGCTCAGCTTCCCGTCCTGGAGCCATGCCTCCTTGGCTCAGATGTGCCGCACACAAGGCCCCCTGAGGAGAACAATCGTTCCGGGAGGTGCCCCCCGGGTGACAGAGTTCCTGGGTCGTTTTTGCCTGTGCAGGATCAGACACGGCTGTCAGGGTCACTTTGCCCTCCTGTTCCAAAATAAACTGTTGGTCAACGGTCTATTTATAAGGAGCTGCATCACCTCAGGAAACAGGTTCCGTGTGAGGTCAGCAGGACTGATGCTGGGGGTTGTTTGGGGACAAAGATTTTTCCCTTGCGGGCTTCCAAGCAGCTGCGACCATGCAAGGCTCAGAGTTACTTTAAAAAGGACATTTTACCACAGCGAGCAGGCTCCCCGAGCACTCTCTGTCCCTGATACATTATTGCTCTAGCTCAGGGTGCAGATCTGAGCCCCAACACACCCTCGAATTGCAACTTACAGGTCAGAAGCCGCTACAGCCACAGGTCAGCGTAGCATGATGGCGCCACATAAGATAGGAGTTCCTGTTCACAGGCGTTCATGCACGTTTTCCTCCAGCTTCACTGTGCAGGGGGTGAATCTGACAAGAATCTCTTGTTCTGGGGGTTTAAACCAGAAAGTGTTATATTTCGCCAAAAATATAGGTCGGCCCCAAACTCACTCAGTGTGTGTATCACAGTACAATTCACAGCCCTCTCTTGTGCTGGACACTGTACAAATGCTTAGTAAGAGACAGGCCCTGCCTCAAAGAGCCAGACACAGGAAGGGTTGCTATCCCCATTTTAATGAGACCTAAAGACATTCCATGACAGGACCAGGAAGTCTGTCAGAGCCAGCGATGGAGCTCAGATCTTTTGGGTCCCAGGCAGTACCTTATCTGCAAGCCCTACCCCTCTCTCTGCTGCCACCGTTACGTCTGGTCAGGAATTTTCTGGCAAAACATTTCATTGGAAAATGCCAGTTTATCAAAACCAAGGCTTTGATAAACTGGGGGCGGGAATCAGTTTTGATGAATTTTGCATCTAAAAAACCTGAAAAAAATTGCAAGTTAGCCGAATGAAACATTCTTGAAACTTTTCAAAATTAAAAAAACCTCCAGATTTACTATTCAGAACAACTTTGTTTAGAATTTAAGCTAACTCGAATAAAAAAATTGAAAATGACCAAATATAAACAGTTTTAAATTAACAGACCATTTTATATATATTTGGTTTCTTGACATTTGAAATGGACTTTTATTCCACAATTCAAGATGGGAATCATTTTTTTGATATCTCAAAAGTTTACACGGGATGAGACAATTGTTTCCCACCCAACTCTACTAAGAAGTCTGGGAGACTTCACAAACCAGCCCTCCAAACAAGTGTACTCCACAGCGTGCCCCTTTCTGGCTGGATGCTACCTGCCATCAGTTCTCTGGGAACAACGAATGTCTACAGACTTGCTTTTCTTCATGCTCTTTTCCTCCTCTTACATACCTGAAACAACCCAAGTACATGATAAAGCCATTTGTGAGAGAGAGAGAGATGCTGGCAAAGCAAAGGGTACCAACCAGACACAACAGCAACTGTACCACACCAGTGCCAAGACCTGGGGAGAGCCAACGGCCAACCTTCGACACCAAGGGAATGAGAGTTTCCAGAGTGACTGACCTGTTAAGAAAATAGAGTTTGTCCCTTTGAAGTTAATGAACCATGTAAGCCTTTGAAAGCAGAGCCTTGTTTATTTAGGCACAGCAGCTCATGTGGATAAAACACACACAGATTCTGTGCTCACTGCTAATTTGAATGAAAGATCAAATACGCTTCTGGCCAGAGCCAAGCAGGCCACGGCATGCTGCAGTTCGCAGGGCAAGACTTGTGCTCCCTTCTCCTTGTGAAATCTACAGCCGCCTTTCAGCCACTTAAACACCACGGAGAGTTATTCTGAAATACCACCTCATAAACACCGGCCTGGTTCAAGTCGGTGGGCGTCTTTCCCTGGACTGTAGCTCAGAGCCCAGATTTTCAAGAGAATTCCATCTCCACAGAGGCACCAAAATAAGGTGCTCGACTCCCAGAAGAGCTCAGCATGGGGGGTGCGGTTGGAATGCTGAAAACTGATGATGGGTTCTGAGCGCTGTCAAATCTGGCCTTGGCTGTGCAGCTCCAGTTCTTCCTAAAAGACTAAAATAAAATTTTATATATATATATATACACACACACACACACACACACACACGCTTTATTGAAGTCAAGGCACAAAAAGAGCCCCTTCCCTCCCCACTCTACAAGCACTGTAATCTCCACTGTCTGCCCAAAGCCTTAGCCAGTCACTCCATTACAAATCCAGGACCTGGATCATTCAGTCCTAAGATGATTGTGTTGAATTTGTAAATGAACTCCAGTTCAGCTGTCTCCCTCTATAACTGGGTGATCAAATTCTTTTCTTGGAGGATGGCTAATTTGAAATCCATGATTGAATGTCCAGGGAGGTTAAAATGTTCCCCTATAGGCTTATGTGACTTACCATTCCTGATGTCTGATATGCATCCATTTATCCTCTGGCACAGAGACTGTCCAATTTGGCCAATATTCACAGCCAAGGGGCATTGCTAACATTTGATGGCACATTAGGATACTGGTTATCAACTGGTTAACGCATTGAAAAGGCAATTTCCCCTCTTTGAATATTCACATCTCCAGACCAAATGCTGTGAATGAGCCACTTTCATCCTTACTTGATTAGCTTCATTAACCCAAGCAACTTCTTCCTCATATATACACCTAGGTCTGTTACTTCCACTTCAATTCATCTGATGAAGTGGTGATCGCTGCTCCCATCACTAACTAAATCTGTTGGTCTGTAAGGTGTCACAGAACTCCTCGCTGGTTTTGCAGATACAGACTAACACTCCGAGACTGTCGGAAGACAGGATAACGGGCTAGATGGACCTTGGGTCTGACCCAGTGTGGCCGTTCTTATGTTCTAAGAATTCTTCATCAACCCAGCTACTGCCTCTCCAGGGAGCAGATTCACTTTAGGGATGGGAAATACCTGCCATTGCTGTAGCAATGTTAGCACTACCGCATCGTAGCTGTGCCGCACCAAGATTTGTAGGGTAGACATGCCCTTAGGGTGTCTGGATTTTCTCTTTTGGGGTGCACAGAAAGCTCTGTGGGGGACCGTGAGGTCAGAAGTGGGATGAAGCAAGATGAAGAAAGGGAGAATAGTTGATGGGAAGAGTTGGAACAATTTACCAAGGGTCCATCACTGGCAATTTTCAGTTCAAGACTGGATCTAAAGTAAATACTGTAGGAATTATTTTGCGGGAGGTCTCTGACCTGTGTTATCCTGATCAGATAATCACAGTGGTTGCTTCAGGCTTGGAATCTATGATTTTTTTTATTTATTTTTTTTTTTTTTTGTAATAGCAGGTGCCAATTCATTAAAAAAAACACACACACACCAAAAGCTTTCAATGGAAAGGGTTCATGACAATGACCAAAAATAAATTTTGAAAAGGTTTCAAAATACTTGAAACATTTCTCAGGGTTTTGTTTTTTTAAACAACACATTCTGGTTTTCTGGTTGCAAACAACTTTTTTTTTTTTCAAACTTTACGTTAAAAATTCTGTAAACTATTTGCCAAACAAAATGTTTGAAATGAAAATGCGTCAACATCAAAATGCAATGTTTTAACTTGACCCCCAAACTGTTTCACTGTTTAATGTTTGGTTCACAGACATTTTCAAGATTTTGTCTTGTCATCCCAGCGAGGGACAGAATCATAGTTTGATGGCTCCTATTTTTTGTGAGTATCAGTCTGTTTGCAGTGGGAAAGAATAAGAACATAAAAACAGCCATACTGAGTCAGACCAAACGTCCATCTAGCCCAGTGTCCTGCCTTCCGACAGTGGCCAGTGCCAGGTGCCCCGGAGGGAATGAACAGAACAGAGAATGATCAAGTGACCCCTCTCGTCACCCATTCCCAGCCTCTGACAAACAGAGGCAAGGGACACTATTCATACCCACCCTGGCTAATAAATATTGATGGGCCTATCCTCCATGAATTTATCTACTTCTTTTTTTAATCCTATTAAAGTCCTGGCCTTCACAACTTCCTCTGGCAAAGAGTTCCACAGGTTGACTGTGTGCTCTGTGAAGAGTCATAAAGTAGAACTGGTTAGTAAGGCCACCGATTATTGATGGGAAAACACAAGATTCAGAGGCTTGCATGTGGGCTGGCATAACCCTTCCAAAAAATAAATAAAACATAAGTACCCTGAAAGAAAATTCAACATCCAAACTTTGGCAAGTTATACTCCATGGCAAGAGCCTAAAGCAGAAATAGGTCCCCTGTGGGAAATATTTACCAACTAGAGTGTGCCCGGACTATTGTACTGGGTGGAGGAGACTGGAATACAGCGTGTTCTGCTAGCAGCCTTCCATGTGTGCTGGGGACAGAAGCAGCAATGAGATCATAGAGCACTAGGATGAGACTTCTAAACAAATCCACAGGCTCCAGCAATAGTCTATCTATAGATACTTCAATCTTTGTCCCCAGTGGGATGGCTTTATAAATAAGCTGTAATGCAAGATTTCAGCTGGGTTGCAGACAAAAGGACCACATCCCGCTGGCACTTGCTTTGTCCCAGTAATTCTGAGCAGTGTAATTGGATTAAAAACTGGCCTCTGGGTCTGGTCTCAGTTTCTCTTCGACCAGTGAAGACTTTATGGAATCTAACAATTGTGGTCTGAAGGAAAGAGCAGAGCGGGCAAGGGGGCAGGGATGTGGAAGGTTAACCCGATAAGCAAAGCCCTTAACAGACGAAGTTACTGGCTCCGGTTAACCGGTGGGGGGGCTGGAGCAGAGCCCTGAGACCATGCACAGCACCTGACAACTCCTCCCCAGCAGCTGGTCTATTCCAACTAGGGGAATGGTCCCTCTACTGTGCTTATGTAACAAAGGGGTGTGGGATCTGGCTGTTCGGAAAGGAAGCACAGCTGTTGGGAAATTGCAAACCACAAGGATCTTCCTTGAAATCTTTTGCATTAAAAGAAAGAAAGAAAGAAAGAAAGAAAGAAAGCCATTTGCCTGGATCCTGGTCCCTGTACAGGTACGCAGAGGAATCAACCCCAAGTGTTCAAAAGCCATGAACCAGACACCCAAAAATCATAAGGCTTTTTTTGTTTGCCTTCTAGTGCTTGACCCTTTATGGGTCCTGCTTCCAGGTTCTCTCTGCCACCCTGATCGCTAGAAACATATTTTATTTTTAAATGAAAGTGGAGGTACTCCTGCAATCACCTGACTCCAGCAGCTGAGGACTTACATCCGATACCATGAACCTCACAATAAAATATGAGAGTTAGCAGCACTCCCTCCTCCCCCTCTCCTATGTCAGTATTTTCATGGAAGCTGTGGGGACTCTGCAGGTTGGTCCACTCTGGCCCCCAGGGCGGCAAAGCAGTAAGCCAGGTGCTTAAGTCTCACTGAACCACAGTGGATGGGACTTAAATGCATGTGCAAAGGGATCTGGATGAACTGGTGCCTTATGTGCCGATATCTGGTTTTGGGGAACTGATCCGAACGGTTCTGGCCCAGAGGTTGCAAAAAAACCCACCCAGTTTCCATTTTAAGAGAGACGACCATGGAAGCAGCTTCCCTATGAAAAAGCGAATCACAGCCAGTCTCTGGAGCCGGCTAGTCCCTTAGAGCGTCGTTCATTCCCCACCTTGCACCTAACCGACTCCATTCGCCCTGCAAATGCTGGGATCACGTCCTGCCCAGTGTGCAAGCTCCCCTCTTTCCCTTAGCGACCAGTGGCTGGATGCTGGCAGAGCTCGGCCCAAGGCCCGGAAGGGAGGCCAACAGCACCAAAATGCAGCAAAGAACAGCAGCGGGGAGTGGCGTGGGTTGGGGAACTCTTTCCCACTGAAAACCAATCCCCTCACACTCCAGAGCGCTCAGCTCAGTCGGGCAGCTCGCACAGAGGTGCAGAGACTATTTTCTTGGGTCATCTTTTTCCTAGGCAGGGTTTCCTCTCCACGGTTCTCACCCTGCAGCGACACCTGCTGGGGGAGCCCAGCTAAAACAACACACATCCCCAGGCACTGAAGTGGCTGCATTGGCCACAGGGGAAAGACCTACCTTCTGCAAGATCAGCCCCTTTCTCCTCTGAGCAGTGCTGCAGCCTTCCATGGGATTACTCAAGAGGCTTACCCAGGCCCTTAGCTGGAAGCCAAGCCTCTGCTGGCATCGCGAGTGTTAAGCTGCTTTCGGTATCAGAAGAGCGAGCGTTAAGCATCGCAGCCAGGGTGCATGGCAGTGTGCAGCGACACGAGGCCCGTCCTGTGCTTCCCCCAGCAGCAATATCAACAGCCAGCTCCCAGTTTCTCTTGGCCTGCATCTGCCGCAAGGATCCTTGTGCTGAATCACCTGCAGGTATGTCTGGGATCCACGGGAGGCCCTGCCCTGCTCAGACACAGTCCGAGCCCTGGCCCCAGGACACCAGCATCCTGTCTGGGAAAGGGGCAGGGCACTTTGGAGGGAGGCTGTGGGAACTCTGCAGGAGCAAAGCTCCCCGGGATTCCAGGGGGTGCCCCCCCTCATTAAGCAAAGGTGTTAGACCTCCTTGGAGCTACTGACTCAGCTAGAACTCGGTGTTCCTGCACCCCTGGGTGAAGTGGTTTCCTGCATATACAGCCAGGGGGCTGGAACAATTTCATTCCAGGGGTGCTGAGAGCTGTTGAACCAAACTGGAAAGCCAAGACATTATGGAAACCACATCGAGACAGAGGGTGCGGCAGCCTCCCCTCCCCCCGCTCCGCTCATTCCAGCACCAACAGGTGCACAGGGTTTATAGTTTGGTTCAGTGTCTCTCAGCACCCCACTGTACATGCTGCCTCAGTAGCCTAGCCAGGGGCTTGCAGCTTAAAGCAATAGAAGTAGATTAACATGGCAGGTCTGTTTGCTGCCTGTCTCACAGTCCAAGCAACTATCTGCATTACTGCAGCTCCATTCTGCTGGGGGCTGCACAGACAGGGAGGGTGCTGCCCTGGTGAGCTCACACATCAGACACAGGGCAGGAATTAGGTCACACAGCACAACAGGGGCAGGGCCACAGGGATGGCCTATGTCTCCAGAGTCCCAATCAAGCGATCTAGCCACTCGGTTATGCTGCCTCCTCAAACACAGGAACATAAGAACAGCCAGACTGCGTCAGACCAAAGGTCCATCTAGCCCAGTGTCTTTTGACAATGGCCAATGCCAGGTGCCGCAGAGGGAGTGAAAAGAACAGGGAATCATCACGTGATTTCTCTCCTGTCATTCATTTCCAGCCGCTGACAAACAGAGGCTATTAACCATCCCTATCCATTCTGGCTAATAAGCATTGATGGACCTAACCTCCATGAATTTATCTAGTTCTGGTTTTTTTTAAATCCTGTCATAGTATTGACCTTCACAACATCCTCTGGCAAGGAGTTCCACAGGTTGACTGTGTGTTGTGCGAAGAAATACTGCCTTTTGTTTGTTTTAAACTGCTGCCTATTAAATTTGGTAACCCCTAGTTCTTTTATTATGGGAAGTCATAAATAACTCTTCTTTATTCACTTTCTCCACACCAATCATTTTTAGACCTCTAGCATACCCCTCCTTAGTCATCTCTTTTCCAAGTCAAAAAGTCCCAATCTTATCCATCTCTCCTCCTATGGCAGCCATTCCATACCCCAGTCACTTTAGTTGCCCCTTTTCTGAACTTTTCCCAAGGCCATGGATTTAATTGCATTTCCAAATCAGCAACCAGTTTATCCAAGCAGGGCAGGAGAGAAATCCTGAACTGTCTGTGCGCAGAGACACCTGGCCTAGAGATGAACATATGGGAGACAAAAGGGTCAACTAACATTCATGCTTCAGGCCATGCCCTTCTTAGCAGCAAGGACAGGAAGGAATTCCCCTACCACACAGGCATCATTCTGCCAGGGTACCTGGCTATTTCTGCTGCAGCACTGCATGCTTGTCGGCTGAAGGCCTGGATTCTGCCCACACTTACCCACCTGCCTAACTTCCAGCCTGTGAGTTGCTCTAGTGAAATCCAGGAGACCCCAGGCAGGTGCATCAGTGTTTCCAGGACAGGGGCGGAAGGCTGAACTCCCTGCAAGGGTTAACTGGCTCCTGTTTGCAAAGGGTTGCTTTGGAGAGGAAAGGCCCAGGAACAGAGTGTGCAGCTAGAGCTGGGAGTCAGGAAACCAGTTCTCAGAGGGAGTAATGGAGTAAACCCCAGAATGTTTGCCTGAAAGCATGCTGAGAAATCGGATCCCAGTGTTGCTCCACCTAACCCCAGGGCCAAGGAGCTGGGAGACAGGTCCCCTGGACCGTCCCTCCCAGCCGGCTTTCTTCTCTGGGAACTGGGAAGGAAATCCTCCGAGAAGTGAAAGGCCAACGGGACTTTTGTCAGGCAGCTGCTCAGTCTCCCTCGCTCTGCAGTGCCCTGCACACCGCAAACCCACAGCCGGACCTGCCCGGGCACTGCTCCTCCCCCGCTCTGAGCCAAACCAGGGCAGACTGACCCGCCCCCGGAGCCCCGCTTGTGCTGCAGGCTGGACTCTGCCTTTGGGACGTGGAGCGAGATTTGCAAGAGGCAAGTGATGGGGGGGGGGGGGGGGTGTCTCCGGGCGCTGCTCGCCAGAGACTCAGCCTGGGGGGAGTCTGCGGAATCCGAACCCAGCTGCTCCGCTCTGGTTTCGCTCGCCTGCGCCAGAGCCCTCCACAGCGCGCCCCAGCCGCGGGGGTTAGTTAGCACCAGGGAAGCAGCGTCCCCGAGCCGGGGGGAGATGACAGACCCCCTCCTCTGAGCGCGCACCAGAGGGGAGAGTTAAAGGAGCCCGGCTGTGCGCGGGGCAGGGCGGAGGGGCGCCAGACGAAGTGACCTTTAAGGGGAGCGAGCGAGCTGGAAATCCTGCGCCAGTCGGGTTGGGAGCCCCGTGGTCTGCGGGGGGGCTCTGGCCCGAGGCCAGGCCGCACCCCGGGGCTGAGCTCTCAGCGGTAACCGCCGTGGCCAGGGCTGGCTGCTCGGAAGTCCGGCTCTCTAAGGCGCCAGGCACCTACCCAGCTGGTCCCCCTCGCGCAGTGCACAGCGCCGGGGCAGGGCGCACTCCAGGCTGCCGGAAGAGCTGGGGGTCTCGTTGCAAGGAAGCCCGCCTGCTGCGCTCCCGGCCCCTGCTCGCGGACCCCTGTCGTCAGCCACACCCCGCAGCCCCCTTGGCAGAGCGATGCCCAGACAGCGCCGCTCCCCAAGGCGCTGGGAGCCCGGAGGGGGCCTGGGGAAAGCGGCACCAAGGCCGGCCCGGGACCCGCAGGCGGCAGGGTGGCCAAGGTGCCCCCAGGGAGAGGGGAGCGCGGGCCCTGCGCCAGCCCCGCCGACTCTGCCCAATGAGAGCCCGGAGCGCACCGGCGCTGTCAATATTTCTAGGCTACCCCCGAGCCGCCAGTGTCCGCATCACCCGCGCCAGGCTCTCCGGCCGGCCTGACCCCTTCCCCGCTCGGGGGCTAGTCCTCCTGGAAGGGCCCCGCAGCCGGCGGCGCGTCCTGTCCCGGGCAGCCGGTGCGCCCGGGCGCATGGAGCGGCCCCCCCTGGCCTCGCCTGCGTCCCGCTCCCCGCGCAGCAGCGCCAGGCGCTGAGGGGGGCACCCGCCACGCCGCGCCCGGCCCCACGGACGAGGCGGAGCCTGGCTGCCACGGGAGGGGGGAGGGGGGCCGGCCCCGTTCCGCGCCCCGAGGGAAGCTGGATAAAACTTGCCCCTGTTGTTCCTGCGGCTGGAGAGCCGCCCTGGGGAGCTATGCTCGGCCTACGCTGCGGGCAAGGCGCGGCGAGGATTCCCTTGGGCCCCGGGGGCCCCGGCTGCAGCCAGCTCCCGCGGAGCGAGGGCACGAATGCCAGCTGGCGGCTCTGCTTCGCCCTGGCCTTGGTGCTGCTGACGCTCACACCCGGCGTGGGCTCCTCGTGGTGGTAAGTGCCTGGGGGGTCGAAGGAGCCGCAGCCCGTCCTCCCTCCCGCCCGGAACCCCTCCCCCCCCGCCCGGGCTGGCCAGGGGCCGCTCCGGTTCGGGCAGCAGCCCTGGAGCCGAAGGTGCGAACGGGCCCGGGCGGAGTTCGGCCCCGTCGGAGCGGAGGCTTTTCCGCGGCGCAGCGCGGTGCCAACTGCCGGGGCTGGGCGCTGCTCCCGGCTCACCCACCTAGCCGCGTTCGGCACTACGGGGGGGTCCCCTTCGCCCAAAGGCCCAACTCCCCCCCTCCCCACCGGAGCCCTGCGAGCGACGGAGCCCCCGGCGCTGGGAGCATTTCCCTAGAGCAGCTGCGCCCTAGGAGCCGCGTCCTGCGCCCTCTCGCTCCAGCCTGGCGCTCGCCAGCCGCCCGCCCAAGCGCGATCCGCAGTAGCGCTGGGGGCAGGAGCGGGGTCCCCGCCCTTGTTACAGCAAAACTGCCCTGGTAAAAGCCGCCTGCCACTAGAGACACTGGGGAAGGGGGGACCGCTGGTGAAGGCAGGCGGCTCGTCCTGGTGCCAAGCGGGTCGGTGCCAGCCCACAACCAGCTACGCGTCTGGTTGTTAACGCAGCTGCGGCCGAAATTGCACCCCAGCCTCTCCCGGGCAGAATCGTTTTCATTTGCGGCTCTTGGTCTTCTCCACGCTTCGGGCTGAGCCCCAAGCCCAGTCGCTGACGCCCGCTGCGAGCCCGGCCGCGGAGCTGTAACTCACCGCTGCGAGCGCGGATTTAGCGCCACTTTTAGAAGGAAGGCGGACAATCCCGGCTTAGGAGCCGGCCTTTGCAACGTGGCCCCGCCCGGCCCAGCCCGGCCAGGGAGCCGGGGGAGCCGGAGCCAGACAAGCGCCCGGGCAGCTGGCTTGGTCCTGGGGCAGGGTGGTTTTCACGCTGGGCTGCCCTGCTAGGCACCCTCCCCCCCCTCAGCCCAGGCCCCCCACAAGGCGCGGGACACAGTAACCCGCGCCCCGAGGCCGAGAAACCAGCGGGTCCCGCTTCCGGCCGCAGGGTTCGACCCGCTCCAGACTCTCACGCCCCGCCGGTCGCCTGCCCGGCCCAGCTGCGCCCTGCTGGCAGCCGGTTCCGAGCCCGGCACGAGGCTCGCAGGGTCCGCGCTGCTGCTGGGCGCCGCGTCCCAGGAGCTAACCCAGAACCTGAAACAGCCCGGGGCGGGGGGGGTCTTCCGCGGACATACTCGCCCCGGAGCCGGGAGAGCGCGAGCTGGCGCGTCCTCCGCTGGGAAAGGCGCGGCCCTGGCCCCGGCGCACCTGGGGGTGTGTGTGTAAAGAGTCGGCGCTTTGAGAGGAGCCTGGGGGAGAGCTAGTCTCTTCGCCTGGGAGCCAGGCTCCAGCACCCGCCGTCCCCGGGGCAGCGGCCAACGCGAGTGTCGCCGGCGACCTGCCCTGGGTCGGGGAGCCGCCCGGTTGCGCTCGGACTCAAGGGCCGGGCTGCGCTTTGTGCCGGGAACACGGAATTCGGAGCGGAGCCGGAGCGAACGTGAAGGGGGCGGTGCAGCGCAGCGGGAGCTCGAGGCGCTGGCTCGGGGCTCGCTCAGCCCCGGGCAGAATGCGCCGCGCAGGGCTGGGAGAGGGAGGAATGCGGCTGCCCCGGGCTGGCTCCGACAGGTGGCTTGTATTAAGGAGCGGAGCGCGGGCGGGGGCGTGCTAGGCTCGCTCCGCGGCGCCAGCAAGAAACAGCTTTTTCAGAAGGCAGCAAAGCGCAGCGCAGCGCCGCTCTTCCCGCTGCTGCTCGGGGCAGCGCCCTGCGTCCACGGGGGAGGTGGGAGAGGTGCCTGAGCCGGGGGGGGCAAGGTCTGCGAAGCCGGCTCCAGGTGTATTTTGGGGGTTGTAAGGAGCCGGCCCCCACAGCCTCTAGCAACCCTTTCTAGGCTCTAGCAAGTTGCACTTCAAGCATCAGGTCCCCGCCCTGCCTCAGGGCGCCCAAGCAGTTGCAAGTATGTGGGGCCCACACCCCTGCATGCGCGCTAAGCCTCTGAGCTCAGCCCCAAATCATTGGAGCAGCAAACATGCCTGGCCAGCTCAGGCTTAAGCCGGCATTGAAGCCCCTGCCTAAGAAATAAGAAGAGCACTTTAGCCTACCAGGAGGCCGAGGCTTTCCACGGGAACCCCAGGGAGTTAGGCGCCCACTGCACTTTCCAACAGGCTGCTTGAAGCCTGCGCTCCCCCCGCTATCAGTCACTTCCACGGAGCTGGGATTGTACAGTGCCCGACCCAGAGGGCATTTCACCCCTTCGGCCCCGCCTGGCTCCGGGTTGGCTCCGTTTCTGGGCCGTTTGAAGGGAGACGGGGGCTTTGCTCCGGCCACGTTGACTTGCTCCTGCTGGGGCTTTATGGAAAGAGCTGAGCCTGTCAGTCATCCCCATGACAATTGAAGTCTGTCAGAGCTCGGGCAAGGGCCACGGCCCACGCGCCGGTCAGGTTCTAGGCTGAGGCGCATTCCTGGGCTGTGCCCTCAGCCAGAAGTGGGGGAGACCGAGCAAGAGGAAGGAGGGAAACAGGCAAAGGCTTTGCAGAGGGCAGGAGCGGCTGCTGCTTCTCCAGTGCAGGGAAGCTTGCAGTGCAGCCCAGGCCCTCTGGCAAAGGGCACCAATCCAACAAGGATTCAGGCACCGGGGCTTAGCCTAGCTAGGAAGTGGGAGAGCAAGACCCAGACCTGCCTGAAGAAGGGTTTGTCTTGTTGCCTGGCTTAAATACTCTGCAGCAGGTACTCCTAGGTGTCAGGTGCCTTCCAAGTCTCTCCAGCCAGCAGCAAAGGCGTTCCTGGGGGTGGAATGGCTCACCCTTGCCTCCCTACCGAGATCAGTGCCCAGCGGGCTGCTTTAAGGATTGCTCCAGCAGCTGGTAAGAGGGGAGAGGCCAGGTGGCAGGCAGTGCTGATCATAGGCCAGAGCTGACTGAAGAGGAAGCAGCAGTGACATTAGACACAAGAGAGGGCAGTGTATAATAAAGTGCCCAGTACAAGGGGGCCTGGGCACTGCATAATGCAAACACCTTACAAATAAGGCTGTTCCCAGCAATGCCCAGAGGACTCGTACAGCACCACTCAGCCCAGGTGGAGCTGAAACTGAGCAGGACGGTATATATGCACTGCCAGCCCCAAGTATCAGGTTGAGACAGGCTGACGGCACAGCTAGCTAGCTAGGAAGTCTGGCCCCACCGGCAGGGCAGGTGAGAACAGAAGAGCATCCTCTTGGAATGTGATGTTTGATGCATGAGGCGCTGAGGCAGGGAAAGGCTCAGGGACTAGAAGGGGAGCTGGACTGTTTTAGCTACTTACCAAGGAGAAGGGAGAATCATAGAATCCAAGAACTGAAAGGGACCTCGAGAGATCCTCAAGTCCAGGCCCCTGCCCTCACTGCAGGACCAAGCACCCTCTAGGAAAGAGCCATAGTGTCCAACAAGCTGGCCACTAGCTGCATGTAGCTCACAAAATTATGTACATTTTCAGAATAACGTGGCTAGTTCGCTGTAGCAGTAGCCGCTACGGTGGCTTCTGTTTCAGAACTGGTTGGACACCACAGATCTAGATCACCCCTGATGTTCATCTGACCTGCTCTTAAATATCAGCAATGACAGATTCCACAACCTCCCTAGAAGGGAAAGCTGGCTAACATATTTGGAATAAGCAGCTATGAATATTGGCTGGTCCCAGCTGAAGTGGCTTCCAATCTTACGGAGCTGATAGGAAAGGCCACTTATTTTTCATAGGAAGCTCTGAAATGTTTCCTCCTCTCCCTGCAAAATCCTACAACTTCCCCCCCTCAAAAAAAAGTGTTTACTTGAATTTTTGCTCCTGCTGCTGCCTCTACTTTTTCCTTTTTGCTGCTGAGAGAGGAGGAAAAAACCCAGAAATTGAGACCCCACCCTTTTGTTTATGGTGGTGGTGAAACATTTTGAAAGGAACAAACATTTTCCGTGGAAGTTTTCATTTAAGAAAAAGGCCTTTTGGGATTAAAACCATTTGGAGGATTTGTTTTGACCGGCTCTACCCTTTGTTTTAGTAAGATTGCTAGGTTCTGCGCAAGCATACCAGACTCCTCAGAGCTCCCTTGTCCCTACCTGCTCTCACGCACAATGCCATCCTGCCTTCACTCTGCTGGTTAGAAAATGATGTTTGGTCTAAGGGTTCAGACCCCTTCCCCCTCGTCCCACACTGGAAACATAGCTGACATTTTCATCTCAAGGGCACAGAGAATGAGGGTGAGATGTGATCAGCGCCAGGGAGCCGATAACATTTATCGCCAGCTCATTTGGAGACAATGAATTCAGACAGCTGCTGCCTTCACTGTCCAGTGAGAACGAGGCAAGGGCAGGACTGTTCTGGATGGACAAAGCTAATGACCCCCCTTGTGCTAAACTGCAGGGCATTCTGCAGCATGGACTTTACTTCTGCTTGTGAATCCCTAGACAGCGAAGGCAGGGTGGACTAGTCCGATCTCCTGCATCGCACAGGTCCAAACTCCACCCAGATTCCTGAAGTGGAGGGTGTTCTTCCATCAACCAAGTCCCTGATCCAAACCAGATTCAGATTCAGAGCTTGGGCTGACCCAGGGGAAGAGACCCCAGACATCCTAACTCCCGCATGGCTACACCAGTCTGACCTGAGCACAGCAACTGCAGTTGGATGTTCTCAGGCTAACTCAGGGCCCCACATCTAGCTGCTCTGGCATGGGTCAACTCTGCAGTGAAGACAGACCCATAGAGGCAAGCACCTAAATGCTGGCCCCTTGGGAGCTATGGAGTTAGAGGCAGATCTTGCCTGTGTGCCTGGATTCCCTTCCCCCAGCACTTACAGCAAAGTGACAAAGTCTAGTACCTGTTTCCTGGAGCTTGCTGTCCATTAGATATAGTTAGGACCCTACTCAATTCAGTCCCCTTTTGGTCAATTGCACAGTCAGGCTTTTAAAACCCAAATGTCATGATTTCAGCTATTTCATCTGAAATGTCATGGTGCTGTAATTGTGTGGGTGCTGACCCAAAAGGAACCGGGTGGAGGGGTTACAAGATTATTGCAGGGGGGAGTTGCAGTACTGCTACCCTTACTTCTGTGCTGCTGCTGGCAGCGGTGCTGCCTTCTGAGCTGGGCAGCTAGAGAGGTGGCTGCTGGCAGGGAGCATGGGATGTATTGCCACTCTGCCTTCAGAGCTGGGTCAGCTGCCACCACTCACCAGGCACCCCCCGCAACTCCCTTTTGGGTCAGAACCCCCCCCCCCCCATTTGAGGAACACTGGCCTTCTCCCCCATGAAGTCTGCATCAGATTGCGTAAAAGCACACCAGAGCAGATTGCATGGTGAGATCATGTTTCATAGTCTGTGGTGAGTTTCTCACCATGACTTTAGTAGGACCCTAATTATGGCTCCTGACCTGCTGCTGTCCCCACAGCCCTGGTTCTGGGACTCACGAGCAATCCTAGCTCCTGTTCTGACAATCCTGCTTCCTCCACCACCACTGAATTGACCTCAAGAAGAGGAGACACTGCACTTTCCAGAGCTACAGAGCAGTCTCTCAGATGCTGGGAATTCTACAGGATTCCCAGGAGACCGCAGGTACTGTGGAAGAGAAGCAAACCAGTGTGTGGAGCTCTCATGTTAATGACAGACAACAGCTAAGTTCTGGCCATCCAGATTCTGACTGGCATGCCCATCACCCTGGTATCTGACCACCTCAAGCCCTAGAGTTACAGGTTTCTGCCTTCCCAACTGATAGGAGTAAATACTTAAGATTTAGCAATGTGCAGCATGCCTCCTGGGGAAGCTACAGCTTGCTCTTATGAAAGAGGCAGCTCCTACACTCCCCAGATGCCCCCTTCAGCTGGCAGGACTTGTTCTGGCATGAGATAGCTCTAGGGATGGGGTTTTGCAGAGCCAGAAATGGCCTCCAGGTGATAAAAGCCTGCATGGGGATTGGCACTAATGCTGTCCAAGCTGCAAGAAAAATTCTGTTCTTACGCAACATTGAGGTTTTGACATTTGTTTCTGTTCCACCGTGGAAGACAAACAAAACCCTTTAAAATGCTGTTGCAGAACAGTTGTGAAAATGGCGGGTTTGGGTCTGAAAAGCTCAGGTTTCCACCGTTCTGGTCTCTAGTCAGATTTGACCAGTGAGCTTTGGATCTCAGACACTTGATAAAACGCTGGCTTCAACAAAGCTCTCGCGGTGAAATATTTCAGCATCGTTAGAGATGAAATGGCTGTTCCCTGAAAGTACCCTGGCTGGCTTTCCTTTGAAAGCTCTCCTTGTGATCTAGATAGGTTGGCAAGCACATTTGGGGGGTCAATTATATTAGTCAATACTTCTGGTGGTCCATCATCACTCAGTTTTATTAGTGCCAAATCCCTTTAGGGATTCACACACATGCCTGGCCCTAGAGGAAATGCTTCTCATTTCCCCGGTTTTTAAAGGATTTTAATTGAAGCAAGAGGGTCAGTTCAGGCAACAGTGTGACATCAGGCAGACCCACATTGCTTCACAAAAGCTCCAGGAATTGGCACACGGTGCTTGTTGAAAACCATGTGTTTGCTCAAAGCCTGTAGCTCCGAATTTTGTTATTTACACTACCCCAGATGCTCAGGTTCAAATGATCTGGGCTCACGCAGGGGAGCTCTCAAAAAGCCAACTTGAACAGTTTGTGGTGCCATCGCACCTGGGTCATGCGTTCCTCAGTGCAGTTCAAGTGGTACCAGAGAGCGTGCTAACTAGCAACAGTAGGAAGAATGAGTCATGTGTGAAGACAGCATCTATGGAGAAAGCTTCCCAACTATGGAGTGTTACTTAGCAACGCTATAGCAGCTGATCACTGGAACGGGAAAAGTGTAGGTCACATTTGCACATGTAGGCAAGCCAGCTTCATATACCAAGTGACTCCAGGCCCGGGGGAAGCCCAGCTGTTCTCAGTCTCTGCAAAGCCTGACTCCAGTGCATCATTCTGTACACCAGACAGGGACCGCTGGAGGAAGGAAGAAATCAGGCTCCACAATGGGCCTCAAATCTCTTTCCAAAGATTTGGGGCAGATTAGTCAATTATGTTGCTTGTCAACAGAAACAGCGCAATAAACAAATACGGTGCAAGTAACTTAGGGGAGTTTACTTGCTGCTGAGAGCCTGGTCACGGGCGCGTGGAAAGTAATTTGGAAACAAAGGGCTGGTTAAAGAAGAATGTACACAAGTCTATGCCCCCTCGCTCTGACACCCAACCCTCACACGTACCTCAGCCCCCTCTAAACTCGGAGCCACACACCCCTCCTTGGCTCACTTGTGTAATGCTAACCACAATCCTCGGGAACTACAAATATTTAATTTTGTCTGGCACCAGAGCAGATGGGAGGCATCAAACTCCCTAGAGAGAAAACAAATCTGCGGCGCTCATTCCCTGGCTCCCAAGCTCATAGGATACTAGAGGCCACTTGGGTTGCTTTAAGAGCACAGACAGCGTGGGCGATGCTGGGCTAGCACCCATGGTGTATGCTTTGGGGTTGTAGTTCAACCCCCAGGACGATGCTCCCCAAAGCCCATTCCTGGGGCACACTGGCGGTACCTGAGACAGGAAGACAAGTCAGACATGCTGTAGAAATATGAGTCCCCTTTAAAACTGACTTAGTCAGCAGAGCCCTGCAGCGAGGATGTGTGCCAGGCCTCTGCGTTGATCGGCCAGGGACCTGTTGCAGCCCTGCTCACACCCCTTGGCCCGTCCCAGTGTTTGCTGTTAGCTCGGAGGTCCCTGGTTCACTCCTCGTGTGTCAGCCAAGATGGCAGCTGTCACAGCAGCTCTCTACACAGTTCTGCCTTAGGCCCAGTGTGCTTTGGTTTGCGCCTCTCTTCCACGACACCTGCCCCCAACTACGGAGCCATTCCTCTGTCTAGCCAGGCTCATTCCACGTGGCCAAGTAGGGGAAGGAGGGTTTGACGGGCAGGTTCCTAGGAAATAGCCCCCCCCCCCCGTATAAACGTGTAACACACGGAAAGCTTGGGGGAGGGTCACAAATCAGGAAGTCTGTGCGCCAAAGTGCTGTAATTCTAGTTATCCGACAACGTCCTCTTGGACAAAGCCCCTCTGCCAAACCGGACAGTGTCTGCACCAAACGATACATGCACACAAGTCAGACATCAGGAAGTGGATCACCCAACCTGTAGGGGGACATTGCCTGGACAATCGACAATGGATTTCAAATTAGCCATCCATCTGCAGAAGGATTTGATCACCCGATTACAGAGGGAGACAGCAGAGCTGGAGTTCATTTATACGTCGGACACTATCAACTTGGGCTTGAATGAAAATCTTAACTGGTTAATGCACTACAAAGGCAATTTCTCCAATTTTGCTACATCTCCACATCAAATGCGATGAATGGGACACATCCAGCCCGACAACTAGCTCAAACAATTGACCGGTACTTCTTCGGCTGTTCTGTATACCCGGAGTCTGTCATTTCCACTCCACTCATCTGATGAAGTGGCTTTTACCAACGAACCCTTATGCCCTAATAAACCTGTTAGTCTAAGGTGACTGCTTGTTTGAAAAGTCAAACCCAGCTAAAATGATCTCTCGCTGGTGGAGTAATTCAGTGCGCTTTGCTGGGGGATCGCTGGTAACAGATGGGCTCTCTCCTGCCTCGTAATCATCTCTAGTCTAACTATTTCTTAGTTCGTTCTTCAGAGGAGCGCTTACCTAGAGCCTGTTTCACTGAGGAAACTAGAGGATGCAGGGGAAACCCATCTGCTGCTCTTACAAATCTACTCGCCATTATTAATAGTCACTAAAGCAGGCCCTCAAGGCCCTAGCAGAGCAGGACTTTGAGCTGCTAGGCTCCGTCTAGGCACAGGAAAGTCTCTTCCCCGAGGAGTTTTCAATCCAAATACACAAGACACCGGCTGAGAGGAAAACTATTATGCCCATTTGGCAGATGGGGGACTGAGGCACAGAGACTAAGTGACTTGTCCAAGGTCATAGGGTGGCTGTGGCAAAGCCAGGAATCCAATCCAGATCCGAGTCCCAGCCCAGAGCCAGACCCAGAATCCATCCTCCCTTTTAGAGTGACCAAAGGCCCTTATCTGAGCTCTGCAGTAGTGCGAACATGGTAGCGGCGAGGAACTCAGGAGCCCTGCTCTGGTTCATTGTACAAGCTTGCACAAGTCCCACCGAAGCCAGTGGTCAGGATTACCAAGCACCAGCTGCTCCAGCTGCAGTCAGAGGGTGAGGCAGATGCTCAGGTTAGGTTCCTCCATGCATTTGCCTCCTATCAAATGGGGGAGTGACACAAGCACCCTTTGTAAAGGGCTTTCCCATCTCAGGAAGTTGCAAGAAGTATTCTTGCTGAGCTCTTTAAACCACTGGAAAAAAAGAGACCTCAGAGTGTAACAACTTTCAGCCCTTACTGAGCTAGATTTTCGTAGGAGGGGAGCTGTCCCCATTCCCCACTGCGTTCTAACACCCCATTTGTGTACAAGAATATGCATTGGCCCAACACCCTGACCTAGCTTCAGTTTTCTAGAACAGCCATTGCCCTGCTGGGACACCTTGGGAGAGCCCTCTCCCATCCCCCTCCCGCCCATCGGATCTCTGGGCCTTTGACTATGGATTTGTACAGCACCGAGCACAGAGCCCCAACCTCAGTTGGGATTCCAGGCACCCCAGCAATACACCCCTATAACCAACATGGTGCATCACTGAGCCACTGGCCAGTTCTTGGGGGCAGGCCCCTCAGTCTTCAGATCCAGAGGGGACCCATCGTGTCAAGCCCGGTGATGATGAAAATTCTCTGTACTAGCCACATTTTGATACCACGGACGTTAGGGCTCTGAGGCCATGGCGTGCACCGGGGATTGGTCAGGAATCAGCCACAGGGCTGGGGAAATGTAAAAACAAGTGGCTACAGAGCAAAGAAAGCACACACCAAATTCAATGGGGTTGGGACACGTGGCAGTATAATGCTGTGCAGTTATTCAAAGGAGACCAGCATTTCCAACCCAGGGAGCAGTGGCTCCAAGTAAGGAAATGAGGGCTGTTCATCATTCGGAGGTGTTAACAATTTTAGCAGGCCAGAATGGCTCCACTCCCAGCACAGCCTAATGCAACAGTAAGGGCTTATAACAACATCATACCTCGCACACAGCACCCTGAGGTCAGACAGCTTATCAGACTGGTCCCTTCTGGCCTTGGATTCTATGAATGAATCTGGAAACGCTTTGCTGTCAGCTCGAGATTCTGCATCTGCATTAGCCAGGGCCCGGAAAGGAAAAAACCAGCATCCACCTGCAACTGCCCAGGGAACTAACACCCTGTTTGGCATTTGCCCCCTGCTTTTGCCAAAAGCCACCATGGGATCTTAAGCCACTAGAAGTGAGCAGGGTCTCTAGCTGACATCTCCCCTAAGAACACCTCTTGTCAGTCCTCTAGTGATGCCCTGGTTCAGTCATTCAATGGGAAAAGTCACCAGCAGCAGCTCCTTCTGGAGCAGACAGCACCACGCTAGGTCCCGCATTCAAGGTACAGAAGGTTTGGCCCCTCCAAATCTAGGACTCCAAGACACTGCCAGAGCCTGTAGCAGGCTGACAATGGGACCCACAGGGACAGCCGGAAGAAAGGGAGTATCCGCTAGCTCACTCAAACGCCGCTGGGTTGAGCATGCTGCTTATCCTGGGACCCCTTCCGGCTTCTGCTTGCACTCAGTGGCTGCAGAACGGGGAGCCCTGGCTGTCAGAGCACCTGAGAGCTACGGAGGGTTCCCCGGGGGGCTGGAAAGGCAGAGGTTTCCCCTCCACCCCAGCAGAACTTTCCCAGCCGAGGCCAGCAGCACCTGCAGCGATGTTCAGTGGCTGATGGGGGGGGTCCACTAAGTAGTGAGTTCACGGCCAGCCCACTTTCTATGGCCTGGTTCTGTGAGGTACACAGTGCCCTCTAAGGCGGGTCCAGAGCCCTTCACTCTAGTGGGCACTCACACTTCCCCCCCGGGGGCAGAACACCCTCCCCCCCGTAACACTGCCAGGCTTGGAGAAGGGGCAGAGAAGGAGGGCAGAATCCGGAAGTTGGTCCCACAGCTGTCAGGATCTTGGAAGCTTCATAGAACCCCAGGGCTGGCAGAGACCTCAGGAGTCATCCAGTCCAGCCCCCTGCCCAAGTCAGGACCAACCCCAACTCAATCAGCCCAGCCAGGGCTTTGTCAAGCCAGGACTTAAAAACCTCTAGGGATGGAGAGTCCACCCCCACCCTAGGGAACCCATCCCAGTGCTTCCCCACCCTCCTTCAGGCTCTTCCCGTCACTTAAGGAGTTTGCTGGCCTACTTTGCTGTCTTTGGGTGCTGTGTTGTGGGGTCCCGTCTTCCTCCCACCACAAAAGAAATGGGGCCAAACTTCCCCTGCCCCTTGCCAGAGACAGCACTGTGCTACCCTCTCCAGGCAAGGTCTGTGGGGATATGCCCTCCTAGGCAGCTGGCAGCAGCCCATGTACTGCAGAGCAGAATCAAACGGGTGAAGAATCCAGAGCTGAGCCATTCGCCCAGCAGCTAAGACAGCCACCCTGGGCTCCCAAGCCACGTGCGGCTAAGGCGATCACTCAGCAGAAGAGGCCCCAAGGGCACCGCTTGCTTGGCTGCGGAGGGGTGACATGCTCAGCATTTCTTCCCAGTGATGCCAGCCTGCGAGCCAGAGTAATAATAGGCGGGAGCGCGAAATATTACGGGCATCCAGCAGCCAGAGGAGGGCAGCGAATGGGAGGCGTGCCTGACGCATGGGGCAAGGCAGTGGCTTGGCTGCTTTTTGAAAAAACCCTCATCGAGCTCTGCGCCGGCGAACACTGCTGTGTGGACGCACTCGGTGTCTTAAGGGGGCATGGGAAAACGGAGTGCCAGAGACTTCGGTGTGAAGGCATCTACCGCTCAGAGCAAATCTTCAAGCCCCGTTTGCTCTAAACCTGCTCCAAGGGTCCAGCAAAAGTCCTTACAGACTTCAGCAGGCTTCGGAGCCGCGCTGACAAGGCTGTTCTGCAAGTTTTACTCTGCTTTTCTTGGTCAAAATAGCTCCTCTGCTCGTACAGTGCACACGGCAGGGCAGGGTTCAGTTGGGGGGCAGTGGATCACCCGCAGGCTGTTCTGCGGGCCTTTGGGGTGACAAGCTGCAGGAAGAGCAAATATCCTGGCATCAGTTTACAGCGATGACCTCTCTGTACTATGAGAAGTGCAGCTAGCACCTCCTGCCGCGGCTCTTTCCAAGCTGGAGCAGGCAGCCTGGGAGCGGATAGCCCTGTTTCAGGCTTTGCCTATAGTCAGAGGTGCATCGGGCAATTGCAGATGGGTTTAGAAGGCAGCTTAGTTTTAACAGTGTAAATCCACGTGGACACCCTTAATTCAGTTTAAATCTTGGGCACCACTTTTAAAGCATTTAAACCAAGTTAAACCAGTTCAAAAGCAGCATCTTTCCTTCAAATGGGAGAACCCTAAATGCAGTAATGCTGCTGGGAAAATGGAATTACCTCCCCATGGCCAATCCAAACTGATCTACATTTGTCTTTGTTCAGAACAGAGTCCAAGTTTTGACATTTACTGTGAAAAATTCCAAACGCACCTTGATTTGGAAACAATGACAAAAGTTCAAACATTGAGGTAAACATGTTTCACTTCGAAGTCTCAGAGGGGGAGTGTGTTAGTCTGAGACTTTAAAAGCAAGTAGTAGTCCTGGGCACCCTAGAGACTAACAAAAATATACATAGTATCATGAGCTTTCATGGGCACAGCCCACTTCTTCACTTGAGTCATGTCAAACCATTATGTAAGACCCCTAATATGAAAATGATCATCATATAAACACCTGTACAAAACATTGACGTTAGCAAAATAAAATAAGAGCCAAACTGATTCGTTTCAACTTTCGCCCATCTGAAATATCAGACAGCAAGAGTCCCACAAAGTGTTTCAATTGGACATCCCCTCTTTCCTGCAGGTCTAAGCACTGGGCTGTGTATATTCTAAAGCCAGTCAGAGGTGCGCACGACCCCAGCTCTGAGCGCCACTAGCAGAGCCCCGAGGAACGACCTTGACTATTGCGAGGTCAGTTCTGGGGAGGCCTGGACAGTCTCCCTGCATGCACACAGCACGTGGCCTGTGGTAGAGAAGGAGAATCTCTGATATTCCGGAGGAGCAGCCGGTGTCATGCTGTTATTCAATCCCCAGGCTACACTAGGGAGAGGAAATATTTTTGCTTTAAAACTAGCAGAGTGTCCCATAAACATGACTGTACACACATGCAATTGCCATAGGAGCTCAGGTATTTCCAGCAGGGGGCCAGAAAAGCAGAGGTTTTGAGGGACAAAACTATTGTCTTACGGCAGGAAGCACTGCTAGACGGATGGGCAGCGATGGATGGCGCTACTACAGGGCTGTCAGGACTTTCTACTTACCATTACACCCCAAAACCTTCCAGCAAAGCATCACACCGCATGACTAACCCCTGTCACCTTGCTCTCATCCTCTCCAAAGGGAGAGGCGTGTGCCGTGGAACGTCTTACACTGGTAGGTGTCGTCTCACTGACACACCCCTGCTGCTGTGCTGGTTAGACCAGGGAAGGTGAAAAATGCACCATGCGCTCGGAGGGCTGAGGTTTGCAAGAGCTCTTAGCTACTGGGGTTTTCTTTCCCAGCCTCCTATATCTGGGTGCTGAAAGACTGCAAGAGATCCAAGATTCCCCTTCACATGCAGATGGAGCAGGAACTAAGGCCGGGGTCCCCAGACACACGAGGGGCTTGGTCTACACTCATGAGTTGGGCTAACATAACTGCATCAGCCAGAGGTGCAGAACAATCAACACCACTCGCTGACATGGATCCAACTCCCAGTGTAGACACCGCTAAATCCACAGAGGAATGCTACCCTCCTCGTAACTCACTTGCTGCAGGGAGGTGCCTCTCCCAAGAAACTTCTTCCCTCTGCATAGGCTGCCTCTACACGACGCATGCTGTAGCCCTGGGAAGTCTCCACAGCATGGACCCAGACACAGCCTTGTTCCACTGTGCAACACTGGACTCCCCCCCCCCGAATACACAGGGGAATGGAAAATGCCACCTCAGGAGAAGCGGAGAGGAAGCCCCAAGCACATCATTTCATAGCCGGAGCAGCCAGAGGAAGGGGACGGGATGCAGGATTCCAAGCTCTCCGGGATCACCCAACCTGGGGCCACTGGAGAACCCAAGGGCCCGCCAGTGGGAATTTTTCTAGAACCGGAGTGTGCGCTGCACACGAGCGCCCGCGGGGAGGGGGTTAAAAGGAAACTTGCTGTTGAGTAAACAGATGCGGCTGCCTCCAGTTTGTGTGTTTATCTTAGAAGCAATTTAGGGTTCTCCTTGTTTATAAGGGTGGAAGTCAGCAAATTCTCCGAACGAGAAAGCGAGCCGGACGCCAGCATGTGACAGTTCTCTTCTGTTCGGCCTCCGCCTCGGGGAGCCCGCACTCAGGAGTGGCCACATCAGCGGCCTAGTGAGATCTGCTCGCATGACAGATTCCCCCACGGGAAAGAGCAGCCACACGAGGGCAGAACCACTTCACCTCCTTGACTTCTCCGGCCCTCCAAGCCGCTCCGCTCTCCAGCCACACTCAGCCAGTGGCCGCGTCCAATTGCTCCTGAAGGGAAGAGTAACCATGATCCTCGTGGGGCGCTCAGCCCTCTCTGGGCAGCAGCCAGTGCTGAGCTCGGGGAACACCTGGGAGGCTCAGCCAGCTGCTCCGACATCTCCTGCTCCGACATTTCCCATGGTGCCATTGGAACACAGCATTTGATTCTCCAGTGCTCCTGCACTGTGTAGCCACTGACACCAGGGCAAATTAGGTGCATCAAAACCCAACTTCTTCCCTTCCTGGATGTGCAAAGTCGGTGGACAAGCCCACCCAGGCCTGAGTGACCAGGAGGTGGAGGACAACAAAGAATCAAGCCATGAAGGCTGAAGAAAAATCAACCCACTGCATTTCTCCCAGATTGCCAACAGCTGCAAATAGCTCTCATGCTGCATGGAGATGGAGCCCTGGGAGCCAGATAAGCTGGCAAGGTGCATCATGGAAAAACAAAGGAATCAGTGACCCTCCTCCGTTCTCTCATCCCACTTTCTCCTTCCAATAATATTTGCTGTGATCCGGCTGCTTGGCAGCCGGGCGGAGCACGCAGAAATCATTAGCTCACAGCATGGAAAAAAGGAGTGCCTGCCTGGTGTTTATCTCACTCAGAGGATCCGACGTGACCAACGCTTCCTGTGGGGGATAAGTTCGCCCGTTGCCATGAGCCGGACGTCTCCATTGTTAGCGCCCGGCGTCCTCCTCAGAGCCAGCAGCCCTGATGCTTCTCCCGTTTGGCAGCTAGCACCACGCCGGAGACCTCAGGGGCAAGAACAAGGCCCAGGGACATACGCCAGAGCCCTCCAGCTTTGGCCAGGTCCTTGCTACCCCGAGGGAGTAGCCTCCTGCTCTGGGCATCCCTTCCCATCGTCATGGAAACGGACCAATGTTCTCAGAGATCACTGCGCCCAACCTCCCCGTCTTCCTCCCGAGGCTCCAGCCCTGACCTCAGCTATGATCAGTCCTGGTGCCATAGGGGGTTAGATGGAGACACAGGGGGCCTGACCTCTCCATCCTTCCCCATCTCTGGGGGCTACAGGTATCCTCAGCTCAGATCTTCTGCAGCCCACGCCGATCCATCCACCAGAAGAGCCTCCCAGGTCCAAGAGGGCAGTTTGGCCCCCAGCTCTCAGGGTCACACTGCGCTCCTCTCAGCCCACGGGGAGCAGCTCTCCACGCTGAGCCCAGCCGCTGCATGGCCCACAGTGCACAGAACAGCCCTAAAGGTCCGTCAGCAACACCAGGCCAGCCCGCAGGTCCCAGCCTGAGCAGGCAGCTCAGTTTCCAGCAGTGCCCTCCCTGCGTGAAGGAAGGTGGGAGGGGAACCCCTGCTTCCTCTGACCCCATGCAGCCAGGACACTCCCGCCCCTTTGGAGCAAAGCACAAGGGAGGGGAGACTGGCCTCCACCCCTCGGAGCGCTCCCTTAAGCTGCTTTTGGCTCTGCTGGCTTTCCCCCACCTCCACGGCGCTGCTGCCGCCCGATGAAAGGTTGATGAGCAGGCTGTGAGAATCCTGCGCCTCGGCCAGCACAGCCCCGGCTTGCAAAGCCACGGGGAGCCGGGTGTATTCTCCACAGCGCCAGCCCGAGATGACCCTGAGCGTCAGCCAGCCGTTCATCAAAATATTTTTAAAAGGTGGGGGCAGGGAAGCCTCTCCCCCCTCTGTAGGGACAGGACTTTCCGGGGCTGCAAGCGCTCAGAGGGACAACCCAGCCGGCGAGGCAGTGAAATAGGAGCCACGTTGGTTGCTCTTATTGGTATTGGAGGGAAGGGCTTACTTCCAGGCTAGGGGCTTGACAAATCTGACACCCCCACCCCGCCACTCCCCAGCCCCCCCTTCCAGCCGGCAGTTAAGCTCAGTGGGGGCAAAGCCCATCCCAGCTGCTTTCCGGCAGGGGACCTAGGCAGGGCTTGTGGGTGGATTTGGAAAACTCTGCCCCCCCTCCAGTGTCGGTGCTGCTTTGGAGTCAGCAGAGGAGCCTGGCTCTGAAGGGGGAGGCCAGAGAACTCCCCCCACACTGCCTGGATTTCTGTGCAAGGCGCCTCGGGAAGAGCAGGCAGACTGGAGCAGAACTGTGCGCTCCCTGTCCTTCCTCCACCACCCCCGTTCCTCTCGCTGGATGCGGGGGTAGGGGCTGGCTGGAGCACCCTGCCCCAGGACACAGCATGCCAGTGAGACAGACATGTCTGCAGCCGATGGGGAACATCCAGAACTGCAGCCGAAAGTGTTTAAAGGCCAAGTGTGTTGGAAGGAGAGACACTCCCTCCTTTGGGCCAGCCGCCCGCTTCGAGCTAATGGGGCATTCCCCCAGGACCGGTCACCCCATCAGTGCTAATGACGGCTCTTGGCCCTTCCTCTGAGGCAGCTGGTCCTGGCCCTGGCAGATAGACTGGGCTAGATGGACCTGGGGTTGGCGCAAGCAAAGCAATTCTCATGCTTTTTTGGTCTTTACCGACAGGTCTTGATTATTCTACTGACTGGCGCCACAGGGTGGGACTGCCCTGCCGGTTTCTGGGATGCGTGTCCAATGTGCAGGAACACAGGGGGCAGAGATTGTCTGTGAATCCTGAGCACTGATCTCCCCCACCCTCCCTTAGTGTGTGACAAAGAATGGGGCAAAAATCGGCATCTCTAGAACCCAGGGTCCGATCCCCTCACCTGAAATGTTGCAAAAGAATTGTATCACCTATTACAGAGGGAGACAACAGAACTGGAGTTCATTTACAAGTTCAACACTATCAACTTGGGCTTGAACAAAGACATTCACTGGCTAGCGCACTACAAAGGCAATTTCCCCACCTTTGATATTCACATTTCCACATCAACTGCTGTGAGATACCTCCAGCCTGACTTAATTAGCTTCATTAACACTCGTCCTACACTTGACAGGTAACTTCTTTTGCTGTTATATATACACCCTGGACTCTAATTCCCACTCCAACTCATCTGATGAAGTGACACACCCAGGAAAGCTCATGATCTAATAAATCTGTTAGTCTCTAAGGTGCCCCAGGACTGCTCGCTGTTTTCAGTTACAGACTAACACGGCTCCCCCTCTGAGACCTGAGCTGCAAGTGCACAACTCACTTTTGAAAACTGCCTTCCTCCCGCACCTGTTTGGCGCATCTCTCAGAATGGGGACTTGCTCCACAGTTTCCTTCACTCCCTACAGCTGTAATTCAGGCAAAGCACACAACTCCCTTCCCCTCCCCCTCACTTCCGGGCTTGGTGCAGCTCGGGGTTATTTGGTTCGACAAAGCCCCCAATGACCCAGCACTGGTACCCTACACCCTGTCTGTCTGGCTTCATCCCAGCCCTGGGAGTTTAATTCAAATCCAAGCCGGCTGCTCCAGGTCGCCACATGAAATTCAGGGAGTGCAGGCTGCCTCCAAAGCAGAAGAATCTGCTGGTCAGCAACACACACCCTTGTAGGCTGTTTTCCCGCCCCAGCAGGAAGCTCACACCATCAGCAATCAGGACTGAACCCCTTCTGCATAGAGTGCGCCACCTTTACAGGGCTGGAATTAGCCCTTCAAAAGCAGTCAGGTGAGTGTGCAACAGAGGTGTGAAATGGGGGGAGAATCCCACCTGTGCGCTCACATCCCCACCTTGCTGCAGACACATTCCACCCCCCATCCCTCTGGTCATGGTTACTTTGCGCCATGCGGCTCAAGGGGAACCCAGGGCTTAGCCCCAGTCTTCCCTCATTTTTTCCATCCATCTGCAGAATAAATTTTGGTCTGTGCACCAAGACGCGCACCACCAGAAGGAACACATGCTGCGGGCGTTCTGCTAATCAGCTGGTTGGCACTTGACTCTCCTGGGCAGCCGCCCAAGCACTTGTTTACAGGGAGCCCTGCTTAGCCCCCAGCCAATCTTCTCCCAAAGCAGTCATCAGTGACTATCAACTCCGCCAGCAGGGGGCAGTACTCTCCCTCCCACAATGGCTGCTGGCACACCGAAGGCAAGCAAGGATGGTGCAGCTAGCATGCCTGCGCTGCAGTGATGCAATCCAAGGCTCGGCACAAGAGGCGTGGGAGCACCCCAAGTTTAACGTGGCGGGAGCGAGATCATACCGAGTGAATGGCCATGCTAGGAACAGAACCTAGAAGACCAGCTCCCAGCCCCACCCCACCCTGCTTGCCAGCGGACCCCTCTCACCTGCCGAGTCCAGACCAACGTTCCCTCTGAACTCTTCCATAATTGTGCAGATTTGTTCCTGTCATGTGCGGAATAAATTTTATGTGCACTGAGGCCACATGCACCACCCACAAACAAAAAAATCTTGCTGTGGGTGCTCTGATAATCAGCTGGGTGGCATTTGAATTTCCCCTGAGCAGCTGCACAAGTGCCCACTTACAGGGAACGCTGGTCCAGATTCCTGGTATTTAGCACACCCCACCTCATTCCCCTCCCAAAGTTTAGAATAGAACCCAGGAGTCCGAACCCCGCATTGCCCCCTGCTCTTCCCCATGGGCCCCCACTCCCTGAACACAAAGAGGGTGCATTGGGCTGATTCCTCGGCCTTCTCTCCCCCCACAGGTACATCGGGGCTCTGGGGGCAAGGGTGATCTGTGACAACATCCCTGGATTAGTCAACAAGCAACGGCAGCTCTGCCAGAGGTACCCCGATATCATGCAGTCCGTCGGGGAGGGAGCCAAGGAGTGGATCCGGGAATGCCAGCACCAGTTCCGGCACCACCGCTGGAACTGCAGCACTCTGGATAGAGACCACACGGTCTTCGGGCGAGTCATGCTCCGAAGTAAGTGCTTGCCTCTCCCAGCCCCTGCTGGGCAATTACTGCCTTACTCCAACTTGCGCTGGTCTGCGGGAGGGAGTGGATTGAAAAATGCCAGTTAGTTTTGGTGGGAAATTTCAAATAGCTGTTTCCCCCACACCCCCTTTCCCTGGGGCTTTTGCCCAAATAGGAACCCAAGAGCATATTTAAAAATTGTGGTGGAAATGAGTTTGCAGTTCTCCATCAAGAACCGGATTGGGGGTTTCTCCCAAACTAAATTTTGATGGATCGACTAGCTGGCTCCACACTGCATACGGTGTCCAAGACACCCAGGCGTTGGCCAGACACAGGGGGATGGTGGAGGGTTTGTGTTTCACCGAGGAAAGGAGCATTGAAGAGAAGAGGGTTAACTACAGTCTGTAAAGACAGTGAGACACACCTGGAAGGAAAAGAAAACTAGCTGGTCCCTCCCCCTGGATCTATGAGCTCTGCAGTTAAGTTCTCACCTCTGAGTGACCGAGTACCTAATGGCAAGGGTGGGAGTGGAGAACCCAGAGGGAAGGAGAGCGTTGGCTGGAGGATCCGACATGGATGCTCCTTCTACCTTTGATTTCTGCCCAGCTGGAGCAGGGGAATGAGGTCAGGCTAGAGGAGTCACCTAGGAAGTCGGGCTGCTGCCTGGCACAGTGGGAAAAAGCAGGGGATGCAGCAACCCAGGAAGCCAATGACCCGACTGGCATTTCCACCCACAGGCAGAGAGGCAGGGGGCATTAGACGCACCTTTGCATCTACCAGTGTAAGTCAGAGCAGCCCCAGGGCAGCTCTAACTTAGATTTGGCTTCTATGGCCCGGAGGGACCAGTCCAGCAGCTAAGACCCCCCAAATGCAGAAAAACCACCTTTCCACCAGCCACAGCCCTGATGCCCCATCACCCATGGAAACAGATGGTGAGGGGCTGTCTAGCCACTCATTGGCCCTGTGCCAAGGGGGTGTCCCAGGGGCTTCACAGCCCCTTTCTCGCACCAGTTCAATGTCCAGGGCCTGCCATAGCACACTAGTGCACCAGGCCCAGCCGAGCCGGGGCTGGGCTCACTCCTGGCTCCACCATCCGCTCCCTGGGGGCTTGAGGCCAGTCCCAGGGCACCTAAGGGTGTGTGCTCCATTTCCAAGGAGACGCTTAGGGCCCAGCACCAGGCCAGCCGCATTCCAGCAGGCTCAGCCCGGGCTGCGTGGTAGGGACAGTGGCTCACCGGGCCAGGCCCAGCTGCAGTACAGTTCCAACTAGCTGAGGCATATTAACCTCCTTCTGGAGTCCAGCAGACGTGCCCATGGGTTACTCAGCCAGAGCCCCCTCCCCCAGTACATTACACCCCCCCCTCACTCCCAGAGCTCAGCTACACCCAGAGCCCCATGTCCCCCAGAAAAATCAGAGCCCAGGGACCCCCCAGCCCACATAGCCAGCCCCTGTCCATCGCTAGGCACTCTGGTAAAAGCAGCATCTCTGCAGTGCTGGTGTAACCCACACACCTGCTGGGGGGGAGGGGCACTGAACATAAGAGCAGCCAGACTGGGTCAGACCAAAGGTCCATCTAGCCCAGTGTCCTGTCTGCCCACAGTGGCCAGCACCAGGTGCCCCAGAGGGAGTGAACACAACAGGTAATCCTCACATGATCCCTCCCCTGTCACCCACTTAGAGAAACAGAGGCCAGGGACACCATTCCTACCCATCCTGGCTAATAGCCATTGATGGACCTAACCTCCATGAATCTATCTAGCTCTTTTTTGAGTCCTGTTAAAGTTCTTGCCTTCACCACATCCTCTGGCAAGGAGTTCCACAGGTTGACTGTGCGCTCAGTGAAGAAAAGCTTCCTTTTCTTTGTTTTAAACCTGCTGCCTATTCATTTCATTTGATTACCCTCAGTTCTTATATTGTGGGAATATGTAAATAACTTTTCCTTATTCACTTTTTCCACACCAGTCATGATTTTATAGACCTCTCTCATATTCCCCCTTAGTCTCCTCTTTTCTCAGCTGAAAAGTCCCAGTCTTTTTAATCTCTCTTCATATGGGACCCGTTCCAAACCCCTCATTTTTGTTGCCCTTTTCTGAACCTTTGCCAATGCCAATATATCTTTTTGAGATGACCACATCTGCACGCAGTATTCAAGATGTGGGCATACCAAGGATTTAGAGAGGCAATAAGATATTCTCCGTCTTATTCTCTCTCCCCTTTAATGATTCCTAAATCATGTAGGGGCACTGAGACCACTTACAGTGAGAGAGAAGGAGTCTGCCCTACAGCCTGAGCTGGGAGCCAGCTGGCTTTTAGCACACGCTGCAGAGACTCCTGCACTGAGCTCCAGAGGTCCCCGGTTCGGTTCCGCCTGTCGGTGTTACACCAGCACTCAAGAACCACTTAGGAACCTCTCCAGTTGTGCTGTGGCCAGGCTGCCATGCGTGTTAGGCTGGGTTACTTTCTTGGAAGCATGGCTCTTCACTCAGTTAATCCAGCAGCAACAGGAGCCCAGCCAGCGCTGTGACAAGAGGGGCCGGGGCAAGGAGACACCTCTGGGGAAGGAGCGTGTATGTAAACAGTAATGGGATCTATAAATATTTGGAGAGCAGGGCTGGCCAGGAGTCAGCCGCTCGCATGGGAACTGTCGCCTTACGTGGCAGGGAAGCCAAGCCGGAGAGCACTGGGCCCCAGAGAGAGGAGCAGGCTGTAGGACTGGCACAGAATGACGCACACACACGCTGTAGGGACATGGGGGCCAGCAGGTACATTGTACCATACATAAAGGTAATATCCATAGGCTTCCCTGTCCACCTGAGGGGCCCCCCCATGAAGCCAAGCCCCGCCCAGTCCTAGCCCAATCCTTCCTGGCCACTGGAGGCATGGGCGTGGAGACATTTTGGGGGAAGGCAGTGCTTTCCCTTGCCCACAGGAGAAAGGAGGGCAACTAGACAGACCCAGTGCGCCTCATCTCCTGTGCCTGACTGCAGGTAGCACAGCCACTCTGGGCTTCCCCAAGTCAGGTCCCCCCCGAGACAGGAGACTGCTTTAAAAGCCCAGTATTAAATATAGCACAGGCTGGGCTCTGTGTTGGCCACCAGGCCCATGAGCTTGCAGGGGCCGGCATCTCAGGCTCGTCTCTGCCACCTGGAGTGCTAGAAACTTTCTTCTTTAACACACACAATTCAGAGTCTCGCCTAGTGCCGCAGCTGCAGGAGCTGGGGCTCCGCAGAAAGCCCCCCCACGCCACGAGACATGCAGAATAAAGGCACAGGAGTTAACACCTGGCGTTCCTGCAGTGGGTAACTAGTGGGAGCCTGCATGGTGCAGAGACCCCCCCCCCGGCCAGAGCGGATACCATAGCGCTTACATCCACGGGAAGGACAATCATCTGCACCACGCTGAGCGCATCACAATGCCCTCCACCCCCCAGGCAGGGCACGTTCAGGGGGCCCCCCAAACCTCATTTCCTTAGGGCAGGAGCTCCCAGCCTGTGGGGGACACAGGCTGGCACCAGCAAGATACAGGCATCTCCTGGAGCAGAGGGAAGTGCTTGCCAGACAGAACAGCAGAGTGGCACCCAGCTGCTCGGAGGAACGAGGAGGAAGATGCAGAGGGGGGTGGGAAGAGTGAAGCCACAAAACTGCCCAACAGAGCAGCCAGCTCATAAAAGCTTAAGCAATACCAAGCCTTGTTTTAAACAAATGCCCATAACAGCAATGAATACCTTTAACATCACTTGAGCAGAGGCCAGCTTCCCAACACGAGGCTTCCTCCAGCAGCTCTAAGGAGCAAGCACTTGCCATTTGCCAGCTTTTATAGAGGGCTTCCTTACCCAGAATGCTTCGCAGGGGAGGGCTGTCCCGTCGCTGTTTCTCTGAGTGACTGACAGCCCATCCAACCAATCAGATCTCTTTTCCCCACTTCTGGGTCTACAACATTTTCACCCCTTCACAGGGGGGTGTGACAACCAGTGTTTTCAGGAGGGGGTGTTTCTAATCCACGTGTGGATGAGGCTGGAGCCAGACTGAGATGACAAAAGGACACGTGGTCCTGCCCTGTCCTACCCTGCCTGTCCCCCCCACACACACACTCCCCCCTCCATACACTGGGTCACATTCAGTGTCTGGCCGGGTGTGGAGGCCAAGAGCGGCTGGGAAGGTGTTTCCCTCACTCCTGAGGACGCCTGTGGAGGTTGTCGGGGTAGGAGGTAGAGGGGCTGTCACATCAGGGGCTGGCTGGGAGGCAGGGCGGCCTGGGGAGACGGGCATGCGGAGGAGGGAGCTCATCAGACCCAGAAAGATCCCAGTGCGGGGAAGCCGGCAGGGCGCGAGGAGGCAGAAGGAGCATTGACAGCTGCAGCCGCCAGGAGAGATGGGTCCGGGCACTTCCCTGGCTCCTGAGTGCAGCACACTGGCTACTGGGTCAGAGACGCCCAGTCTCTGCAGAGACCAGGGTGGGGGCAGGGGTTAGACCCGTGGGAGTTATGGGCCCCCACAATCAGATGCAACCCGTGGCTTAAAGCCCTCCTGCTCCCTGGATACGATAAAGGCCAGAGACCTCGGGCCTTCCTCCCCGCTCAGCCAGACGCACAGGAAGCAGACCCGTGACACCTGGACTCGCCTCCGCTGACTCCCCGTCCCCCCGGGCTGCTCCGCATGCTGAGCGCTGGAGGGGCAGAAGAGAGACATGTGGTGCCCTTCCCCGGAGGGTAGTGGAGACGCCCACCCTCTGAGATGTCCCACCTCGACAGCGGGCAGCAGTGGACAGCCCTGTCCCCCTCTGCGCTCCTCCCGGCTGCATAGCACCAGGGAGCAGGGCTTGCCAGAGCCGGGAGGCTGTGTTCCGGCTGCAGCTCTCTGTGTAACACCGGGCTGAGCACACAGCCTGCCATGCCAGCTCACAGGGCACGGGGCATTTGCTCTTCCCTGGCCACCACTACCCACTGCCCGCAGGACAGGACTCCTGCCTGGAGCACCACGCCTCTGCCTGCCTGTCGCGTGTCACCAGCAGCTGGTGCTGGGCTCCGGGCAGCTCCCCGCTGGTTGGTGAGGGGTTCAGCAGCGCAGGGGCCTCTCTGGGCAGGGCTGGAATGGGGACTCTGCTCTCGAGGCCGCAGGAAGCCAGGCGCTTTGGGTCACAGGCTGCCAGCAGAGAGGCTGTGACCCCGCGTCTGCCCCCATGCCCGTGTTTGCCAGGCTGGAGAGCCGACTGCAGAGCTCTTGGCTTCAGTGCTGGGCCCCTCAGCCCTGGCCAGGGGCCCCGAGAGCTCTGCCTTGGAACGGGTCCCGGCTAGGTGCGCCGCTGCCTGGCTTTGATTTGCAGCTGCTTTGACAATGTAACCTCCAGCCAGAGCCATAAACTACCAGGCAGCCAGGGAGCCCCGCGGCAGCAGCTGGGCCATTCGCAGGCTGAGACTGCGAGCGCTTTGCTGCGCTGGAGGCTGGATAAGAAGCCGGCTGTTGTCCCAGCCTGAGGGCTGGGCTCCTCTGCTCAGGCTGGGGCAGCAATGGGCGGGAGAGGCAGTGGAGGGGCAGAGGGAGGGGTGAGGGGCTGGGAACTCAGCCAGAGGGTGGAATCTCTCTCTCTTGCCCGTGTCCTACCGAAGGCCAAGCTCTGCAGCCAAGGCAGGAGTGCCTGGAAACTACCCCAACGGCAGGGCATAAACCTCACTCTGCCATCACCCCGTGCAGTCATACACCGCCTTCCCCCCACGCTCTGCTCTCTGGCCTTTGCCCCTCTCCGGCAGGGCTCAGCCCTTGCTCTGTCAGTCTGTCCGGGGCAGCTCCCTTCCCACCGGTCGCCCCTGGGCTCTGCCCTGTCTTGCTGGCCAGGGCATCGCTCTTGGGGGCTGGATCATGCCCCTGGGTTCCTCTTCGAGCTCCCTGGGCCCAGCTTAGTGAGCTGAAGGGCCTGCCGGGGGGAGCTCTGGGCGGGATTTCTCTCTACTTTGCTTTCCGCTCTGCCTACCGGCCTGTTCATCTCCCGGGTCCCTCCAGGGACCTTAGACTCTGGCCTCCCCAGGGCAGCTCCAGTGCAAGCACATTTCAACCGGGCCCTAAGCAGAGCCACCCACCTCTCCCTGGCACCCCTGGGCACTCCCTGCGTCCCTCTCTTCGAGCCAGGCATGCTGCTCCTGGGGCCCAAGGTCTCTGGGGGACCGTCCGGCAAAGGAGCCGTGAGAAGTCGGGTGCAAGTGCTCACCCTGGATAGCCAGGGTCTCCCCCCACAGGAGGAACTAGGCTCAAACCCCACTATGCAGCATAGCTGCCTAGCTTCGTGGACCAGTTCTCTCTCTCTCTCACACGTGCACACCTCTCTTGCACGGGCACACACACACACACAGTGAGCCACTTTGGGTTCTTCAGACAGTCAGCCTGCAGGACAGGGTCTTTGGGCCCGCAGAGCCCAGCGGCCCAGGGATAGGCCAGCCCAGCACGGTAGCCAGCTTGCAGAATCCCTTGGAGTGGCGACACTCGATGGTTATTTGTTTTGCAGTAGCAGCTGGAGCAGCAGTGGGCAACCTGCCGCCCATCGGGGCTCTGTGTGTGGCCCACCAAATATCTGGTTTACCGTTGCCCACGTGCAGGGTTGCCAGTTCCCCTGGTTTCCATCCACAGGGGGTTTTTCCCTAGCAGTGTTACTAAAGTGACGCACCTAGAGCCAGGCTGCGTGCAGGG
Source organism: Rafetus swinhoei (assembly GCA_019425775.1). Lineage (NCBI taxonomy): Eukaryota > Metazoa > Chordata > Testudines > Trionychidae > Rafetus > Rafetus swinhoei. Next base: position 2,410,027 of record JAFJHL010000175.1, on the reverse strand, counting down.
AGGCGCGTTCTGATTGCACACAGCGCTGACCAGGAGAGCCGGGTGCTCCTCAGCAGCCAATCTCAGCGCTGCTTCGGACCCATCAGCACCGCCCGCACGTTCTAGGGCCACACGCGCAGCGAGCAAACTCGCCCCGGGAGAGCACCTCGGTTAGGACAATCTTGCAGCCCACGAAGATGAAGGAGGCTGCTCCTCCAGCCCCCTCACTAGCCTGGGTTGCCCGTTGCTGTGCTAGAGGCCCCAGTAAGACAGCGGGGGACCTTTTTTAAATGTTTTATTATATTCAATTAAATTAAATTAAATTAAATTAATGGAGATTGCCTATCTCCTAGAACTGGAAGGGACCTTTGTGCCGGGCGCTGGACTAAAAGGCAGCCCCTGCCCCTCCAGGTTGCCAGGAGCATGACACGAGGCAGCAGGTGGAGGCCACAAATGAAAGGGGCGGCAGGGCCCCAGTAAACTGTCCTAATAACCAAGGCTCAGAGACCCCAGCCAGGCAGGGGGTGGGCAGGCATGTGATGTGCGGGCACCCGGGCAGTGCGGGAGGTGAGGGGGCTGGAGGGTTACCCGCCCCCTAGGAGTTAGAGATTACTCTTTCATTAGCAATTCATCAGGGGTGATTCCTCCAGGAATTCGTCCAGACAAAGGTGGTGACCCTGGGGGGCTGGGCGCATGGCTTGGCAGCTGTTGGGCGCGGGCTCTTCCCACAGGGAGGGCAGCGCAGGCCGAAGCGTTAAGGTGTGTGAGGGGGACGTGGCGGGACGGGCGACAAAGGCCAGCACTGCCAGGCTGCCGGTCGCTCCCCGTCTCAGTGCAGTCGGCAATTCCCCCCCTGACAGCACCCAGCCGCTGCGTGACCCGCACCCTGGCACGTGCCATGCATGGTGGGTAACAGGCCAAGCAGGGCCAGCTCACCCCCCCCCTCACGTCGTTTGGGGTCACAAGCCAGCTGCCGCCCTAGCAAGCTGAAGCAAGTGTGGGTCAGATGCGGGCCCTAGAGCCAGAGCCCAGCCCTGAGGCAGACAGAGGGAGGCTGCTTTCTGCGGTGGGAAGACGGAGGCCAAGCAGCGCCCAGCACGGTTCAGCCTGGTTCCGCTGGCGCTGGGCCTGCTCCCAGCCCGTGGTGTTGGGCGCTTCGATGCCCCGGGGCTCAGAGCACGGAGAAGGGGGCGCAGATCGAGGAGGCAAGTGCCGTGGCACCCTGCTGGAGGGGCCGGGCCGAGCACAGCTCCGCTTTGTATCTGGGGGTGTCTCTGAGGTCCCTGCCCGCGTCCTGCTCTGAGGGGGGCCTGGCACACGCACTCACTCCCGGCCCCTTGCTCCCCCCGGCAGGCAGCAGGGAGGCGGCCTTCGTCTACGCCATCTCCTCGGCCGGGGTGGTGTACGCCATCACCCGGGCCTGCAGCCAGGGGGAGCTGAAAGCCTGCGGCTGCGACCCCCTCAAGCGCGGCCGCTCCAGGGACGAGCGAGGGGAGTTCGACTGGGGCGGCTGCAGCGACAACATCCACTACGGGATCAAGTTCGCCAAGGCCTTTGTGGACGCCAAGGAGAAGAAGGTGAAGGACGCTCGGGCGCTGATGAACCTGCACAACAACCGTTGCGGGAGGACGGTGAGTCCCGGGGGCCATGCCCCAGCCCTGCAAGCCCAGCCTGCCAAGACCCTCCTCCCCTTGCAGAGGGCACATGCCACCCACCTGGAGCAGCTTGCCGTTTGGATTCCGAACCGGCGGGGCACCCGGCTGCCGGGCTGTTACCGAGCTGTGGGCACAGCAGCTCACCCTTCCAGGGTGGAGACCCCCGGGCCGGTCGGGCAGCCCTGTTCTCCCTGCGCAGCAGCTGTCCCAGACCCCTGGCAGCAGCCCCGGTCGGCCGCTGGGGCCTGTCAGGAAAGCGGCTTCCCTGCCTAGCTGCGGCATCTCCTCCCAAGTGCAGCCCACGCCAGCCCCACTGGCCAGAATGCCCTGGCCTGGCTGTACCCCTGCCCCAGCTGCATGCGCACAGCAGTGCTAGTTTGTACGGGGGAAAGGGGGCTGGGAACAGCACATTCAGCCCCCAAAGTGCAGCCCCACAGGACCCCCGGTTAATTGGGCATCTCTCACAGGCAGCCTAGTACAGGCCTCCACGCTCTTCCCTGCAGCAAAGCCCAGGCTCCTATCTGCCCTGCTGGGAACATGGAGGAGCAGCTAGCACCAGCTCCCTGCAGCCCAAAGCGTCAACCTGCGGAGCAGATGGATCCTGTAGGCCTCCAGGGCCTGCAGCCCTCCCTGTAGCCTCACTGGCCTCAAGGAAGGCAGATCCCCATGTGACATTCCCCAGGGTGCACTCTGGACTGCTGACGAGCTGTGTCTTGTCAGTGCTCCTTTCCCACTGCTTGCCTGGTGAGCAGCCACTCCTAACCCGCGTACACACAGCTTCCAGCATGTCACTGCGTGGGTGTGCCTTTGGAGAACTGGTTTGGGTCTGCCTTTCTGACTCTGGAACATGTTACAGCAACATTACACAGTAGAAACTTGTAATTGTAAATACATGGGTGACCCACATTTTACAGGACAATAATGTTCAGCAGCTTATGATGTTTCAAACAATCCCTTCCAAGGCATACTTTGTAATATTTATCATAGTCTTGTCCAAGTGGGGAAGGTAAGAGTATAGACCGTCACGCCCCATTAGCACTGAAGACAGGCCTGGGTCTGGGAAGTGGCATCCCCTTCTGGACAGAGCCTAACCCCTAACCTGTCCCCAGCTTGCCTGTGCCCATCGGCACAGAACTGAGGGCTGCTAGCGAGCCACACTTGAACTGCACTGCCGAAGAACCCCAGCAGAATCCTGGTCCCAGCCTCATGCCCGCCCCTCCCCAGAAACGTGTGTCTTGTGCTCTCAGCACACTGCTGAGAAATTTGGGGTCCTAAAACATGCCTCATTTCTTCAGGGGACAAGGACAGGCACCAGGCTTGTGACCCCAAATGGAGTTTCCCACACACTTTAATCACACACTGGTTCAGACTGAACAAGAACATAATTTTATTAACTACAAAAAGATAAATTGTAAGCGGTTACAAAGGATGATGCATCAAAGTCAGGGTTGGCCACAGAAGAAGTGAATAAACCACCAGCTACTCCCTAACTGAACAAGCTAAGTGAACTTAAAAGCACAAAGTTTTGTCTCGCCATACGTTTACAGTATTCTGAAAAGCCAGCCAGCTCGCTTGCTTTGTCTTTGCAGCATTGCAGCTGCTCTGAGGGAAGACGGAGGGAGAGAGGTGATCTGAGGCTGCTGTCTCTCATTCTTATACCAGTCTCCCCTCTTTGAGGGGACAAATAGTCTCTCGTGGATGTGAACATTTGACTGACCCTGTGACGAAATGTAGATTTCTCATTCACGCCTTCCCGTTGCTGGAGAATGGTCACTTGACTAAGTGATACCCCCACATGAATTTGTCGATGCCTGTGTGGGTGCGCCCGAGTGCCTTTGTAGAACTGGTTTGGGTCTGTCTTTCTGAATCTGGAACATGTTACAGCAATGTTATACAGTAAAAACTTGTAATTATATATACATGGTCAACACATGTTTTACAGGATAATAATGTTCAGCAGATTATGATGTTTCACAAGGCATACTTTGTACCACTATCATAGTCTTGTCAAAGTGGGGAACATTAATAGCATACACTGTCACACCCGATGAGCACTGAAGTCAGGTGTGGGTCTGTGAAAGGGCACCCCTATCTGGACAGAGCCCAACCCCTGACCTTTCTCCACGAGTTCAGTTTTCTAAATGGCCTGAGGCTGAAAGCTTCCTTCTCTCAATTCATCTCATCGCTCCTCCCACCCCCACTCCAGTTTAAAGGGCCCCAGGTCAAGACAACTAGCAGTAACACAGACCTGCTTTCAAATGAGGCATGTCCTGTTTATAATCCACACCTGTGGCCTTTTGGTGTCAGAGCTATTGCAAGGGGTGAGAGATTTGTGGCCTTCTTCCATCACCCCAGGGAGCTGAGCAGCAAGGACTCATCGGGGGCTGCACAAAAGCCAGTCCTTTGCGATTTTCCAGAGCGTCCCTTTGGCTCACAGAACTCCCCGCCTCTACCCATTAGCTACCCCACCCCCGGGGGCAAGAAACAGGCAGGCTGAGCTTCCATGGCTGGCACCTGACCCATCTGAGTGCAGTGGGCTGGCTCAGCCCTACCGTTCCCTCATGGCCGCTTCTCTCTGACAGGCTGTCAAGCGATTCCTGCAGCTGGAGTGCAAATGCCACGGAGTCAGTGGCTCCTGCACCCTCAGGACGTGCTGGCTGGCCCTGTCCGATTTTCGGAGAACTGGCGACTACCTTCGGAAGAAATACAACGGGGCCATCCAGGTGACAATGAACCAGGACGGCACCGGCTTCACCGTGGCCAACAAGAACTTCAGGAAACCCACCAAAACAGACCTGGTGTACTTTGAGAACTCTCCTGATTACTGCGTGATGGACAAGTCAGCAGGTAAGACCCCATCCCACGAGCCGTTGGGGAACAAGGTGGGGAATCTAGCGCAACCTCTCATCCCCTCTCAGACCTCCTCCTGCTACCCCACGGAGGGACTCCCACAGCCCCCTCCCCCGGGGCTATTAGCGCTCAGCCTAATTGTCAGATTCAGGCAGTGCAGGGCTATCTAACCTGCTTGCCACTGAGAGAGACAAGGGGGCTAAGATGGTCCGTTATTGGATCCACTTCTGTGGAGAAGCGTTCAAGCCCCTCAGAGCTTTCCCTCCTGGCAGCTTCTCTCTCTCCTCAGAAGAATTTGGTCCAGTAAACGATATTACCTTCCCCACCTTGCCGCTCTAATATGGTGGGACCTACCCGGCTACAGCCCCCCGGCAGGTTACTGCTGCGTATTCAGCTTGCATAGGTAGAGAGAGCAGCCTAGCAAAAAGCGAGGGTTGAACTCCTGCGGCTGGGGCTGGGGCAGAAGCAGCAAGGTAGAACGTCGGGTAATGAAGGTAGAATGTAGGGTAACGAAGGTAGAACGTAGGGTAACGTCCCTGCTATGCGTTCTCTGCTGATCCAGGTTCCAGAGCCATCTCTGTTCCCTTCCCTCCCCCCGGGAAGGCCCCACAAACCCAGTGAGAGTTGCAACACATCCCCTTACTGGGCAATGTCTCATGAGAAGGGGGAAAAACCCCTTAAAATGAAAAACCAAACAGCATCTCCCCAGCCAGAAAAGTCTGTGGTTGTGACAGTGCGACTGTAGCCAGTGGGGCAGTCTGGGACACTGGGGCACTGCTCTGGGAGCTGCCGTAGGTAGCTGGGAGGACCGGAAGAGGGCGGGTGTGTCTGGGAAATCAGAGGTGACACAGGCAACAGGGCAGGGCTTCAGCGAGACATCAGCCCAGTCTGGTGTGGATCGTGTGGCCGCCCAAGCGAACACACATCAAGGTGTAAAAAAATGGTGAATGGTAGTTGCCAGGCGGCTGCTGGGAAGGAGGCAGAAGCCCCTCTCTGGGCACCCCCAACCATCTGCACACCTGCTGACCGCTGTGTGTGTCACTCGGTACCAAGCCAGGGCTGGTGGCCGCTCGCAGCCCAAGATACTATCAGCAGGGAGTCCCAGCAGCCCACGGGCGTTCGCCTTCCTCACCCCGGGAAACTCCTGTCAGACTTCTCAGTGCCTTTCCCAGTGGCCTGCCACCCTCCCCGGCAGGGCTGTTCACACACGGGGCCTGCTGCAGGCAGGGTGGCTTTGCTCGAGATGGGAGCGAGGGGCAGAAATTGGGCCCGGATAGATTTGCACGGCAGCTGTTTCTCCAGAATCTGCCGTTGTGGGCATGCGTGAGCAGAGATGCCTCTCTGACCCCTGGGCCTTTCTTGGCACACTGGGACGGCACGCAGCCATGCAGGGTGGGCGTGAGCTGCTGCCACAGGCTTTGGAGTCAGCGTGGCCAGGCGCTGCCCCGCACGGGCCTGGGGCCACTGCAGAGAAAGCACCGGCCTTGTGTGTGATGGTGCCGCTCACCAGGCCAAAGGCTGCCCTCGGTTTCCATGACAACGGGCCCAGCGCCCCGGGCCCAGCCGTGCAGGCCGTGTGTGCGGGAGCAACACTAGCAATGAACAAATGGCGCCCACGTTTCAATGAGCCACTCGCCCCACCTCTATGCAGCGGCGGCGCAGAGGTGTTTCCGCCTTCGAACCCTTCCACCTTGAGCACCCCATCATACACAGACCGGGCGCTGGAACTCTGCCCCCAGGGGAGGGCCCTAGCCGGCAGAGGGCATGGGCACCAGCGGCAAACGGGCGGAACGGAAGGGCCTTTGGGACTAGGTCCACATAGCCACGAACTTATTGCTGTTGAACCACAAGGCCCAGTACAATCCCCTGCATCTTAGAACCTACTGAAGTCAGAAAACTATCAGTTCATGCACGGCTAAAATAGCACGTGTTTAAACTCAGTCTCGCCAACTTACATGGCAGTATGACCTAATAGTTCCCTGTAAGCTGAGCAGTTGGGCGCCCCCCCTCCCCCCTCCCCCGCCCAGGAGAGATTCAGGTACCACCCAGCTGATTAGCATAACGCCCACAGCTGGTAGCATGTGTGTCTACTGGTGCACATCTGCACTTGGTGCACATAACAAAATTTATTCTGCACACGGATGGGGGAAAAATTAGAAGGAACATTGCTAGTGGCCCCCCCCCCCCGATCCTGACCTGGTCCCATCGTGGGAGGTGCGGTACAGAGAACAAAGAAGGCAGGCCCTGGCCCAAAGGCCTGACAGTCTAATGGGCAGTAGCTGGTTGCAGAAAGCAGTGTTGGCTGGTGGTAGCAATGGCTGGAACAGCGCCCAGAGAACTATACCAAGGCTCACAAGGGGGTGGTTTCGTTCCCAGACAGTGTAATGGACCCTGGCTTCCTCCCTACAGGTTCCCCTGGGGACAGCGGGTCGTGTGTGCAATAAGCTGTCGCGTGGGACCGACGGCTGCGAGGTCATGTGCTGTGGCCGGGGCTACGACACCACCCGCGTCACACGAGTCACCAAGTGCGAGTGCAAGTTCCACTGGTGCTGCGCAGTGCGCTGCAAGGAGTGCGAGGACACCGTGGACGTGCACACGTGCAAAGCACCGAAGCGGGCCGAGTGGTTAGACCAGACCTGAGGAGAAAGGAACCCCGAGAGGGGACAAAACAAACTTACGCAGGGCCTGGGCCCCGTGGGCCCTGGCATTCTGGGAGCTGTAGTTCAGCTGCATGGCTTTTATTTAATTCGTTCTGCAAAGCACTAAAGACAGGACTACATTTCCCAGGAGATCCCGTGGACCCTGCCAACTTGCTCCGCAAAGCTATTCTCTTCCCTAGGAGTTTGCAATCATTGCTTACACTGTGAAGCGTCCTCTGCCCGTTGTCGGCTTGCAAAACGTCAGTGCAGTGCTTACGAACTTGAGACCGCTCAGTGGAACGTGACTGACTGAGTATCCCTGCACGGGCTCCGGAAAGAATTTTGTTACTATACATTTAATTTCACTAGCAAAACAAAACACACAAAACAAGCCACAAAACAACCATCACCAATCTAAGGCAAAATATGAAACCCTTGCGGAAAGCTCTTTGCTTTGTGTTTTGGCAAGACCCAACACAGGAGGCTACAAAGCCCTAGGCAAGGCTGACGGTCCCCGCTGTTTCACTCAAACAGACCCAGCGTGTTAATGCCTGGCTGCACTATAGACATAAGCTGAACAAGAGCAACTTTTGGTCAGTGGACTTTTCTTCCTGCTCCTCAGTGAAGATGACAGGTGGAGTTGCAAATTGTCAACCAAAATCTGAATAACTGCTAGAGGAAAAAATAGAGAGAGAGATCTATACCGAGAAAGAGAGCAAAGAGACTGTGAAGAGACTGGTAGGTTTTAAAGTAAACTAATATAACAGTGGCTCTTTGTGAAAGTCATGTGTATGTTGTGTATACTGCTTTATTATTTTAAGATAAAATCCATTATAAACCTATATCAGAAACCAATGCTCTTTGCTTGGTGCATTACTACACGTGTGACAGGGAGCAGGAGTTCTCTGCAGGCTGCAGTACAGAAGCCCTGCTTCCCCACTCTGCTTAAAGCATGTAGACTGCCAGATGGTGCAGTCTTCCAGTGAGATTTCCACCGCAACCCCTCAAAATGATCGTTCTGGGCTTGCCATGAGGGTGGTCAATATGCCAGGCATGTCCCACCGGAACAGAGCAATGGTCCATATGCTTAGAGGCCTGCAAATCCGCAGAGATCCCGGATTATATCCATTAGCCTCCACATCTTCTCCAAGGTGCTAAAACTTCCATAGAAAAAAATGTTACCCCCCTACACACACATAGGGCCGTCTCCCAGATACAGACTATGTAGCTGCGTAGGGCACCTGAAAATCTGGGGCACCTCTGGGTCTTAATGTCCATCCACCCACCTCTTCCTGTCCCTGGTCTGTGGCTCTGCTTCCTCCGGAGAGAATCTAATTAACTTACAAGTGACACAGCCTGCCAGAGCTCTTAGCAGCATATCGACCCTGTGAAAGAGCCATACAAGTGGTACTGATACCACGTAACTGGCATTTGTCAGCCTAGGTATATCCGGCCAATTTCTGCATGTACCATGTTAGTCGACAGGACCGTAGCTTATTTGCTTTAAAGATATTTCATTAGCGTGGTGCTGACGATTATAAAATCACATCTCTAAAAAATCATCCGCCATCCCCGGCTGCCATCGGGCCTAGGGGCCCCAGAAATCCTAAGGTCGGCCTGCACATACACATCCCCTTCCCCCCACCCCGCCCTAAATGGAGCCTGTTCTCCACACAGGAATTGCACCAACTACCCATGTTTCTCAATACGTACAGTTCAATTGGCACAGCCTTGGCTTGCAGAGACTCTTCGCTTGGTTTAAGGGTGCTTTCCATTGATGCGTTAGCCACTTGGAACTAGTTTAACACTTTCCTGTCAAATGGGTTGCACCAATCCAACTAACCTGGTTCAGAAACCAGTTTAGCTAACCCAATGTAAATGTTGCCTATAGACTGGGCCACCAGTTGTGCTGTTCGACTCTTGATAGTACACACTCTTGCCTGGACTGTATTGTGCCTTAAGAGTGAACTACAATTTAGTGTGTCTGATATGCATTCCTCTCCTGCACGGTGGTTTTGCAGTACAGGCTGAACCTCTCTAGTCTGGCACTCTCTGGTCCTGAAACATCCATGGTCCAGCATGATTCGAGTTAGCCAGATGTCCACTGATCCTGGGTGTGGCCAAGTTTCCCGCAGTCCCGTAAAGTTTGTTTACAGCCACCAGTCCTGGCTCCCAGTGTTCTGTGCTGCTATTTAGCTTTAATTTACCCCTAAATGTCTTCTAAGAGCCCAGTAAGTAGTAGCAGTGTTGGTGATGCTGCTAGACAATACTGACCTCCTGGGTTGAGAAAATTCTCTGGTCAGGTCCCAAGGGTGCTGGATTAGAGAGGTTCCACCTGTAATGTATTTACTGGGCTATGTGTGTTGTTAGATTTGTTTCACTTTATACATGTCCTCTATAAAATGCCATGACACTGAATCAAACAGTTAGGATGCCTCTAAATTCTCCTCTACGTTTTTCTTCCGTATTTGCCCTGAGGCAATCCTGCTTGTTGAAAGGCTGGGAAAAGTGTTGCTGGGTTTCCCATGCTCCATCTTCCTGCTGAAGGGCAGGGGAGGAAACGGTCTGCCTGAACCTGTACCATTTCATGGCACGTTTGCAAGGGTGTCATAAACCTAAAGCAACAGGAATGGAATCGAACTTCCCTGGAAACATGGCCTGCCGGTTTCCATGGCAATGGACAATTCAACATTTACATTTCTCAACTGCAAAAGCAAAAAAAAAAATTTTTTTTTGCGAGGCTCCTTTTTTCTGTACCTCTTTGTACTGCCCCCATGCCTAGGAGAGCTGGGGAAACGGATGATTAGTCTGCGTGCAGACAGCAGGGGGCTGAGCCGAGCAGTCAGTAGAAGGGGGGGCAGGGAGGGATGAAAGCAAAGGGATTTTTTATTATTTTTTCACCAG